>JAHFWJ010000700.1:0-1200000 GCA_028555115.1 Himalopsyche japonica | reverse complement strand
TTATGATTGATAATATCACACATTTGTTTCTGTCATTCAAGGAAACATCAACTGTGATTTAAAAAAAAAAAAAGGTTCAAATTCTAATAGTTACATGGAAAATTACGGTAAGAAAGGAGTGATGTGGGTTTGCAGTGGTGGCAGAGGAATCAACTGTCATGTCCTGTCATTTTTTTTTGATATTTCGAACATTAATAAATAGAGACACATTTATTTTTTATTCGTTTTAATTGTAGTATATTTTTTAAGTTGAGACTGTAAGGCTGATAAAATTTCATAAAACGTTTGAATTGATTAAAGCAATCCTTGTTATATTATTTCATTGTATAGGGCACCAGTGGTGTATTCTCAATAATGAACCTTCTCACTCAACATTAAGAAAATTATATATGTAATATTTGTCACAGGTTTTTTTTTCAAATATGAAGAAACTTGTACAATTACGAAAGTTTTCATCGTGTAGATAAATAACAAATTAAAAAATCGGCGTTGTTTCGCCCATAAATGTCAATTTGGGAGTACATATTTTGAGTAGATCGATTTTGAATACTTGGTATCAATCACAAACAACTAAAGAAATTATTTTTGACACTATTGTTTAGCAGTAAATCTATGCAGTAAAAATAAAAGCTGAAGCAATCAGTGTTTTGATATGTAAATATAGTTTGTTTAGGTCACTCAAAATGTAATAAAGTTGCATTTTTAGTTTTGAAACAGATTCACAATTTCAGTTTATTTACGTTTTTTCAGATGGTATAGTCCGAAAAAAGAAATATTTTGATATAAATAACTCAAAATATGACTTTTTTGACCTAACGTTTTTTTTTATTGAAAGGAGTACATATTATTTAGATCTACATCGAATACCTAATATTCAGTATAAAGCTCGAATTTAAGTTTCGTTTTACTGTTACACAAAATCCATTAACTTGATTAAACAATGCAATAAAAAAATATAAGATGTCATCGGTCTAAATTTAGTCATGTACGATTCGAATTAGAAAGTTATAAAAAACTGCCAAAGAGGTCAACGTAAAATTAACGTGAAGAATGAGACGTTAGCTATGTTAATCAAATTCAATTGAGTTTCACACAGAACGACCACTTAATTTATAATTCGCCTTAAAACGAGGCTGCAAAAAATTCGTTTGATTTATAAACCGTGATAAATGAATGTGGCGATTTTCTTAATAATAATCAATTAAAATCACTTCTCTTACCGCAAGCTAGTAAAATCAGATCTATCACGATCTTGCGAACTATAAACTTTGAATCACTATCCATGTTTATTTTGTTTTCGTTAAACTAGAACGTCTTAACCATTAAATGTTTCCCGTAAACTGAAGTTAATTGTCAAAATACAAAAAGGCGAAGCGACCGCGCGCACAGCGCCCGACAGTGAAATGAGCGGGACGAAAAACTCAGAGACACGCGCACAACGCAGTACAGTCAGAAAAATTCTAAGCATGAGCTATACAATAATATAATCCATTATTTTAGCTGTAAATACAAATACCATTTTTAAAAAATCTGTATGCGTTGGTGAGGTAAAAAATGCAGTTTGTAATTAAAAAGAATTTTCATTGTGCTTTGAAATAATCCATTATACACCGATCATTTTGATTGAATAGCATAATCTATTGAAGCGCTCATATCTATAATTCGTTAATCGTGTCAGTATGTAGTGGGAGAAGTACATCGTTTGTTTATTTATTACGAGATCGACCGCTAGAAAAAACTGGTAGGCTTCAAAGCAAGTACCTACATACCTACAATGGTATTTATTGTTGTTCTTTGTTTGATTTCCTATTCAGAGCGACTGTAGTATAAATAATTTTTCGATAGACACATTTTTACCGACAAATCTATTATATTTAAAATTTAACAAGTGTAAGCAATTATATTTTGGTCAACTGAAATAAATATACTAATCTAACTATCAAACGTGTAAGCTAGCGCGAACACAATCTACCGGCAGTTGCGAGATACAAAGCCGGGTATAAAATTTGACCGCCTCTGTACAAACTTATTAACCTCATTGCCGCCCCGCCCCCATAGATTCATAAAAGGATAACATATATTTAATATACATATATTACACGAAGTCCTTTTTTACGCAACTTACTCGTAACATATATACGTAGGCGATTTGTTTTTACAGAAGAAAGTGTGATTGAGACAAATTAAATTGTTAACTCTAATCAGGAAATTATTAAAAACAGCATTTCATCAAATACGTCTGAGAAAATTCAATACGTTCGTTTTAAAAACTGCGAACGAACATATTTTCAAACCAGCATTAACGGCAGCAAAAATTTCCTTTAAATGCGTACAATTATACATGTATACATATACAATGCGCGTACAATACTATATATATATATATATATATATATATATATACACAATATTACATGTTTCAAATAGACATTGTGTTTGTGTTATTTAAATATAATACCTTTCAACAAAGAAGAAACAGTTAATACCTTGGAAGTGAAAATATATTTTCAATTTATTGAAAAAAAATTATGATGTCTGAGACAATGAATTTGTAAACATATTTTGTTTTGCGGTTTTGGATTAATAAAAAAACAAATAGCTGGATTTGGTTGCTCGCTAAAATTGGCCGCCTTAGTGCGACTCGCAATTTACACACAAGGATCGAAATCTGCAATTTAATATGATTAGCAAGATTATGGAATAGTAAAATTGTCTCCAACATTCTCAACATTACTCTTTATATATAGATTATAGTATAATAGATTCGTAAATGTTCAATGAAAAAAGAAAATGTAATAATTAATTCAAGATATGTGTGGATTTATATTAGTTTTATAACATCTAGAAGTAAAATGAAAAGTTTCACAAATCGGAATGTACGAAAAATAAAAATCATAAATATTACCCATATTTGCACATTATCGAATGTATTCCAAGAAATTTATAACAGAAACATTTATTTTACTACGACGTGCTACATTATCACTTTGAACGGGAAAACCTAAGTCCCGATAATACTATAAAATTATCATAAAAAACACATGAAAAGTGTTATTGAACCGATAGAGATAGCTAATATTAATTTTTGTAAGATTAAAAAAAATCGACATTTTTACTTATAATTTTGTTTAATACGCGATTCATGATAATCTTGTTGGTTGTAATTATTTTATAACCTTATAAGAATAATAATATGTGAAGTGTATTTTCCGGTAAAATTGATTTAAAATAATTGTCAAGTATTCTCATTTTATTGCTTAACAGAAACCAGTAGTTACAATTTATAATTATTATGTTGGTATCAATTCAAAAGTTATGTTAATTCGATTTAATAGACTTGTAAAAACTAAATAACTACTAACTTGTCTGGCGTAGATGATGTCATATGCATTGATAACTTATACGTTCCGGTTTTATTACAGTTATAAATTTTAATATTTCTATATCGAAAGAATTTGTAAACATAGTTTTTAAATGCCAAATAGATATAAATGCATAGCTTGAGAGTTTCTTCCGATTGGTTTCTTAATTTAAATTCCATTATTCGATTCGCGATTTTTAAATGGCGCTTAAAAAAGAGATGAGTTAGAAAGAGACGCTTCAATAACCTTTTCATTTAACCGTAACTGACAGCGAGATGTCAGTGATGTGATATGGTATACGATATCAATAATAAATTATTGACATAGCATTAATTGTCATTTAAAATTATATTATCAATTCGGTTCCTCACTCTTTTACATTATCAGCTAAAGCTATCTTCTTGCACAGCGGTCGGTAACCTATGCCACGCGTGCTGATAGATGCCACGTGAAAGGATTTTTGGTGGCACGCCTTTAAATTGGCGAAATAGATAACATTAAAATATGAATTAAAGTATTATAATTCTTTACGATGTTTTTATGTAGCGTGTATTATTATAGTAAAATATTTTTTTTTGATAAAAGTATACAAATGGCACGATGAGTATCCAGTACTCCAGCTCGCAGGACATTTGGGTTGCTGATCGCTATTAAAGCGTGCCAGAAGTTGAAATGTGATTTTTTCGAACCGGAACGCTTGATAAAAGAAAAAAAACGTAAATATAACCCAAATATTTTACGGGAACTATTACATTATTTTCCCAGAAATCAAGTAGTTTCAATCTTACTCCTAATTCCGTTTTGATTGTTGGATATACGACAGAATGTTTTTTCAGTATCAGTATTTATCAGCACACAAAAAAATCTTTATTTTCTGTTATGAATCCACGATTTCTCCTCCTTCCTACTCATTGAATCTAACAAATGGCGAGAAGAGACAGGAAAAAAAATAATCGCATTTTGAATGCGTGGTTAACCGTTTAGTCCCCCGAATGAACGCTTTCGCCAATTGATCATTCAACAATCTTATTCAAATAGTTGGTTCATAAAAAGCGATTATCTATTAATAATTAAAGTTACATTTTTTCCAGCACTATCTTTTTAGGTTTAATTTACCCAACAGTTGACTACATCTATTTCTCGTCAATCACCTAATATCAATTCTCTATTCCGTGTTTCATATGAGAAGAGGTTTGTTTTTTTTTTTAATCAATGTTTTAGCAGAATTAATGAAAAAATAATGAAGTTGGAAAATTGTTAACTCTTCACAATTTTTGTAGTGTTAAGTTATTTATGTAAAATATCATACAATCAAGAATATCGGCGGAATATAGTATCACTTTAAAATCCTTTTATATTCTTTTTTATTATTCTCGTTGCCTTAATTGATTCATTCCTGAATATCCCAAAAATATTTCGAAAACAGCAACGTGTCATAATTTGACATTTTACTACTCAGATGCCCAATTAAGGTTGAAATCCATTACTATGACAATCCGCTATTGTTCACCCAAGGCGGCGCGGCGTCATTACGTGTTACAACACTGGGCTATACGTGGACCGAAATTATTTAAATATTCCAACGAATATTTGTATGGCTCTCGCGGCGTATTTCACAGGTATTGCGAATAAGGTAGGAAACATCATATTGAATACATGATGTAAATACATGACTATGGATGAATTTTAAATTTCGAAACGACCATTGGAATGACAGTTACGTCACGTTTTTTCGACTTTGAAAAGAGAACCTCGCCTATTTTCAGTCTGGCAATGTCATAAATATTTTTGCATTGTTGCAAATACGTCACAGACAAAAACAGTTATTCTCTTCTTTATGACAAATTGCATTTATTGCACGTGTAAACATTTAATGTGTTCTTTGGAACGCCGACTGTATTGATGAGACGTTTTTTGTGATTGAAAGAGATTGTAATCAGATAATTTTGTATGAAAATCTAACATAAATTTTGCAATGCAATTTTCCTTTTCAAAAAATAAGGCTTCCAGATTGCACCGGTGGCCTATCAGGTGCACATTTCACCAATGCATGACTCCGCCCTAAGACTGATTTTTAACCAACACCAACACCTATTTTAGTGAAGAGATCGACATTTTTTTCAGGTGCAAAAACCGAAATATTAAAAAACACCCTGTCATACAATTGTTAATTTTCAATAGTGCTTATATATTCCTTCATTTTTTTCTTAGCATAATTAAATTTCGGAATATTATAAAAACTAATATTGTACATTTAACGTTTTGTTAGAATTCTTCAGTTATTAAAGAAATCCAGAAGTGGTGTAATATTTTCATTATGTAATCAAAATGTCGAGTAATCTATAATAATTATGTTTTACAAATATCAGTGACTAACGCTTTTTCCATTATGCTGCAATTAATGCATAGTTTACCATAAATTTCGTTAGACCCCATTCAGTAAGAATCGACAGACCATAAAAGGCATTCCATCCTGTACAAAATAGTAAATTTATTTATTTAAACGATTCCACCCTCATTTCATAAGGGAATAATGTCACGGAAGGGTGAATACTAAATTCCAGCACATTATGTGATATTATTGCAAAGGTACGCATGAAATCAAATAAAAACACCACAAATATTGAAAAAAATCATTAAAAATTGTTCATCGAATTAGAATTTTAGAAATGTTTACTTTACGACATAGATACCATGTTACAATGGGTGGTATGAACATATTGTTGATACTTTGTGGTTAGCCACTTGAGAAACTGGGTAAAAAAAATCAATTTTGTAAATTTTTATTTTCAGAGTGGCTAAAAATTTAAGCCTTTTTTTTAACAAATTTGTTTTTACTAAATTATATATATATAATACATAAGTAAAAAAGTTGACTTTTAGTTACATAAATAAAATTAATAATCATTATTTATATTTGATTTTTAGATACTTTCAATAAATAAATTTGAAAAAAAGTAATTTGATAAAAAAAGTATCATATTTTAAGGCGGGTAACTAAAAATATTATTGCGGTAATTCATTTACCCGTATGCAGTTTGTTGCCGACTACTGCATTAGTCGTTCATGAACTAGAAAATCTGAACGAATTGATCTTTGTAGTGAACGAATTTTGAATTAGTTTGTTGCGAATCACTTTTTTCTTTTTTCAACAATGTATAGTTGAAATAAAGTCCTAGCAGAGAATCCTATAAGAATTGAATCGTGAGTAGTTTATTTTTGTTACGCCGTGAGTATGTACTCAATTCGCGCTCAATTGTTTTTCTAACTATGGACAATATTCATTATTCAACCCATAGTAAGGGCTTTTCATATGGAAAAACTTACTTTAAAAAATCATAGATATGATAAAATAAAATGCTAAGGTAAAGTTTTTTATATTTTTTTAAAGAAGTTGTGTTCTTTTAGAATACCTGAAACTTTATGAACATAGGGAAGCATTAAAGAAACAAACATTCCCTGTAACAAAAGAAGCAGTAAGTTTAACTCTCGTATTCTATTTGCGGGGCAAATAGAAAAGTTTTCATCGTATACGGTGCTTACAAAGTCGTACCACGGTAAAATACGTTTTTCAGAATTTTTTAATAAATATATTTTTCAGGCCTTAATAGTAAACAACGAATTGTTTTTAATATGTGTTGATTATAGCATGATTCGTAAAGAATTGTAAAACGTTATAATGATGAATAATTTGTGCATCTTACAAATTACTTACAAATTAAATCCATAACATAACGACTAAAAGGAAAAACTAAATATATACCCACCAAAA
The DNA here is from genome assembly GCA_028555115.1 of Himalopsyche japonica. Classification (NCBI taxonomy): domain Eukaryota; kingdom Metazoa; phylum Arthropoda; class Insecta; order Trichoptera; family Rhyacophilidae; genus Himalopsyche; species Himalopsyche japonica. The sequence continues at coordinate 1,192,866 of JAHFWJ010000700.1, read as the reverse complement.
TGTACTAACATATTTAAGACACTACGATAGAATGATATTGTATTATATTTATATTCATAATAATTACACAAAAATAACGAAACTGATAGACTACAATATATCTTTAGAAAAATTTAATATTCAAATCCATTTCTTCGATATTTGAAATAAAAAATGTCAGTGTAACGTAGAAAATTAAATATATTTTAGTCGTGATATTAATTTATTTTAATATTAATGTATCGTTTATTAAGTATTTTGCATTTAATTTTTTTTTCAATTATTATATGAAATAGATGAAAATCATTTTACCGACGCGAACAAAGTTTTTATATTTCTGATCGCATTATAAATTAATATTTATTTACGATAGTTTAACTACGGAGAAATGATCTAAATATTAACATTATTTGTTTGTTGTTTACGTATTTATTTCAGTCAATTAAATTAAAAATCAAATCAAAAATGAAAATTCAGCCGTTCTTGTGAATATTCAATAATATATATCTGAAGACTATTTGATGAACGGTGGACATTGACCACTTATTATAGAAGAAGAAAAAAAAATCATGTGCACCTAAATGAGTTTAGACAAATTTTTTTTTTTAATGTTTTTGGCATTCTGTGGAGTAAAGTCTCAGTAAACTTTGATTTTATGTTATACTTGATAATTCTATTTATTTTAATAAACCGTTAAATTTAACATAGTTTTATTGCCATATTATTTTAAAAATGATTTTAATTAATTGTAACAGAGAAAAAATATTTTGTTGAAGTATCTTCGTAAACACCTTACTCGGCTTATATTATGAGATGACATTATAAAATGTCCGTCAGGTACCAACCTACGTCAATAAAATACCCGTATTATTTTTAATATCTTGAATGGCATATGTACCTGCTTGGTCATAACAACGTTATAAGCTTAGTGTACCTCTCTTAGAAGGTCGGCGTAAACTTTTATATTGAGTAGGGTTCCAAAAATGTACACAACTAAAATTTTTTGATGACTAGAAGAACCAGCAATGCTTGATTGATGATTATTGGTCTTTATCAAATCACATGTCATAATGCTCCCAATAGAGGATCGAACTTTCCTTATTCATGTAGTGCGTTGTATATTTGCCGTATCTTAAACGAAGAGACTTTTGGTACATAAATCACTTCGATATTAAAAATTTATATTTGGAATTCGATAAATATTTAATAGTTCCATCAGTACAGGCGTAAGGTGAAAACAAACGTGTAATAGATACGAATGAAATTAGCATTAGATGGATTGTTATTTGTTTATTTAGCATTACTTATTGAAGATAATATTTTTCAATTGTGTGTTATTAAATCGATTATAAGTAAAAAATATTTCATTGATTCAGCATCAAACTGTATTAATCAGAGCTGTCGAGTCGGAATCGTGGAGTTGCGGTATTTTTTTGCGGACAATTTGCCGGATTGGTTGGTTGATTTTTGCACATAAATAGAAAATTAAAAAAGAAAACTGTCAAAAATATTTCTTTTTTAATCGGATTCATGTTTTCGATTCCACAGCCTTGGTATTTAATAAACTATTTTTAAATTTTGTGAGACATTTTTAAGATTAACACGCCATTATAACTTCAACTGGCTGTCTAAAGGTAACACAATTAAAAACACGAAATAAAATTGTGTGATGATTTAAATGTATTAATTACAAATAAAATTTGATTTTGTCAAATATTTATTTAAACGGATCACACATTTAACATGCTTTCTTTGTGTCAAACACTGCGACCCACCCAAATGTTAACTTTTATTTATTTTGCGTTTCCCTACAGACTAACAAACAAAGTATAAATTAATTTACACCGTTTACCGTTTCAACTGAATACATATGATGAAGTAACAACAAATAACAGAATCAGGAAGAAGTTGTGTAACTGTAATGACAAAAATTATTAATGGAAATATTTTTTTGTGTTTTTTTTTAATATACATTGCTGATAGATAGGATTACGAATATAAATGAAATAAATTGTTCAAATATCGATCTTTGAAACGTTTAAATTTATTTTAAGTAATTTAATTTGATTAACATAATTGCGAAACAGGATTTTTAAGAATGCCCTGCTATGTATATTATAAATAATAAAAACACGTTTTTTTGAACTTATTTTCACAATATATTTTTTGATTAGTAACGGTTTCGCTCATCGCGAGTATTAGCGGTCCTGATCAAAAATATGTTGTGGAAATAAGTACTAATTTAAAAAAAAAATAAAAACACATTTTTTAGTACTTATCAGTCAAATCAGTTGATAATGCTCGCGATAAGTGAAAGCGGTCCTAATTAAAATCATATTATGGGAATAAGTACTAAAAAATTTGTTTTTACTGTTTAAAATATCATGCCTTTCTATCAAGAAGTGACAGTTAACATCTTAAAAGTACTAAAAATGTGTTTTTATTATTCAAACTATCATGCCTTTCCATCAATAAGTGACAGTTTACACCTTAAAAGTATACGTATATGTTGTACCAAAAGTGCATTTCAAGTACAAAAGTGAAAATGTATGTTTATTAGTGAAAATATGGTTTATCAATAAAGTCATTTAAAATGTAACTAGCCCGTTGAAGACAATATCATAATGTCGTAAATAGTTTTAATGATAGTTTTGAAACGAATGTAATATCACTGGCAAGTATCTAAAGTAGTTAAAATATTTAACGCGTATAAGTATATTTCAACCGAATGTAATGTGGTTACATATCATGAGAATGTTTTCACCTGAAACGCACAAGTTTCACAATATATTCGCATATTTACATATATGTATGTTGTGAATGTCTTAGAAGTAAAATAGTCAAATTTCTTACTCAAACAAAATATAACTTTTTTAGATAGTCGGATATCTTCGTTGTATTGACATTGATACGATTTCAAATCCATTGCTATGGTTTTATGCGACTTTAGTAAGCATTGTAGCAAATAGTTTTTTTTTCAAAGAAAGCTCTCTTTTTAGTGCGGTAGCTAACGATATAAATATTTTTAATACAATATTTTTTATTACTAAGTCAATTAATATTAAATGCATCATTCAACACAAAATCATCAACTGAGAGCATATTAACAATAATTATTGTGTTTAGCCGTGACGAAGAATACATATAAGGAAATTGAGGGGGTAGTATTATCTTGGCGATATAAAATATGCGAAAAAAAAATGCTCGTCACATTATGGACGCAATGAATGCACAAATATGCGTCACGATTGATTTTTTATTTATAAAGTAAGCTTCTCGTTTTGTCTAGCGTAATTTGAGTGGGAACAAATCGTTTGGCAAATGACGTGGAATTCGAGACACTAAGAACGATAATCAATTTTAGTTCATAGTTGTGTCCGTTCCTAACCAAGAACGTATACGTTTTCAGTGAGAAATGCATTTCTCTTAGATGCTTTACATTGCTCATTTTTGAAGGAAGTAGAAAAAGGAAGAAAATAATTACACATGATTAATGGTTAGTTAACCACTCTAGTTACGTCACGTTTGTAGGATTAAATGCGTAAAAGAGGGTTCACATATATCAATATATGGTTCGAAGACTTTCGAGATATGGCAGTCAAAAGCAAGAACGTGTTCACTTCACTGATACTTTGCAATTTTAGTTAACGTCTGTTATATTCCTTAGTTAAAATAAATGCCGCGTAATATTATCACTGGTTATTAAAATCAACCGCATTTTCGAATCGAATAGGTAAAATCCGACTAAGAGTTGTATTGTTTGAATCGGATATTAGAATCATACCGACGGTTATTAGTAGCAATATGTTAATTCCATCAAAGATTATTTTGACGATGCCAACTTTTTTTATTTGCGAATTTTATCCAATAACAACAAACAATTTTCAATTACGCATACTTTCACGTAGAGTTGAATCAGTCGTTCACCGAGATATTCGCTGTGTGTTTTAGAAGTGCGATCACGTATGTGTTTGCTTCTTTTTTCCACATGGTGAAAAATAATAAAAAAAAACAATCGATTTCAGTTAAAAAATTACATCTGTATAGAAACTACGATAAATTAAATGTAAATAGTTCATAACATAAGGAAGCGGTCGTTAAATAGCGTAATCTACAACCAAAATTATCAAAACTTCCAAATATTGTTATGAAAAGAAAATTTCATTTTTATAATCACCGCTCATTAGAATCAACATCCACTCGAAATTGTGATCACAATAAGTAGAGGTTACTATTTTATTTTCAATGATAGTTTTTTTTTATCGTATTGTATGTCCAATTGTGAATGATTTGTATTTTTAAACTTACCAGTCGACAACTAATTGCGAGAAATAAAAGCAATAACAGCTTTTCCTTGTAAAATTCATTAGATCCTAGAGACATTAATTGTATAATACTAACGTTTCTTCGAGTGCTTTGTCGGGTTTCGCTAGTAATTTATTACAGCAGATAGTGGGAAATGATTTTCATGTATGGTATTTGCTTTTAGACGCCTCTATCTACGACAATATAATTTTAAGTGCTGTTTAGCCTAAGAAACAAGATACACGAGCATTTATTGTAACACATTGTTTAAAATCTGTTTTTATGTCTGTGTTCAAATAATATATGATAACAGAACGCTACTCTGTTATTTTTTAAAAAAAGCTTTCGGCTGAATACAGTTACTAAAATAATGAAAGGCAGACTGGGAGGGGTAGTGGCATGTTGCCAAGCACAAAATGTAGGGGCTGCCAATGTCGCAATGTAACCTGTAAGCTGTAAGGTCATGTCTTTTCATAGAAACACAGTATGTTCAGAATTGAACGGTTGAATGGTTAAAACATTAAAATTTCAGTTCCATCAAACACTATAATCAGAAGATAATTTTGTTTGTAAAGTGCTTATAAAATCGCTGAAAATAAATAAGCATACATTACTGGCCAGTCAATTGAAAGGTCATATAAACAGTTAATGTGATCCGCACCCAACAAAATCTGTTTTTCTTTATATATAACAGATCGTATATCATTCGCTTGATATTTATTTTTGATATATGCTATATTAAGAGACAACACGACAAAACATGGTCAGAAAGTATGCCGACGCAGTGTCCATTACAAATAAAAAGGAATCCGCCGCGACCGCTCACAGTTCTTTTCTCATACAAAAAATAGGACCTCTGCAGCGATGCTTGCATATTTTTTTTGCATTTTCTCTAGACATTTTTTATGTTACTAGTTTTTTTTGCAGCTTTATAGTTATTAGACGTTCTGTCAAACTTTAACGGTGTTTAGTAAATAATTACCTTGATTTTAGAAAATTTCTTTTAAGTATTTTTAATGTTTGATTAATCCTGTCCACTCACTAATAATATTATAATGATTGATACTTCATGTTTTAAACACTATTCTCCTTCATATTTGACGATTTTTTTATCCTAAGTTGCTACGATATAAAGATATATAGAACGTTTTCAAAAATTAATACTCTTGGCGGATAAGGTATACAGCATTACTGCTAAGGCTTCATTAGTGCACATCCAGTAAAAACATGAAAATAGCACTGCCGAGTCCACAAAATGAAAAACTTTACTGTTGTTGTCATGAAAATATGCTGCAAAAAGAAAAATTAGCAAACGGTTCATGCGATTCGTTTGAGCGGTTTTTCCAATCAAAAATTTGTTCGTTTGCAGACAGCGCACGTCTAGTACGTAGATATTTCACGCTGTAGCAAAATATGGATTAAAAATATATCTAATTGAAGAAAATTAAGAATGTTTAGTTTATACAATGACATTTATCACAAACCCTCTAACGAGAATTTATCGAATTACTTAAAGGTCTTCTACTGACGTATCAGAGTGTACGACCAGATTCAGTGTTAAGCTTTATTTTTATTTTTGACGAGACGATTACAAAAAGAAAGCAAGTTTTTTGCGTGCTACATACAAATTAAAGCGAATGTTCTCCGTATTCAGCCTGCATACAAAAATTACTACGTTGAACTGTCTTGTATATTTAATATCATGCAAGTAAATAAAAATAAAATTACTGGAACGTTGTTACTTTTAACAGGGAATAAATGTACAGTGGCGCCAGATGACAAAAGGTATTTCGAGTTTATTTTTCATTGAAATAAGAATAAGATAATTATTAAGCAGTCATTCATTTTTATAAGGCTTCTTTAAATCAATACTTTTGCATATAACACATGTGTGTGTCTGTCACAATAACTCCACATAAACGGTGAAAATCATCGAGGTTAGATTTGCACATGTCATTCAGTAAAAAAATATGCAAACCAATGTGAAACTAAAATTGATATCAAATTTGAATTGTTGATTTTTTTGTATGATTCCATATGTTTTTTTTATAGAATTTCTGAAGATGCCGAAAGGTGAAACCTATGTCGATAGTGACTAAACATGTGTAACTGTAAAAACAATTTTGATATCAAAATAACATCAAGCACCTTCAATCGATATATAAATTTAAATATATTAATAAAAAGTAATTTAACACAATGTGTAGCACTATTTTCATAAAATGATCATGACTAGTTTTGTCATCGTGACTATAAGTTGTTTATGCATGCGTTTTTAGCCCTTTGCTTTGTGAGTTGAATATTTTTGGCCGTACGTGTAGCCGAGTGGCCATCATCATTGTCTTCGGTTGTGGTAATCACAACTTCGAATACCAGTACGAAGAGATTAATAAATTAATTTGTATCCGATGCATGCAGTTGATTAGCTAACCATTCTCATAACTGGTCTCCTGGAGAAAACTGAAGTTCAGAGGACGGGTAGAAAAAATCCTTGCAGATTTTTTTTAGTATTCCATATGATCCACAGCGGGAGTGAATATGGTTACAAATCAAGATCGATGTAAAGTTTGAAAAACTAAAATAGTTAAAAGTGAAAAATAAATATATAGTATTTTTCTCTCCCAATAAATACAGTGGCGCACCCAAAATGGTTTCACGATAATATTTTTTTAAATAAACATCACAATTACGTGCGATTACTTTTTGTATTGATATAACAATCACTTTGGTTGATTTGCATATAAGCATGTAGTTACGTATTTCGTACGCGGCATACGGTCAAATTATGTGAATATTTTCATCACAATACGCAAGTACATATATTTTTGCATCTCTTTATGTTTTGATATTCGTTTACATTTAACAGTTACTCACTTTCATTAGGGATTCTGCGAGAGGATTCTGAGAAATTTCGAAGATTTTTCGCTATCACGATTCCCGGTAATTTCAAAAGTATTTATCCATTTGCTATTTTAGGAGAATTTATCACAAAAATTAGGCTTTCAAAATGCATCGGGTTTTTAAAAAAAATCTTATTTCGTCATGCGTAATATTTTTTAATTATAATGTCCTGACTTCTTTAACATAATGTCTATGTTATATTTTAATTAACAAGATATGGATTCATCAAATAAATAGCTTATAAAATATTTTTCATTCGTTTCAATATATATTATGTAAATATCTGTCTTTTTCCATTGATAATATAATTTGACATGGTGAAAAAATACCAATGAATTTTGGCTCCACAAAATTTATAAGATTACATGATTGATAGCTATTTCGGCTTATATCCTGTTCTTATGATGGGTAAGCCGAAATAGCTATCAACAATATACTTTTTAAATTTTGTAGAACAAAAATCCATTACCATTTTTTCACCGCGGTATCATTATAGCTCTACCAAGTAAATGCCAATTCAATCAATAATAAAGTGTAATTTTTTTAATTGTTCTAAAGATTCAAACGAAAAATGATCGAGCGCCAAGGATTCCCAGGACGTTTAATAAGTTGCTTGAGTACCAGAGATTGAAAAACCCAGAGACTTCAAAATCCCTACTATTAACACAAACAAGTACTTACCGATTCCATAATAATGCATATTTTTCTTGTGATTTGTTTTTGGGATGTTTATCGCGGTCCATACTTACAACGCTGGAATTTTATGAATAATAAACAATATCAGTGTTTACTTGTAGACATAATTTCACATAGTGACAATAAAGTAATGGATTAAGCATATCATTAATATCAATCCATCATAAAAAGGTTTAAAAAAGCTTCAGTTTCACATGACTATATAATGCAATCAAAAGCTGCTTTGGCATCACGCCATTGTCAGAACTATGATACAAAGCCAGAATAGTTTTAAGGGGTCCTAATTAATAGCTGGAATAATATTAAACATTCTTGTGGTTCAAAATAATTTTCTAGTTTTGACCATTATAATAATAACCCAGAGCATTAATAATTTCTTAAGCTTGTCACCTTGTAATGGAAAGCATTTCTTGTTATTCAATCGATCAATCGGCTCAAGCTGTCTGCTTTCGAAGAGCATAAACAATGGAGTTAGAGTATGACTATTATTAAGGTAATCGGTTGCGTTACGATTTTTTCTTCAGATTAGATTAAATATCTATACACTGATCTTTCGATTTAAACGGTAGATAGGTTCCTGAGATAAACGTGTAAATCGAAATTTTATATTTTTAATGTTAAGCCGTGTAAATCGAAAAGTACACAAAAAATGCATAATTTGGTTGTTTTCTAAAATACATAAATAAAATAAAATTATTAAAAAGTATAAATACACATATTCTTTTATTCATTAAATACTCGTAAAGCATATATAGAGGAACAAAAAATTAAATCCAAAAGTTTTATAAAAAAATTATTGCAACGGTTGGTGGAGTTTTTATCATTCATCACTTTCACAAATCATTGTCAATCTCTTCTTCGTGACTGGTTCACAGTCACTTTCATCACTCGAAATTATTTGTGCCGAATTAATTCGATTTTTGAAGTAGAAACATTGATACCACGAGAAGATTTGGTAATAAAATCCGTCATTAACATTTGTTTCGAATTCATCATATTGAGCCAAGCATTGATTAATATCAATCACGTTGGAATCGAAGGGCTCGTTCAACATTTGAGTCATTTGTACAAAATGATAACCTAATTTTCTTCTCAATCGAGTCCTTCGTGGATGATTTTAGGTGTTAATGTAACTGTTTCAAATTCTTTTTCAATCCGTGTAAAAGCGAAAACGTGTAAATCGAGGGATATGTGTATATCATAAAAGCTGTTAAAACGCAACTAAATGTACCAAATTTCGGGTTAGATCCGGCAAAGATTATTACAAACATGTTTATTTTGTATTATATAAAAAAGTTTGTGTAAAAGATTACAGTTAAATATCTAGCGATCATAATTGGTGACGCTCCTAAGGTTATGATCATCCAGTTGAGTGTTCGTTCACTATTTATTCACTATCGGTGGCACTTTCATCAGTTACCAACATGTATGGATGCAACTAATAAAAGATAATTTTTATATACGGTCTGCATTGTTCAACACAACATCAGGGTGCAGTTTTACATACTCATTCATTTTCAACGAGCGCTCATGCATTTAGCCATTACGAAGCTCAATTAATAAATTGACAATGAAATGGTGGGACTCGAATCTCGCATTGTTACGTTCGCCTTCTGCAAGTATAATGTTATACCTAACACATTTGAATTTGAAAATATAAATATACGGGAGAAATTTCACAAGACGAATTTCATTTGAATTATGTTAAAATAAAGCGATATTTAAACGAAGCATTCAATAAGGATAAACATTTCCATAACTCAGTGATCTCAAAACTTTTTTACGTGCCCATATAAGAGAAAAAAAATATATGTGATTGAATAGGAATGTATACGCCCAAGACATAAATGTCATATTCTCTTTGGCAATCATTTATGAACGCAAAATAAACATTTGAGAAATTTTTGATTGAAAATAAAAAATTTCAGTGGATTCAGTGGTAATTTTTTAAATAAAATTGAATCCACTTAGGTTTATTACTAAATTTGTGTTTCACTTACATATATCATATAACTAAATTATCAATTTTAATTTTATATTAAAAATGAAGAGCTTAGGTTTCTTAAAAAATAATGAAAATATCAGTGGAATTTATTGTATATTTTGATTGGCCCATCTGTCTCTCACGCATGACATGACGTAACTTTTTTATGTGAAGCACACACACACACACTCAAATTCTTCTGCGTATCAAGCATATTGAGCGATTTTGGCAGGTGTCATTGCTATTTGGTACTTTTCGCTAATAAGTAAATAACCTTCAATTTCACTCACTTGTTAAGAGGAAAAAAACTCATTTTTATATTATTGGTTGTGGTTTTCGATTTAATCCACAACACGGTCAAAACATAACGAATAAAATTTTTCAATCCTACCAATGTACCATTATGACAAGGTTCTATATTTCTGGACCAGGAAGTGTGAGTTAAAAAATGTGTTTACAATCCATTAATTCCAATAAAAAAAAACACATGTGCAAAGACATCTGTTGACTTTATTACATATTATCACGTCAAAATGGCCCAACTACAACATGTTGATCAAATAAAAATAAATAAAAGGTCAAATGAATAAAAAGTCATTATATTCGAGATGACACGATTACCACCATGAGTTTATAAATAAATCGATGCTTATAAAAACACTGTTTTTTTAAACATATTCTATCTATCTTAATTTGAAACGGTTGTACCAACTATATAACTTGGTTTGCCAGGCCTATATCCAAAAGGTCACCGCCGCATATTCCTGTTGTGGCGATCACGCATTTGAGTCGCAGCATATATAGTATAACAAATTCAATCGATTTTTGGCCAAAGAAATCGAAGTATGAATTTTGGGGATTATAGTTGACTTAACTATAACAATTCTAAAAACGGAAAGTAAAACAAGAATATCCTCACTACGTCTTCAGATTTTTTACTACCAATACTAAAGTATTTGTTTTAGAATATATATGAACCCTTTTAGTCCCATAGGGCTGATAATCGGCCCCAACCGGTGTATGTGAAGATTCCCATAAGACAATCATTGGCCTCAAGAAAATTAGCTCCTAACTTTTAAAAGCTGCCCACCTTTGGCCTAGGATAATAGCAGGTAGAAATGGGATGTACCTTTTGAACGCGTTTGTCAACATTTGTCACGGTTTATTCTTGTCGAATTTTACAAACTTTATTCATTGCCGACCAGGAAAAGTGTATTTTAAGATTTTTTAGAGTCGATCGACTAATTGTGATTTAAAACGACTTTTATGTATTAGTTTAAAAAAAACTGATTGCGATGACAACTATAGAATAGCACTAAAAACAGTTGCACAGAAAATATTTTTTTTTATATCATGAAAGTAGAACCGTTTCAAATATTTTCACAAATTAATATTCAACTGCACGACCGATTCAAGAATATTTTCTTTTATTAATATTCCGGCGACGAACCTTGCAAACAGAAATTATCATTAATTTTTTAAAACGAGATTACATAATAAATAAAACTTTTTGTGGTATTTTTTTCTTTATTTCATTTGTGTAGGCATCGTACAACGTGGGAGATAATTATCATCGCAGACGTCTGGAAGAAAAAAGCGTCCCAGTATTTTAACGAAAATGATGTGACCTGATTTAAAAATCATCTCTGCATTTCACTGGAACATTGATTACCTACCTCTTTATCATCCACCAGTCGTTTCGACTTAATTATGTATCAGACCATATTATTAGTCACAGGGTTACCAAATTTACTAAAATATAAATCGGTATATTTCATTGATTGGATTGGCATTTACTTAGTAGAGCTCCATTGTAGCACGGTGAAAAAATAGCGATGTAATTTAATTCTACAACATTTATAAGGGTTTTAGTTGCTAGCTATTTCGCCTTTATAAGAACAATGAGAACTAAAATATATTGTGTTTGAATTGTACCCAAACACCATTTCGCTTAAAAGAGTTTTTAAAATATTTTACCCGGATAACTACATTTTAATAGAGATATAAACATTGTCGTATTTTATTACTATCAAATAAAATATGGAACAAAGGAATTATTATTACAAGAACGATGGAGATCGTATACTCAAACAAAGTAAACACAAGTCCTTCATTTCATAGATGACATTTATTTATACTGTATAGTTTGTGAAGGAAAATTGACACAAAATGACTAGATATTTATAGGACATAAAATTAAACTGTTCCCACGTTTTAAAGTGACCGTTGATAATTACGATACTGCACATGTTTTTTTTTATTGCAACTATGTAACTGCGTGATTTCTAAGTACATAAAGCGATGTGCTATAACTGGCAAACCGTTACTCTGAAATTGGGATTTTTACCCGCCCTTTCGAGACTCCTGGAAGCCCTACATATAATATTATAAACATATTTTTTTATATGATTATAACTGTGTTATTTTCAATTTTTCATTGTAGAATTATTCCAAAATAGCTGATTTATTCAATGTTAATATAATCTAAATAGGTTCCAAAAGTGATGTATATTTTAGACAGATTGTTTTTAACATTTTTTTAATCACTGATAGTAAAATTTATCGTATGTTTGTGAACGAATTAGGTGTTTTAAATCTTCGTAAATTTCGACAGAAATTATTGATTACCTATGTAAAATAAAAAATAACCAGTAGAAGCATTCAATTTAACTGTAAAATTTCGAATCAAGTGTCACAAAAATGCGCTGAATTGCAATGGCCTATACGAAGTAAATACGAATGAATTTATTTTTAGCCCGAAATTATTATTTCTAAGCGTAACTCGAATAATCTGAAAGGGACGTGATGTTAAAAAAATATGTATGTTGAAGGTACAATAAAAGAAGAATAAAAGTAGTAAACCGGACGCACGCTACATCCATCTTCTCTCTTTGTGTGGCGGATGCTTTTTGGGCTTTGATCTTGTAATATTTTTTATTCTTGCGTACGCAATTTGTCGCTTTGTGTTCGTATTTATCATTTTGCCCACTACAGTGCATGTCAAACTGTAGGAATTTTAAATGCATTGCAACTAGGACGTGCAACCCCGAAGCGTTTTTATGTTTCCACAATTTCGAGATTAATGATTTCAACCACGGGATTGTACACCAAACGTATTTTATCATAGACATTTGTTCTTTTTTTTTTTTTTTAATAATAAAAACACATTTTTTTAGTACTTATTTCCACAATATATTTTTTGATCAGGACCGGTTTCGCTCATCGCGAGCATTATCAACTGATAGAATACAATTTACAAACAAGTCTATTTATACAAAACAAAAAAATGATTTGAGTTAAAGGTAGCAGGTGTACAAAACCATGGGTACAAGAACTAGGAAACAATTTACATAAAATCATACAATATTGATACAAATAAAGTAAATTAGTATAAAATTAAATGTTCACAATCACTTATTAAGAATTACAATTACAATTATGGTAAATCAATAATCCATTAGGAGCTATGAACAATCAATAAGGAAGTAAGGAGTGGGAAATTTTTAATGACGAAAATAACCCACAATCACTACTTAATGGAACAAAATAAATTAATACATGAGAAGTTGATTAAAGATGAATCGATGAGATGGGAAGATATGGTCAGTCAGGGGCGTTCCAATATTTTCTGTAAAAAAATTAAGTAAAAGGAAGACAATATCATTTTTCAAAAAAAAAAAAAAAAATATTTATTTGAAATATATATTTATTAATCTAATTTAATGAGTACAACAATGGTGACGACGCAAAAGTAGTTTGTTCATTTATAAGGTTAGAATTAGTCAAAAATTTATATCGATTAATTTCAAGGATTTCTTGTTTATCTAATTTCAGTGATTTGTTATTGAAATGCAGGATTTTGTAGTTTATAGTAAAATCACATGAATGTTTATTTTGAAACAAATGGTTTCCAAAAGTAGAAATCTCATCGCCTTTTTTGGCACAAGCTAAATGTTCCTTAAATCTAGTATGAAAGGATCTTCCTGTTTGACCAATATACCTAGCCTCACAGGAATCACATTTTAGAAGATAAATACCACTTTGGCTTAAAATATTAATTTTGTCTTTCATGTTAACTAACATTCGACTAAGATTATGATTGTTATAAAAAGTTACATTAAAATGTTTTTTGTCTATCTTCTTGGATATGTTTTCAGAAACTCGGCCTAAATAACTTTGTTTTACCCAACGTTTTTCAACGGAGGGAACATCAATCATCAAGCTCGAGGTTACATTTAATAAAGCTAATTTTTTAGTTTTTTTAAAGACAAGTCGATCAATCAACTTTGCATCGTATCCATTGTTAAGTGCGATCTGTTTAATGGTGTTTAATTCTAAATTGAAATTTGATTCTGTCATAGGAATTGTCAACAAGCGATTATTAGCCAGATTATAGCTGATCTGGCTATAAGATCGAATATGGCCATTAAATATGAATGCTCAACTATTCTAAAAAAGGAATCTCGAAATATTGTAAATACTGGTAAATTTGAAACGCGTATCGTAAAGTCTATCAAAACAAAATTAAATTCTAATAACTTAAATGCTACCATTAACTCAAATCAATTTTTTGTTTTGTATAAATAGACTTGTTTGTAAATTGTATTCTATCAGTTGATAATTCTCGCGATGAGCGAAACCGGTCCTGATCAAAAAATATATTGTGGAAAAAAGTACTAAAAAAATGTGTTTTTATTATTTAAAATATAATGCCTTTCCATCAAGAAGTGACAGTTAACACCTTAAAAGAGACATTTGTTCATTCAAAATTCTATTTTTATCAGTAACTGTTTCAATTAGAATGACAAAAAAAATGTTTTCATTCATTGAAAATCAGACAATCATTCACAAATAGAAAAAGTAAGATTATACCTATAATATTTATGTAAGTCTTATATATTATATTGTGTTATAAATAAATTGATGTGTATGTACCTGTCGTATTTCGAAGTATATCGTAATACAAAATCTTTTCATTTTAGGTGTAAACTTTCACTTCTGGGAAAGGCACTATATTTTAAATAGCACGAGCATTATCAATCAATAATGCTCGCAGTGAACGAAACCAGTCCTGATCATAAAATATATTGTAGCAATTAAGTAATACTAAAATGAGTTTTACATACAATTTTTTTAAATCTCTTTCTCAACTTTCCCCATATTAAAACTAAAAAAATATGAATCCATTAAAAACAAATAAATATATAAGTATATTTTTTAATAAATATTATAGACAGCATTATTTTTTCAAACATTACAAAATGTCAGAGAAGACGCTTTTAATTCTTTATCAAGTTAAGGAGATTAAGTACTGATGTGAAAAATTCACATCATTGTTTGCATAGAAACTTGAAATCTGTAAGCATATTAGTATAAGTAATGACAACATCAATTATTTTCTTGAATGATCACTGTATTAATATTAACTATCAATTCTTGGCAGAAGGGCATTAATGAACTTAACACATTCAATTAATCTATTTTCAGACATTTAATTTTCTTAAATTTCTAAATTGAATGACATTACAGTTTTCGGCGCTATTCATCAGAGTCTGTCTTTCAGGGTGAGATGTAAATGTTGTGATGTGTAAGAGATCTAAAAACTCACCTTTTCTATTCTTCAAATATCATACATATGCTGTAGATGATCCTGCTTCCAGGTCTCCAAGTGTGTTCTAATTATTGATACCCACTTTTGACTAACTTTAAAATAAGTTTGAATATAATGTGATCTGTTATTCAAAGTATCGAATTTGTATCGCCATATATAGATGTCACTTCGAAGTACTAATCTGTTTTCTATAAAGGGATATTCAGTGGAACTTAAACCACCATAAAAGTAAGGCGTTGTCTTTTTTATCTTTTGACAATTCATGTTCAATATACATTTCAAATATCATACATATGCTGTAGATGATCCTGCTTCCAGGTCTCCAAGTGTGTTCTAATTATTGATACCCACTTTTGACTAACTTTAAAATAAGTTTGAATATAATGTGATCTGTTATTCAAAGTATCGAATTTGTATCGCCATATATAGATGTCACTTCGAAGTACTAATCTGTTTTCTATAAAGGGATATTCAGTGGAACTTAAACCACCATAAAAGTAAGGCGTTGTCTTTTTTATCTTTTGACAATTCATGTTCAATATACATACAATAGACTATGAAAATTCTTTTGTCTTCAAGAAATGAAACTTGCAATTCAAGTCTAGATCTTTGCAGAGTTCATCTGTGGATATACTGTTCTATTGACTTTGAATCAAGAAGGAAGAGTGCATGCAAAATGATTTTTATCCTTAATTTTACATGGACATTTGCTTCCGAATATTTATTTTTCTTTGATCAGTCAAAAATCAGCGATATGCTGTGTAATTCACCCCAGCTTTTTCTACAGATAGATGATGATACTGATAAACAAATTATCATAGAAATAAGGATCAATCAGTAAAAATTTTACCACTCTCTTCCTGGACCATAACATTTCTTGACTTTTGAATTGCGTTAGCAGCTTTCATTTAAAAAAAAAGGAGTTTATTGTCTATTTTGAAGTTTTATAGAAGTCATAAAGACCTGTGAAAGTTTACTATCAGGTAAATATCAATATTTTCAATCTTCCTGTATCATTAATTGAAAATGTCCATTTTTAAACGTAATAGTCATAAAGATATAATGATAACCTAACAAACAAAATCATCTTAAAAAAGGAAGCAGTCTGTATACCATACCCCTCAAAGTGTTAAAGCTGTGATGATGTTAGGAGATTTAAAACATTAATAAACCATCTTATAGAAAGAAATTCAATTTAAAGTATATATTGGCAAAAACTATATTAAAATTTGACATAAGGTGTAAGACTTTAAATCATGCATCATCAGGCTTCCGTTTTTTTGATGCTGGCGTGTCACCACTGGCTGCAGCGCCACCTCGCTTTCGCTTAGCGGCTGTCCCCACAGACTGAACGAGAGGTCTGAGAGGACGAGCAGCACGTGATGTAGATATGCCAGTGTTTTGATTTGTGGCATAGCCTTGCGCTTGTAGCAAGAGTTCCAGTTGCTGGCAGGCATCACGCATTGTATCCTGAGTCATTGTGTACACTCGGTGGTCGGTTCTGTTGTACATTAATGCGTTGGAGAACATCAGAAGTACATCATGTTGAAATTCAGCAGTTGTTCTGGAATAACAAGGATTCATTAGTCACCCCAACTATGTAATTCGTATACTGCTTGCGAGCCTAGCGCATTCCCTCGCAGAAAGGAATCTAATCTATAGTGCCCAAAATTTTTAATACTCCGGTAATTATTAACTCAAAATGGTCTTGTTTTAATTTATATTGTATCTGGTAATACTTGCAATGAGTGAAAACAGTCCTGATTGTTATAATATAACATTTTGTTTTATTTAGTCAATATGTTTTTGACCGAATTACAAAAAAATGCCTTTCACTCTGTCTATTTTTCTAGTAGCCTAAAGTTGACAAAAAGTGCTACACAAACAGTTGTGAAAATTGTTAGTGAATCAAACATAATTTAAATGTTCAGAGCTGTGAAATAGTAAAAAGTTATAGAATTGCATACAGCATATAGATTGAAATTGGATTTGAATGTGTGACAATATATACCTGATAGTTCCTTGATCTATATTTTTTCGTATTGTTGATAAATCAATGGGTTTCCTGACTGCTTCACTATATCCCGGTGCTTGGTCATCAGTGATGGGACGGTGAAATAATGAAGCGTATTTTAAGGTGTTCAACCTGACAATAATAAAAAATACATTTCTGAATTCCCAATTTTTTAGCATAATGTAAATGCTATTAAAAATTAAAAGATTATCTAGTTAACAAATCTCTGTATGTGGACTTTTGCACAGATGTGATAGTGCGTAGTAATCTTTAGGATACAATATATATCTCTATTTGGCCACTGCTCTATACATAGAGTAACTCCTGACAGGTCAGGTGCATAATCGGTGTCTCTACAATATATGTCTGTACATGCTAGGAGCATAACACTAGATTTATTTAGCATATACACACCCAATATGTATGACTATGGCTGTACTCTTATATAATTTCTTTCGACTAATTCGAGACCAAAATGAGAATTTTGCCATCCTTAATAATATCAATTTGTGTCTCGGAGAGTTTTTTAAGAAATTGTGGACATAATTTGTTTGTTCTTCCAAAGTGTAAAACCAGTCTGCCAATGGGGATGCCAATGGTAAGAGCATTAACAATGTTCAACAGTATTGCTTCGGATGTTGACATATTTCATGTGGACGAAAGTGAGTTCAGACGAATGCTATTTTTTCAGTAGATATTTCATGAGCTTACTTGGTTGACTTTTTTTGCAATTCTTGTTGATTGTTTTACTGTGTATTTGTTGAATTTCCAATACTTTATATTTAAATATGTTAACGTTGCAAAAGCAATGAATTGATAATTTGTAAGTTTTGTACCGTGTAGTAAATAAATAAATATTCATACGCTAGGTTGCACAACATATATCATCAATTATAGACAGCATTGAATCACTTCGGATTATATCCATCACTGGCACGACTATTCAAAAGGTATAAAATTTATTTAAAATGAAATGTACCTGTTGTATGCTAGAATGATGGATTTCTTCCAAAGACGATGCTCTTTTTCCTGGTCGGTGGGTGCAGGCGACGGGTTAGAAGGAGTTGAAGTGACGTGGGCATTAGACGAATTATGGGCTACGAGTGGAGGGGTTGGAGGTGGCGCAGGGCTTCCCGGAAGCGAGTCCAAAGGAGTTGCAGGGCTTTCTGAGCGTGATCCGCAAACTGCAATAAAAAAATATTCATTGTATACATACCAAAGTCAATCATTTGTTTTTTTAATGATACGCATTGCAAGTGGTTTAAGAAATGAATTCCAAGAATTGTAATTTATCTGCAAACGTCATTGAAAATATATGAATCCAGAAAAAGAAAAATTGGATAATGTAAAAATCATACCTTCGTTTCGGAATCTTCTACTCAATACTTTTTTGTCAGCAGATCCTTGTGAATTATCAGATCCAATTTCATCGCTGCATTCGGATTTATTCGATACGACACCTTCGACTTCACTAGGGGGAGATGGAGCTCTGTCATCTTTTTCGGTTTTCTTTCGGGAATAGTCTCGCTTCGTTTTTCCAGGCTTGTCTTCTTTGATAACTTCAATCGGCGTATCGTCGTATATTTCTGCATTGCCTTCAACTGTATTTGGCTCAACCGGAACTTGTGCAGGTGTTGTGCTTTGCTTTTCCGAAATTTCCTGGTCAATTTTACTGTCGGGTTTATCAGGTTCCTAATAGAAAAATAAAATTTTAAAACATGTCGAGCAGCTGATATTTTTCGATTGACTTTATACGGAGGACGAGGTTTTTTTCAGCCTATTGAATGTCTTTTTTCTTCATATGTTCTGAATATGATAATTACTTAATTTTTATTTGTAAATAGTATGTACTCAATATTTATAGTACGAATAATTGAACCAACACATTTTTAGCATATTTGAACAACTCTAAAATTCGAACAAAATATATTAAATGAATTGACTCCTCAATATATTCACACTATATACAAACATAATACAAAGAGAAAATTTGATAACAAACCTGGACATTGGCAGTTTGAGCAGCTGTCTCTAAAGGTTTCTGGAACCCTTCCTCTCCATCGGGCAAATAGAGATTTTCATGGGACTTCTTTGCTTCAAGATCTTTTTTGAGATCAGAAACTTTCTGATTCATTTCTCCATCACTATCTTCCTCTTCGCCAGTGGTTTGTGGAGGATTCTCTACTTTGATTTCAATTGGAGGTGTTTGATTTTCATTGGGCATATTTTCTTTGCTTTCAAATGATTGGGTTGGATTTTCACTGTAATTGGTAAATATATTTATTTTGATTAATTGAATAAATAATAAGAGAAAGTAAAACTAGCTTCTACCTGTGCCGTTTTAAGGTATGAAATCAAAGTACTTGAATTTTAAGGTTGGGTAATGGACCAGGCAGCTGCCAGTAAAAAGAAATTTAGATGTATTCCAAACACTACTCACTCATAATGTACTCAAAACAAAAGCTAACATGTTATGGAAATAGTGATAATAGGGGTTGTTTATGGACACGTGTTTATTAGTTAAGGTAATCTTCATGTGATTTTACATTTGCTAACAGAATTGCTTCATTTAACATATCCTGCAAACAGCGCATTGATATAATGTGAATGCATAGCCAAGAGATTGTTACCTTAGTTTGAATATGCCATTTTAATTACATAAAAATATGTAACAATAAAATTGTGAAGAAAATTAAAGTGATATACCTTTCAGTAGTTGGTGCTGGTATCGTAGCAACTTCATCTGGACGTGCACCGCCTTCGTTTATTTGTGATGATTCACTTATAGTCTCAGCGGAAATTGCAGTTTCAGGATTCAAATTTTCTGCTGGACTCAGCAGAGAGAGCAAAGAATTCAAGACTTCAGAATCACCAGGCGGCGGTGATGCAACATTATCTATTGATGCATTAGACGAGAGCTCTCTTTTGTTGAATAGATTTTTATCAGCATGCAGAGCTCGGCCGAGGGATGACTTGTGCATCGATGATACAGGAGGAATATCCAAATCGATATCGGAAAACGCATATACATCCTCTTGTTTGAATTCAATATCATAAAAATCACCTTTATCTACCGCTTTAGGAATCTCACTTTGGGTATCTTTGCTGTTATGTATCGTAGAGGTGGATGTATTGTGCAAGGTCGGAATAATTCCTAAAACGTTAGATTCAGAAGGCATTGCAACCCCGTTGAATTTCTGTTCCAATTCTTGTACAAGATCTGATTTGATCTTTTCTATCAGTTGAAGTTCTGACTTCTTTGATACCTTTGTCGGTTTTTTGGAGATGGGGGTCAAAAGAGGTGGCTCATCGCTAGGTGTCAACACGGGCGGGGTGGATTTCTCTAACAGCAAAGACAGTGTTGGCGCCCCAGACGACGGACTTGTAGCTTCTGAAAAATATGATTACAATGTGTCTCAATAAATTATTACCCAGTAAAGGAACAAACTCATATAATTTGATACAACATTTAAAAATATGATATGAGACAGTCAACCACACCGGCTTTTTAAATACAATGTATTTGGTCTAAAATAATGATAATGATACTTGATCATAGTGAAAATATGAAATAATTTATTTATTGGATTTTACAAACCTGAGATGATTGAAATATTCAAAATATGTGTGTTCAGCACAGAAAATATTTTTATCAAGACAGAATAAGCGATGAGATTTTTTATTACAAGAATAATCTAAAATCAAAATAAGTCGAGTTGTCTACGACTATTATAAAAGGATGTAATTTTTTTAACCCTCATATAAGAATATGATCTCAATGGAGAGTGTATATCCTAAATAGCATAAGACAATGATGATAACATAGTATGTAATGCAAATCAAGACTGCATTATTCAACTGTATTGCAATAATTTTATAACCTGAGTGTTTGGTTTCAATGATAATCAAATACAGTGTGGCCCCAATTCTGCATTTTCTAAATCATTTTATAGGGAGGCAGTTTTCAATTGCAAATTTGAATAATTCATGAACTGAAATGTAATGGAAAAATGAACATTCTTTACATAGGTGAAGTAATAATTATGACTATGGCGTAGCACTCACCAGGTGTGGGAATATGATGCATAGGAGCTGGACTCTGAAGGAGGGATGTGAGAAGGGGCGAGGGATGAGGAGATTCAGCATCAGGTCTTCTCCAGGCCCTTTCAAGGAGAGCTCGCCTTTCATCTCGCTCTTTAAGCCAGAGAGCTCTTTTGGCCGCCTCGCGTTCTCGACCTCTCCTTTCTGTTTCTAGGGCAGTTCCCATAGCTCGGAGTCGAACCTCACTTGTTGGTGAGTTGTCATATGCAAGGAGTTCTCTCACTTCCTCCTGGCATAACAAAGGAAAAATAATAATGATGGCTGATGTTATAAGCAGTCTAGCATTATGAATCTCAAGATAAAACTACAATATTAAGTTACATAGAGTAAAATTATCTATTATTCGCCACAAGAATCTTTTAGAGTATTGTGGTCATCAGTTTATAAAAGTTTTTATCAGAAGACAGAAAGTGAAATATTAAGTTATTTATGGGATTAACTCATTACAGTGTGTGCTATTCTTAATACAATATGTCGGTTAAAAATCGTTTTACAAATTGAATAGCATTTAGTTTGTGGGAAAAACTATTATGAGTAAGCAGCATTTTAAATACTTTTTATTGTTCATGTTCATTGTTTGAGTATTTCATAATATGTCTTAACTCTTAAGGTTTTTTTAAAGACTTTTAAGGTGTTAACTGTCACTTCTTGATGGAAAGGCATGATATTTTAAATAATAAAAACACATTTTTAAGTAGTTATTTCCACATCAGCTGATAATGCTCGCGATGAGCGAAACCGGTCCTGATCAAAAAATATATTGTGGAAATAAGTACTAAAAAAATTGTTTTTATAATGGATTCATTTTATTTTTGATGATGCAGATGTGTCAATGGTTAATGGTTTTAATATCAGTATAAAGTATTTAGAAATTTTAAACATCTATAGGTAAGTAATAAAAAAATAACCTTGATTTTCACATAGTTAATACTGGCTTCTGTCATTAGTTTTTGTAGTTCTGATATTCGTTCTTGAGTTAGTTTCTTCAAGATACTTTCTTGTGGTGTCTCAGCAGCGCCGTCCGCGGTTCGCTTTTTTCTCTTCGGCGTTTCAACATGTTCCAGCAGTGAGCCGTATTGTATAGCACAATTCTTCTGCGAGAACCAATCCGCCGGCCGACTAGGGTCTCCCAAAGATTTGAGCGCTCTGGACACTGACATCCAGTTTTGGTCACCACTTCTTACAACCGAAGAGGCGAGGCATAATTGTTCACGCGTACTCCATGTGTCTAACGGAACACGCTTCATTTGTAAACGCTCTTGAATTGATGCCATTGTAATGCCTGTTTGCGATTTCACTTTATAGCTGACAGTTCAATTGAAACCGCGCCAAGTTGTACACATCGTAAACAGTATAATTTCAAAGAAGTAAATGACACTTGATTGGTAGTAAATAATTACATAACAAATACAGCATTTATATCATAAATCAATGGTAAAAAAGATGAATAACGATAGTGCTGTAAACAAATTTGTAAAAATATTTACAACTGACGTTTATAAGATGAAGCGCAAAAACCATAGACCAGAAATAACAAGTATTATAATATCGTAGAAATAGTATAACATAGATAATATGTCATGTATGACATTACCCCAATTTCTATGACATAACTTATTCATAATATCAACAATGTCATGATTTTTCCTTGCTTCACTTCATAAAAAAAAATAAAGAAAAAACAAACGGCTTAATAAAAAGCTCTTTGAAGACAATTCGTGCTTTTTTAAAATTCATAATGGTATATATTGTATGCTTATTATTTTGCTGAATAAGCTACGATCACGGGTCGAGATCGGAGTGTTAATAATAAATAGTATAAAGATCAGTGTATTATTTCTCAACCCAGAGTTTTTTTTTTGGTAAAAGTCTGCTTTACATATTTTTTTCTCAGTTAATAAATTTCTTAGCGCCGTAGCTTGCCATAATCACAAATTGTATACTATAGCCATAATAATTGCTATCTATGGTTATACTACTGTCAAAATTATGCCAAAAGAGTTTAATTATTGGTTGTATTGTGGAGTACTATTAATTGTATGATAACTCAATGTCTATCTTTGTTTATTTACACGAAAGAAACTCAGATTGAATTTGCTTCAAATGATATCTTTACCGGCTTATTCCAACGATGCGACTTCGAGTATCAAAGTGTCGCCGTCGCTATGCTTTAATTGTTGGTATTTTAAATATCACAATTATATGTATTCTGTGGAGGCTGTATTATCCATGGCAAGAAAAACCAATAACTCCCATAACGATGATGCCGGCGGCTCTACCATCAAAAGTTCCAAATAGGCACATAACAAAAATGATAACAATCGTCTTAAGGCAATTTGAAAGTTTCGAAAACGACGTTGCCTTAACATTGCAGTCTATATTGTCGCTTATACCCAACATACAAATTGTCATTATATCAGAAAACCCGCCATATCCCACGTTTGAATTCACGGTTCCAAATACAACTCTCAAAAATGTAAAAATAGTTAATTTAGAGGTTAATCTCTTAGCAAATTCGAAAGAACTAGATCCCTTGACGTATATTAAAACAAAGTACGTTTTATTTATTCCTGATTCAATGCGAATATCTTCTCGTCAAAATATCCAGCAGATGCTAACATTGATATCAAAGAAGACGAAAACAAATGTTGCAGTACCGTTTTCGAGTACAAAATTCCTTAGTTGCCAAAAGATAGATTTGAATTTACGCGAGTGGTCTTTGAAATATGAGCAAATAAAAATTGATTCCGGTTGTGATGGCATATCTGGAAAGCATGCTCTCTTGTTACCAACGGATGTACTGAGATTGCTTCCGAGACCATTTATGTTGCCTTTTCCAGACGCTCTTTATCTTCAGATGCTTCCAAGAAAAATTAAGGTTTGTATAAGATCTTAGTTCAATGTAGTACGTTCAGTTACTTACGTAGTATTATTTCAACTACAGAAATTAGCTCACTGAATCCAAATTTAGTTAGACTGTGTAAATAGCTAACACTAGCTATTTTACAGATTTTCAATCACATTGCGAGATAAACTCACATATGCTCAAAATGGTTAAAATTTCAAAGAGAAAATAAAAGAAAACATGCTCAATGTTGAATATATATGCAACAAAATATTCTTTATGATTTCAGTTCTAAGTTCTAAGTTTAAAACAGAATTTTTAGGCCATTAATTGTTACATATTTTTTGTTTCTAAATTACAGGTTTCAGTAATTCCTGATACATCATTCTCTGATGGGAGGGCATTATTTCGTTCTCAGCAATACAAGCAACACATAAGAATGCTGGAGGGTAACAGACGAATGGCGATGTATCAAGCCGTAGGAATTAAAAAAGTGACCAAAGAGAGTGGCAGCATAGAATGGCACGGGTGCACACGAGATTCTGAAGTTAGTTTTTACAATATGAAGACATTATTTGTCATGAATTTCAATTTTTAAATACAACAAAGTCCAATCGAACAAAATTATCATTTTATCACTGTGAAGTAGTAAATTGATAAAAAACAATTGTATCGATAACAGAGCTTATGATTTATTCATCTTTAGTTTGGCAGTAGGGTAGAGAAATGGGATAGACTACATTTCCAATACAAACTCATGTAGAAAGTTGATTCCATTTGTTCGTCACCATTGATATTGGTTATTTGTATTTTAATATTTATGTATGTATATATTAGCCAATGACCATACCACGTTGAAAGCACCGGTCCTCGTCCGATCACTGAAGTTGAGCAGCATTGGACGCGGATAGTGCTTAGATGGGTGACCGCTTGGGAACACCGCGTGCCGTATTCTCTTGGCTATGGGAAGGAAAACCCAGACAGAAAACCACACACCAGCCCGCCTGGGCAGCGTGGTGTGATATGTCCAAACAACCCCCCTGAAAGAGAAAGCAGGGGGAGGCCTTCATCCAGCAGTGGATCGACCCCGGCTGATGATGATGATGATACTAGCTTAAATTGAAAGACTTATGATTTCCAGTATGTCTTATTTATTACTTTTTTATCATTACCTTGCTTGTATGAAGTTTGTGATCCTATATATTCACTGGTTATCCATTTTTCAGTCATGTTTGTAAATTTATAAGAGCAAAATATTGACATGTATGTACAAATTAAAAAAATTGACTTACACATTATTTATGAAAATCTAGATTTGAAATAACAAATGTTATGAAATTTATGGAGTGTGTCTACTATTTTCATAATAAACTATGTCGATCTTAATGCGATTTATTTTTGTATGCATGCAAAAAACAATGTCAAAAGAAAGACTGCTCAGTTTAATGATTTTCAATTTAACAGCGCTGCTTTCCTCCTGTCGTTGGTAAACCATCATTTTTAACAATTGGTCGCTGGACTCCTCCGTGTTGCTTGGCACATTTGCGGCGGACATTACGGCACACTATCACCGTTCTTCAGCAATCTGGCGCAAGATGTTGGCTTGAGGGTGCCACCCTATTAGGTGCAGTCCGAAGGTAATATTTAATTAAAATTTTTTGTTAATACGGGTATGTATTTTTATAAACTATAGTGGCAGATCTAGTGAACAGGTGAGAGCCTCGAATGTTAACCCTTTTACGCCGAAGCAGCGCGATATCGACGGGCAAGCGCTATCGCGCTGCGAAAACCATGTTCCACTCAAGCGTAACTCGAAGTGTTTTATCACATGTTTTATTAAAATTTATGAATGATGTGGATCATGTAAGTTCTTAGGATTGACAAAATCGAATCCACAAATTTATTGACCCAAAAATATTTTTTTTAATGATAAAACAAAATTGTGAACATATGTTAGTGACGCGCTCATATTTCACCGAGTATTTATTGAATAACAGATATGTTGTGCAATCTTATAATACATATAATACATGTATTTCATATCGAATCGGGCATAGAAATAGAATATACTTCTTAGAAAAAATGTCTTTTTTTTGTTATCATGGATTCAAGAAATATGGAGTGCACTTGCGAACAATAGGAAATGGCACAAATATCTACCCTTTTTAAAATTCCATTCATCACTTTTTTAACAGAAAAATCATAAAATTCGTTACACTTGTATACACAATCTTATTATTATTTGCTCAACACACGTAAGCATCAATAGAAAAAAAACTCTTGCATACAGTCGCAGCCCGTCCATTGAAATTCTTGATTTACTTCACTCCCTGAATGAAAATAACTTTTATATTTATAAAAAAATATTTTTATCAATAATTTCTTCATCATAAATAAATCACCTGTGTTTTGACATTGACTTGCGACATTGATTGGAAATTTCGTGGGTTATTTTCTTTTTCTAAAGATACTGCAAATCGGAAATTCTTATGGATAACCCGCCATTGGACATATGTATTTACTGGAATTTCTTTTAATTTATGGCTTTTCAAGTTGAAGGAGAAATTCTTTTCAGTTATGTATACATGATATTTATTCTTCAGCTTACTTCGGGCAGTTTTTGGAATTTAATTGTCACAGAAATCGCATCATGGCATCGAAATGCCAATGCATTTTTTTGTTGAAACAACATTGCTAAAAATCGCAAGTTACCTGAATAAAAGTTATCGTGTAGTTGCAGACAATTTATTTACAAGCATCCCTTTGCTCAATTATTTGATATCAAATGATACATATTACACCGGTACGGTTAGACGCAACGGAAAAGGAATGCCACCAGACTTACTAAGCGAAATATTTTACAAAAAAAGGTGCAATTATCTGCAGATACCGTGAAAAAAAGTTACAAAAACAACCGGTGATACTTGCATCTTCCTACGCATCGACTAAAAGAATCACTGCAATAAATAGACGTAATCAGGAGACAAATAAACCGGATGTAATAAATATATATAATAAATATATGGGAAGAGTTGATACTTCAGATTAAATGTTATATACATACCTGGATGAAAGACGTACATTGAAATATTGGAAAAAGGTGACTTTTCATATTTTTGGAAGAATGATGGTAAACGCATTCATTATTTACACAAGAAATACGCCTGGTAAAAAGATGACAAGATTAGAATTTACATCATCCATAATTGAGGCAATAGAAGATGAATGGAGACCTAAAAAAATCCAGTCCAAAGAACATCTAGTACGAGATTGGAGAATCTGGAGGTTTTAAAAAACTTACCAGGACAAAATCTCAGAGAATGCGTCGTATGCAGCAAAAAAGAAGGAGGGCCTATTAGAAGATCAAATCTAATTTGTACAAAGTGTGAAAAGGGTCTTTACCCATGATGTATCGGAAAACACAAGTGTTGACTTTTTATTATTTTTAGTTTATTAGACTATAAAAATACGTATCGAATAATTAAACTTTTTAGTGTTCTTACTGATAGACAATAGTTCGAAAAAATATTCTGCATCAAAGGTATGTGAAATATTTTACAAAAAATATCTCTTTTTTTATCACAAAATTAAAAATTTTGTGCAAATTATTGCAAATTTCATGTTTCTTATTTTTTTAGGTCGATCGTGTAAACTCATTTATTGTTTTTATAATTGTTTTATCGAAACTATAATATATCAAATGCAAAATAAGAAAAAACAGAAATAAATCCTTAAAAACTACATATTTACAAATTTTTTTTAAGCACACAAAAAACTTCAAAAACTCCTTAGTGCTTTTAGCAAGTCCCCAAAAAAAAAGGATAGGCGTAAAAGGGTAAAGTAATTGATAACTCTCATTGCTACACTTTTAGGATAACCGGGTGGGAGAAAATTTAGGCATCACAGACATCCCTGCCTTTGATCAGAAATCGATAAATCAATCAAAAAATTAATTTATTGAAGCCAAGGAGAAAAACGTTATAAAATTATGTTTTGTTAATGTTTCCTGGACTAAGTATAAATAAATCGATAAACATTTTGTTTTTATATATTGCAGGAGCGATGTATTGCCGTGGGCTGCAAACTTAGAGATTGGTATACACGAGGCAGACGTTCCTCGAGTGCAATGGCTAGTGAGAGCATCGAATCGAGGAGGAGCGCAGGATCCACAAGGATTCCTCTGGGAGAAAGCCACACAAGGAGACTATTACCGAGTTTTATTCAGCAAACGAAACAGACTGCACATCAATATTCTTCCATTCCGACAAAAAAATGGTACAATGACGAAGGAAACATGGTTTGTTGAATATCAGTCGGATTTTCCTGACCATTTTCTCCACCCCATGTCTAGTATCGAGTTTGCCGGAAAGCAGTTGCCTTGTCCCAATAATGTTAGAGATTTTTTGGAACTAAAATTTGGGAAAGGTATTGTAGAACAAACGGTTCGTCCAGGTACAAACATTCCTCACCCGTAGACTTACACTTGGTTTATGGTAATTTTTCTAGTCAAAATATACTCCGATTTTTGATTTAATTACAGTAAAGCTATAGTTAATCTGGTAGAAGACATAAATATGATGTAATAACTTGTTTCAAAATGAATAGCATTTTCTTAAAATGAAACATCAAAATCACTTGTGAAGTAATATTGTTAACCTAAGCCCCACCAGATTACTATATGCACATATTAGGCACTCACATAGGGGTTCCTGAAAAAAAAGATTCTACCTCAAGATTCAGAAGCTTGGACATATACGGATACTCCATGACTTTTGTGCAATAAGTTTTTTAAATGTGTAAAGAAATTTGGTTGATAAATAGTTTCTACAGACAAATCAAAAACAAATTACCAAATCTGGTCACTTTTTTCTGTCAACCAAGAGAACACTACACTGCATCGGTACTTATCTATTATTCAACAAAGACTGAAAATATAATTTTATTATTAAACTCCTTTCACACTACAATAATTTTTTCTTTAATATATTGTTATTTTGAAATTTATTTGGTACATATACTTATTACTAATTACAAATTATAAGTTGATTGCTTTTGCTACATAAAAACCATTTGTAAATCGGAAACTTTTTAAATTGGCAAGAATGTCACCCGAGTAAGCTCAGGGAGAACTTTCTTTAATACATTAAAAATTAATGTTCATCTGATTTACTCCTGCCAACATCCAAAGCAATACTATTGAACATTGTTAATGTGCTCGGCGGTAACATTCCCATTGGCAAAATGGTTTTACACTTGTTTCTAGAAGAAGGAAAATTGTTGATTCCATTTCTATGACTGACTTTTGTTTTTTACAATTTAAGCATATTCTCACCTTGTTGAAAAAAAAAAACACAGTAAACCTTTCTAATTTCACTGCGTATATTTTTTATTAGATATCTTTTAAAATGCCCCTTAAATACTTCAGTTATGTAAAAGGCTTACTTATTACTGTTGTATTTATTTTAAAGTAGAGAAAATTTTCTGGAATGAAATCGGAGTCAATATGTGTTGTAGTTACTTAGTAAAACTGTCAACATATTCAACCTTCCCTAAATTAAATAACTATATATAAGTGTTCCATTAAATTGTTTAATATTTGCGGTTTCTTATATAATTTATTTAGCTTCAGAATATACTCTTCTTTGATTGCTCTGTTACATATTGACTTATTGTCCTAGAAATGGAAAACAAAACTGGAAAAAAATAAAAAAAGAACTTCACTCAAACTGAATTCGACAACAACCAAAATACAATTTGTTACTTTATTTATTTGCTAAATTGTGGAGTTGATATGTTCATAAGACATCTGCAAGCTGCTACCGACTTATATTATTTTTTTCCAATATTTAGACTAATATTGCTGTTCATGAGACCATTGTGTTTCTTATTTAGTTTTTAGTTGTCTAAAAAATAGAAGACTGTTTAATGTTTTTTTTAACAATTAATGATATTTAATCTTTGGTCAATTGAGTGTTCTATTATTATATACACTTTGTACCTGTTTGTAATAATGATTTTTGTTCATAATTATGCATTGTGTTATATTTGTATCGCCTGTGTTGAGGCAAAAGAGGATATCTCATCAATTTTTAAGTGTTGCCAGCTTTAAATTTTGGAAAAAGAAAAAATAATTATTTCTGGCAATGATTTTTCATTAATTTATTGATTTTTTCTTAAATTCTTAATTTTTTCTCAAAATCATTAAAAAACTATTTTTTCCAATATATAAAATTTTTTCGGGGGTATACCCATTTTTTATTTAGATGCTCAATGTCATTTTTCACGTGTGCTTTAAAGGATCTGACAAATCTGATGGGGTTGTTTGTAAGAAAATTTTACACACATCAATCAGGGCTTGAATTTTACTGGAGCAGACAGTTCATGAAATTTGCCAAGAGTAACGCTGCATCTTATAAATCATGTTCCAGGTGCATTGTTCAATATTTTTTCCGATATTCAATGAAGATTTTTCTATTATTGTTAGTTGTTGAGTTCACGGTAAAGTTGTTAAAATCATTCAGGTCTAGTACTCACCAGCTCAAATCCCAGTATAGATATAACATTAACTATAAGTCTTGTTATAACCTTCTATTCCTACTACCTTTAGTAAAGAAAAACCATCGTTAACAAATATTGCACATATAAGTGATTAATTTTTAGTGTTGTAGATTGTGATATATTTCATTTGGAGCCTTGTCTCTTTGTTGTTAGAATGATAATAGCTATGTAATATTTTACAATTTTAATTCGTTGCCTTGACATTAAATTGCCACACGCATAATGTATGTAACACAGAGAGAGTGCTAGTGTTGAAGATAATGTATTCATTATTTTTCCTAAATCAACAAATTGTCATTCTAAGAAATGTACAATTAATCGCTAATTTCTGTAACAAAGTTTTATATCCATACAAATTTTCTACCCCTCAACGTGTCATTTTATATATATCCAATATCAATTTTAGAATCAGATATCAATTTTCATAGGTGTCGTCTTTTTCTATTGAAATTGAAAAAACAGGATATAGTTAGGTATACTGTTAGCCGTTAAGGGATTTAGCTTTGCTAATTATTGTTTTCTTTGATTTTAATGATAAATTTATTTCATGATCTCTTAATTTTAACTCATTAAGTCCCTGTTATAAGCCTTCTATATGTTAAGTTAGAGAATGAACTAATAATTATGTGTTAATATTATGATTTCCATATTTGTAAATAATTTTATTGTAAAGTAAATATTGTGATAGATGAATGCCCTTCTAACTTTATTCCTGTGATGTTGATTGTCTGGGCTGTAGTGCCATGGTTAATGTTGTTGGCTTCGGTTATGGATCTCACGGGCTCAAATCCTATTATAGACACTTATAAATTTATTTCTCAAACAGTTTATGTATAATAGTCCAAATTTATGGTCATTAAAAATGTTTTAAATTCGCTCTCATCTATCTGATCTAAGTCATGAGGTGTAATGAGAATGATAAGTTAACCACTAGCCCTGCCCTTCTATTTTTACTTTCATTGAAAAATAAGTTTATGTGACTGAATGGCAAGCAGTTCTCGTTGAAATATGTTGAGATACGTCCATTAGAAAGCCATATGATTTTCATTGTGAGTGGGCATGGTTAAATAAAGTGATTTGTATGTCCTCTAAATTCAATGCCTACTCGTTCGTTTGTCTTAGCATGGCAATTATTTTTTCTCCTTACTATGGCTTATTTCATGTTAAAAAAATTGTAAAAAAAATACAGTCCAACTTCGATTAAGTATTTTCAGTGACTTCTATCATTCCAATGATGAATAAAACTCGATATATTCAATTATATTCACTACCTCCTTGACCAGTGTTATTAGCTTATAGAATGTGTTAGTCTGAACAATTTTATTATTGTTAGTGTAGATAAATTATAGTGTTCATTTTCTCAAATTTCTTTAGTTTTTTATAATGTAATAATTAATATTTCTCAGATGCTTTTTAAAGGTCAGGAGAAAAGAATGGTTATTGTCTTGTTATATTATTTACATAGCTCAATATATAAGTTATTTTATAAAACAGAATGTTTGCCAAGAAGGTTTATTACTCTCAGTCATTTTATTGAAACGTTGATTGTATTCCCTTTTTTGTTGGAACAACGTGTTAATCAAGATTAAAGCAACCAATTCTATTGTCAAAAAGTTATCAATCACATCGAGATCATGTTCTCCACTTATGGCTATGTTGCTACATTCATCTTCAAAAAAGGAAGGGGCAATGATACCTCTAGACCATATTTGTTTATTGACATATTCATTTTAATGAAAATAAGTCTCATTACTCATGATTTTATGGTAATTAGGGTTATAGTGAGTTGACTGTAACATCTTATCGGTATTTGTACAGTATCATCAATGGTCTCGCGGAAGAAACTATCTCAATTAAATTTTTAATGGAAACAAATGCAATATGTAATTTTCCACAAAGTTGTTGTCTTAAGTCCAATTTTTTGAGCACAATGGCAAATTGGGGTTGATGAATTTGTTTTGAACAATTTCTTAGATA
Organism: Himalopsyche japonica; assembly: GCA_028555115.1. NCBI lineage: Eukaryota > Metazoa > Arthropoda > Insecta > Trichoptera > Rhyacophilidae > Himalopsyche > Himalopsyche japonica. Next base: position 1,159,895 of record JAHFWJ010000700.1, on the reverse strand, counting down.
GCAGCAATGCTTTCAGCTGATCTTCTCTTATATTGTGGCTTAGATGTTTGTTGATTTGTTAGAGCCTTTTTTTTTATATATATCATATAATACTGGGTTTTGATAGCATATTATTTCTACCTGAAATTCCGTGTAATTTTCTGATTGTCACAATAATTGATGGCTGTAATTGATAAAAAAAAATTACGATTAAAACAAATTGGTTTATGTAATAATTTTCCTTCATAAATTTGCCACGACTACACTTCATGACTGTCCAATATGAACTGTTGAAATTCATTTTTACCCAAATGGCGACCAAACAAAGAAGTAAACCGTCTCGGCAAACATTCTGTATATGTGAGTAGTCTAATTTTTTATAAATAAACTTGAATTTGAAAAACATTTTAATTTGAAGTATATCTAAAGTTTATTATTTTTATTATATATTAGATACCTGAAGCTCCATTTGATACTGTTAGTTAGGAATGGTAATATAGTCTACTTTAAAAGTATATATATAAAAAAACAATCTTTTTTGGTTATTTTTCTTAAAATATAGCACAAATGTTAGCAAATATATTTATTGTATATTTATCGAAAAATAAGGACTTGTGTGTATCGATTGGGCCTAATTTTCAATAAGATAAATTCATCCAAATATTTTTTAAATATGTAAACAGTTTATATATTATAAATGTATTCTATTAAATACCAATACATTTTTTTCCCCATAAACAGCTGTTTTAATGTGATACACTAGTTTATTAAATTCTTAAATAAATACCATCTATTTAATGTAATTTCAAATTCTTATAGTTTGAGTCTAAGGAATATGATACTTAACATAGGAGATTGTTTCTTGAATGTATTGTAGTCGTGGCCCATTCAACATTCCGGAACGTTTTTAGTAAAAATTCTTGTTGAATACAATGAACGTCTAGTAATTTATTTATCTGAGTTGTTTATTTGTAGGCTGAGTGACAGTTTCCTCAAAATGCCTTTGTCTTAAAGTTTTGATAAACATGTTCCTGATATCATGACCAATGATGTAAAACCTGAGTGCGAAAAAATATGAGCCTAGAGGCTTGCGAATTTTTATGAAGATAAATAAAAAAGACAACTTATTACTACAGTAGAGGTCCAATCCATTTTTCTCACTTTCAACAGTTTCCCGAATTTAATGTTATTTTACTATAGCTGAGAATTGAAAACTACTTTAAATAATTTTACATTCACCCATTTGTTGACATGCACTAAAAATAACGATAAATTGAAATTGTATTTCATTAGAAATGCACATTGCAAGGCACCCCTAAAACTAATGTCAATCGCAGCTGTCCTTTGTGCCCTTATTCTGGGCTTCACACTTTGTTATTTAACAGTATTTTTGTTTATTATTATTTTAAGATTTTTGTCTACTGTTTGATATTTTGGCAACACTAAATTAATTATTAAATATATATTATTATGAGCTGTAATAAAGAGCCATAATATAAAATTTGTGTATTCTGGAGAATTTTATTGGATGTTTGTTTGCCGTGTTGATAAAAAGAATATAGTATTTCAAGTTAAATGTGTGTAGTGCCAACATATAACTGTAGTTATGTACGTTGATGATTGATATTAAAAATAATATCTTACCCAGTGATAATGTGTTTTCAATAACCCAGTATAGATATTCCTAATCGCAAATCAGTCAACTGTTGATGACTCATGACTTGTTAGTCGACTTGTCACTGTGATTCATTTGGAAAAAATCATTTATTTTGCTGAATCTAAATAATAAAATAGAATTGTGAGAATCCAGAGAAAATATCAAAAACATCTACAAACATTATTTGTAAGGCAGAATTGTTTGTCAACAAAAATAAATTATAACAGAAAAGTGTCATGTTAGTTGCCATTCAGCGTGGTTTTAGTATGAGAACACTTTTAATGCATAGTTTTTTTCACTAAAATAAAAAAATGTTTGAAAAATTACATAATATTTTGTTGAGACGGTCAAATTATATATTTGGAATGGTTGAATTGTGAAACATCTGAACATTTTTCTTAGTGTAAGTAAATTTGTCTCAAGAATAAAATACAGTTAGCAACATTATTTTATTGGTTGTATAAGTAATCTTACAAAATGAAAATAGCACAATAACAATTAGTCTTCCTCAATTTTTTCATCAATAATCTCAGGCATAATTGGTGGATCTCTCACAAGACTTAGTAGTTTAGCAAGTTTCATTTCCTGTAACGTTCGTTGGTCTATTCCTTGCTGCTTCTTTGGAGGCTTGCACATTACACGGAGATTCGGGGAAAGCTTTAGTAAATGTACTGTGCCCCTAAAATGGAAAATAAATACCATCGAAAATTTTAATTCTATTTCAAAACTTTTGTTCAAGATAATATTTGTCACATAAATATGATAATATAGGGTCATTCAATAGCGATGCTTGAAATTTGTTAGGTTATAGCGGTTATGTTGTTGAAGTGACATCTGTCAAATTTGCTGTCAATTGCTTAATAGACTATAGCAAATCACTATGGAAAGTTAAAGTGTCGAACACCATGCGCAAATCATCAATTTTGGATGGAGATTCTGCAGGAGTGATCTGAGGGCATGGACATCTTCCTTTAGGGCTATTTCAAATTGCAAGTCTTTGTGAATAAACCTCTAACATTTGACACCCTCAATGTCAACATAACTACGCTATCCAACATATTCAGCCAGATTCATGCAACAAAGTCATTGAAAATTGGACCTCCCAAATAGGTGCCACTAAGCAAAGCCGCTGTGGGAATTTACATGACATTGTATTCCACATTTAACATCTTAAAATACACTTTCAAAAAAAGAAAAAAAAAATGTATATATCTCATACATAACTTGTTTTATTAACATTTCAACAAATTTCGAATATCTCTATTGAAAGACCCTGTATAAATGAAGAGAAAAAGCTATTTATAAAAAAGCAAAAATTTCAAAACTGTTTACTTTGAGTCTCCACAGATGATGATTGGCAGTTTATAGTTGAAGTCTATTCTTGTTAACTTTTTGTTTTTCTTTGATACAACATTTTGTATGCAGATGGGTTTGTATTTATTCACGTTGAGATCAAAAACAAACACCTAAAATTGTAAGTAAGTCTTTGAAAAATTCCATCTATTCATAAAAAAATAATTATAACAAGTGACTTTTAGGATTGGCTTAAAATAGAGCAAACAGTGTCATCTTTTAGTAATATATGATATTTTTATAAATATTGAAATAAGACAATTTCAATTAAAAATAATCTTATTTGATATAGAAATTCTTCTTCATACTTCTGCGCTTACACAGAGACCTGTTATTTTTCTTCAAAAAATTCATTCATCTCAAAAAAATGTGTTATTTTATTTAATTAAAAAAACTAAACTAGTTTTAAGATATCTCCATTAGGAGGCTGTACACTCCGCATTAGGAAATGTCAAATAAGTAAAAAAAATAGTTTAATATTCTCACCTTTCCATCAGAAGTTGCAGCTGCGAATACAGTACTAGAATATGGAGCCCATTTTACATCTCCAACACTTGATCCCAGGTCAAACATGAAAAGAGGCTCACTGAAAATTATAAAATAGTTTCATTACTTTCACTGGTTGAGGCTGCCTGACGAAATTTCAAAATAATATTTGAATTGTTGAAACTGTTATGCCTTATTATGTCATGGAATTCTAGTAAGCTGGAATTTTATCAATTAAGAACAAATTTTTGATATTGTAGTTTCAATTTTTCAAAATCAACTATAAGTTAAAGCGATATCATCTGCTTGCTTACTGTCAGTTTGACTATATTAGTGTAATAGAATAATCAAATGATATTAAATTTGAGTTGTTACAACTTTGTACGATTCCACATGTTTTGTCACTTACAACTCAGGTTTCGCCTTTTGGCATCTTCAGGCATTCTATCACACGGGTGCAACAGAACTGACATCAGTTCGTTAGTGACAAAACATGTGGAATCGTACAAAGTTGTAACAATTCAAATCAATCACTTTATTTGTATGAATGTAGAATGCTTGAAGATGGCGAAAGGCGAAACCCGGGTCGTTAGTGACAAAACATGTGGAATCGTACAAAGTTGTAACAATTCAAATTTGATATTGAAATTCCATCAAGCACCTTCAGTCGATATCATAAATATCAAATAATATAAATCGTGGATATTTATATTTTTGTTGCTTGAAAACATGATAAATATAAAATGTCAAAAACTGTGGCAAAAAAGACAACAGGTTTGAAGACAACTGTATATCATATTTTACATCTCCAACACTTGCTTGCAAGCTTGATTGATAAAATATAAATTTGAGCATTTATAAAATACCTTCTACCGTCCTCCCAAATAATGACTCTCCAATCCCCGCCACAAGATGCAAAAACATTGCTGTCGTATTTGTTATAGTCTATTCGGTACACTGGCATGTGATGGGCTTTTATGGTGCTGAGGTAATTTCTTGAGTAAGCCTTGCTGCATTTATGAATTAAGCCCTCTTCCGTTCCCACCAGATAAACCTCTTCTTTATCAGGGTGGAAGGTGATGCATGTACCACAACCTTTTAAGGCAAACAAATGAATGAGATGAATGTTTTTTTTTAATAAGAAAAGTTAAATGAGGTGGGTAAACGATCGAGGTATTTGAAGGATGAGAAGGTGCCTCTAGTATGGGAAATAGAAGATAGAATTCCTCGTAAAGTCTACATTACACCAAGAGGCTAGCTGGCAATCGATTTGGTGAAATAGAAATTTCTATAAATTATGATTGACTTTCAAATGTTGTGGAGCAAAAACTCTATGCAAAGCCCTGGTTATTAGATATTGTTATTATCTATATTTATTGAAGAAAACAGTGATTGAGCGATTGCAAAGCAACCTGTTCTCATATAACAACCGCTTTTGAGGTAAGCTCTGTTACAAGTCCACATACTAAACATACAGAGTAGACACGGGTACAAAAAATGTACAGTGTAACATACAAGTAACGAATAAAAATGACAAGGTTTTGATCACTTTTAAGGTGTTAACTGTCACTTCTTTTTTTACAAAAACACATTTTTTTAGTACTTATTTCCACGAGCGAAACCGGTCCTGATCAAAAAATATATTGTGGAAATAAGTACTAAAAAAATGTGTTTTTATTATTTAAAAAAGACAAGGTTTTGATTGATGTTATAGAAATTAATTGCATTTGTCGTGATTCTTTTTGCCCTGTTGTCTAAGCATATTTCTTTTAAGTCAATAATTATACCTTTGATTGGTATGAGGGTTCCAGTGGGACCAGGGCATGGAGGACGTGGCAGCTCGAGTGTGATCGCTGGAGCAGCTAAAAGCTCACTTGGAAGAACGGCCCACATTGTAACTCTACCATCTCCGGATACTGAGCAAAAGCTGCACTCTCCGTCAGCTAGATCTGGACCCCAGCGAACCTAGAAAAGATTGAAAGATTTTAGTCTGTCCATTCAATCATCTGTTCATACAGATTTTTTGCAGCACAGAATAATACATATGAAATAGGACCAATTGTTACATATCATCATTATAATAGTTGAAAGAATTATGAATTTTAAATTATATCTATGCAAATTACCACCGAATCAATTGAAAATACGGAAGGATTTATCAATTGATTTGAGAATATTTCTTTTCAGTCTTAATATCCCTTTTTTTTGAAAATTCGTTAAAACTGCTGCTGGTCCAAAATTTTTTGATATTCCCTAATCAGATGAGAAGAATTCAATGAAAATATTTAAGTCACGCTATTTGACAAAAAAAGACATTGTGAGGGCTCATGCTGAAGATCTCAAACACTACACTACGATAACCTGAATTTGGTATTGATCTTCAATCAGAAACCTTATGATTTATGATATCAACCGAAGGTGCTTGATGGAATTTCAATATCAAATTTGAATTGTTACAACTTTGTACGATTCCACATGTTTTGTCACTAACGACTCGGGTTTCACCTTTCGGCATCTTCAAGCATTCTATCACACGGATGCAACAGAATGTCAGGACGTCAGTTCTGTTGCATCCGTGTGATAGAATGCCTGAAGATGCCGAAAGGCGAAACCCGGGTTGTTAGTGACAAAACATGTGGAATCGTACAAAGTTGTAACAATTCAAATTAGAAACCATATGATTGGTCCCATCATTAGATTGCAAGAGCCAATTTCCAAAAAATAAATAATCAAAAACATTATATTTTTGAACTGTACCTCCCAAACCAAAGTGCTGTGTTTGGATGCAACTGAATCACTTTTGTACTGATAACTCTTCTCCAAGACCAGCTGTGTATTGTAAACGCAAACATTTCCATCATATAGACCTAGAATAATGAATTGTCATTGATAAGGTCTTATGCAGTTGAAGGGAAGACCAATGAAATGGACAGGAGGAGAGGAAATTCATGGATTCATGTTGTAGGATATATTATTATTGATGGGGATTTTCTCAGTAGGTCTTAACTCATTCCCTGCTGACCCGTTTAAAGGATATTCCAACACCTAGACTTCAAAAATTTATTGAGTAATATTGGTTTGAAACAATCTTATTGAGTTTGGACAAATCAAGTAATGCATCAACTCAAAAATTTGCAAGTACAAAAAGGTTTTAACCACTGTTATTTCATATATTTTTGGGTATCAACTATCAACATAGAAAAATCAACCATCTCAACAGTTGAGACGTTAGCAGTCAGAGAGATTAAAGAAAGTTATGCTGGATTTGAGCAGAGCCACTACTACTTCATCTAATACTTTCTTCTTGGCCTGCTTTGTCAAATTGATGTGTAATATATATTTTCTCTAAATATTAAAATTCTTCCACATATTTGTCATGGTATTTATGGTCAATCCCACTTATTCGCCCATGATAACAACGGTTATTGAAATTTCATTTGGATGACAAAAACTACAATATATGTTGTCAGTAACTGATAAAAAAACGCTAAGATTTGATAGCCACAAGTTCAAAACTGTCAATTTACTATCGTAAATCAATGCTTACCAACAACAACTAGATAAGGATATTTCTTATGTATATCCAGTGTAATGACAGGCGAGCTAGTCATCACAGCATATTCAGGATACGACGGATTTTTTGATGTAAATAAACAAAGACATCCTTCTTTTTGGTTACTCATGAAATCCACTAGAAAGAGATAAACATCTTACTTTAATGACCCATTTATACCACAAAGATAGCTCTATTAAATTAAGCCGATAATCTATTCATTATGACACAAAACATTTGCACAGATATATTTTTGTAAATTAAATTGTAAATTAAATTGTAAATGGATAGAATATGTATATTAAATTTATTGATTGAATTGGCATTCAGTTGGTAGAACTCCATTATAACACGGTGAAAAAATAGCAATGTATTTTAGTTCTACAAAATTATTTTAACAAATATAGTTGATAGCTATTTCGGCTCACGCCATCGTCAGAACTATGCTTAAACTAATATTCGCTTATCTATATATAGCTGTGCAGAAAAGGCACATAACACATCCTCTCTCCTGTTCCAACGGCCTAGTTTGTTACATTACCGTTTAAGTGTCTAGCCGTTGTACAAAGGGGTGGTCTGATTTGCATCCAGAAGGACCACTTCCATCCCACATATTATCTTATTGTCATAGACACCTATTGTTTCATTTAGAATTTTGAAAATTTAGTGTCATTGTGTTAAAGTAACATGCTAGGCCGTTGGAACAGGAGAGAGGATGTGTTGTGTGCTGCGTTTTCAGCTGCATCTTTACAAGTATGTAATAGTTTACATAGATTAGTGAATAATGGAAATATTTACACTCTGACCTAAGGACTGAAATGTTTTAAATTTATAAGATGACTTTGTAAATAATTTATAAGATGGCTTTACAAAAGTTTGTGAAATGTGAGTAGTTATATTCGATTATTTCTATAGTGTTTTAGGTAATGGAATCTACAAATACTGGTGTATCAAACTGACTTTTTTTGATATTTGTAATATCTTTGTTTTTTGTATTTCACTACAACTCAATATATCATTTATTTTAAAACCTTTTCATGTTACTTTCAGTTTTTCTGAAGAAAATATAAAAAATACCTTTGTATGTATTTGTACTACACCTCAAAGACATTATGAATTATAGAAATACTTTTAGTAGGCTATACAGAGTGTCATGGTTAATCAGCAAATATGTTAGTTATCCTTATAGATTGCTGTGGTCATCGAAAAGAAAACAGATCTCTGAATGCTACTTGAACGTAATTTGAAGGCTTCGAGACAAAGCTAACAATATGTAAATATATATTATTGTTAATCCTCTTACATGATCCATAAGCAACTGCAAATAAATCGTAATAGTGCGGGTTCCACATGAGTGAGGTAACAGCGCTTGTTCGCATTTTTTCATAAGAAAACTTCCATAGAGGAAGAAGAGATCCATCACCTTCACGAAATTCATCAGATGGGTCTTCCCAGTATCGGTAATCTTGGGCTAAAAAAATGACTAATTTTATAGATTTTTACTATTAGGATATAAACTAAGACTCAAAACATATATCAATATTTTGTTTTGATAGGAATTTAAAAACAATTTCTGTATTAAAAAAATATGTATTTCAAATTCATGAGAACTGTTTTGTAAAAACTGAGAATAATAATTAAACAATATTCCTTGCAACATTATTTATCTTTTGTACAAAGGGCTAAGAGTTGATACTTGTTGTAATTATGTCTAATTACAACCAATTAATTGTTCAAAAATCTTTTTCTACACTTTCTGTGAAATTAAAGGTTTACTTTAAAAAAATTTATTATATGTGGAGTGGAACTGCCAATAAATTGAATGTTTAAATGAGACTGGTGACTTAACCACTCGATACAATAAATTTTTATAGTAGTATAATAATAAATACATTAAAATAACTGTATTTAATTTATTAAACTAAAAAATCATTTAACTACATTTTTTATTATTAGATGTCACTGTGTAGAAATTAGACATATTTTATGCACCTCTAAATGGGTTTTTTATGGATCAATATAATATTCATAGGTTAGTTGCTTACCGATATCATCATATATATTTTGATTGACCAATCGTTCCAAAATATTCCACCCTTCTCGACATCTATTCTGGACTTTCTCCTCGTGTAATTCCTTGTCCGTTTTTTCTTTCAATTGGGGGATTTGTTTCTTCAACTGTAAATTTATTATCAAAAGAGATTTACATAAAGTAAATAATAAGGAAACATAAATTTGCATAGATATTTTTCTTCATTAGGTTGTATTGTTGTTAAATAAGAACGAATTAAAACATAATAGAGATTATCATCATGTCATAACAAATTAATTAACATTAATTAATTTAATGTACATGTGAAAATTTTATTAGTAAAATACTTTATTGTAGTGAAAGAAAACTTGAATTTCAGTTTAGTGTATACTTAAAACCGGCGTGTTGCGAATCTTTCCTTTTCTCGCTTTGACACATATAAAGTGAGACGAGTGAGAGAGACACAAAAACATACTCTTGTTTACTCTATTTTCTTTCTCACTCATATAAATATCCAATGCATTTCAATGGTGTCATGACAAAAAAAATAATTCTGAGTAGGTAATAAACTTTTAAAATTCACTGGATATTTATAAGTCGTGTTGAACTTATTAAAACAAGTTCTTTAAATATGATATTAAAGTATTTTTGAAATTTATTCATGATCATAAGGTTAAAATAATGTATTATACCAACCCTTTTCTTATCGCCGTCCTTCTCTTTTTCCCGCTGTTCGTTGTCTTCAATATAATAATCATAAATAATTGACTGAAGAGCAGTCGCAGAGAATGTTGCTCTCGGTGGAGGAACCGTTTGTGTTTCAACAGACTGTAAAAGATAAAACAATATTTACTCCAAATCTGCTCGCAGAGTAATTTGTCTATTGATTATTTCTAAAATGGCAATATTAATCACTGCTGTATGACTGTAAAATAATTTAAACTTACGAAAACAGTATTTCAAATTTAGAAAAATGCAAAAAATATTTTTATAAGTTGCAACACTCAAATATTTTTAAATCTTCTGTCTCGTTTTTCGACATCATAAATTGCTTTGCAGAAGACATGTATTAAATTGAATTCAATTATATACAATTATAGTTTTTCTATGTAAACAGATCGCTGTTTATGACATTGATTTAATAAACAATCCAGAAATTTCGGAACGAGCCAATTCCTTGTACTTTAGAATTCATAGTGTAACAAAAATATATGTCGCATAATGTTCGACATAGAAGACGAATATGACCAATTCAGAAGTTATTAATAAATTAATATGAAAGCTAATTTGAATTGTTACAACTTTGTACAATTCTACACGTTTTGTCACTAACGACCCGCGTTTCGCCTTTCGGCATCTTCTGGCATTCTATCACACGGATAGCATCGTCTATATACCAAAGGTTTTAATGACAGGAAAACATGAATCCCAAGGCAAGAACTAAATGGCAGCTAAAAAAATTTAATAGTATTGATCTAATAATAATTAACATATTAATTAGCCTGTGATAATTTTCATTAACGATTAGTTTGGTTAATGAGTCATAATGGAAAGGGTATACAACAAATAGTAATTCACTATCATTAAAATATATTTGATTTTTTTAAAGAAATATCTACACATTTTAATTTGGCAAGTATTATATATCGTTGCAATAATTCAAATTTGATATTGAAATTCCATCAAGCACCTTCAGTCGATATCATATATAATATGAAAGCACAAAACAATACGTCACTTTATTCGCAGTTTATTTTTATTTATATCTACTATAAAATAAAAACCATTATAACGAATATTTATGTAAACAGCAAAATATCAATTAACTCTAAAATAGACGGCGAATCATATTTTAAATATATTGAGATTGAAACAATGAAATAAATTTATTAGGCATAAAAAATCCAAGAGTCACGCAATGTGTCACGAGTATTTTATTATATCAAAAACCAAGCATGAAAAAATATTTTAATGGATAAATGATATGAAAAAAATTAGTCAACAAAAACTTAATTGCTATCGATTTTGTAGGTTTATTTAATATGTAGATCAATCATTTCTAAAATGAGCATTAAAACATTTTTACCTTGAAGCATATTTACAAATCATAATTAAAATTGATTTTGTAACCAAAATATCGTTGTTATAAATGATAACTAATGATTTAGCTTTACTGGTTAAATAAAAAACTTTTCTATATGGAACACAAAATGCTACAAGATATTAAAATTTGATTAAAAATAGTAATTCGTGGAAATGTATGATTTTGTGATAGTGAAATTTCTTATTTTTTATTAAAATTTTACGTTGAATCTACTACACGATTCTCTCATATAATACGATTTTATTCTTTTAATATTCGGGCATAGTTTTATTGAATACTCATGTACTATATAGGAAAATTGAAAATCAATTACACAATATGAGTGTACGTAATATAGCACATAATTAAACGAAACATAGCGTTACAATTTTAGCGAAGAAATATTTATAAATTTACGGTAAAATAATTTAATGTGTTTTGAAATTCTAATAAAAAAAAATCAACTCAAAATTTGTAAGGAATTTCTTAGTGCACGGTTTCGTTTAACACGTTTAATAAAATCGTGTTATAAAGTTAAGGACGGAATATTGTCAGTAATAAACAATATATAACTCACTCTACTCGTAAAGCTTGCTGTTAAAGCAGCTCTCTCGCAAAAATTGAACTGGTTGGCCAATTTTCGTTCTTTTGGCATAATGATTACAGGGTCTTCCGCTTCGTGACCTCCACCTCCATCTTCTTCTTCTTCTTCACCGGATCCGCCTCCAACAGCTGCATCTTCTCCTGAAGCCTCTTTGTCGTCTTGATCACGATCGTCTACGTCATCGGCTTCTTCTGAAAAGAATTACCATTCATTGTTAGCTAAATTTCACACGGTAGATATGACTTAGTATTTAGTTGAATCTATTGTATTTAATAAGTATAAATAATGGTATTGATAAATAAGTAAAGCTTGCTTCGACTGATATGTAGAATCTGTTCATCAGACATATAAGTTTTATTAAAAAAATCAAGCCCATTAGAAGACTACATTTTTCCTATGTTAGAGCGTCAATTACATTCTTAAAAGATGTCTTGTTTGACTTCTGATGTTCTGAATGTTCTTAGTATGAATATTTTATTTCAGAAGGCTTTTTCTTCGGTCAGATTATTGCGGTCGTTTGAAAATTCGAAAATAAGTCGAGCAACTGAACAACAAACGGTTCTTGCTGAGAAATCTTCACCGGGAAATACAATCCCAATTGTCCCTAATAATGATCATTTGTTTGCTGGCTTTGAATTATTTTTGTCATACCGTTTTTTTTTTATATTTGCAATATAATTAATTTTATATTTAACATCTATATACAGGTAGTCGCATATTTGTTTGGCATTGTGATCCCTACTTTGAATTCTAAATCAACACATTATTATATTTATTACTTCTTATAAAACAATATTTATGTTATCGTTCGTTACGGCAAGAAAGCAAACATTATTGTTTGGATTATTCAATAAATGCATTAAAGGTAACTAATAAAATATTAAACAATTTACAGGTTTGTAATGATTTAATGAATCAAAATACAAATGATAGAATGTTTATGACCTTCAGTGGCCTGTTCCTCATCACCAGCTCCTTCTTCTTCCTCTTCTTCCTCCTCTTCTTCAGAACTCTTCTTGGTTTTAGTTTTCTTTGGGCCAGATTCATCCAAACTCACACAGCCTGTATGAAACATAAGAATATTGATTGATAACTGCAATAACGAAAAATTATATATCATATTTTTTTGAGAAATACTGTAGATTATTTTTGTCTATACCGTATCCTGCAGCAATTTGTGCCTTGGCTTCTTCAGAATCCTTCCTGATCGCAGTGCCCGGAAGACTATACAGGACGTAACTTCTTCCAGATGATTCCGGAGGTTTTGGTACGAATTCTCCACACGAAAAACTATAAATCACTTCGTCAACCATATTCATTGGATCGATAGTTGTCAAAACGCGGCATATTTCTTCTTTTAACTCCTATAAAAAGTTTGATGTTATAAAGACGACATAAGTTAAAAAGCAGTCAACTATAATATTTAGCAGCACAATTTTTTTAATTTTTTTGACTTACCGACTCTGTGAGAAGCTCTTGATCGGCTGGTTTCAGCAGTGGTTTTACCTTCAAAGCATCAGGCAATTCATCGATTTCTCCAAGTCCTCCAGCCTTGCTAGCGGTCTTCTTAAATTTGTTATCCTTTTCACCACATAAAAATATGGTTGAAAAAACTGTGGTTGGTATTAATATATAAAAAAAAATATCATAATAATATTAGGATAGTCATATTGTTTAATCAAATTAAACAAACAACATTTTTACAAAGTATTTGTTGATAAAATCAAAATAAATATTTGAGTGGTAATTTAAAAATAGGTTGTCATATATTTAAAACTTACGCTCGATTCACAATCAAATAGAATATATTATGCCAAAAAGTTTGTTCACGAACGAAATTAATTTCACAAAGCTTTTGATTTGGAATAATTTGTGATTGAGCTTTCGTGATGACGTCCAATAACACAAATCAATCCTTTACAACTTGTATTTAAATTTGTATTAAACATTCAATAATGTTTTGTAGTTTTCGTGAAAAATTTAATGTAATATCGGAACAAATATATATATACAATATATATTTCCTAGAGTACTTATAAAAATGGCTAGTAGCAATATTGATAAAGGTATATAGATAAATAATTTTTTTTTTCTATGAAAGCTTAATTTTTAATTAAATGATTTATTTAAAAAAAAAATTTAATACCAATTAATACAATGGTATATAGTTCTCATATTCTTAGAGAATTAAGGAAACTTAAATTATCAAAATATATTCCGTGTACAAACTTAACCATGATTATTGATAAGAAAGACTTTGTGAGAAAGAAATGTTTAAAAAAATATTAATGTATAAATTAATTACTTTTATTATGACAAAACTATGTGTCATTCACATTCCATAAGAGTAATTATATCTTAGATTTCACTGTAGATGCGGAAAAACGATTTAACTAACGAAAATATAGTAAAGTTTAAAATAAAAAAGGAAAATTTAACAATTTTATTTTGATATAAATTATTTAATATAAAATAATTACATGTTCCAATTCGATAGCTGGTATGGCCACTGACATCGTATTTGTTTATTGACTGCTAATAATTAATTTTATTTATAGCATTATTTTATAATTGATTTATATGCTTTTGCTATAAAACTGAATGAATTATCGAGTAATTTTTTATTCACCACAAAAAGTTTCTATATTACTGTATTAAATGATTGTTTATGTTTTATGAAAAAGATTGAGAACAAAATATGGAATTTATTTTTATGCGTCCAGTCGGAATGGAGTTTGATTAGAGACTACATCGTTGTACAACATTTAGTTCCTTAATAATAAAAGCATGTTTGGTTAGCGTAAAATCCGCTTTTCTTTCGGTTGACGTAAGTTTATACTTTGTATTCAAAACTATTCGTCAATAAATTTATTTGCGTGGTTAGAGTATAAGAATACAGCAACGGCTCTCGAATCTATTAAAGAGAGGGACGAGTTAAAATGTAACTTAAAAATATATAATTCGTTTTATTTGATTTATTGCAAAATTTAGCATAATATAGCTCATAGGTTTTAAATAACAATTGTAACAAAAATATAATAATTGTTAAAATCAGATTGAAAAATGTTGATGTATTATTTGTATTTAATTCATATATTATATTAATAATAGGTTCTGATAAGGGGGTGCAGGTAGGTGTTAAATACACACAGTCCTTTTTTTTACGCGATACATTGGTTCCAGAAAAAGGCGCGTAAAAAAATCGCGTAAAAAATCATAGCTTTCATATAATTTGATAAATTGGTTCCAAAAATTAAAATATCGCTTAAAAAAGTACCAGAAACGTACGAAAAACCAAAATTTGCTCGTTGAAATTCGTGCAAAAAAAAATAAATATATTTTATGATCTTATATACACTTATATCAATCATTAAAGGCCAAGAAAAGTGCTATTCAACGAATTTAATAAATGCATTGTGTTTAAACAAGTTTACGAGCGGACATACATCCCATGATTTTAAGCAATTGCATTATATTTCTTTACACACCCTAAAACATAAATTCTCATAATATCCGATACACTTGTCCACATTTGGCAATTGTATGTGTATTTAAAGAAATGGAATGCTTTACAAAATTAAGTTTTAAAAAGACACATATTTTTTTTTATTTAAAAAAATAGTGAAATGTATATGCCTAGCATCATATATAAATTTCTTCTTTAAAACAAATTTGGGGAAAAAATCGCGTCAAAACGAGTGAAGCGCGTAAAAACATGTAACGGTGCCGTCCAAAAAATCGCGTATAATCGAATTCGCGTAAAAAAAAAAAATCGCGTAAAAAGAGGACTGGATATATATTCCTTATGATGCAGTATTTACCTATGTATAATGCAGAGCAGTTATGTAAATTTATTTATAACCTTATTAAGCACATCCTTTGATCCTGCGAAATATTTTCAGGATTTTTCAATGACGACAGATCATGATTTTCATAAATTTTTGCTGAGCCTGGGTATTCTAAAATTTTAACGTGACTTTGGTAAATGGAAGCAGTGTCATTAGACTGTTACATAAACGTCAGAGATTGTCGTCGGAAAGTGAAGAAACAAGTGAGATGAAAAAGACTGCTTGAAATGACAGCAATTTACTACACATTTTGGAGTCAGAAAAAAGCGTGACAATTTAATGCTTAACATAATAATGTGAAATTGCATTCTCTTTACATTAAAAGTATTTGATTTCAAACTTGTATTTTTTAAACTTAGTACGATTGCATAAATTTCGTCACTAACGACCCGCGTTTCACCTGAATATGTGAATGAATAAGAACTGACAATTGACTGTTGCATCCATGTGATAGAATGTCTGAAGATGTCGAAAGGTGAAGCCTAGATCGTTGAGAAAAAACATGTGGAGTCATGCAAAGTTTTAACATGTCAAATTTGATATTGAAAGTCCATGAAGCACCTTCAGTCGATATCATAAATATTCAATTTAATTAAAAATGAGCTGATTTTTGAGAATCTAATTAGAAGTGCGTTTAAAAAATTATGACATAGATAAAAAGTGTAAATATTTAGTTTATTAATGAATCCTTAAATCATTTAAAGCCTGTCTTTGTCAATACTTTCAACTAAAACAAAGCATTTATTTTTAATTGCAGTGAAAAATATATTGCATATAACTCTTCTTAATTCTCTTATTAAAGAAATATCGAATTGCCACCAGTCAATAATTCACGGTTGAAATAATAATCCAATCACATATATGAACAGCCCTTAATTTATATGACCATAGCCATACAAGAACATCAAACTTTATGTCAATTTGGGTCGCGTAGACACAATCTAATGGCAGTGCAGAATTCCACCACGATTCCTAAAATTTCCTGAGGAGTTTTAGCGAGTCGTGCAAATAAACGAAAGCTCGCTTCAGATTTAAACAGACTATTCTAAAAACTATTCCAAAGCTACGACTAAGAAATTCTAAGCAATACACTTACCGTGCAAACAAACGCGATTGCAGATATGTCGCATTCTAATTTTCATCGTGGATTACACGACAACATAGAACTTTGTTGTTCTAAATGCATATTGCGTGTAAATTTTAAAGCAATGTTGCATTAAAGTTTCATTTAAAAATAAAAATAACTGCCGTGTGTTTTTGTTATGATTTGATCATGCATCCGAAAATACTAACGTGCATTATGCTACTCGTTAGATATTTCGACTTAAAATAGATAAATGGGATGGATTTATTCTTCCAGTTGGATCATGTTGCTACTGATAACAACCCTCATTAGAACCTCAGGATGCTTGTATAGCTTGGAAGGAAATAAAATGATAATCAAAATATCCAAAACAGGATTTTGGAATTAATAAAAATCGTTATTTATACAATGAAAAAGGAACAGTAAATATAATGAAATAAAGACGAGCTTTTGGTGAACATCATTTCTTTTTTTTAGTGTTAAACTTTTAAAACTGGATTGTTGCAACCTTTTACGATTCCACATATTCCACTAACAACACGGGTTACGCCTTTTGGCATCTTCAAGCATTCCGTCACACGTATGCAACAGAACATGTGGAATGGTACAAACTTGTAACAATTCAAATTTTATATTAAAATTCCATCAAGCACCTTCAGTCAATATCATAATTTAAGAATTTAATGTTCACCAGAACTATGTTTAAATGAGCATGTACTTGATATATAGCTGTGTAGAAAATATACACAAAACATCTTCTCTTCTGTTCTAACAGTAAATTCTAAGATCTAGCAAATTGATATTATGCATTTCTCGAAGTGAGAGTAATCTAATTTTTTTTTTGGGAATTTTTGGGAAGTCAATACTTATACATCTTAGTACAATTACTAAGATGATTTATTACAAAAAATGCGTTAGTCTTCCGTAATGGTCTGAGAAGCTGTGATAGATTTATCAGGATTGTTTTCAAATTTGTATCAATATGGAACATGGTAACGATTACTGTAATTCTAAATAATTTCGAGATTATATGCTGTAAAAGAATTGTAAAATTTTATTGAAATGGATCATTATTGTTCTTGTGAACATTTTCTTCTCGATAAGGATATGTGATTTTTCTTTCAAGTTATTCAAACTTTACTATCACACGTGATACCAAAGTTAAAACACGTGTAAACATTACAAGAAGTGATTAAGCTATGCAGATATAAGACTCGACAATAATGACGATATGAGTGTTTGACATGCGACACAAGTTAAATGAGATTTGAAATGTTTACAGTTATTTTATGTAAAGTATTTTTTACGAATTGATTTTTGAAATTGTTAAGCCACAAGATTTTTTTATGGAAATCAAAATGTTTCTTTTTAATTTGTCAATAATACAAGTACGCTATTTTTGTAATATTGATGGTGAGTGTAAGGTTTCAGAATCTATGTCAAGCATATTATATGAGAATATATAACTTACAAAATTTCGAAGATTGGCAGCTATTGTTGAGCTGACGGAACGTATTGAAAAAACCTGAAAAAAGAGTGAAAATATTGTTAAGAAAAAAAATTTAAAAACACATACAAAATATAAAAAAATATCACAGCTGATAAATAAATATACAATATTTAAAAAAAACGGTTTTTTTGTACGAAATATATGTTTTTAAAATGTTTATTTACGTAAAATTTATTATGTAAGTTACTCTATTAACACAGAACTAATTCAATAATAATATATACAGATTTTTATGTATTATGTAGTATGTCGTTTCACAAAATAATTCATAAAGTTATGTTCGTTTATCATTTTGCTTTATTTGAACGTGAATTCATAATTCAATGCAGTCGAAAAATAATAAAAATACACCCAGTGCCTACTTTGTAATTGGCAAAGAATATAGCGTACGTTATTATTGTATTTTTATTTAATCCTTCTGACAGGGATACACACGCCAAACGGTTTTATAAAAAAAATAACGGAAAAGATGGAAATAAATATATACAAGCAATTATTTAATATTATTGCGTAATTGACTATTTCTGTAACGATGCGATATAGTTGCTAGAAAATTGTATTATATTTTTTGTTTGGTAGTGTTTCTATTCATTTAATTAATATAAAAATAAGCACAAGTATGTAAGGAAAATACACAGATAAAAATTAAAAAAAAAATAATAGTAAAACACTTGCGTCTAGAAAACTACAGAATGTCAAAAGTATTTTTTTTTTCTTTTCGGCAGGTGCTCAATCATTCTGTGAAAATAGCTTTATAATTAGTATATCATTTTTAGGTGTTAACTGACACTTCTTGAAGGTGAAGCATACATTTAAATGAAAAAAACACATTTATTTTATGATAAGGACCGACTATGATTATCAGTTAAGGATGAGCGAAACTGGTCCTGAACATAAAACATATTGTGGAAATAGTACTAAAATATGATTTCAATATGGGAACTTAATTTATGGTCGAGAAATTACAGTTTAAGATTCCCAAATGTTAATTTTCATACTAAATATTTACATTCAAAGGTGAGGATGTATATTGTGATTATATTTATTTTGAGCAATCTCTTATTTAATTTATGATATCGACTGAAGGTGCTTGATGGATTTCAATATCAAATTCAAATTATAACAACTTTGTACGATTCCACATGTTTTGTCCAGTCCTGTTGCATCCATGTGATAGAATGCCTGAAGATGCCGAAAGGCAAAACCCGGGTCGTTAGTGAAAAAACATATGGAGTCGTACAAAGCTGTAACAATTCAAATCTCTTATTTAATCCTTAAAACCGGCCGATGGGAGATTGTATTTTTATTAGTAATTTTCTACTTGCTAATGGGAGCAATTTTTTATATGCCTTTTAATATGCAAATTTAAAATTTCATATTTTTTATGAACAAAGTTTTATGACCAATCCAAAATTCGGGAATTGAATATTTTTGATTACTAAAATCATAAAAAAGCTCTGCTATTAGATGCTACATTGCCAGATCAATTCCTTAAGTTATGACTGCGAAATTATAAATCGTGTGTAATAACTAGGCAGGTGAAGAGTTAAATGATAGTTCAGATACAATAATTGTCTCCTATATGAAAATGGTGAGGCAAACTTTTTTTTATTTTAACAACAGTTTTAGATAAAACGAAAGCTCAGCAATTCACGTGATCGTTTAACCTACGTTACGATACATCATAATTGTTAATTTATAGCATAAAGTCAAATAAAAAGAACAAACTAAAATAAAAAAACGTTAAAATAGTGTGATAATGACTTGCTTTGCAGATATTGTGTTATCAGTCTGAAAGTTATAATTTCTACGACTAAAATTTCAAAGTTGCGTGTCGTTAATAATGTGTCATAAAAATACACGGCGTTAGAAAATATTTACTTTTTCAATTTAGATTTTTTAATCTACATTTAAGTTGGTAATATTGGTTCGAAAAATATTACAATATAAATTAATTCTATGAAAGCTTTTTGTGTCAGAAGAACGTCGAAAAGAAATTTGGCACCTGCATTACATTCTTTTTTACCATAGAAGTTATTAGATAATGGTTGGCTCTGTAGCGCATTTTTGGAATCGTATGTCAGTAATCAGATTCGGAATTATTATCCATCCAATTGAAGATAAATCAATTAATCGAATAAAAACTAAATAAACGAACACGTTCATTCGAAGAGTAAAAGGCGAGACGCTTAAGACATGGTCGATGGCAATCGGCCAAAGATCTTACAAAATATGTAATATGCAAAGTAAAAATATTTGAAATCCATTTCATATAGCTGTGAATTTTATAAACAATAACTTTGAAAGAAGTTCCAGTTTTATTAAAACTATTTTCGGAATACAGATGAATTACTTAAAGCATATACGATGATTATATGTTAATTAAATTATATTTAGCAGATTTTAAGTATAAAGATAATAGAAAATCACGATAAGAAATACACATATATTCAAACGAATTGTGAAAAATTCAAATGTTATTTAAAATAAGTTGTAGTGCAGTTATTTTAATTTTAAATTTGTGTTGTCGTAAAGGATGAAATTTTGATTTATGATTGATGTGGTTATCAAAATAATAACGGTTTTGTAAAGTAAATAATTGTATTGAAACACAAGGGTTGATATAGAAAATTTTATCGACACATTTATGCTATGAATTAAATTAATTTTGTACGTATATCGTGCTGTGAAAATTGCAAATTGTCGTAGTGGGTTTTCAAATTGTCTCAATGTTTTCAAATTTTATAAAATATGCAAGAAAATACGCCTTAACAAAGAATGTTATTTTTGCTATTTAAGGTTTTTTAATTAACACATGTACTGCCAGTGTGAGGAATAAAGTATTCTTGTGTGGTACAAATTCGTTATACCTCTCTTTTCTAAAGAGAGTTAAGTTATAAGAACAAGAATAAAACATGGTTAGTTTTCAACTTATTCCTTCCTTTAAAAATCGTTATAAGAATAAAAGATTTTTTCACTAGGCACAATATAAAACACATTCCTTTAAAAATGTGTATCCTGTTCACTGAAAAATAACTGGTAGCAAAAAATGTAAGACAAATATGATTTTTAAAAATGAGGTATATAACAGAATTCTGTCAGAAAGTTTCAATTAAATCTCTCTGTCGATAAAGAAGTAATATTTGTCTTTTAATAAATTTGACTGTTATACATAGTCATTGGATTGTTTTGCCATTTAAATTACGTGAAAAACAGTTGTAATTATTTTGGTACAGTAAATTATAAGCCCCTGTCATCCATGTTTGGTTATTTGTAAAATGGTTGTTAGTTTAATTGGTTTACTATGCTAATGGATCCGATTCGACAAAGCCTGTGGCAACTTATTGCTGCACGCAACAATAATCTCGATTTGTTAGTCTAAAATACGCCAACCAAAACTGAATTTTGCAACTGAAGACAAATCTTTGCCGAACTCAATTATAGATCCACCAGTCGACAATAATTCAACGCAGGGGTTTTCAATAAAAACAATTTTTTTATCTGCAAACATCGTTTTTTGAAACTGTTATAATTTATATAAAAAGAAATAGGATCTAAACTGTTAAATATTTAAAAAAATATTAAACAGAGTTAGCATAAAAATTGTAGATGCCGTAACAAACAGGCATTTAGCATTGATTACTATTTTCTTCTTTAAGCCTATTAACGATGTAGTGTTTTCATTATCCTTTAACCGCCCAAGCATTTTTTTGTGAAATATTCGCGCGACCCGCAGTTGTTCTAAAAATAATTATATCTCTAAATCTATTCATTATATTTGGGTATAATAAGAAACATTATCAAAATAAAAGATTGTTTATAATTTATTGAAGATTTATACGTAATTTTTCACATTTTATATAATTACGCGTTAAAGTTAAAGAATAAAAACTTCTCTGAGGGGTTCGCGCACTCAGATTGGGAGCCACTGCCTCAAAGAAAAAATATTCTATGTATTGTATGAAAAAAATCTGTTTTCCCATCAAAATGTAGTGAATAGTGTAGATTAAGCTGATTTATTATGCTTCGCTTAAAAGAACAACGCACATACCAAGAGCCAATATTGTAACACAGATGTTTATATTATTCATCACGATAAAAATATTTTTTGGAACCGAAAATAAAATTATTGAACGGTATCTCAAAGACATTATTTATATAAGCTAATATTCATATTTTGAATACTATTTTCATAAATCAGTGTAATTCGATAGCGAAATGCACCATAATCACAGGACCCGAACGGGACCGCTGGGCGTTTAAAGTTTATTCCCTGACGCCTGACAATTGTTTTGCTCCTTTTATTGACTGACTAACCCTATCGTCCATTTCATTGAAATTTTACAAGTTATAAAATTAAATATACATTAAGATAAACATGTTTTAGTTAAAATACATATTGTATAGTGTATGTGCACATGTATGGGGTACAGGGATGTTTCTCAAATCCCATTTCTCATTCATATATTGTGTGGTGTGTCGATGGTTCGTTTCGAACGATGTGTGTGTTATGTGGTTGAAATAAAGTTTTTTCAACCTTATTTATTTAAAAAAAAACTACGACATAACGTTAGCGATTAGCAAGCAACTATTCCGGCTCCCGCCCTCTGTACTTTGAAAAAACGGATTATGCTACATCGCCACGATTGAATCTATCGTTCCAAATTTTTATAAAATCTATTTATTATACATTAAATACGTTCAGTGAATTGACGGATTGTTTTTTAATGCTAAATTACAACACCAAAAAGCGTTTGAATGGTTTCATATTTAAATTTCACTAAGCACCATCAGCCGATACCATAAATCAATCAAAAATTAGAAGAACTATTGTACATAAAAAAGATTTTTTACATTAGAAAAAAGTTTTTATTCACTGAGGAATTCCCTTTATATCTAATACGTAATTGTAATAATGCTCAAAAGTTCATTATATTTACCAAAGCAATTACAAATAATAAAAAAAATGATTTTACTTATTTGAGTCCGATGAAAATTTAATTTCCAAATTCAAAATACTGCGTTATTTTTTTAAACTCCTAACCACCGCATTCAAAATAATTCATTGTCTACGATTCGTCGCATGTGAGAATGTCGTTAGATGTTATTTTATAAAAAATACATAAACAGTCGCTTTTGGATTACGATTTGTATTAAATTATTTTGCTCTTATGTTCTCAAACCATATTGTTATAATAATTGACAGACGATTTATTTGATTATCATAAAAAATGTTTTCCTGTATTATTAGAGTTTGATGTATGATTACAATACATTTGTGACAACGTTATTTATAACACGGTGAAAAAATAGCAATGTATTTTAGTTCTACAAAATTATTTTTAACAAATATAGTTGATAGCTATTTCGGCTCACGCCATCGTCAGAACTATCTATAGTTAGTATAGTTCTGACGATGGCGTGAGCCGAAATAGCTATCAACTATATTTGTTAAAAATAATTTTGTAGAACTAAAATACATTGCTATTTTTTCACCGTGTTATAATGGAGTTCTACCAAGTGAATGCCAATTCAATCAATAACGTTATTTATGTTGATAGAGACAACATACGTACATGTATTATTTATGTATGATTGTATTGAAAATGTATGGCATGACATAAAATTGATTATAGAAGCAGTAAAATATTTACATATTTATATTTACGTATCCGACAATAATGTTTCATATTCGCTTAGCAGATAAAGCCGTTGATTAAATATGTGTACTATTTTTGTATTCATTAACTATTATTTGATTGATTTGTATTATAGTTAAAACAATTCAAATTTTTATTCGGTGAATGTTTACACAATATTTAAAAAAAATGTATTTCATTTCGATTCAATAATAATATTTTCGTATATTTGTTATTATATATAGAAGAAGTAATTGCAGCAAAATACTTGTAATAAAAGCTGGCACACCTACTTATTGCTTAAATTATAATAAATTATCTTTTTTGCTCATAGTAAAATCAATATGCACACTAAGCATATTTATGAGTTAGTAATAGATCTATGATTCGAATCAAAGATTCCTGTTTTAAAAGTAATACATATGAGTCAGTCACTCAAACATCTTTTTTGGTTTAAGGGTAAAGATATGCGAATTGCACACGTATTTGGCTTGGCAAGTTGGCCATTTTCATATGCTCCGTTTTTAGGGTCAGTTAATAGGAAAATGTAAACATTGCAGACATTCACGCCTTTAGAAAAAGCTTCACTAATTAAAAAAAATATTTATTTCTCCTCATTTCGTGTAAATATTTTGAAATCAACGCACACTTGAATTGTTAATTAGGATCGAAATAGAATATGGAGTAAAATTACATGGAATATTGTGTAGTATTCTTACTTATCGGGATACAAATTCATATTATATTAAATGAAAACATAAAAGTATTTAAACAAACTTTAAACTTAAATCATTGAAAATCTTCGGTGCGTAAAAAGGACGAAAAATTTTCCAAATGTAAGAACACTTCAATGGTTCTACGCCGTAGATGGTATACAGGAATTGTAAATTAAAATATGCGCCTATAAGACAAACTTTAACAAAAAATAACTGAGATGTCAATT
Source organism: Himalopsyche japonica (assembly GCA_028555115.1). Lineage (NCBI taxonomy): Eukaryota > Metazoa > Arthropoda > Insecta > Trichoptera > Rhyacophilidae > Himalopsyche > Himalopsyche japonica. The sequence goes on along the minus strand of JAHFWJ010000700.1, from coordinate 1,135,124 downwards.
GGTATAAATGTTTTTGTAATTGGAGTAGTAGAGTATTGTAATATACCTAAAAATTGCCAGCAAGAATAATGAAAATGATAATTTTATGAAGAATATCCAAAAGAATGTCTTTGACTTCGATTGCTGATTTTATTTCACTGTATAAAAAAATATGAATATAATATATCATACTTCTCGCTAATGTAGTATTTGCAGATAAACAAACATCTCGGAGGAACTGTTATTGATCAAACAAAAAAATCGAGTATGGATAAGAAATTGTTGTGTCATAAGCAGCAATATGATTTTATTGTAATCGTTGTGTAAGAGATTGATGAAATGGGAATATTATTCTTGCTGTTATAAAAATTAAAAATAAGTATGGAAAATGAAGCAACCAAAAATGAAATATAGACAAATTACAACTAATAATTTACACAAAATTAACAGTCAAGATTTAAGTAGAGAGTATATTCTATTTTAAAAATTTAGCTTAATAAGTGGTAATTAAAGATGACAAAAAATATAAGATTGTTTTGATTTGTTGCTGAGTGAAATGAACGTAATAAAAAGATGATTTCTAAAAATTCATCAAATAATAAAATAATAAATATTATTCAGGTACTAACTTTATTGCTTTTCAGAGGTTTTGCCATTTTCTTATCGTTTATCTGTACAAAACATCGAAAAAACTCTTATTCGATTAAAAAATAAAATAACAGAAAGCTGGTACGTTTTCAATGCGCAAGCGCGATTATTGACATTCAGATATCCGTTGCTAAGGGAAAAGTTCACGAAAACGCCGCAAGGACGCGACAAAATGGCCGCCTTATAATTAACTGATTTGCATACTTATGCGGAAGAGAAAGAAATCGTAGTATATGTATTGACATTTTATCGAAATAAATTTCTCATTTACTTTTTAAAAGCGTATAAAGATTGAATGTTGCTGCGGGTTTTGATGATAAAATTTTTCCTATTGTATGTATGAACTTTAAGAAAATATCGATAGGGGTGCTGTAATCTGACAGAAAGCACTTTTAGGAGACGTCAGAATTTTGTATACTTACCACATCTAGACGTCAGTTTTTACAATAAACAGCTGTTTGCTTAGAAAAACAGGAGCGATTAAACATAATTTCAGAAAATTACATGTGCATCAATAAATGTAAGTTTTATTAATCTTTAAACAATATCCGCGATATTATAAAGCAAAACTCTTCTATTGACCTTTCTTGAAATCAATGAGTAATATGGGTATGTAATTATGCAGAGAGAAATATTTCCACTATTGGGATATTATTGACAATAAAGAATAGATATTTTTATTGTAATGAGGGATCACTAAAGATATTAAAATATCCAATGCCTCAAGCCCAAAAAATATAAAATCGATGAGTCACATATAAATTTCAGATTTCATTTTTTAATGGAAATTTTACAATTTGATTGTATGGATACAATTTACAAAAAATTATAGCATAAAGACTTGCAGAAATAAGAAATAAAACATATGTTTTCTTTATTACCTGTAAACTACTCTTTTTTGTAAATATTTCATAATGTAATTAATATCTTTCCACCAATAATGGCATATAAATATATATAAGGTTTTTGTATATAACTTCAATAATGCTTGCGATAAGGAAAACCATTTCAGATGTTTATATTATTAAATTGTGGAAAAATATTTATTTTATTGGACATATTCCTTATAGAGTTATTATTATCTAACTTGTTTATATATAAAAAATATTAAGGAAGTTTTAAAATGAAAGAAAACTGACTTGTTATTTTTTATTTATTGTTGGCATATAAAACGTTTTTGTTTATGTTAACATAAAATAATTCTCTTAAGAAATTGTTATTGAAACCTATCACCTAATAACCTATCTAGCCAAAACCTATGTTAAGGCTAAATTTGTTTCACCTGTAATTAACTTCTTGCCTAGGGGTAAGTGTTGTCCTGTTAGTAATAACTTCAGTATATATACGATTTTACGTCAGTTCTGTTGCATCCGTGTGATGGAATGCCTGAAGATGCCTAAAGGCGAATCCCGGGCCGTAAGTGACAAAACATGTGGAATCGTACAAAGTTTTAACAATTCAAATTTGATATTGAAATTCCATCAATCACCTTCGGTCGATATCATAAATTATATCAAAACCTTATTGTTTTGCTTTTTGAAAATCTACTACGGACATGTTATTTATTCTTTTTGTAATAGAATTATTTGAATTTATCTATATATATTGTATATTCCAGAATGTTTATATGAAGCAAATTGACGTGGACATCTGGGAACAAATATACGATATAATTAATAACCTACGCAATGGAAGATAGCGGAATTGATAGTGGGGATGCGAAACCAATAAGAGACATATCGTTGCCGGTAAAATATAATATTTTTTTTGACTTGATTTCATTTTTAACTTGATTCGAATGAACACCTAATATATATATTTTATATGTCTAGTGCAAACTGTAAACTTTCGTGAACACGACTTTGTTCTACAAATCTATGTTCTAAAATACACTAAACTTAGCCTTTATATTTAAATATGACTAGGTAAAAAATAGTATTACAAACTTAAAGTGTTTGTAAAAATACGGTGAAAAAAATAGCAATGTATTTTAGTTCTACAATTTTTTTATAAGACATAGTTGATAGCTATTGTAGACTACAAATGTAATAAAGGTCGCACGATGACGGCTTTAGAACAGCTGGAAATCAATAGATATCAACTATCACAAAAGATCCTTAACGAATATGTGTCGGTCGCCATTGCTCAACCCTCTACAGGGAGCGGTTTTGTTTCCATAATAGACCATTTCTGTGCCATATGTAAACTTATTAATATAGCCGTCTTTTTAGTTTCATTTACAATTTTGGAAAAGAAGTAGTTTTATTGTCAGTATGAAACAAGCAAGGTCGTTAAAACAGGAGAGAAGTTGTATTGTGTACCTTTTATACACAGCTATATATAGATAAGCAAATGCTCATTTAAGCATAGTTCTGATGATGGCGAGAGCCGAAATAGCTATCAACTATATTTTAAAAAATAATTGTGTAGAACTAAAATACATTGCTATTTTTTTTTCACCGTGTAATAATGAAGTTCTACCAAGTGAATGCCAATTCAATCAATAAATGTTTGTAAAAAATATTTTCATAATTTTTTTAAATTCATATCTGCCAATTATCAAGGTTCAATGAAAATAAATATTTTCTTTTTTTAAAAGCTATTTTAACCCTTTCTATGCCTGAAGTTTTATTATAGCCAGATACGGAGGGCCGCGATTTTATTTATACATGGAAGCTGTTTTTAAAAATAGATATTTCAGTGATTAAAATACAAAATATGTCAACTGCCAGTGTAACACTATGATCCTAAGAGATGTCACCGTGCGGTTGAAATATTCAAATTATTAAAATTGTCAACCTTGTTGAGTTGTAGTATGTTTTAAGTGGACCGTATATATACGCAGATTTTGTATGGCTGGCACTGCGCTCCTGGAATAATGGGCCGCATTTACACGTCTCCGGCAGATATCCGGTTAATGGGAGTTGATTCAAGTTATTACGAAATATTTTTTTTATTCACTAAGTTATATATAATGATGGTTTGATTGTGTATAATGTACAATACGATGTACCTTTTGATATTTAGCTCACTCCAACTAAAATCAGCGGTGGCGTTACCTCATCAAGATTGCTCCAAAGAAGACTTGGGCCCAGAAATAGAAATCAGGTACAACCCACATTTTAGTTGTTGGTAAACGATTGAAGAGTGTTTCGGAAATGTATTTTTATAGCAAAGCGTAGGCAAAAATAAATTGTCTGCCAAGCAACGTGAATGAATGTAATGTATGATTTTTTTTCTAGTCATTTTAAAATTTGATTGGAATATATTTAGCACCCAAAAATTGGCAACATAACTAATGTGACCATTTATTTTTGTCCTCCAAACGGAACATCTACCAATTTTTACGTAAAAGTATGTATATTCAAGAAAACACGTATTTTTTCATAGTTTTTATGTATTAATAAAAAGAAAAGAATGTTGATAAAGAAAATAAGAGTTGTTTGTGTTGTAATGTAAGTTGTTTTATATTTTTCTTATGGACAAATTCGATTTTTGCACTTTTTTTAAAATTGTTACCATGTGTTGCCCTCTTTTTGAAAACGGGACATTTCGACGCCCTAAAGCTGTACTTGGGGATAACGGGACAGGCTAAAAACGGGACGTATTGTCACTTTAATCATTACCCATGAGGCTTGTGTATTAAAAAAATGAAAAAATAATATTCAGTACATTTCAAAACCGTGATAAGAAAAATCTTTCATCTCATGTACATATAATAATAAAAACACGATAAATTGCGTAAATATGTAAGAATCAATTTGTTTTTAATATATTTAAATGCCGTCATTGAAAAATCTCAATGTTATATTATACATCCTTAAATGACATTTTTGATAAAGCTTTTCTTTATAAAGCTTATAATTTGAGGTTGACCATACATCATGAAACATTATTCGCAAAAGTTAACTGATTGACAATTGTTTAGAGATGGCATATTTTGTGACGAAATTATCTGTTTTTTTTTTGTTAATATCAACGTAAATATTTTCTCTTTTGTATTCTTCATAGTGTAAGAACGATTTTTATTAGATGTTTTATTTACATGATAACTTATCATTAAGCTGTGATAATTAACAATAAGCTTTTTCATAACGTTTACAAGTTGTGCTAAAAAAAATGTTTTCAGGAGTACAAGAAATCGTCGGGGTCCCTTCTTCCTCTTCAGAGATTACCAATTCCTGGAACACGAGAGAGTCAGGCTTTAGTCGCATGGGACACAGACGAGAGGTATTAGATTACAATTTTAAAATTCGTTTTGATTAAAATGACAAATTGAAAATTTTACGGATAGATAAGTCAAATAAAATTAAATCATTTAGTGTTTTCACCATTCTTGTATAACGATTGTTACATAACGTTAAAACTCATCCTGGAAATTTTTATCTACGTTTTGTATATTTATAGTTAAATTCTTTGTATATATTAAAAAATAGTTTACGGCTTATGTTATGCTATGTTAGGTTAGAATCGGTTTGTCAGATTAGATATGTCAGATGACAGTAAAACAAACGCGAACATTCGAAATTTTTAAGATTTTTAAGACTGTATATAATGAATGCTGATAATTTATGTGTTTATTTTTTCTCTCATGTATGCTGTACTTGGTTTAAACAGTCAATGATTACATTGAATGTATATATTCATTGAATTGGTATTTACTTAGTAGACTACATTATAGTTTTGATGAGAGCGTAAGCTGAAATGGTTATCAACTATATACCTTACAAATTTTGTAGTAATAAAATACATTGCTATTTTTTCACTGTGTGAGGTGATAAATAATTAGCAAAAAATATAATATAATAGTAACGTATACATTTCTAATCACTATATCGGATGAATATTTTAAAACCGTTAAAAATATCCACATAAACGAAAAATTCTGATTTATATTAATATCCTAAAAAAAGCAACTAATCAAGCTTTAAAGCTTCATAGATTAAATGGCTAATGAGCAAATTTCGTAAAAAGTATATATAAATATGACTATAATTAAATAATAAAGACATATTTTTTAGTACTTATTTTCACAATATGTTTTTTGATCAGGACCGGTTTCGCTCATCGCGTGCATTATCAACTGATGTAATGAGCGAAACCGGTTCTGATCAAAAAATATATCGTGGAAGTAAGTACTAAAAAAAATGTGTTTTTATTAATTAAAATATCATGCCTTTCCATCAAGAAGTGACAGTTAACACCTGAAAAGTGATGACTATAAGTATAATAATATTTGTGTAAAAGAAATTGGATCAATTTCTATCTTACAGATAATAATTTATTTATTGTGACGACGTTTGTCAGAGAAGTGAAACAGGTTTCATACTTATTAGAACAATATTGTAAGAAATTTGGTTTTTATATTACAAAAGGGCTATTGCTTCTTTTTTCCACGAAGACTTGAAAAGAAACTGTACATTTACCGATATGAGATTAAATAAATTAATAATTGTTTTAAATTCATATTGAATTACAGTGAGGAAGAAGTCGTCAGTTTCTTCCCAGCTCGTCAGCAAGGAACTGCTGCGCTTACACAAAAAGAACTGACACAGGATGCGCTAGCTGATGGTTTCTCGGTGGAAGAATTGTCTCCAACCGATGAGGACGAAGACGACGGAGACGATCTTGAATTAGTTGTCAATTCTGGACAGCCGTCCCCAATTGTGATACCATGCTGCCCAAAGCAATTCGAAGCTATGTGTTGTTTGCTTTGAAATATTTTCGGCCTATATATGTTTCGTCAACTGACATTTCGTATTTAATTAAATTTTTTGGTCCGTTAACTGATTATGTCAGTTTCTAAAAATGGTCAGATCTCAATTACATGTACTTTTTTAATCATTATGATGTTTTTAACTGTCAATTATTGATGGAAGAGTACTTTATGATAGATACAGTTCGAATTTTTTTATTGTACTGTACATTTATTAGTAACGATCATAACCGGTTTCCTTCGCTTTGAGTAGTGTCAACTAATATTATAATTGATGATAAAATTTGAAATAGTATAGTTTGAAAAAACAATCAGTAATTGTATAAAAATGGTTGAAAAGATTCATTAAACATTTTCAATTAATTCGAAGTATATGCATTCTTATTGAAGCACATTAACAAAAAAAAATTCTACGAGAACTGACTGTAATTCAGTCACTCAACCTCTCGTTTTTCGGAGAGAGTACTAAAGAGACTAGTCGTTAGCTTATCACTCTCGCTATGTCCTTTTTTCGGCTTCATATAAATGGTAAGATGACATCACAGACACCCGAGCATTTGAAAAAAAAAATCGTAAATCAGTTCATTATTAACATACCATAAGTAATCATTTCCTAACGTTTTTCGTTTAGACAGTTACTGACCATTTATGTATTAAGATCAAAACGTTTATTAATATAATAACGTATTTCAAAGATCTATATACAGTAAAATAATAAATTTAAATTTTTCATGTAATTTTGAAAATAAATATGTTTTTATCGTGTTTTCTTTTAATTTTTATTTGAAGAGATTCAGTGTGCCAAATCTCACGATCAAAGTTGTTCGTATTAATTGTTTGGTATATTTACATAGCCCCAGTATTAATAGCTTATAATATATTTCAAATATACGACACATTATATATATATGTACATACTGTATTTAATTTATGTAATTGTACTTTTTTTACTTTTAATAAGTTAAATATCACTTATTGGTAGAAAAGGTATTATATAATATGTAAAATTAGCAGTAAACAAATTGTGTTCAATTTAATTAAAAATGTAATCTTATTTTACTTTGCTCTAAATAATCGTTTTTTAATATCCAAAGTCTTTCCAGTGGTTATGATTATGAGTATTTTTGCTTTGCTTAAGCTTAAAGAATCATATGTTCTAATACAGTTTCTGATTGTGACTTTAAAATAAACGGACGCATACCATTCGAGAATAGTTTTTTGCGATCATTTCTATCTAAATATAGTCATTTTTGTTTACTCTCTATCAAAAAATCCAGTTTAACAATATAATACATATCGTAGTTGGAAAATCGAACATCTGTATGATCCAACAATATTTAATAACCACTAAATTTTTTAAGTTTCTTTCAAAATGTTCACCACAAATAATTAATAGATTTTTAAATAACAATTTGTATTTTAAATATTTAACGTTGAATGCATTAAAATAAAAATGCAATTATAAAACAAAAATGCAAAGAACATTTTTCTTTTCTAGACCTTGTTGAAAAGGATTTATGAGCGAACATAACCAATCTTTTAAGCTTCGATAAGCTCACTACTTACCTTCGTAGCACTCATATGTCTTGCAAAACCTCATGAGATAGAAGAAGAAAATATAAATCATTGTAAAATTTCATATATATACCCAATCCAAGTTAAGAATTGACTTTTAATAACTCTGATAATCTTCGGTTTGCTTATGATAATATTAGATTCAATATTGTTATAAATCATTCAGGTCTCAAGTCTTCACACTAGGACTAATCTTATGAAGGAACTTAAGAGTTTAAATTTCGTGTAATATGACAAAATTTTAATTCAGCTTGTAATTGTTTTCGTACACTATTATGGAAGTTAAGCAATTTTCCAAGACACACAATATAATCGAATACTTTGGTGATAAAAATATTGAAACTATAATTAACATCATTTAGAATAGTATTGTACTCTATTCGTTAATATAGTATATACAAAAATGAAAGCAACAAGAAAACTGTTTCTCTTTTTGTTGTTTTGTTACCGTGTTGATTTCTCACTGCTTTAAATTGTCAAGTCAATTGACTATATTATTTAGCTAAAACACATAAAAGAGTATTTCAAAATAAAGATTCTACCAATGCTGTAAAAAAGCTCATTGCTGATACCATATGAATAATGAAGAAAAGCTTCTGGATCTATGTAATGTAATCTATGGCTTTTATTTATTTTTTTGTTAAAATTTATCAATTTCATTTAATAAAATATTGTATACGAATTATTCAGTACACAGATCTACCAATATTTTGGTACGTTCCGAACTTTTTTTTATTTTTATAGAAATTAATTTAAAATTATGCTGCGAAAATATTTTTTTATATATTACTGTTAAAAATTTCATACTTGTTAGAATACAGCAAGAATATAATTCATTTCGATTATAAATATTATATATTTAGTAAAATAAGTGCCAAAACAAATTACAATATACGGTTTTATAATTTAAATGATTTCTTATCATGTCATTTTATCTATTCTTTCAGAAAAAAAATCAACGAATGTAGGTTTGATAAAATATTTTAATTTAAGGTAATTTGAAAAAAATATTTCTTCAAATTATTGCACATTGATATATTTTATATATAAATGTAAAGCAGCTATGTAAGCAAAAATATCAGTTATTTTAAAAAAATTATAAAATAATATGTATTTGGAAAAATATCAAAATGACAGTAAGTTGCATTTACAAATAATACGATCGAAGTTTTATATGTTTATAATGTTCGAATAAGAGTGGAAATACTATTAATAAGGAGATCAGTAAAAATAAATGTACTTTTATTTACAAATTGAGAGTGTGAAATTTTTTTGAAATCTTCGTATTGTCAGTCATTGTACCTGTGAAAATTTGTGTATAGTTATATTTTCATTGAACATAAAGCGTTTTTAAAATGTCTGAATGGTATAAATAAAAATAAAAAATGATTTCATGAAATAAGTGTGTTTTTATTTATTTGATTAAAAATAAATGAAACTGCGAATGTAATCACAACAAGAAAATGTTATTATGTAACACAATCTCGTTTTGGTAATCTCTAAATAAATATGAGCAAATAGTTCTAATGTTCACTGCCAATTGGATTGGTTGGTATATCAAGTAATAACATTAGTCGCAAATTCGCTAAAAAATGTAACTTTATTAGTGGTTAAATCGTGATCCACGTTCCGTAAACGTTTTATGTAAACGTTTCAATTATTTCGAAGTAACATGTATTCCGCACGTTGAAATATAGTACATTAACTTATTAATTTATTAATTTTAACATTAATAATTTAAGGTGATGCAATTAACATTCGTGAATTTTTTTAAAGCCTGTTAGCAATTCATCTGATCTATAGAGGAAGTTTTTTAATTATGTAAAAGTTCTCGCTGATGAACAGTAGGAAGCAGATTGTCGATCAGTCACTGAAGAAATATATCCAACAAATGTTAATCGTCAATAAAAAACAGATGTAGAAAAGTCGACGTATTCGTTGACGAACGAGTGCTTAAACATGCGGAAGCAACTAAGAAAAAAAAATATTCGGTGATTGTAACGTATCTATAGTAATCTTAATGTACCAAACGAATGAGACGGTAGATCCAGTGTCCGCCCTACCTTTAATATAAAAAGAATCGATAATATCGAAACACGGCGACGATTTTGAGGTGAGTGTTTCAGAAATAAGCCATTGAAGAAATGCGCGCGTTTTTTTGAAGAGGATTTTCGCTCAAACACAAGGGTCATCGTACACATTGCTGTCACAATGGCGCGCGGTGAGATTCGAAAAAAGTGCGGTAAACAGACTTAACCAGCGAGAGCCAGGATTTTTTTTACTCTGAAATCATAAAAAAATAATGTTTTTTAAATTAATTATTATAAAATCATTAAATAACTTGTGACGAAGTGGAAAAAAAACACAAATCAATCTTTTATTGCTTTCAAAACAATATTGCAAAAAAAATCCGAAATGAATTATTACTCATTTCTTCTGTATTATAATAAAACATTTTTTGATACTGTGGGTGGAATTAGAATTTATTGTGTCATATATATTTTTTTAAATATAATTCGAGCTCTACAATATTAATAATATTGAATAGAAACAATTTTGCCATTAAAACGGCCTAGCGCTCAAAATATTAACAATCACTGCCGCAAAAATATACATCATCATTATTAACAAAAAAAGTATAACGGCGAAAAAACTCAAAACATTTATATTTTTACAGCAGCTTTAATTTTATTTTCAGATGAAAAATTGTTAATGTATAAAATAAATCATCACTGAAAATCTTAAGTAATTTTGTGTTTAGTTTTTTTGGATATCAAATTGATTGATTGTTAAGATCTATAACGCGTTATCATAAAAACTCTTCAAGTCTCCTTCATTCTTTATGTATTGATTTATTTGTCGTTTAATAATTCTGAAGTTAGTCGCTTCAGATCTGAGCAATCCACAGTGAATCCGGTTCACGTGGATACCACACGCATAATAATTACATTTACATCCCTACATACTATACTCAGACACAAATACACGTATGCATACAAAACATATTTTTTGAAAATCATTTAGTACATTGCCTTTCATTATATTTTTAACAGAAGTTTCTTTGTATACATTTTCATCAGAGTTTTTGTATTTTATTTTTGAGGAAACATTCCCTATAGCCTGATAAAATTATGAAATTAATACAAAAAATATCATAATTTATTATTATTATTTATAAATGGATACGACTATATGAAGAGAGTATTTTCGTTTTGAAACCTTATTCCTGGTTATCATATTTCATATTTTTTATTTGTTACAAAAAAAAAATAACTACTTATTTAAAGTATTTAAAAAAGAACTTTCACTTTATTCCATTGGCAGTATTTTATGTGTTTATCAGAAGTGTATCAGACTGAAGGCAAAAGTTGCGTGCTTGAATCAATCCAGTTTTTAATAAAAGGAAGAGAGCTTTTTTGAGAGGCGTGTGGGTTGTATTCAAGACATGCGACGTTCAAGCAATATTAATGTTAGTTGCAGGAAAAAGAATCGTAAATTATCGCGAGGCACAATATTGCTGCTCTGGCATTATTCTTGCAAGCATCTCAAGTACAGTTGTCGAATTAATAACATATTTAAATACGAGGTAATATATTGAGTGATCAAACTTGTTTTTAGCACATGTGTGTATGAGAAATAACTCAAAATCCAGAAAAGATACTTTCGTAAACAAAATGAGTCACCTGAAAAAGATTTTAATGTTTTGTAGTTAACCGCCTTATTATTGGCAATAGTAGTCCCTAAAATAACATTTATACAGCATTTATTTATGAGCTCAACTGTCTAAAATCATACGTGAAACAACTTTACATTAGTAGTACATTAGTATATACTTATATCGTTTATCACTTTTTGATAGAAAGCCATGATATTTTAAATAATAAAAACATATTTAAACAAAATTATAACATAAATATTTCCACAATATATTTTATGACCAGAATCGGTTTCACAAATCACGAGTATTTTTGATTACAATATGTTAGACGTAATCAATTAAATTATTACGTTGATTTATTTATTATCTTTGAAAATTCATTCGTAATCAATTGATCCTCTCTACCTAACTGATCATCAAAACAGGCATATTAAACCCGTTAAGAAAATATATTACTTGTTAGGTTCTTATCCTTACAGATTGAATCTCTATTTCGGAATAACAATATTAAATAACACGGTGAAAAAATAGCAATGTATTTTAATTCTACAAAACTAACTAAATAACGTTCTGACGAAGGCGTGAGCCAAAATAGCTGTCAACATAACTCTTATAAAATTTTGTAGAACTAAAATACATTGCTATTTTTCCACCGTATTACAATGGATTTCTACCAAGTAAATGCCAATTCAATTTATAAATATTATATAACCTTGGAATTTACTTTATATCAAATATTTCAAAACTTAAAATATAATATCGGAAGTTCGAGTGAGTGGTCAAGCTTTTGAGCTTTCACTTGACTTATTTTTCGGACAACAGACTCGAATATGAAAATGAAAATTCCGCGCATTAATTTCAATCTGAATGATAGATCAATAAATGTATTCATTTTTACAGTTGCGGTGAATATTACATTAACGTTATTATTAATCTATTTCTTTACCTTCTTACTCTGGTGAGAGAGATTGAGTGATAGAAACCAGCACATTTTGAGACTTTATTAGTATATATGCATCATTCACCCGTTCCCTGTTTATAACTGTTTCCCTGTGTGTTCCCTGTTTTCCCACTGAATATTTAAAAAAATAATTTAGAAGTTTTGGTGTCAACTAAATTTATGAAGATTTTCAGTAGAAAAATGATAACTTTCACAAAAGATTTGACACGTTTAACTTTGAGATAATTTAACGTGTCAATTATCCACACACTAATCTCAATTGTTTCAACAGTTGATACGTTAGCCGTCGGAAAGGTAATAGTTAAAACGTTCAATATTGAGATTTTAAAAGATAAAAAATACATATTTCTTAATGATTAGCAACAACAGTGCTCCGTAACCTTTTGTCTTCAACGGCACACCAACGCTTTTCCCAAATTTTCGCGGCACACCAAAAGCCAATATTTATAAAAAAACGTATAAAGTTTTTTTTTCTGCATTGCTAATTTCTAAATAAATTTACATTTTATATTGTAGATCGTGTGTAAAATATTTATGTACATATTAAAATATATTCCTAACTAAAAAATAACTATTTCTGGTTCCATGTGATATAATTTTCACAAAATATTTTATAGTGTAGATTAATTATATGATTGCTTCGCATTGAATTAAAAATTTGTTTTTTTAACGTACTATAATTTGACTTCAAATAATTTGATTATATAAAAAGTTTTCGGCCACAAAAAAGATGCCGCTAAATAAATGGATTTATCGCACACTCAATAAAATGATGTAAGTGATGGATATTGTTGATTTTGTGAATTTTCATATTATTTAAAAAAAATATGTTCACATATGAAAATGAAATACAGAAAAAAAATATCTGATTTAATTTCTTTATTAGCTAATATAATATATACAACAGAATGTAAAAAAAAGATGTTCTGAGTGAAAATTAATATTAATGCTAATAGTAGCGTATAAAATATTTTTAAGTGTACAGAATGAATATATTCAACATTGTTTGCACAGGTCATGTAATGTGTGTGCTACATTTGTGGTCTTATAATAAAAAAAGCTCAAAATATAAATATTTATTCAAGGGTTGTTTCAAAATAACTGTAATTTAATTTTTTAGCCCAAATATCGTAGATAAAGCAGGTATGTAATTGCTACACGTAAAAAAAGCTTGATAGACCGTGTGTGATATTCTATAACAATCATCTGATTTATAATTAGAAATATGAATAAGTATAATAAAATAATTCGTTCGATTTTATTTCAGAAAATTTTTTGATAAAAAATATTGTTGAAATCTCATTATATGAGAATCAATTATCATCGAAATTTTCTCAATCACAATCCAGATTTGTTCCATATATTAAGCATTTTTAAAATTTATTTTTGAAAACGTCAAATTACTTTTTCACAAAAATACGATGTTAGATTTATGACTGTATTTTACGAAACATGAGAATTATTTAAAAATAAAATATTATATAATAAGCTACGTGATAACGATTCTCCGTTCTTTTTGAGTTTGTTTGTATTGTGAGGTGGTTCGATCAACCGAGAGGGCGTAGCTAATCAAAGTTTCATATTGAAAAAAAGAAAGTTACAGAGTGCTTCAAAGTGAGTGGTAAGTCTAACTTATAATTAGTTTAACAGATAATATCTGAAAATCCAATACAAAGTCATTATAGGGAAAATGTATAGATACACGAAATGGCGCCAGCTTTGTTGTCTACATTGAGCTGGCAAATAGGTTTTTTTCTCTATTAACAGTTTCCATTTTTTTTGATTCAATATGACAGATATCTGTATCGAAGAAAGTTAATTATGTTCGACATAAAAAAATATGTAGACGATAATAAATATGTACTATAATGCTGTTAATACGCCAGTAGATGTCTCCCGATTCTTGTACGAGCTGGATAACAAAAGATGCCTTTTCTCCTCGAGTTTATATATAGCGAATTAAAAAAGTAATCGGATTAATTTAACGTGATTATTTTTTTTTATTATCTGTCTTTTTTTTTTAAGAAAATTCACTTAAATCAGTTTAATACGCCTAAAATAATAGCAATTGTAGAACACTTTTTTTATTCTTAAAATATTCTGAAATTTTCTGTATGAAAGTATTTTTTTAAATTGTAGACTTTAAAGTAAAAAAAAACGATACCAAAACTGAAAGACCTCAAGCGTCAAAATTAGCACCCTTGGGTCTGTTTATATTATATAAACATATTTTTTTAAAGGTTATGAAAAACTAATGTTATATTCTAAATAATAAAAATATTTTTTAAATTACTTATTTCTACAACATATTCTTTCATTTGGACCGGTTTCACTGATCACTTGGTATCGATAATGCTCGAGGTGAGCGGAACCGGTCCAGATTATAAAATATATTGTGGAAATAAGTACCAAAAAATGTGTTTTGTTATTTAAAATTTCATACCTTTCAAGAAGTGACAGTTAACACGGTAAATTTGTCAACCCAGGAAGAATAAAATAAGTAATCTTATAGAAAAAAATATACATAAATGACATAGAAAATAATTCACCTATTATAATAGTTAACAGCATCCGGTACTTACGGAACTAACTAAACGCTTTTTTTTGTATATGAAACATTTTTTTATGAAACTAGAACCATGCTTTTAAATAACATTAAATTCGTTGCATACCTACCCAGAATTATTAGGCATTTTAGATTATGATTTAATATTCACCAAATCGTCACCATAGGAGAAGAAAGTATGGGAAACTGGAAACAATTTTAGCTTCATCAAAATCAGTCAATGCTAAATGTCTTTCTGATTTATTTAACCTTTACGAAAGTATGTTTCCATGACGGGATGAAAGAATTTTCAGTTTCTAATCGAATCCTTAAAACTATTAATTTATACGCAAAGAAAATATCGACATTAAAATTTTTATTTTTCAAATTTAATTATTTTTTTACTGACTGTCAAACATATTTACATCTTCATTTTTAATAAAATTGTATATAAACTGGCATTAGAGATAAGTAATTTAGTGCCATATTTTGAAAGTCATAGTTTTTATGTAGTCATAAATTTTTTGAATATTTTATAGAAATGTGACCTTTATTTATGAATTCAAAGTATTTAAGCACAATAAAATATAACTGAATTAACTCAATGAAAAAATACACATTTTTGGATTTACGTGATAAGGAATGATTCTATTGAAATGGTGGTTAAATTTGGTTTGATTCTTCAACATTTAAGAATTAAATTAACATTATTCAATAATCAATGCATCGTGAAGTGTTAAGTATATAAAATATCATAAGTATTATTTATTGGTCGGCAACTAAGTAATTGCGGATTTTAATAGATGGCTCCAGTTGAATTTTTAGGTTTGCGATGTAGTCCAAATGTAAACACATTTTGTTATTAGATAGTTGACAATTCAGCTGTCAATCGTTAATAAAAGTTTTCTGATCGGTTGCGTAGTTTTCTTTTGACATTTGTTGAAAAATGGAAAATCAATAGGAACACTTTCGTCATATTTTGCTTTTTTATTCCCGCAAAGCGAAAAACGCATCGCAAGCTCACAAAAAGTTATGTGCTGTTTATGGTGACGAAAATGGGTTGTTTACATCAATATCATGCGGAAAAGATCGTGGAGCAGGCCAGGTGAACCAGCTCAAACAACATCAAAAGCTGATATTTGTCTAAAAAGGTTTTGTTATGAGTTTGGTGGGATTATAAAGGAATTGTCTACTTTGAACTTTTACCACCTAACCGAACGATCAATTCTGATATCTACATTGAACAACGAAATTAAACAATGCAGTTGAAGAAAAGCGGCCCGAATTGACAAATCGAAAAGGTGTTGTATTCCATCATGACAATGCAAGGCCACACACATCTTTGGCCACTCGGCAAAAATTGTTGGAGCTTGGTTGGGATGTTTTGCCACATCCACCATATAGTCCTGACTTTGTACCATCTGATTACTTTTTGTTTCGATCTTTACAAAACTCCTTGAATGGTAAATAGTTTAATAATGATGATGATGTCAAATCGTACTTGATTCACTTTTTTGCTAATAAAAACCATAAGTTTTAAGAAAATGGGATTGTGATGCTTTCTAAAAGATGGCAAAAGGTCATTGATAAAAATGGGCAATACATTTTAGAATAAAGTTATTTAGTTCCATGAAAAAATTGTCTTTGATTTTCTAAAAAAAATCCGCAGTTTCTTAGTTGCCATTCTGTTAGTTATTAATTATGATTATATAAAATATTATTTTAGACCTAGACGTCGAGTGTGTTATATAAATAAAAAATATCCTTTGATGTAACCTAGCGGTGGAAAATCGAACTATTCTTTCCAGTCATTTTCCACGCGGAGGCAATGTTGGTCTCGTGATATTCGTAGTTAAAAGCGCGACCGACAGGCGCTGTCCGCGGCGCCAGTGCCGTATAGTGGAGCCAGTAATCTGTCTACCCCCGTAGGGGTCGCTACAGTCCACGTAGCAACACGCGGCGCGCACTTTTTGGCAGTTTGTTCGTTGTATGTTCGTTATTCATTTAAATAAAGTATTCTTTTGCTGTGTTCGCGCCATTTCGTTGTGTTGTCAGTAAAGTTGTGTTGTACATTCTATTCGTAAAGTTGTTGTTTTTTTTCGAAACGAGGCCCGCGCGTTGTTCGAATCCGACCTTAGTGAGACAGGTAAAATAGACAATTTGTAAAAGTTTATATCAATCGAGCTTACACAAAACAAATGCCCAGTTAACACATTAAAGAAAATATCCTCTTACCTAACACATTTAAAGACATAAAAAATAACAAACCCATCTACATTTTCTGTTACAGTTTCTTTACAAGATTCAATTATTTTAAAAGTTAGAGATTTGAATGTTTAATTTAAGAAGAAAAATTAGAATTATGTGTAAGATAACACTAAATACTTCACTTTATATGCAATTTAAAAAAATCAGTTTTTAAACAAAAGAAAACTTTGAAAATTCTAAAAAAAAAATTAAATATACGTTACCTAAAATATATGTGTTTTTATATTCATTTAAAATTTTAAGTAACACGTATAATTTTTAATTTTAACTTTTAAAAAAAGTACAAAAGTACAAAAGTTCAAATTTGATTAAAATATATTCACAAAAAAATTCCAATTTTAAATAATAAAATGAATGATTAATTTTTTATCTTAAAGTGCTGCATGTATAAAAATTATTTCATCAAAAAAAACATTGTTTTAAGTATTTTTATAAAATACATATGCTACGTTTGATTAAAATTTTCTTTTTTTAATATTATAAAAGATAATACCTTTATACATAAATGTCGCGATATATGACAGTAATGATCCTTCTCTAACAGTTATTTTTAATAAAAAAATTAAAAATAACGGTAAACGAAAAAAATAATCAAACCATTTTGTATATTACGTAGCTTCATTAATAATAATAAAAAAAATGCAAAACACCGAGAGACAAGAAGTCGCCTTTACTTAAATTGATTGCTTTCCACCAACTTGGCTTTTTCTTGCTAACCTAAGTTAATCTTTGACTTTTCCCGTGAAACGTTTTTATATTTCGTAGCCTGCGAGTCTAATAAATGAAACGTGTTCTTTTATACAATAGTCAGGAATGCCCAAATTTTTCTATTCTATTTCAGGTCCTTTGTTCGCCAAAAATTGTGACGTAAGATATCCGATTCTTGGAATGTGTGTAGACAGAATCGTTGGTTGGAAGAACATCGTGGGTTTTCAATGGAAATATTTCGCGTTGCATAACTGTGGGGATTTTACTAACACACTTATATGGGGTCGAATTAAAACATAAAAATAATATTCAAAAACAACCAACTTAATGTTTCTACTTCAAAATATTTTAATCATTTAGATTATAAAGGCAATTAATTAATAACCCATATTAAAACATTCCAAAATATACCTTACAGCAACGCCAACTTAGATTTTATTTGATTATTAATTTATTAAAAAAAAAATAATTATGATTCCTCTAAATAAAACCATATGCTTGTATGTGGGACTATGAATTTTATTTTGTGAAAATTTATGAAATAGCTGTGTTTAGATTTATTAGGAAATTATATCAGTGATGTTTATATAATTTTTTTATTTATAAATTATAAAAATAAATAACTTACAGAAATATTAGTAAATAATAAAGAATGGAAATTAAATGTTTTGTGTCAAACGACAGTAAAAAATCTCGGAAGAGTGATCAAATATATATTTTTTTGATTTACTCAATGTGCAATTAAAAGTATCAAAGAGATTGAGATCAAATATTTGCTTTTAATTTCATAAATGTGTCTTTCATTGGTGTAATGTGAAAATCAAAGATCAATTGAACCTTTATGTGTTGTATACATATACTTAATTAAAAAAATCTTTTTATCACATATAGATATCGCTTATAACTTACCTAATTGGTTTTTATTTATACAAGAATATTTAATATATCCTACAATTAAGTAGAACAAATATAAACCACACACTTTGCCGGGGTCCAACCAAAAAATTGCTTTCGTATTTATTACAAAAGAATATACGAATAACCAAAAAAAAAAAAATTTTTTATCCAACGAGTCGGATAATTTTTCTTTTATCAAAATTAATGAAGCGTTAACGAGATGTTTTCCAAGCGCTCGTAATAAATAATATACATACGAGCGTATTAAAACGTACAACCTGTATATCGTATTATATTCATACACGCATGGTATAGATAGGCATATTATTCAATACAATAAGACTAAAAGAAAAAATATTTTTTTAGCGTTGACTACATTTTTGTAAAAATATTGAAAACAATGTATATTAATTAAAATTAACTCAGTGTTCTACAATACTTAAATAAAAAGTATTTTCATTAAAAAAAAACACAAAAATACTTTCTTTAATTTTACGAACATATTCTTTATTTCACACTATTAAATGTGCCGGGAATTGCACAAATATTAAATCAAAACTAATTGGAATGGAATTTATAATTCAAAAATAGCTACTACTACTCGTTTTTAGTCATCAATCTAGTTTTAAATGAAAGACTTTTTTGCCATAATTTCATCAAATTATCTTGTGATGTGGTTACAAAGCTGACGATTAATGCTTCTTATTAAGATTTAAAATAATGAAAAAAGCTTATCCAGTGAAAAAATTCACTCATAATTGAGGGTGTATAAAAATGGAGTATACGTTTAGATTTTTTTTGCTTTGTTAATTTTTTTGAACTTTGGCATTAAATCGAATTACCATATATATCGTGATATATCAACTCCAACTCTCGATAATCAAGATTTTTCTTTAATAGTAAAGAAGATTAACCCTGTAGAAAAAATATTTCAAATCAACAGTGATATGAGGTGTTGTATTATAAAATTATAAATTGCGTTATGGTTGAACGATAATTCGAGAATTTCACTAAAGTATTTGAAGCTATCGTTTGTTCTATGATTGAAAATTAAATACTGTATAACTTTTTAGATCACCAGGAATAAAATTGTTGGTAATGAATATTTTAGCCAAAACAAAATATCTCCTTTTATTCAAAAAATTAAAAAGATTATTATTTTTTCCACAAAAAATTGTCGAGCAATTCTGCAATATGTAAATTTCAAAATAGAATAACAAAAACAATCTAAAAAAATAGAGACAAAACTGTAAAAAAGTCGTATCGATGCATTAAGTTAAAAAACTGATGATCACTTGATAAAGCTCGCGGTGAGCGAAACCGGTCCTGATCAAAAAATATATTGTAGAAATAAGTATTATAAAATGTGTTTTTATTATTTAAAGTATCATGCCATTCCACCAAGAAGTGACAGTTAACACTATAAAAGTGATAATTACTAATATTAAAGCAATATTGGTTACCTAATAATCAAATTTGTTGTATAGTCAGAAAAGTAATGCCTTGGTGGAAAGACAATGAATTTACTCTACTTTTATCTAATCTACTAAACATTATAAACATTATAAAAAAAGTACGTCAAATTATCGAGGCGATGATACCATTTAACATAAAATATTCAAAAAAAAAAATTACAGGAAACAAACTGTAACTACCCGAAAACCCTACTCTTGACTTAATATTTAGAATGTTGCAATATTGGTCTAAGGGGAATTTCTAAATTATGAATATCTTATCACATTCCATGAAAATGCGCAAGTGTCCAAGGACATTGATATTTCCTGGGATGCCTTGATTTAATGATAAAATGTATCCTTAATTAATAAATACATCTATCATATGTCAGTAGTCAACAATCCGAGTTTGTTAAGTGCCCAAGTCAACCCTAACGGACAAAGAAATAGTTAAGTTTTTAAAATATTCTGGAGTGAATGATATATTATTCTATAAAAAAATATTTTTTTTTTTAATTTAAAAAGTTGGTTAGCCAAATAGAACAACTCCTCAAAGCGTGGATTACTAGTAGAAAGGATCGAACAACTGATTTCGGGTATAACGCTGGAATAGTGTACAGATTGTCTCATTATAAACTTAAATAACATAAAAAAAAAAATTGAATATAAATTTTATTCAATAAATAAATAATGCTTTTATTCATTTTGCTACTCAGTGTTTTATTTAACATCTACCGTTAAAGTTTCATATCTTTCATTAAGAATTTTTCCACAGCGTTGCCGTGCTTAAAATTTTGTCAGGAATATTCAAGGAGAATTTTCTCTAAACAAAATAATAAAGAATCGATTATGAATTAGTTTTATTCAAATCTCACAGAAAACCATGTCATATTTTCTGTTGTTTGTCAGTATTTTCACCAGTGAAATAAATCATACTAAAATATCCTGTAGCAGATTGCATCCAAACAAATTCAAAACCTTTCGGATATTTAATGTCGAAATAGCTTATAAAACTCTCCTCTATTATTAATAAAGGCACAAATTGCCATTCAAAAGTTTAGTATGCATAAAAATTATTCTCGTTATACGAGATACATGGTGTTTATCATAGAGGATTTTACGACACTCCAGAAAATTTGGGCGTAGAGTGTCGTAGAGCTCTACGCCGCAAACAGTGCTTACTACACATTCGAGTTGTACATGTTTTCTGTTGATGTTGGAGAACGGAATACGAAGAAAGTTATAATTGGGTTTGACCAAAGGTGAATAAATATTTATGGGAGATTTTAATCGGTTCAAAGGCATGGTTTTATACTACTTGAAAGTGGAAAGTTTAGCGCCGAAATAAAAGTTTTTGAATCATTATTTATTTTTGAAAATTGAATTATTCAAGAGTTTTATTCAATATGAAATTGTAAGGCTATTATAAATTTAGTTATGATTTTAATGAACCAAATAATTTTAATGATTAAACATTTTTCATAACTTCTGCGTAGAGCATCGTTTCTGAATTGGGGCTCTCGGGAACCATTTGGGAAAAAATATATTGGAAGCCCACAGGTCGCAAAAATAATAAAAATACAAGTTTTACCTGACTATTTACTAACTTAATCATGACGCATGTTTGTATAAATATTTTTTATTATTTATGTAATTGATTCAAAACATTGAAGTCCTTACTTATTTCATAAAAATGAAGACTTTATTTCTTATAAATATTTGAACATAATAGATATTAAAACATAGGTAATACGAAACCCAAAAAATAGTCTAGAACTATGCTGAGAATCCAAGGCTTTTAAAAATGCAAATTTACAAAAAAAGGCAATTTAATATATAATGAAATTTATGTATTTACGTGGGTACAAAAATGTATAAGATAATTTTAGTTTATTTTTTAAATTATTGAAATTTTATGTTTTCAAAGTTAATATCAATTTTCAACCACGAACATTTTTGTTGCGTTCAACGCTTCAATGTTGATGTCACACCCATTTTAAAATTTTAACATTTGCTATGTAATTGAATAATATTAGCTTGCTGTAACTTTTCCATATGAGAGTACGAGATATATTACGTATGAAGCAAAAAACTATCATTATTAAAAACCCACAAAACGACAATTAAAAACATGTGATTAGTTATGTATACCACGATTAAGATTTTAATAAATGTAATTTTAAATGAAAAAAAAACAACCCAATATTGTTCGCGTACTGTAAACTGTGGCCGCATTATAAACATCATTGGTTCTATGGAAATGTCTCGTGGCCACACCAAATGTGATAAAAATAGTTTCGATATTTATTTATTATAAAATACATTACACTGAATGATCTTTCACAATATACAGTAGGTGAAATCGATAATATTTATAAAGCAATTGTTGGTAATTCGGTGTTTTACTTAAACTCGAATAAATGCTGAATAAGTCAGATTTATTCAATCAATTTTAAAATAATAATAAATCTACTAATTCATTTGTAAAAACACATATTTTTCATCAATATTTACTATAAACTGTTGTTGGCCGCACATGGGAATATTTTCAAGTGTGAATATTATGTTAGATTAAAAAATCGTTTATAAAGCGCGAAAAATCGCGCGCTTTTTATTGCCATTCGATATTCAAATTAATTCAATTATCAATTTATTCAAATCCAGTGTGATAGAGAGTATTAAAAATTGTATTTCCCAATGGTATTTTAAATAGATTTTTTATGCCATGTGATTGGGCCATTATGTAAATATGGCCAACAATCAATGATTTGAATATGGAACGCGTTCTACTCCCCGCTTTTCAGAACTGGCAACGTTTTTGGTCTTGTTTTTAGCACGCCAGTAAAGCTAAAAGTTTATGCTTGCCGACTGGGGTATTTATGAAAACTAAGACACATAATAATTTTGCATGCTTTAAGTCAACAGATGTTTGAAACATGGGAACTTAAGTGCCACTCAAATAATGCAATAAAAATATTTGATTCTGTTTTTAAATTTAATCGATTTTTTGAATAATTAATTGAGCGGAGGAGCAGTCTCTGAAAAACCATCAAAAACAAATGATAAAATTCTACATAATTTTTAATAACAAAAACACATTTTATAATACTTATTTCCACAATATATTTTTTGATCAGGACCGGTTTTGCTCATCCCGAGCATTATCAACTGATCTCGCGATGTGTTTTTATTATTTAAAATATCATACCTTTCCATCAAGAAGAACACAATGATTTTTGTGAGATTTCAATGAATCAAAAAACACAAACGTTCAACTCGAAATAAAGTGATCATTCAAAAATTACTTACAAGGCAGTCAACTTTTTAACAAATGTTTAAAATACCATGTATTCAATTTTATGTTAAAAAAAAAACAGATTTATATTGACTATTTGAATTTCTGTTCAAATCAAGCGACATGGTTTCTTCGTGTCATAAGCTTAAATAAACAAATTGAATGAAATAAATAATATATAATCGTAAATAAACGAATGCCATAGAATTAAAAAAACCTTTGACCTATGGCGTTGTTTTAACTTCCTCAATTATTTTTTTATTTTAATAAATTTAAATGTATGTAAATGTGTGTAAGTTATTATCATTGCATATAATATTGCACTGTGAAAAAAATATAGTAATGTATTTTAGTTCTACAAAATTATTATTTTTTAAAATATAGTTGATAGCTATTTTGGCTCACACCATCGCCAGAACTATGCTTAAACGAATATTTGCTTATCTATATATAGCTGTGTAGAAGAGGTACACAATACATCTTCTCCCCTGTTTTAACAACCTAGCTTGTTTCTTGCTCGCAATAAAACTAAAAATTGTAAATGAAACTAAAAAGCCTTCTATATCAATAAATTCACAAATGGCACTAAAATGGTCCGTTATAGAAACAAAACGGCTCCCCGTAGCGGGTTAAGCAATGGCGATCGACACATATTAGTTTGTTCATTGAGAATCGTTCGTTAAAATACTATACCAAGTGAATGCTAATTCAATCATTAAATTGCACTTTTTCATTACAAATATTTGATATTAAAAACCCTTTAATGACCGTTCATGATAATGATTGTTATTGAAAGAAAATATATAATATGAAGCATTTTCGCTGATCCTTTTTTACGTAAGTATTTTTTTCTTTATCAATTAGTAATTGTTTGAGGACTGTTTTTGATAACTACAATGATAAAATATGATGTCACGAGTCTAAAATAGCCATGAAATAAAGATTTCGTATCAGGTTTTGATACAAATTACCTAGATGCACGCCAATGTAAATTATTTATAGAATTCATGAACAGTTTGAATCACCTCTTTGATAAAAATCGATTGGTAGCTAACTTTGAAAGTTAGCTTTAAGCAGGCGCTAGAAAATGTAAATGTCAAGACATAAATACATACAGAAATGCTGCAAAATTTTATTTTTTCTCAATCACTAATTTTGCTTATCAATAATATCTGCAATGATTTTTTAAGAAATTTTTTTATCAGTATAAATTATATACACTGCTTATATAGTATCTCAACGGAAATATTTTTTATTTTTTTGAGAACTGATTATTCTGGAAAAAAAGGTGCAGTAAAGAAAAAATAACAAGCAAGTTTGTATCTTTTTCAACGTCATTATTTTAGCCTTCTATAGGGTGTTTGAGAGTGGTACGGTAACATTATATGCAAATTTTTTGATACATTTCCAAACATTCATTGGAATGTCATTTATAAAAAATTCTCTTCAGGGATGTAATCTAGTGTTTCTGCAATCAAGTCGATCAACGTCAATCACTCAATTATAGAACTGGAATCATTGAACAGGCCTGCAAAATAAATACCCGGCCAATCAATAAATAAATGCAAAAATGTTGGATGCATTTTGAATATGTAGGAATTTAATTAATTCATTTTTGCATCTTGGGTTGTAATTTAAGTTATTTGTTTTCCCTTTAGAATGAAAATATCTTTTTATTTGTAAATTAATAAGGTCGTTATTTCTGTAGATGGTTTGTGAAACAAAATCAAAATTTTTATTTTTAATAACTTAATTCAAATATTTCTTGTTTGATTGTAATTTTTAACAATGTACCACAATTAATTTTACAGTGGTAAATATAATATAGCAATATAAAGTAATTCATAATGGCTGATTTTAATATTACCACACGGTGAATTCCTGTCGAAAAATGTATTTAAATTAAACGTGTTTTACTTAATTTTCGGACTGAAAATAAATTCTAAATTGCTTCCAAGATTAATTGATAATAATTACATTTATTTTAATCCAAATGGATTAGCATATCTCTAGGTGGATTAAAATAAATCCTCATTGAAAACAGGCAACCGTTAGATATTACATTGTAATAGGGATTGCTATACCGGATGAATATGATCACCAACACCGGTATTTTGTTATTTCAAAATTAATACCAATTTTGAAAAAAAAATACGCTCTATAGCAATGACAAAAGTACATGAGACAATAAAAATGATAACAAAATTCAGAAATATGATAAACTGATAATAATCATTGACATGTATCACAAAAACAGATAAAATTAAAATCATGAAAGTTATTGATATCGGCTGAAGACTTTCAAAATAATTTGATGCCAAAAAGCGAAACCCTGTTCATTAGTGACAAAACATGTAGAATCGTAAAAAAATTCAACAGTTCAAATTTAAATTCGTAATCATTAAATTTTGATTGTACTCACCTTTGATGAAACAAAAAACTGATTCTTTTTCAGCTTCGTGATCAGTGTTCCGTTATTGCTTAAAAATATTCCCGTGATACTAGATTTTCCAAAACCGGTATTGCAAGCCCTAAATTGGTGGTCTCGCCAAAAACACGCAGTTAAAGAGGTCATCTAACTTATAACCTGTATCAAGAATATTTATTAATATACAAATTAAGAACTTTGATGTTTTAATGGAATATTATATAAGGGTTGTATTGCCTCGCTTAATTAGCCTATATTATATTTTCTTTTCACTAAAAGCATGAGGACGACTTTATTAACACGACTTTTTCAGGATTAAAAAATCGATAAATAATAAAAGAGTAAATTACCAATGGCTTTTTGTGTAACATTTTGTATAATGATCACATTTTTTTTCTTATAAATATCACATAAAATACAGAATTTATTTAAGCAATATAATACTTCTACAGTCATATATTTATATTTAGAAATGGTTAAATACTAACAGATCCCACGATGTGATATTATACTTAACATATTAACGCTAAGCATATTTTTTTGTAATATATTTTATTTGCAAAATTACAACACAAGTAATTAAAACAACCAACTACGTAAAATGTAAGGGAGGCCAGTGAATTATTCGAACAAAAAAAATACACTGATCTTTTACAGCTGATATCGTTGATATTCGATGGATTGCCTATATTTAAAGAAAGAACTACCAATATAAAAATTGTGCTTATGTGTATAAAGAATACAAAAAATATGGCACTTGATGTGAAGGTGCCAAATATAACTGTCTAGGCTCTGTTAGTGGCAAATCACTTAAGAACACGAGAATGAGTTGGGAACAAATTTTTACTTACCAAAATATAGCAGATTAAATGAAACAAGTGCTTAGTTAATAAATATACGATAAAAATATTTTTTTCAAAATGTAACACAACATTCTTCTGAAATTTTCTGTTAAAACCTTTTTGTTTTAGCTTATTTTTGTCGGTAACTTTGCAGCCTTATTATTTAGACACCCGGTTTTTACCGTTGACCAGGTGTAAGGAATAAAGGCCCCATTGTTTCAATTCGTTGTGTGCGGGATGGAATATATGAAAAGAGAGTTTTGAATGGTCAAAAACATTTATTTTTACTAAAATCACTTCTAAATACTAAAAAAAATAGTTGTAAAAATATAAGCTAAGCGCTAAAATCATGCGTAAAATGTAAACGAGCTTTTGGTGATAGTAGGAAGTTATGCATTGACAACTTGCTTTAATGAAAATTTCCGCACATATCTCCATTCTCGTTTCACTCACAAATTTAACTTCTTCTTTATATATAGTGGTATTGGAATAATAGCTTTGTTTACTTTTATGTATTAAAGCATTGAATTTGTTAATAACCATACAATAAATTTTACGACAGTGTTATTACCACAACAAAGCTATTATTACACAGAGTTCGTATACGATATCACAGAAAACATCAGTTAGTCACTTTTGTATGATAAAATAGATATGAATAAATTACCAGACCAATAGCCAAACGGTAAATGTCACATATTTATGGATTTGTGTTCAGGTGTATATCTTGTTACAATGACTGATATCTGCGAAAATTAAAAAAAATATGATATACAGTAGATTCAAAAAAATATTGAAAACATTTTTCAATTATTCCTAAGTATGCATACTAAAAATATGAATACAAATTTGTGATTTACTGAGATTTAATATTGTTCACGGTAAAGGTGGAATGATTAAGACCGAAAAATCTCATATTTTCAAGTAGTAAAACTTTAGATTTGAGTATGACCTAAATTCTCAATTTTATAGAAACCTTACTTGGACAAGCGTACAGGCTTATTTTTTTACTCACACTAAAACTGTAATTGTGTGTCTTATTACAAAAATGGTCGGGTTATTTTCCAACAAGTCAAATATATTTTGTATTGAATTAGTAAAAATCAATTAATGTGTAATAAGGACATATGAATATCTGATTATTAGCAAGCTATATTCTTGAGTAAGTATATGGCTATATTAGAGAACACATTGCTTACATCACACCGAATTGTAATAAAATTGTTAAAAAAATAATGAAAAATGAAATTCATTGTAATCCACTTAAATATTATTTATTAAACATTCAGATATACTATTTTTTAGATAAATATAATTATAGATGTATAATTCAATACTATGTATAAGATTACCTTTTTTCTCGATTAAAAGTTTAGAGCCGCAAATTATCAGTCATATGTATAATTGTAAATTTTTGAAAGGTATTTTATTCAATATATACACAGTTAAAAAACCAGTGATATGTTCTTAAGATTTTGATGAATATATAAAGATTCGAAAGTATTTTCAATGTACTTCAAAATATTTAAAAATATATTAACTCAATCGTAAGAAAATAAAAAAAAATATTGTAATATTGTAAAACGCCACGTTCTTTGCGAGGGCGATGTAAAAAGTTAATTTATGTTATAAATATATGGCAGTATAAATTTGTTTTTGCCTGTCCATATTTGCTTAATGATATTCAAATCAGATTAATGCGTTAGATTGTAATTTTGATGGCTTTATTCATCTTAGCGGAAAATTCGAAATAGGCTTGCGGTTATTAGGTAACCGACTATTACGTCGTGCATCGTGACAAGCCCCATTTTTCGTTTTTTATTTTTTTATTATTTTATCCATAAACATTGGGTTTTTCTCAGCTGGGAATAATATAAATGTAATAGATTTCTTGAGTACGCTGTTAAGCTGTATTGGTTTTTTGTTATTTTATAGCGTTTTATCAAAGAAATATTTAAATTTGATACGTTTGCTAAAGAGATTTTTTTACTCTATTAACAAGGAAATTCTAACTCTTCATTTAAGCCGTATGTTAAAATTCATTAGAAAAGAAATTTAATACGTTAATATCAGTTTTCATTTATCTGTCTGCTTCGATGAATAACAAATCACTTATTTTGCGGTCAGTAGTTTTGATGATTTTTTACAAGTGGCACTGCCCTCATAAAAAACCTTAATTTGTCCGCCTGAGTATTCATAATACTCTGACAATTAACACGGTGTTTTATTGGAAAAGAATTATTTTTCTTGGTTTCACATACATATTTCATTAATTCCTTTTCGATTTCAAGACATCATTAAAAATATTTACAAGTAGCTTTACTTCATAGATTGTTTAGTTATAATGGTTTATGTAGTGATCACATGACAAGAAAATAATCAAAAAATAAAATAAATATGTATTATAAAGCTAACTCACAAGCCGCAATGAAACGTCAATGTTATAGTACAGCGGTCGTTAACGTCTCGAACCTCTCAGACCACTACATCGACAATTTTGAATCCTGAGGAATAAAGATTTTTTCTTTAGAAAACGATACAACAATAGCAATCATAGAATCCACATATTATAACTAAGAAACGGCCGTAAGAAATGTTTTATTATTATAAATGAATTGATTTTCATTCTTTCTATGAACAAATGTTGAAAATGTTTTTGTATTATGTGCGAGTAATGCGATATATATTGGTGACATAGAAAAAAGAAATTCAACTATTTTGATCATTGATTTAACTGTAAATAACTTTTTGCCTATTATGTTATTTCCAAATATATATTCTTGAATAAATATACTTATAAAACACTTTTTTTATAAAAAAATCAATAAATATGTTTCTATGTGTATTTTTTATTTGAGCATGAAATAAATTCGCCCCGAGGTTTCTTAAAGCATTAAAAAATAATATATGGTAGACAATTGACCCAAAAAACATCGAGTACGCACGCCAGTCTTGGATGTAGATTAATGGAAAAGTCAAGAAGTTCTACGTGTATCCAATCCATGTAAGGAAAAATATTTTTATATAGAACGACACTGAATAATACAAGTTGAAAACATTATGCCGAATGTTCAAACAAATATCTTAAGTGTGCTAATAATTTACATTGACTGTCTTAGAAATGAGCTCTTGACTGGAATTTATTTTTTAATTCGTATAAATATTTATGCTTCACAGTTTAGACGTGTGTGATGTCTTCATCGCTTCCTACTAATGCAATTCAAGCAAGAGGAACTATCTCAACAATAATCATGTCCTAGTCTCATCATTGAATCCACATTATCTACAAAAGAATCGTCGAGGTATTTTATAACAAGTATTTCTCGTGAAACAACTTACATTGAAATAAGCACCAGTTTTAAGCCGTACGGTTCACATCGGAAGAAATATGATTTTTTAAAAATAATATAAACACATTTCCAGTACTTATTTCCACAATAAATTTTGTGATCAGGACCGGTTTAGCTCATCGCGAGCATTAACAGCAACTGGCAATGCTCCCGATGAGCGAAACTGGTCCTGATAAAATATATTGTGGAAATAAGTACTAAAATGTGGTTTTTTTATTTTAAATATCATGCCTTTCCATCAAGAAGTGACAGTTAACACATTAAAAGTGAAATATGAAAATTATTAAAAAAGCATTATATTATATAAAACTACTTAGTACATAGCACTTTTTTTGTCCTGGTTGCGCAATCAATTGATTAAAAAAATATTGATAAATGAATTTAAATAAATAAACATTAAAAAACCCTTTAGCACCTTCAATTTATAAAATAGCATAGAATTAATATAAACCGATCACGATAATTCATGTTAAAAAATACAGTAATGGAGTAAATGATACAAGTGGATATATTATGGATATCAAATCAATTATACATATTTAATTTAATAATTATATTATTGTATATAATGAATAACATTATAATTCGCTCAATCAATTTATGTATTTGTATCAAAAATAAAGGATGTCCTCATTTCCCAATTTCCGGAAGTAAAAAGTGCCATCTATTAATTGCAAATTAAGTCATACCTTTCTTTTTGCTTTTTTGATTGATAATCTTTACGGAGAGGAAAGATTGAGTGAGATAAGCTCTTTAAAGGATTTATATGCTCGAAATTGGGAGCGGGAATGATAAAAAATATCGATATCATTTAAGACACTATGCTATATACATTGTAATATATCCTCGGATAAAATTTATATGCAATGGTGAACCAAAATTTATCGCTCGGCCTCTCCCGGTAACTGTGAAGAGAATATAGCTGTGCCCTTACCATAAATGTTTGTATCCTAATAAAATATAAAATGCACACGCAAGCTGTTCCGTATTATTATTTTTAGTATAAGGAAACATATGAAAAGACCCCGTAGTGGTGACGTAGCACTTTTAATTTAATAAAAAAATTAACAAAGTAAATTTGCCGTTCGAAATACACGCCGAAAATTCAACTCCTTATTTTACACTATTTTGTCGTAGCAGGCACTTATTTCACATTTAAATATTGGTTCCGTTTAGTAACGATTGAATTTAAATATGCTGGGATTTTGAACCTTTTAAAATTGAATATAGCATTAAGATATCAGGATAACATCTTTTTTGTATTAAAATAAGAAAAGTGAAATATTGTTATGCTAATAGTAAATTTTGGGAGTTAATTTTTTCATGAATTAAACCACTAGCCGAGTTTAGCGTGCAATGAAGATTTAAGGGCTTTTTTATATTGTATTTTTGAAATAATTTGTAAATATTTTTGTACATTTTTTTAAAATCTAATATTGTAAAATATTC
Source organism: Himalopsyche japonica (assembly GCA_028555115.1). NCBI lineage: Eukaryota > Metazoa > Arthropoda > Insecta > Trichoptera > Rhyacophilidae > Himalopsyche > Himalopsyche japonica. Next base: position 1,103,351 of record JAHFWJ010000700.1, on the reverse strand, counting down.
GTCAATATCTTTTGAGTCATGACATACAACAATACAATTAAATGAAGATATGAAAAATACCCCTTGGCGTCTCATTAAAAATGTTTTTAAGTTCAGAGCTACGAGAAATAAACATCTTCTACGAGTATCAAATTTTTTGTCCTATTGGATCACAAATCAGGTAGGGATTCATTACTTAAATGTTTCCGGACACGTTTTATATAGTAACTATTTCCGTCTTTAAATTTTTTATGTTTAAATGATTGAAGTTGTTTTAAAGCAGCCATAGTCAATGCGGTTTTTATAATTGTACGAAACGTGTTAAATTAAATATAAATGTTAAATATATAGACTCTTTATTCTGACGTTTACTAATCGAGACACTTTCAAGTTCAACACACCTTTTTACGCGTAAAGAGTAATTAATGTATGCAAATCATGACAACGTGTAAATGAAATTTTATTTGTATTTTTTTTCAAATGAAACCTGCCATTCTGTCCGTCATGCGATATTGTCACGAAATATTATTAAGTCAAATGTTTTTTATGCACGGTAAATTTTAGACATATATACGAGTAATTGAATACAACAATATGAGGCGTGTTTCAGTTTAATTGTATATTATTGTGATGAGACTAGAATGAACTACAAAAAATATTGTTTAAGATCACATGCATCGGAAGATTATGGAGTATTTTATGTTATATAGTAAAACATGAACATATGATCTGAAGCCGCGGGACTTTTTAAATATTTTTAAATTCTTTAATTATACTTTTATATGTCAACATTATATATCAATAACGTTTCATTCTTTCTAAGTATCATTATCATTAGCAGTAGGTATTGTAATCAAGTAGCCGTAGTTCTTGTAACTCGTTATTTTCAGTTCTGATTTCCACGGGCTAAAAAAATACGTATAACTTCTTTTAGCAAATATATGGATGAAACACTGACTTTAAATGATGCTAAACCGTTTTTATTAATCACGGCGATGTCTACAAGTTGAAATACTTTCATTCATGGATATTCCACTAATTTAAAGACATATATTATATTTCTGCGATGCCTAAATGTTTTTCTAAAAATTCAATTCTCTATATTTAACGTTAAACAAAACGTAGCAAGAGTGACTAGCTAACAAATGTGTAGTTCATATACCCTTGAGTCATCAAAAAACAGAATTTGAAAATCTTTAAAGTACATTTTTTGAAATGATCCCTTAGAAATCTATAGATTTTTTTAGTAGTGTGAAAGCAGTGAAGTCTTTTATTGAAATTGATGCACTTATAACTTTAAAAAATACCAAATTAGAGTAAGCCAGTTTAAAAATTAAAAAAAACGTTATATTCCAAATTTACAAGTCATTGATTTTTTTACGTGAAAATCTCGCGTTGATACGCGATTTCAACAAGATTCTACACAATGTACCTTTCAAAATTTACGCGAACGAAATTTTACATACGTATTTTTGAATGCGTCACATTTCTTTGAGAATTGTGATATTTTATTTATGTGACGTTAACACATTTTTCTAATGTCAGAATGAAAAGGGAGAAATGCAAGGAAAATAAATTGCTCGCAGGAGAGAAAGCGATGTGAAGAATGATTTAAATTGTCTGCAAGAAGATACGGTAATTACAAACATTTTTTTTTAAATATCATTTTATACTATGTAATATAATAATCCAACGATCATGAAATATTTGTAAATCGTTAGTATCAGATACAAACTTTGCAAACTACACAAAAACAGCGTGACGGTTCTAACTAACTCGATATATTTTGTGTGTGTTTAACTCTTGTTGGATTTTTTCCGCCCGGGTGCTAGGTCGTAGAACAAAGCATGACAATGGAAGAGAATGCGAGTTATAAATAAATATTTTGATATTATAACACAGTCAAATCGTATTACTTCCGAATTTCGATCAGGACCGGTTTCATCCATCGCAAACATTTGGTAATGCGTTGAGCAAAGCTCGTCCTAATTATTATCTCATGAAATACCGAAGTAATATAACACTAAATAAAACTTACTCTATTGCTTTATAGTTTATGCATTTTTGTTAATACTTGTATATCAATTACACTATCAAAAATGATTATGGATATTTCAATTATCTAAAGGATATAAAATTTAGAGTTTATAAAATATAATTTTTAAAAAATATCCAGAATTTCCAATTTAAAATAACAAAAATAATTACTCGTTAGAAAGTACCTTTTTGTTGCTGTGAGTGACGCGCGTCACTCACAGTATTAAAAAAGTGATATTAATAAAGTGTATTGTCAATTTTGAATTTATATATTGAAATTGGTTCATAAAAAAAAATGAATATAAAATCGATCAATAAACATTTTATTTTGTTAAATACGGGAAGAGTATCGTTTTTTTTATATGACAGCGTCATCTATTGATGAGAAAAAATATTATTCAGTTAATTTAAATATACTTCAATTTGACAGCATGTTATCTTGTGAGATAAAGTTTGGTTTTTACTGTATTGTATTTACAGTGTATTTTAGTTCTACAAAATAGGAATATATTTTTGTAGAACTAAAACACACTGCTATTTTTTCACCCTGTTGCAAAATATAATATAATCGATTAAATCAATTAAACACTTTACAAACTTTTCGATACGTTTGGGTTTGGGCAAGTTGCTCACGTACTTAATTTGAAGTACCAACAGTTTCATACATTAATTTTACAATTGATTCTTTGATTTTTTCATCCAACTTTACCCTAAAAAGCGTGCGCGTTGTAAGTGCTATAAGCTCACCACTTATTGTGCCTTAGTCCTTTCCTTTTATCCTTTCTAAAATTAGAGGTTAAGAAACTGAGTTCCAAAGGGCAAATTGGAAGCAGACATGGCTGTAAAAATACCCCAATAATAGTAAATATATTTTTTTTATTTCAATCTCATACTATTTGAAAATATCTTTCCAAGAAAATTTAAGGAACAGAAATGAATGAATGAATGAACAATAAATTTTCATTTTAAATAAAGACTTATTTCAATTTATTAGTACCTAAAAGTATTAGTGCTTTTAAGTAAAAACCGTCAAAAAATCACTGTTACTTTGTAGAACAATAAACATTTTTGTATTTCACGAAACGTTCAACAGTAATATTAAAAATATATATTTTGTCGTGTAATATTAAAATATGTTGTAATCAACTGAATTCTTTACAAATGAAACCGGCAATTGACTGTAGATTATCAGAAAGAAAAATTAGTCAGTCTTAAATGAAGTTTATATTTTTAGTGATTTGAGATTGTTAACTAAAAGCTTTCATGGAAGTAATAATTATTGTTTGTCTGGAAAAGCTTCCCAATTTTGTTGCATTTTAAAACGCTCAGTGTAAACAGGCGCTTGAGTTTTTTATGCTCTCTATAATAAATGAAGTCGTTAAACACTTTTATGTTCTAACTTGAATTAAAAATAATAAGCGTTAACCGTGCTTTTGAATTGTTATTACTTAAATTAACGAAAGAAATGAATAATCTTAAATAATTATTCAAATGAAACAAACAGGATTTTTAAGCACTAACAATTATTCAAGAATGCATAAAACTTTTGTTTAAAATAACACTGAAGAAATATTTGAAATTTGAAATTAATAATGTTTTTATAAATCACTGTAGCTGATATATACCGTAAAAGACAGCATGATTTCCGTTTTTGAGTCACAACCCTTTATTATAAATTATAAAAACTTACAGCTTACATGGTTTTTGAATTAAAAACTTAAATTTATGATTTTGATGTGTATCATAATTATAGCCTCCAAAGAGAATATTTTAATAGTATATCTTTATTAAGACTGACTTGAAGTCACTTACAAAACTTTGCTCTTTGGTTATGGCATAGAAAGAAAGAGAAAGAGTGAGACGACGATTAGCTCATTCTTTGCTTTGAATATACTTTTTTTGAAGGTTGTGTTAGCGTCAGAAGTGTAAAATATGATAAATATATTTTTTGTAAAAACCGGTATATTGATAGAAAAATGAATGAAATTTGAATTGTTACAACTTTGTACGATTCCACATGTTTTGGCAATAACGACCTGGGTTTTGCCTTTCGGTATCTTCAGGCATTCTATCACACGGATGCAACAGATATGAAGATTCAAATTTGATATTGAAATTCTATCAAGCACTTTCAGTCGATATCATAAATGAAAAATTAATGATTGATTAAAATTTTGAATATTTACTTTTCAACTCGGTGAAAAAAATAGCAATGTATTTTAGCTCTACTAAATTATTTTTAAAAATATAGTTGATTGCTATTTTGGCTTACGCCATCGTCAGAACTATTCTATAAACCATATTCTATATTCTATATACGGTATTCTACATTCTACAATATATACGAATAGTTTTGACGATGGCGTGAGCCGAAATAGCTATCAACTATATTTTTAAAAATAATTTTGTAGAACTAAGATACATTGCTATTTTTTCCACCGTGTTGCAATGGAGTTCTACCAAGTGAATGCCAATTCAATCAATACTTTTCAATTGTTTAACAACCCTTGTATTATTCGACCTCTCGAAAAAATATATAAAATTAACATAAGTTCAAGTGCGGTGACAACTAGGTTATGGGGGTGGCAGTTTTTCATCTATTAATTTAAAAACTATGTCACATTTACTACATCACAGCATTTTATTGGCCAATCAAAAGTATTAGTTACACACTACGGTGAAGTAAACGTCTCGAAAGATGTTTATTTATAAGTACAAGTGCGAATTGATTAGCAAGTCACTTGCTTCGTAGCGTCGTCGTCGTAACGATTAGAGTGTCGGGAACAGCCTTAATGTGCCGCGTCTAAGGCTGTGGTGGAATTAATACAATAACCGCTCATCGCGAGGGCGGGTTTGGCGCGGCACTGTACCGCGTGTGCGCTACGACCCACTGACGGGGCTGTAATTTCAACCCTATGACGGTTAAGTGCTTGGGACGATTTCGACGGCGCTGTGTGCTCGAAACACGAAACCACGTGATCGCATAGTAATTGCATTGTTTGGATAAATAAACAAATGGTTTATGATATCGACTGAAGGTATTTGATGGAATTTCAATAACAAATTTGAATTGTTACGACTTTGTACGATTCCACATATTTTGTCAGTAACGACCCGGGTTTCGTCCTTAATGCCTGAAGATGCCGAAAGGCTAAAACTCGGGTCGTTAGTGACAAAACATGTAGAATCGTCCAAAGTTATAACAATTCAAAATTAAATAAACGGTTTTTGTCGATTTCACAACTGAGGATATAGTTCTCATTGAATGAGAGAACTTCAATAATCATTTTTATAATATTTACACAATGAAATTATTCCATTAATTTATAGCCTAATTTATAACATACACGAAAATTGAAAACTGGCATCATAACATGCGAGACTCAAAATGATTTAAAGTCATGGTATTTAGTAAAAAAGTTATAATGTTTGTGTTAAAATCACCATATCACCGTCATGGCGAATTTTCTTTGACGACTTAATGTAGTTTATTTCAGTTAAAATATCGAAAATATAATTATAGATTGAACATATTTCAGCATCCATAACATACTCAGGACACTAAATTGATTGTATTACAGCACGACCGAACTGGTTTTATGTATTTTTTTTTGCCAATTTTAATAACTGTATGACAGGCTATATCGATATTTTTCTAAGATTTTAAAAAAATTATAATCAATTCTTTGCTTAAAGTTTGTATTTTGTCTAAGAAATGATATATGTTTAATTTAATAAAATTCATAATACGAGTCTCTTATAAACAACAAATTTTGAAAGAGACTATATCGAAAGCGATTAGCTAATTATAATACTAGCCTTGTTTTAAACTTAATGCTCACCTGAAATCTTCGAGAAATAAAAGGCTTAATAAAAAGTTAATGTGGCTAAAAAAGATATGAAATAATTGAATTTTTTTTCAAATAAACAAATAAAAAGAACGTATCTTAACATATATATATTATTAAAAAAACACAGAATTATGTCATACTCTCCGTTTAATAAATAGTTGGGTAGGATGTATTGTTATCCGTAGAGAGATATAAAAATACGAATTAATTTTGCCTGAATTCACCAACAAGATACAGCTAAGCATGGTCCTATATAAATTGTTCGCCGGGTCGACATTGCATTTTCCTGAAGATCCAAAGATCAAAAATATATACATTGGATTCAAGCCCCTAAGGCAAAAAAGCCTTCAACGTAGAATTTTCCCTTTCTCGTCGGATAACGCACAGTAAATCCTTCGCGTTTTTCCCCTCGAATGTTATGCCGTAGTGAAGGAGAGGATTTTTTTCACGTATGTGTGAAAACTCATTTCGGATAGATATTTCTTCAAAGCTTTAGTAAGTTTCTACAAGAATGAAACGTGCAGATATTTTTATCAAGTATATAAAAAAAATCAAAAAATATAACATATGATTAAAAAATAGTACATTCTAAACATTATTTATTATCAAATTTTAATCGTTACAGTTTTGTATGATTCCACATATTTTGTCACTAACGTCCCGGGTTTCGCCTTTCGGCATCTTCAGGCATTATATCACACAGATGCAACAGAGCTGACGTACAATAAACAGTTAGCATCGTCTATATACCAAAAGTTATTAATTACAGAAATTCGTGCAAAGTTGTAACAATTCAAATTTGATATTAAAATTCAATCAAGCACCTTCAGTCGATATTTAGAATTTTTATCAAAAGTTTGATTTAGGTAAAATTTTTATCAAAAATAATTTTCAGAAAAATATATGAATTCCACTATCGATTAGTGAAAAAAGAACAAAAATAATATGATCAATATACAAAAATACTTTGGAATAAATATTTATAAAAAAATCATGAATTATGTATTGGTAAAGAACCTTTTATATAATATTATATATTCACTATCACTTGTTGGTATGGAAATACGACATTTTTAAATACATAAATAAGGCAAAATATTTCTCACTATTATAAAAATTTCACGATGGAAATATTAGTACCAGTTTTGTTCATCGCATGCATAACCAATTGATCAAATGTTTTTTTTAAATATTACATTCAATAAATTTTATTTGTAGATATAAATAGTATGTTTTTGAAAAACATATCTTAACTAAACTAACTGAGGTTTGTCTATGGTCTGAGATATCTATGATTTAACATAACGCCCTTAGAGGCAAAGCGTAGTTATTTCCACAAAATAGAATTTCGTTGAGGAAATTTACCTTTCCGCGAGCAGGTTGTTCACGGGGGTGAGATACAGAGAAAACTCACGCATGTTTGTATACTAAACATTCGCTCACATTATAATAGGTACCTACGTATTGGGCTGTGCGAGGGTTTGTTTTGGGATGGAATACCTCTGATATGCGAGCCATTTTCAGCAATAATACAAGGTCTTGCTATGTATGTTAGAGAAATACAAAAATACCGTAATGTATGATGTAATATGTTGTATTATTAAAAGTTGTACATAGCAAACATTGAAATCTCGCAATAAACATTTCCTTTATGTATATCCTTCCGTTCATTAAAATATATTTTAAGCTACGGTCTATCCTTGATACATGTTTTTCGTGAAAGTTTAGTTAATATATTTTGTCGACGAGTGATAAACGATACAGGATGCTAAGCAGTTGTGATAGACGGGCATTAAATTCATTAGTACAATTTATTTAACGACCTTAGATTTTTATTCGAGGTAAAAATATGTAAAATTTGAATTGATACAACTTTGTACGATTCCACATGTTTTGTCACTAACGACCCGGGTTTCGCCTTTCGGCATCTTCAGGCACTCTATCACACGGATATAACGTCAGTTCTGTTGCATCCTTGTGATAAAAAATTGTAACGATTCAAATTTGATATTGAAATTCCATCAAGCACCTTCAGTTGAAATCATAAATTATGTAAAAATATGTATTTAATTCACATTTTTTTTCATCGTTTCGATTCTATAAAAGGGTTTGATTGGAACTGTTAACTAAAAAGTAAGGTCTTTAGCACTCATTTCCCATTTGTCTCTGGCATGGAAAAGCTAGTCTTGTACTAATCGAATCTATATATTCGATCTCTACTCAACCTGCAGTCTACAGGACAAATTTAACTCACATAACGTTTATACACGTAGCAATTATACACTTAGTTTTGCTGAAGGTTTTTCTTAGCATCAAAATGAAAATAAAAACCATCGTTTATTGTAGTTCTTGTTTCGCACTATTATAATTATAATGGTTAATATTATATTACAACACGGTGAAAAAATAGCGATGTATTTTAGTGCTAAAAAATTATTTTTACAAATATAGTTGATAGCTATTTCGGCTCACGCCATCGTGATGGTTCTGACGATGGCGTGAGCCGATATAGCTATCAACTATATTTGTAATTATAATTTTGTAGAACTAAAATACATTGCTATTTTTTCACAGTGTTATAATGGAGTTCTACCAAGTGAAAGCCAATTCAATCAATAAATATTATATTACTTATGCCCCACGTAACGTACTAAATACACGTGTGTAGCCACTCTAAAAAAAATTGAGCACAGCTGTTTTGTCGTTAATCATAAATAATAAGTATTTTCCGACCAACATCTTTATTTAAGATAAGCATCACGATGAAATTTTATGCTCCTTATTGGAGACATAGTGTCACCAATGAAATCATCGTAATTTTAATACAATATAAATAAATTTATATAAAAAAAAAAAATCATATACCGTAAAAAATTCTAGGTGTCGATGATAATTTAAAAACCTCCGAAGTGGAGTAAGTAACGTTTATGGAGAGTGATAGCGACCAGTAAAAATATAGCAAGAAAAGTTTATTTTCGCCATTATGCGATGAAATTCGATAGGATGGGGAATAGGCAGCCCACCCTGGATTATGTGTCTCGTTCTAATTGGCAGCGAAATTAATTAATGCCCTGAATATTAACTGTCTAAAGTTTCGAAGTTTCCCCATACCTGCCCTCCGCCAATCAAAGATTTATCTATATCGTATTTCCGCCGTCGAGTTTCCTTGAATATGAAACGTAATGTGAACTGCCGCTGCCTTGAGATATATTATATGTCTGTATTTCCCGAAAAACATACAAATTTATCAGAAACCCCCTTCTATATAGCTCCAACTGTCAGTGGAAAGTTTACTTAGATTCAGAAACATATGTGCGGTTCTTCCAAGCACAACATCTTGAATTTCTGAGAAGAGAATTCGATACTATCTTATAATTAATCGTTTATTAATTGAACTGTCACTTGTTGTAATAAATAAACGATATTTATACAACAGTCTAAAATAAATGATTTAATGTAAATAATACTTTTAATATGATAATGATTTATTGAGTTTAACAAATCTATTTTTTTTTTGCTGGTTAATCGTTAATCTAATACATCTGAGTCACGATAACTGTCACTTCTTGCTCAAAAAATATAATGCTAAAAATGAATTACATCATTAATCCACGAACAAAAAACAAAATGGGGATAAAATGCTTTGTATGTTATATAAGCCATAATGATTCTGATTAAGTATGTATATAAACTTAACTTAACATGCGTATTGATTTTCAAACTCCATAAGTTAATACCATTATGATAACGAAATTATTTAACATAACTTATTAGTATAGGCTATTGCCGCACCATTGAGATTTTTTTTCAATTTGAAATATGTAAAACTCATTATTTGTAGAGATGCGGAGACATTTTAATAACAAACATAAGAAAAACCCAAATCACAACAAATCAGACTTCATTTAAAAACTAATTTTAAATTGTACAAGAAAACTTTAACACTAATAACACACTTATTATTTTAAAGTATGACCAGCCTGCAACCATTTTCCTCAGCAGTTAATAGCCAATGAGCAATTGGGCCGGCGTAGAAAAAAGTTCTATAAGAAAAATTATGATGAATAAGGAAAAAGCATTTTATTTAATATAATTGAAAAGGGAAAATTTAACATATCCTTTTAATGTCAGATACAAATAGAACGATTTGTTAATGTTTTGATTAACATGACAATAATTTGAATTGGTGCAATTTTGTACAATTCCACATGTTTTGTCACAAACGACCCGGGTTTCGCCCTTCGGCATATTAAAGCTTTCCATCACGCGGATGCAACAGAACTGACAGTTCTTTCTGTCTTTACTTTGTCATATAATATTAATATTTTATAGCTGTTATTTTTTATTTTCAGAAACGTTTGGAGACTTCTGAGTAGACACCTTGTCAAACTTATAAAATAATAAAAATTCAGTGCCCTACACTTCGTTAGAGGAAAAGCCATAAAATTAATGAATTAAACTAGGCAATAACTTAGTCTTAAATAGATTTCAAATTTTCTTACAATACACCAATAGTGAGTTCAACTGTTCAAATATTTTCTAACAACGTAAATGAATGTCAATTCTATTTACTAAATATTTTAACTAGCTTATTACACAATATAATTATTTTGTTATAGTTAAAAATATTGGTATTGTTGTTACGCCTACAAAGTGTTATTCTTTATACTGCCAATACAATTAAACTCTTGCTTACGTAAAAAACAGAAACGATCGGTGTATTAAGTTTGAAAAACAAAAGCGACATTTTTGATACCGGAAGGATTTTGATTGTTTCTGAAGCAAAATGTCTGAGCTAGCCAAAGCCATGCTGGGACCGCAGAGAAGTCAGAGCTGCAACGAGGAGGGGGCGTTTTTCGGGGGGCGCACATTAAGGCGCGCCGTCAGCAGGAGGGGCGCTGGGGGCTGCTAGGGGTACGCCATGTCGCTGCGTTGCCTTCATAGGAGATTATCGTCATCGGGACATCATCATGAGAGAATGTAAGTCATCCAAATTAAATTTTCCCGTCCGCCCACATATTTTGAGAAATCTTATTTTTTTTAGTATAATAATGAAATTTTTTTGAATAGTAACCAGTGAATTTTATACGGTTTTTTCATAGTATATCATATACCTATCATCTTCGACCTTAAATTTTAATCCTAAAACTATTTTTCTTTGTCATAGTTGTATTTATTTATTTTATTTATTTATTTATTACAACTATACGGTAGAAAACTTACAAATTATCAATTCAATGCTTTTGCACCGTAACATATTTAAATATAAGAATATAAAAATTCAACAAATACACTATAAAACAATCAATAAGGATTGCAAAAAAAGAAAGTCAACCATGAAATGTCTACTTTAACTGAAAAAATAGCATTCGTCTGAGATCACTTTTGTCCACATGAAATATGTCAACATCTGAAGCAATACTGTTGAACATTGTTAATGCTCTTACCATTGGCATCCCCATTGGCAGACTGGTTCTACACTTTGGAAGAACAAACAAATTTTGTACACGATTTCTTTAAAAACTATCCGGAACATACAAATTTACATTATTAAGGATGGCAGAATTCTCATTTTGGCATCGAATTAGTCGAAAGAAATATGTGGCTAGATATATTTCTCTTTGATTTTTCAAACTATTAAAAGTGAGCATACCTAAAAGAAAGTCAGTTGGATAAAGCCACGGATAGTATCCGTATGCCCTCAAGTAAAGAAGTCTCAAAAATTTCTTCTGAACCTTTTCCACCATAAGGGCATATTTCAAATCTCCTGGGGCCCAAACAATACACCCACTCTCAAGCCTACTTTGCACTAAGGTATTGTACAATAATATTAAAATTTTAACACCTGAGGCTCTCGTAGTAAGTAGGATAAAGCCCAAAATTTGCAATGCTTTGTTGCAGGTAGTCCTAATGTGACTATTGAAGGTTAGTTTACTTTCGAATTGTACTCCAAGATCCTTTGCTGATGTATCACATCTTTTATCGAATATCAAGTCTCAAAAGCTCTTTTTCACATTCGAGTTCATCATGCATCCAGCGGAGATATCAACCACGTTCTATAAAAACTTGGAATTCCACCAATAAATGTTATTTTTCATTATCTGTATATTCTCTTAAAAATAAGTTAATATCGTTTATAACCATTTAACTACTAACAAAAGTCTTGATGAAAATAAATATTTTGAATTTACTAGACGTATAACTCAATTGAATCGTACGTAATAAATTTAAATAAAAAAAAATATTCAAATATACAGGATGTTTATGGTTCTTTTATTTTCTTTGTTATCTAACTTTGTTTTAAGCTTTAGGTAGACTTGCCATGAGGCCTGAATTGATTGAGGTAGTTCTAAAATAAATGTTTAATCCTGGCACTTACTGACTGAAGTACAGTCATGGAAAATTTTAATTCGAAAATATAATATACCATTTACAGTGCTGTACCTATCTACCCGCCATTTAAGAAATAAACCGATTGATATACTGTAGGTAATCTAACAAGAATGATTCAAATATGTAGTGAAGTAGTTAAAATAACATTTTAGTAGATTTGCGACCATACTTGTGTCACATGTTTGTGATGTTTTTTATTTTCAATTTAAAAAACACGTTTTTTTGACTATTAAAATTTCACAGTCTCGCTCTCTACGAACCACTTTTTTCACACAGTTTCACACAAGTACAATTTATCCGGTCACCAAAAACAGTGGATGAAAAAGTGTAACAAAATGACGGAAAATACGTTCATGTTTATGTTATGTGAGTTAACAGGGAGAATTTCCGGTTTGGAAGTAAAGCACATACTTGAATTGTGACAAAAGGGTTGGACGTCGAAAGTGACGTCACGCTCGGCGTCAACGTCGCGCAGAGCAATCGTCACCATTATACGTCCTGATAATTGAGCATCGGTTTGGTTAACTCTTTCAGTCACATAAATATCTTATTTGACGGTATGTTTTATTATAATGGATTTTAATAATTGAAAAACTACCTTTGACGCTCCAAACTGGATTAGGGGGCGTATTCTCGTAATTTTATTGATACGTTATTGTTTCTCGCAGTCGAACTTGTGGAAACTTCTTTAAATATTTGGGATTATGCTTTAAAGCTTCCAAACGATAAGAGGCTGATTAATATAAAGAAAATAATTGAATTGAAAGAAAAAATAAACGTTGAGCTCGGACCCAACGAAATGTACATACATAAATCACACTCTTTTCCCATAGGTCCATGATCAAAAGTTTGACGTTACTGGCTTCAATTACAGCATTTACAGTAAGAAAAATAATTTTCCAACACTTGACAGATTAACTTATAAAGATATGGATGTTGATGATGTTCAAAGTCCTTTCCATCCAACCGATTCTAAAACTGAAGTGCAATGAGAGTGGTCTAGTTTAGTGGGTTTTCTCCTTAGTCTGTCTGAAAACATAAAGGTTTAACAATTGAGTAATAAGTAACATTCGTATAAAAAAATTCTAATGATATTGACTCCATCAGGAGTTCATCTAGTGAACATGGGAATGAAAATGAAAAAAAAAACTTTCAGATATTCTCTTGAATAAAGATTTTAGGTCTACAGCACGTCAAAATTGTACTTATTACCCATAGTATAGGCTACACAAATACATATTAATTAAAATTTAAGCTAACTTTATAGTGAATAGAAACGAAAATTGGTACATATAGCTAGTGCCCACTTTTGCAGTGCAGGTCTATTGAAAATAGTTCGATAAAACGGCCAGTAATTTTTCGCAATAAATGTTCAAGATAAAAAAAATTAATGTTTTACATAATTAAACCAGACATTGTATTAACATTGATGCAATGTATAAAAGCGCAGTCGTTTGCAGTAGATATACTGTGCTGTAAAAATGAAATTTATCCAATTTATACACACATTACGACTAGCACTAAACTAAGTTTATTAAGTAATCCATATTTTTAATTACAAAATAATCACTTTGTTGCTTAATACAAAATCAAATATTTTACGTTAATAAAGCTTGATGGACGCTGTGGCAACAGGAGTTAATGGATCTGAATTTCCAATTTATTACAATCTATTTCGGGCGCAGCAAAACAAACAATCGATGTTGAAATTTCCCCATTAATATTGGCCTATCGTTTGTTTTGATGTTCATATTTCGCACGAGCCTCTTGTTTGCTGAAGAAGTTGTTTTCAATTGGCCAATTATAATTATCGCAGTGTTCATAAAGAGAGTAAATAATAATTGTCCAGCAGTTGACAACTTTATTGAAGATACCAATGTTTCTTGATGTTTATTCGATGAAAATAACAATTCAAGATTGAAATATTATATAAACAAATTATTGGCAGTTATTTTATTTTTAAATTGAGTAAAAAACTGACTCGTTAATGTAAACAATTAAGCTATGTATGTCCAAAGTTATTATTTTGATGAACCATTCGTCACTTTCACAACACATACACGCTCTCTCTAACTGCATCATATCATGCGTAAGTCAAGTTTGAATCATTTGGTAAACGATTTTATTTACGCGTTGTAAATAGTGTGACAATAAATAAAATTTCAATCAAAAAATTTCAATCAACAAACATTTGAATTTTTTAAAGTATTCAGAAATACAGTTAATAATCGATTCGATAATTTGAAAATTTGAAATCATTTGAGAGTCACTTGAGATCAACTCGAGTAGAAAAACTTTAAAAACCTCTGTGTCCAAGTTCTTACATTTAATTGATAAAGCAAAACATTCGATAATAACCTTGCCATAACTTAAACCTAAAAGCACATGACATTAACCTGATCTTTAGTAACTAGTTTTAATAAATTTTAAATGTATAATATAGGAAAAATAATACATTAATCGACATCTTAGCAGCTTTCAATATAATTATTAATAGTTGCTACCTATACGTTTTTTTCCCGAAATTTGGTATGGCTAACAGGAAAAATAAAAACAAAATAAACAGTCGATTCAAAGATAAATACGATAAGATTTGTTCACAAACATATCGATGACTGAGATATATTAATCCCTTTACACAATTAAACAATCCGAAAACGGTTCCTGAAGCGTAGAGACAACTAATATAGAGCTATTAGTCTTTTCAATTCATCCGTTGATAAAACGATCTGAACAAAATAGTAAGGAAAAAATTGTATGTGACAATATAGCGTCGGATACGAGAAATTTATGTCAAAGATTATTTACGTAATGACTATTGCTTTTTCAAAAGCGTTTTTGATATAAATGTTTTAAGCTATGTATAAATGTATGAAAATTATGTAATTTAAGTAACACACAAGCATCTAACGACCACATGTCTTAACAAGCGTTACTTGAAAACGGTGTAGATATCAAAAATCAAAGGTGAATAACGACCCTTTCGATATATTATATTTTGAAAGTTTTGCCAATTTTTACTCTTATTTCACCTCTTCCAAAAATAAACCGCATTGAATAATGAATTATTTCGGAAAAATTGGATAAAAAGCAGTGTCTGGCTCGTAAATAAATCAAGCAACGACGAAAAATTTCAACGCTTTCCCACAAAAATAATTTTCAGCCTTAGCTATATAAATAAAGCAGTGACGAAGAAAAATTTATGTATTTCGACATCGGCAAAGAAATCAGACTACACTAAAAGAGGGAAAATTTATTCTCAGCTAAAAAATATCGGTCACTGAAGTTCGATACTTCAGCAGACACTTTTTAGACCCCGTCTGAGTAGGTGAATCTCTTTATAGAAACTTTTATATGCCCGATATTCATAAACTTGTAAGCTTTGATTTAGTATTATTAGTGGTGACGATTGTCAACGGATTTAAACACCCAAAATATCTCTTGCTTAATTTCACTGACAAATAATGAAAAGCAACAGATATTTGTGATATCAAAAACCAATGTCATTTGAAGCAGAGTTGTATTTTTTTTTTTATTAAAATTTGCATTAAAATTACCCATCAGACAAATAGGCTTTCGTATGTGATGAATGTGATTTGAATTATATATAACTTTTAAATATCACATTTAAACAAATAAAGCACATTTTGTATTGTATAACTTTCATATTTTTTCACTCATAGAAAACATTATTAACTTTTATATTAGTAAAAAGGTAATTCTATCTTATCAATTTTAATATAATCGCTTTCCACCGAGAATTTCCTGTAAACACACATGTCATTGAAAGTGACAAAAAATACGCGTGTGATCGATGTGATTACAAAACTACGTAATGCTTAAATGCAAAACATATTTCATACCTTCGATATGATATGGTATTAAGCACTTTTAAAATGTCTATAATGTGATAATACATGTGAACTATCTGCTCCATAAAAATAAAAACATATGTAAGTTTTACTTGAAAGAATTCGTGTTTTTCTCTTTTTAAGAAATAAAATAATGGCGAATAATATGTCAATATAAGAATTTTGCATTGATTGAAATATGTGTATTACGACAATTTTGTTTTGGTGCACTACCATTCCCTTTTCAATATCTCTTGCATTTTATTCATCGAATAATAAGAGTGTTTTCCAAACATTAATCAAATAATACCATTATTGGGATTTCATAGATCATTCGCTATTTATCTAGACAATTCTCTTTGGATAAATTCGTTGTATGTTTAAAACTAAAAGAAAACGATAAGATAACAATTACAATATTGTATTTGAAATAAAAACAAAAATATAATGGAAAAATTTACATGTTGCTTAAAACTTTTGTTTGATCAAAGATTTTACAGTCTGCAATTAATTATGTTTACTGAGTCATCAGCAATAAAAAGTACATTAATTATTATTTAAATTTCTTTCATAAGTAGCGTGAAATAAGAACTGAATTTTAAGCAGAACGAGTGTTAGGCATAGATAAAAAACTGTAATTTCTTTAATTATGCCGACGGTGAGGGTAAGTGTATATTTTTAATGACAAATTCAAGGAAATATAAAATAGGTTTCTAAAAATATAAACAGAATCTGGCTTTAAGCTCAAGTGATCTTGTGTTACTAGTTTTAAGAGAGCTAGTCGTTGTTCAGCCGTAAAAAATCATTTTTCAATAAGATACGGAAAACGGTAATTATATATGTAGTAAAATTAACGTATTGCTTCCGTTACGCATAGTTTTTATAAAATGATACATGAGAAATGATGGATAGAATGTAGAGATACGTTTTTCGGAGTTGAAAGTAAACTAAACTTTTAGTGATAATAACTTTTGAAAAAATTACAGTTAACTCGGGCGTGATTTGATCACTTATATGTAGAATACGACAACTAACAAAGTAATACAGCTCTTGCGAAAATCGGATAGAATTTTTCCCAAAAGAACCTTTCATATTTTCGATAAATAAAAAACGATCTTGCGACCAGTGAATCGAAAAACAGAATTATGTTTTTATAAGAGGTCGGAGCAGTTTCCCTACCATCAAAGCGCAGAGTTTCTGAACATTTTGCGTTTGACGATCAATAAAAATATATTTTTTTTGGATTACAGAACAAATGTAGGAGAAATAAATACATTCACTGTAAAAAATATAATGCTTTGAAATATTCTATTTCATTACTACAAAATTACTATTAAGGGATATGCGCAACCAGCTCATTACATAAAAAATATTTTCGCCCTTTTTAAAATATTCAGTGTACATTTTTTGTGATGATTTTTATTTCATAATTAAATACTGTCTTATTCCATTTGGCCATCGCTGACGATGATAATCGAAGATTTATGTCACCACTTCTACCCAGTATATTTTGCAATGATTCTTGTTTTATCATGAAAACATTGAACGTATTATCACATAGGTGGCTGTTAGGCTTAAAAATTTCTTTCAGGTCCAGTATGAAAAATTACAATAATTCCATAAAGTAATTTTTAGTACGAAAATTCTTATAAAAATGCAATGAAAATTAACGAAATTCAATTATCAATAATAACTTTCAATTTTGTTTTTTTTCATAGTTGAAACTTTATAAAAATCCACATGTTTTATACTTGTTTGTACCTTTTAGTATCTTGATGGATTATATCACAAGAATGCAATATAACTAACAGTACTTGAACTGAAAAACAGAATAGAAAATGTCGAAAGGCAAAACCCAGGTCGTGAGTGTAAAATGAAAAAACATATAGAAATGACCAAACGTCAGCAATTTTAATTAAATCAAAATTTTGTCTAGTTGAATATATATAAGCATTGAAGACACATAAAACCATTCGAACTGATGAAATATTTGTTGACTGGCACGAAGTCGATTTATATGTAATATACAGTATTACTTTCAGTGGTTTTCATTGCTGTCTGTCTTCTGTCAAATGAAACGTTAGAAACGTTAGACTACATATATCTAAATAAATACATATTCTCTTCCGTAAATCGCAAACAAATTGAATTATTCACTTGTCAATTCAGTGTACTGCATGATATAAGTAGAACAATTTACGTTGCCAGCTTCCGATCACATGGAACCAAAATAAAAACGACAATTACTTTGCTCAACTGGTCACATTTTCAGCGTTCTGCTATTTGACATATAAATTCACAAACAATATCGATCAATTGTTCGACCAGTTTAATGTACAATAATCTATAGAAAAACGTTTTAATAATGTAAAAAATATTAAGAAAAATTGAAAACTGTTTCAATACTATTAACGTAAAATACACACGGCTGTGGAAATTGATTGAAAATTAGAAGCGATATTTTTGGATACTGTAACACCTCCCATAATAATTCTAGGCATCACAATGTTCATTCAATGCACAAAAATATTTTAAACACACAGACAAGGAGTCTGTCTAGAATTTTGTAAATCTTGATTTTGCTATCAATAATTATTTGATCATTGTATAATAAAAAAAAAACTACTGAGTACAAAAATATTCTTTTTTTTATGATATCGACTGAAGGTGCTTGATGGAGTTTCAATATACAACTTTGTACGATTTCTCATGTTTCGTCACTAACGACTCGGGTTTCGCCTTTCGGCATCTTCAGGCATTCTATCACACGGATGCAACAGAACTGACGTAAAATAAACAATTAGCATCGTCTATATATCAAAGTTATCAACCATAAATTTTCACTAACAATACGATACTTTAACACTAATTTATTGTAAAGTTAAATCGATTTTTACGTACTAGCATTATTGATTATCGGTTTCGTCCGGGCCATTGTTCCTCGATTAAGTGATTTTATTTTTGGATAATTCATATTCATTTTTTTGTCGTACGTATGCTGTTGAAAATAACATATTTCTCATATACTAAAGATATCTCCTTATATAATAATGTTTTATTTGTACATCTGTTACAGTGTAAATTTATTGATTGAATTAGTATTTACTTGGCAGAACTCCATTATAATACGGTGAATAAATAGCAACGTATTTTGTAGAACTAAAATGTTATACATTGCCATTTTTTCACCAAATTTTAATTTATTTAAATTTAAAAAAAAAGTATTTTTAGAATACACCCGTTTAAAAAAAAAAGCGTTGCACATTTATTATTCAGGGCAAAGTTGCAGTTTTATCGACTATGAGAATAAAGCATGACTACAACAACATTGGATAGTTGTTATTGTAGCGGACGCAAATGAACGTGTCGCAGACTTCGTCGCGGGGGTATAAATAAAAGATGGCAACCACTGACGGAGTGACAGCAGCCTCATACAGTATCCCTCCCCATGCGAACAAATCAGGAGCGTAGTTTTTCCAGCCAATTTCGCAAATAAGGGTACAACCCGGAGCCCTAAATGCCTCACTGAAAATACGACAGGTCTCGCCTCCTCCGATCTACAGAGCCGTGCGTCTAAGCATGCTATTACTGACAAAATAAAAATAATATTTTTTACTTAGTACTAATTAATAGTTTTGTTTTCATAAATATCACCATTGATAATCGTATCGATGTTGCCTTATAATCATCAATCATTATCAGTAATTTATTTGTAAGAGGTCGAAAACATTTTTATTTGACAATGTTTAAATTCAATTAGATTTCGTTTGAATGATTTTTTATGAATTGTTATAGTTAGTTAATCAATTGTTTTATACACATTCAGTGCGTCCAACACGGCGTCCTTGTTCATCCAGATATTGCAGCCACGTTTGGATTGGGTATGCTAACAATGATATGTGTTTTGAGAAAGGTTAATAATTTCATGATGGATATTTTATTTAACATTTTGACGCAGTGAATGTGTTAATAACTATCATTTAAATTTCATAGCATGATAGTGCTCACATCGAAAACAAAATAACTCAAAAATAATAAAAACTGTGAAATGATAGAAATCTCATTTTTTGTAAACTATTTGAAAAAATAGACACGGTTAGAAATTTTTCGCAATAACTGAAGATTCTCATTTGGGGATCAAAACCGACCACAATAGTTATAGAATATTGATTTTTTTAACATAGTGTCATGAATTAGTGATGAAAAAAAACGATACGCTTATTTCCTTTATTCCTTTCTTCCCAGTGTTTTTTTAATATTTCGGTTTCTGGGACATATTCCACTGTTAATAAATATCATAATTTATTATTAAGACTATAACGTAAATTTAAAAAATATTAAAGAAATATTAACATCAACGTGAATGTTATGTCTTTAACGAACACCTCAGTAAATCAGTCATGACAAGTGTGAAAAATTTGGAGGCAACGGTTCAAGACTGAGAGAAATAATACATATACATTTATACAGTATAAAAACAGATGAAAGATAAAACAAGAATGATAATAATATATAATTGCTGTAATATATTCTTGTAAGATATTTAGATGTAGCGAATCCAAACAACCCACACTCTATAACCCAAAGTGTATTATAAGTCCCAAAGTTTATCAAATTTTGGTCGCGGTTCAACATGGAAACTCGGAAACAAAGCAATCAATTTACGATTTTTCCACAAGACAATTTCGTTAGATATTTATTTTATTTTTTCTTTCGCAACATTTATTACGTGTTGAATGTTTTCAAGCGACACCCAATAGAGACAACGCCACGCAAATTTTTAAAATTCTATTAATTTTCATGTTTTTATCTTATTTATGTTTTGAATTATTATTTTACGAACGGTTGAAAAAATGTTCTTTGACAGTGCAATCAGATCGAAGACATTGAAAAGATTATTAAAAAAGGGATGAAGGGTAGCGGAGTAAAATATCAATACGAATGAAAACACCCTGGGTGTACCTAGTCAAAAGATAAAAAAAAATAAAGAACGAGAAAAATCTCCACAGCGAACGAAGGTTTTAAAGCTGTTCAATGGTTGTAGGTTTTTTTAAAAGTCAAAATGATTCTTGTTTTACAATTACCTGTAATTCTAAGCGAATTGCTGCTGATTTCTTGTGTAAATTATATTTCTCGTTTCAACTTTTCAGATCTTTTCTTTAAATATTGGGCCTTTTCCACTATTACGACAATTTTGCATCAATGTTGTATTTAAAAACATAAATAGATGATATCGAAATCGAAAGCTGTTTGAAATGTTGTTAACAATAATTGATTTATTGCGATTCATATATCACCATCGGCAGCATTATCAGTGAAATAACAAAATGAAATTCCTGATCCATTTTAATCAATCAAAATATATCGAATGAACTGGCATTTACTTGGTAAAACTCTATTATAACACGGTGAAAAAATAGCAATATATTTTAGTTCTACAAAATTTCATAAGATATAGTTGATAGCTTTTTCGGCTCACGCCATCGTCAGAACGAAATAACTATCAACTATACAATATAAAATATTGTAGAATTAAAATACATTGCTGTTTCTTCACCGTGAAACAGAATATACTTTATATCGAGAATTCGCTGTGTGAAAGATGTTATGTAAAAAATAATATACATTTTAAAATAATCGTAATTGATAATTTTTTTATTAATGGCTTTAATTATATAATAATTTATACCATGTTTGAAGTGTATTCACGTTTGTCTAATATAAGTAAAATAATGTTCAAATAAAATTTTCCAAATTCGTAATATAAGTAATGAATGTTGTCACAATTTTATCAGTTTTGGAAAACGAGATATTTCCCTATTAAATTGAATGGAAATTCATGATACAAAAAAAGTGAAAATATCAAGTCGATTTCACAAAACGTTAAATTCATAAATGCATTTGAATTTGGAGCCACGATAACGTTGAAATGCTCAAATCGGAGTACCGACTCCCGCGTGAAATGAAATGATGATTCTATTGGCTCGGCTCACGTTTTTATCGCTTCTCATTCGCCACACTTATTTGCCGAATGGTACGTGAATGGATGTTAAATTTCACAGGGCTACAGAAAATTGATTGATTATTTGAACAAATAAATTTCATAATTGAAATAATTTTAAAGCGATACTAAAGTTACCAAAGAGTTAGTCTAAAACACAACTCACTCTAAGAATAATAACCAATAGAATACAACGTTATCATTTTAATATATTCTCAGATTTGCTAGAGTAAATTAAAATCAAATTTAAAAATACGTTCAACGTAAAGCTATTTATCTTTACTGACCGGATATTTTTGGTGTCCAGACATTAATAAATGTGAAAATATCACTGCTTTTAGTATTGAAAACAGACACAATTGAGCAAATTATAGATATTTATTACGTAGCTGCTGCATAAACATCAGAGATTGCAATATATATGGTGGTAATACAACAATAAGAGTTCAAAATAACAAAAAAGAAGCAAACCAAACATTGCGGCCATTTATTATTATATATTTTGAATTTTAAAATTTACTCTTATTTGTAATTTGTAGCCTTTAAAGTTTTGTTGTATGGAATCTTAATGCATTTATGAATAACAAGAAGATGAATAAGCGAGTGATTTGAAACTGACGATGAGTTTGAATTCACTCGTATAATTGAGTGCCCAAAGATGTTAAAAAGAGAAACCCGCGACAAAATATACGGAAATATGAAATCTATGAAAAAATGAACTAAAATTTAATATAATGGGTTTCTGAAATATTATTAATGTTAAGTTTTGGTAACCGGTTTCAATCACTGAAAAAATATGTCGGTTAAGGTAGTACCGATACAAAAAAATATATTAAACATATTACGTTAACAAATTTTATCTTTCTGTCTTCTTTCAAAACTAAAAATAAAAGATGAGAGTATAAATCTTGGGAAGAAAATCGATCCGACTTAACACCCTGTAGTTTGCTGTCCCGTTTCTCCGCGACGAACTTATTTAGGTGTACTGTATACACGAAGATACATACATTCGTATCGAGTTTCATACACGTCTGGTGGGGTAGAGGGGGTTATATGGGTCGGTAAGGCAGGCGTAGGATTTATCGATCGGTCTCGGCTTCCGTTTTTCACTATTTGACAGTACGAACGGTATGGTCGAATGCGAAAAATGCTTTCGTATCCAAATTCACGCGACATGGCAACACCAAGGTTGCGTAACACTCGTTTCTTTTTCGATTTTCAAAATTCGATTTTTCAGTACTTTTATTAGATGAATTTCACGAGTCTACGATCCTATGGTAAAACGGCCAACCCTTTCTAGCATTCGTTATATTTGACAAGGGCTTCCGCGAGCTAAGAAATTACAACCCGATTAACCGATTTTAGAAACCATTTATATATTTTATTTAATTCACAATATCTATGACATTAAAATTTTCTTCCACTCATGCAATCTTCAAGCTTTAATTATAACCCAACTTACTTTCCTTACACTATTCAAAAAAGGTTTGTCAATACCAACCAATTCTTGTAAAAGTATTTTATTGAGATGATTTATGCAACTGATTTATTGAACAGTTCTTACGTTCTGCATTAGAAGCTGGCATGGTACAGAGAAATATTTTCAACCCTTAACCACTACTCTTCATTATTTAGTTAATACAATATAATATTATAAGCTATTATGATGACGTGAAGGTTTTGCGTTCGATATTTATTTGTCAATTTTGTGTCTCGCAATATTTTGTATCTTGATTAAAAAACAGATTTTTTTTAATATCACCAAAATCATCGGTCATTTCGGCGATTGACGAAGAGCTTCTAAGTCCCTTTGTAATATAATATAATATGTTACGACAATTTTTCCGTGAGAATTTCTTTAATTTATCGATCCAACAAATGAAGAAAAACCTGCGGAATAACAGCAAAAGTATATTTTATAAAATGCAGATATCGAACGCAAATTTTTTTTCACTCATATGTATAAGTCAGTTAAATCTACCACTTTTGTTTCTTGGCTACTGATTTCTTTTTATGTCGAATTTCTACACCAAAGCAGTTACAAAAGCGCAATAATGAGTCAATAAAAATAAAAGGAGTGAGAGAGTAAAACACTTGACTGAACATTAGAAATGTAGCTTTGGGTGTGAAGGAAATAGGTTAGTTAAACAAGAAACAAACAAGGAAAATAGTGATTAATCGCCCGCACCGAATTGTTTATATATTTAGTGTGATGTAATACGTATGACAATAAACCGTAAAAGTACAATACCAAAACTGAAAGTTTCCATTAAAATGCTTTAATTAGAATTCATGACAAAAAACTACCAATTAAATGCAAGTTTTCTCTCAATCTACTTTTTGTATAGTTGTTTATATAATATATTTGGATTGTGGATTAGAAAATGTTCATAGCTAAAAAAGTATAATTTCTTAAATCGTATAAAATAAATGGAAAATAAATAAAAAGCCACAAATTTTTATGCGTTTCATACACATACAAAATTATTACAAAATTTGAATTGTTAAAATTTTGCACGATTCTACATGTTTTGTAACTAACGGCCCAGGTTTCGCCTTTAGGCATCTTCAGGCATTCTATCACACGGATGCAACATAACTGACAGAACTGAATTGTCAGTTCTGTTGCATCCGTGATATTCCATCAACCACCTTATGTCGATATCATAAATTATTATAACATTCAGACGGAGATTATTATTCGAGGTTGGAGTGCCTAGCTTTGATTATTAGTAAGCCATTTTTTTTAAGTGAAGACTTTATGCTGATATTGTACTTGTTCTAAAATATGTAAAATATTTGTACAGAAAAGGTTTTGCTTATAACGAACACTATATTTATATTTTTATTGATTTATTTGCCATCGTTTGTCAATGCTAAAGTTAATGTGGGAAGAGAACAACTGTTTTTTTCAATATTTTCCACTGAGAATTGACAGTACACATTTCTCTGTGCTGTTATATAATGTATAATATTTGCAAGTTATTTTGTCTGGCATACTGAACTAATTATGTAATGTGACAAAACACACTAACAAATATCCAAACAACCTACGCGGCCAAAACGATACTGTAATTTTGATTCAAAAATATACTTTGAAAAAATTTGCGTAATTTTTGTATAGGAAGAATGCTTGGGTGGTTTTATTAAACAAATTTTTATTCTCTGCTTTCATTCCAACGATACATTTATAAAAAACTTTTGAAGAAGGATTAATTACTATTTAGTTTTCTGGGAGAAAGTTCTTTGTACTTAGCTGCCTAAATAATAATAATTGCTGAATGAAGGAAATAACTTTAGTATTTATCTTTGGCGTTAGTACCCAACCTCGCCGTTAGGGTGAACTATAAATTTGTACGAAACTTTATCTTACAGAAAGCACACAAGAAGCTTTCCGATACCATAATTTTCGGCGACTCTCTCGATATAATAACGTAAACTTTTTTTGGTTAAATGATGTTAACTGTCAATTGGTAGTTTATATATATCTTTAAAATACTATATGGTATATCGAACGTATTCGTATTGATTTATTGAAACGATTTTGCACAATTAGAAGGTTTTGCATGAAAAATGCGATCGTTACTATGATTTTTAAGGCTTTTTTTTGGTGTATATGTCATCACGTAGGTTTTTTTTCTGTTTCTATCCGATGCTAAGATCCTTTCAAAAAAGTTACCTTTTCGGTCAAAGAACACACGAATTTTATGCCCACAAAATTTACGGGTATAAAATGATATTATATTATTTGTTAAGTATTTATAATTTAATTTTATTCTCACTCCTACCTGATTTATTGTTATACGATGCATAAACTAACCATGTCATTATTCAACTTTAATTCATTTTTTACTTATTTAGAAGTACTGTAAAAAAAAATCATATACTATATACATATATATTGCGATAATTTCCGTTATATGTTTATATACACATATCACTTTAGGGGTGGATATTAAACACGGTGGAAAAAAGCAATGTATTTTATTTCTACAAAATTATTTTTTTTAAGAATAGTTCTGACAAAGGGTGAGCCGACATAGCTATCAACTATTTATCTTATAAATATTGTAGAACTGAAGTACATTGCTATTTTTTCACCGTGTTATAATGGACTTCTAACAACTAAATGCCAATTCAATAAATAAAATGGATATCAAATTTTTCACAGTGTTGGCTTACAGAGTAGAACTATTAAAATTCACTGATTAAAGGAAGTAGTTGAAGTGATATGCAAAGACTAGCTTGGACCTTAGCAGTGATTCAAATTTTTTGAATATAAAAACGTTATTCTCATTAAACACTAAAATTTATTAACTAGAAGACAGTTTTTATAAATCACTAATTGGCTATTAAAAAATAAAATGAATGATTGACATTATTTATTACAAAAAAGCTAAATGGAATTATGGTTGAATAGGAATCGACAAAAAAGCCTTTTTTTGTATTTATTCAGGCAGAAAATACCATTTTCCTCACCCCTACTTTAAACGAAACATGCTTTAGCACGTGTATTCATTTTGTAGCGAAGGAAAATATAAAATTTTCTTTCGAACGTAACCAAACGTTGCATTGAAAGATTTACTTTAATAGTTTATTTTGTAGAGCAACAAAAAGTGCCGCTGCAAGGGGTGGTAAGGATTTGAAGTCTCGAAGAAATCACGAATGAAAAGGGCTTTGCGATAATACGATTTGAACAGTTTTGATACGTTTTTATGGGCACCGAGTCAACACCGTCAGGTATATAAAACCAAATAACACCGTGTAAAGCATATTTCTCATCACGTCATATCCACTATATGTTTCTTAATATGGATCATTCGTTATATTTGCATTGAAATTAGTTATAGGGTCGCGAGACACAATATCGCAAAATAACATTAGAGAATCCATACCAGTGATTACGCTATAAACTGGAGACAAACAATTTTTCAAATATTTTTAGATTGATTTCGTATTATGGAATGTTCATGTATCGATTTAAGAGTTCTGGCCGTTTAATTCGCTTGCATGGTTTATATACTATTTGAAAATTTTGAATATTAATATTTATAATTTAATCGACAAAAGATACTTAATAGAATTTTTGAAACAAACATAAGTCATCGAAGCCCTCTAGACAACAAGAATTCCCGAAGATGAAGAAATGAAAAATATATATTGTAATTTTGAGAGCTTGAATGATTTGGACGGACAAATAAGAATCGTAGTAAAAATAATTAAAAAATTGGGTTATTATTGATCAACGGATTATTGATTAAAACGTTTCTATAATGTTTAAATTAACACCATCCATCTGAATCTTCGAAAGAAATAAAGCTTCAAATTGTTTGCCCTACACTAAATGTCTCTTTAAAAAAAACTCATCGAGAAAATAACTATCAAACACTTTACGAGCGAGAAAAATTGTTGAAATACTTTATACACAGTCCACAATTGAGCAGATAAGGTCGAAAAAAAACAAGCTATTTATTTATTATTATAACTATTTAGTTGTGCACATTACAAATAACAAGTTCATTTTTTGTTGCTTTTGCAATGTCAAATTATTTAAACATTTTATGCTGGAAATTAAATAAATATAAATAAAAAATAAGGATAGCAAGAAAGTCAATCAAGTAATCTCATGAAAAATTCATTCCCCTGAACTCACTTTCGTCCACATGGAATATGTCAACATCCGAAGCAATACTGTTGAGCATTGGTAATGTTCTTACCATTGGCATCCCCATTGGCAGATTGGTTCTACACTTTGGAAGAACAAACAGTCTTTCTTTTGTCTCTCCTCTGAAGACGGAAGATGAGGGAATAATCTACAATCAATTCTCATAAAAAACTTTATTATGAAGATTTCTGACATTATATAGAACATATTTCAGAAAAAACAACATCATCGTATTGCAAATAGCATGTATAATATTTTTTTTTAGTGGAACGAAGAAAGCTTAAAATATTTAAATAGTTGATATATAATTGAGAAATTATTATAAAAATACTTTTTAATTTTGCTTATAAATTTACTGAGCGGGTTGATACGTATAGTATCATTTTTTTTTAATTTTCTTGCAAGTTTTTTTGAACTTGGAATTTAATGACCTTATTTGGTTTTCCATCGAAATGTTAAAAATACTTTGATGTGATTCATTCAATAATGATATTTACTATAAAACAGTTGGTAAGTATCGCTACACATAAAATCAAACAACATGAATTGTTAATGTGGCTCTGTTTGCAATCAAAAATCAAATTATTCTCGGCCGTCACATTTGTCATCCATCTAATAATCTCAAATTATTCATAATTGACGGCGCATCCATCAAACGGAAAATTTATTTACATTATAAATTTGACACCCACAACAATCATTTGTTTATATGTACTATTGTTTCAATTTAAAAAAAATGAAAAGAAAGCATAGAAAAGCGTAATGGTGTGATCATAGCAAATGGTTTATCAACCGTAAATAATATATTGATTGAATTCGCATTCACTTGGTAGAACTCCATTATAACACGGTGGAAAAATAGCAATGTATTTTAGTTCGACAAAATTATTATTTTTTAAGATATAGTTGATAGCTATTTCGGCTCAAGCCAACGTCAGAACTATGCTGAAACTAATATTGAGCAAGAAACAAGCTAGGTCGTTAAAACAGGAGAGAAGATGTATTGTGTACCTTTTCTACACAGCTATATATAGATAAACAAATTTTCGTTTACGTTGTTTTAAGCATAGTTCTGACGATGGCGTGAGCCGAAATAGCTATCAACTATATCTTAAAAAATAATAATTTTGTAGAACTAAAATACATTGCTATTTTGTCCACCGTGTTAACCGTTAATAATTTTAATAATAAAAACAATTTTTTCAAAATTGAAATTCAAGTTAATGTATTCAAATTATAATAGTAATAAATTTACTGCGGATTGATTGTCACTTTCCTTAAAAAGTGAAAAAAAATGCAGGTTCCAAGTTGGCCTACATATATAAATAGGCATTAAGCCTAAAGCTATCGAGTCGGACCAGCTTTAGAGAGATCCCCAGTCTAAATCCCGGTTCGGTCAAACGAAATCCCATAAAATATGTTGATTTATTCAAGTCAACACATATATTTAAATTCAGGGCATGGTTTTAGTAACACTGCCTTTCTCGGCGTTCCATTCAACCTTTTCTGCATGATTTAAAGAATGAAAAGTTTAAAACCAGTTGGTAAAATAATTCAAAAGCATGTGATGATTTCATGGCTGCATATATTTTTATATTGTCGGCTTAATTTAATCTAATGGATAAGGGCATATTTTAAAAGACGAATAATCAAAAATGTTGTAATGTTAACCAACTGAAAATAATAAAATACCTTTCTAAAAATTTAAACCTCTATAAATTGTACTCTGTCCGCTGTAATCCATGGTATTTTGTCGCTTTTTAACTCAAGTGGTATGGAAAACTTTTCTAAGTCGATTTTTCTTCTCATCCCAGTGCATTAGTGGCGTTCTAATAAGGCAATTTTCATTTGGAATTCTCTGTAAGCTTTACACATGCTGTTGCAGACTGTAAAGATACGAATATAAAATTAAAACGAACATTTTTTTTGTACAAAAGAAAAATTAGTTTTTTAATTTATTCATTTATATAAATGGTTGTAGATAGATATTATTTCAAATTTCAACATTATCCCACTGATTTTAGCATTGTACCGTTCATGTGTTCTTCGAATATTAAATATGTGATTGTGTAAGAGCTGTGTGTTGATAATAGCAAAAAATAAACACTGAAATTTTATGCTCGATCGTAATTAAGTTGATGTAAATATTTTTGAACTGAATACTTTATTATTTAAACTCTATAAAAATGGAATTCTGCTAAGAAGATATTTTTTCCATATGTATATATATATATATATATATATATTATAATCATGTACACTCTTATTAACTCATAGCGGCATAATTTTTCACTATTTATGTATCGTTTATATCTGCCTTTAAGCGCTGCAAAGAATAAGTGGGAATTATTTTCCATCCTTAGTCTTTTTTCAAAAATTATTTCCAAGCTGAGTTTAGAAACATAATACATATTTTTATGGGAATTTAGTAAGCTCTGTTTTCGAAAAAAATATTTTGACAAAAAAACCATTTAGTAATTGGTTTTGATCCTGTAAACACTGCTACTGAAGTAAAACGAAGTAAATGAATGAAATATACTCACTTAATTCAATCAAATGAAGTCATAAGAGCTTTCCATTTTACAAGCGCATGGCTTATTAATTTAAATAATCTGTTCATGTGATAACAGTAACGACCATTACATAGGACATATTTTTTAAATTCACCAGAATTTACAATTGAGGCTTTTTATCAAACGCTATTTAGAACAACTATATTCTGATTGTTTTATTTAACACATAATAAAAAGCCTTAATGATATTTACAATAAATACCTATATCGTGAGAATATCATATATCACTTGCGTAATTTACTTTATAGTGAATTCTTTTCATTGCTAGTCTACATTGTGTATTGAAAAATAGGTTAATATTTTTATACTATATACTGTATTATACTATAATTACCTGTGTATAAAGTTTTTTTTCAAATACTGTAATAATGAAATTAAACGTTTTGTTTTATTACATACGATTAAATCAAATGAGGATAAGCGAAATCATATAGCACTGATTAATAAAATAAAGTGACGCGGCAGATTAAAAAACAACTGTCAAACGAGATAGCTTTTGTTTCGCATTGAACGTTGTTTGGTATGAAACAAAAAAACTTTCAAATATAGAGCAGATATTAGCGCCACATTTGGCAGTGCTCCAACTTTAGATAACAAACTAAATACGATAGCCATTCTCGTGTAACTGTATACGTCCTCATTCTATCACTAATCTCTTTTTAATTTACTCCTTTATTTAGTTTTGATGAAAATAATGTTAGGAGTTGAAAAATGGTTTTCTATTCTTACAAAAAGGCCAACTAAATACACCAATTCCCAACGTTTTTCGTCAAACTATTCTTATAAATATCTCTTTGAAAAGCGATTCATATCAAATATTTTAAACTTTTTTTCTATGAATCATTTTCTGACAAGTTTACTCAATTATTTTTGTTAAATGAGATGTTTTTGGTCAATTTAACCCACAAATAAAATATTTTTGAGAAAACACAATTTATTTCCATTTCAGTTTGTCAACTTCGTGTTTTATGGCAGTCAACAAACGAAAGGTTTAACTTTTTTGAATTTGGATTGTTACAACTTTGTACGATTCCCAATGTTATGTCATTAACGACCCGGGTTTCGTCTTTCCGCATCTTCAGGCATCGCCAGTTCTGTTGCATCCGTGTGATAGAATGCCTGAAGATGCCGAAAGGGGAAACCCGTGTCGTTAGTGAAAAAACATGTGGAATCGTACAAAGTTGTAACAATTCAAATTTGATATTGAAATTCCATCAAGCACTTTGAGTCGATATCATAAAAAAGGTTTAACATTAAAAAAATTTTTTTTTGACTTTATACCCACTCTCCTAATTTTGATTAAAATTAAAAAAATGTATCGAAAGAACTAAATCAGGAATAAATATAAACTTCTTAGTATAAATAGCTGTCACTACACAATTTGATCAAAAAATCGATTAACGAATGTGATGATGTAATAAAGAAGGTAATATAGATCACTTAAATTTCTGATACATTGTATGTTTTCAACAAATTTCTAGAGCACTTAGAATTTTATATTACAATTTGTAAAATGGTTTTTATTTGGTATACTGGTGCGATAATTATACAATTTATATCAATGCTCGTTTATTTGAACAATCAAATCATTTTCATTGAGTTTTTGACTCACACTTTCTTAAGCACAAGTCGTCTCTTGAAATCAGAGTGGTAAAAAGCCACCGGGATAAATTAATCCTGAGAAAGGGACGCTTAAGACGTAACACGTAGACAATCTAACGTAAACTCTTCCCCTTGTCCCCTTTTCACGGTCTACTTTACCATTCTTCCGAGAAGTCGACACGTCATCTACGAAAAAAGAGAGAGATGGATTTTTCAAGTTTTTAGAGACTAGAGTTTTTAGTTTTTTTTTCAAGAGGATACATTATACCGGTTACACTCTATGAAAAGTTAATAAAGTATCGAAAGTTTTGAGTGAAATAATTTTATCGAGCACTTAAAGTGTTCAAAAAGCCACGTAGTTACAAGTTAGGTAATTTGTTGGTGAATATTTTTTGATTTTCGGACACATGTTCGATCACGTGTAAAGTTGTTTTTATAAAAAATAAAATATGTTAAGCGACATAAGAAAATATATTTGATAAAGTAAAGAATTGAAACATAGTTGGTTGATTTAGTAGTAAAATATATTAAATAAATGATGTAAAATAATATAAAATAAAGGATAACTGGTTCGACTAAGAACTATTTTGAAGGAGCAGTAGTCACTTCTGTTTTTCCGAGAATTGATGAAATAACATAAAAAAAAATGGAATCATATTTCCGTACCCACTTAACTGATTAATGGTCTTAATTAAAGAGATTTATGGTATTCAAATATTCAATGATTTACAAGACACACATAATCGTGCTTTATAAACCATTCGGAATTGTCTGCTAAGCCGTTTCACGCATGACAAAATTTCCTGACGGCAAATGTATTTCTTACCGTTATTTTATTTGAAATGAAAGATAAATCATGTGTTACAAAGCCGAAATTTTGTTGACAAAAGAAATTTCATTTTTACTATTCTCAAAAACAATTTTTAGTTTGATAATATTCATTGCAATAATCTGAACGTGATTTAGAGATCGTGAATTCCTTTATTTTCTTTATTTATTAATAACCTATAGAAAAGAATTTTAATTTGATTTTTTGCAGTAATATCAAATACCAGTCAATTCAAATTTTATCTGCTTTTGACATGGAAACTTAAATACAATACTTTTTATATAAAACATATCTATATTGTGTCAAAAAAAAATCAATCTAAACGAAAATATATTGAAAATTATCGAGACTAAAACTCTTAATTGCAATGTGGTTGAAATTTGAACATCCTTTGTTTTTACCAAAAAAAACTTTCTTAACAAAATAAAAGAAATTAATTTTTACAAATCTTCCGTTAATCTATCGAACACTCTTAACACAATTATTAGATAAAAAAAATCATGGAAAATTTTGCTGTCTTTGAAAAGTACCTTCTACGTAGAGCTTATGTAATTCCCTTTCACCTGCCAATTTTCTTGGATACTTCTACAACATGCCCGTGTACATCTTTTGGATAGTAACTGACATCCACAGAAATCCAACCGACAAAAAGTACAGGTGGAATCCAATCAATCATAAATTAAATAGCAAATTACTTTTAATTTTATAGTAAATCATCTTTAATTTACTGTCAAAACAGCACAGTATTGAAACGACAGCAATGATTGTGCGTCAAATTAAACTGGCAATCCTTTGTTCACGTCAGTGTTGACACACCGACGAGTCGGATTGTTAATTTATAGCCGGGGGCGATTGTTTCCATCACTTTTGACAACAAACATTGTCGGATCGGCACCCTCACGATGCCGCGTCCAACTTTACGTCATATCATCTCGGAAGTAGACTATCAAATTACGTTGAACTATATTTGTTGAACGGTTAACCTGGATCTCCTAGAATACTTGACGATTAGAATCGATACTGTCTTAATGAATAGACAACAGTATTATTAATTTAATTGACAACGCAAATCTTTTGAGTGAATTTGTTAAAGTAATCCAAAATAAATTTGATAATTGTAGTGAACCAATAGCAATGTGAGCCAAATATTATAATATATAAGAAGTGAATAAAATTTCGGATTAAAAAATAAGCATGAAATTATTATTAAGCCTTAAAATATATTTACTAGTTTACTTACCTAATTACGGTAACGTGATAAAGAAAATTTACTAGCGCGTATGTTGTTGAGAAAATGTTGTATCGATTTTAAAAGTAATAAAAACGTTGTGTACAATTGGACGTTTCAGTGGGTGTCGAATTTATAGAACTAGGCCATTTTTCACGCAGAGATTACGTCCACAAAAAACTCTTGAAAAATGGCAGTCTTTTGAGAGAGAAAATTCTGCTGTAATAATTTCGGTCATACGTTTATTTTCAACATTCATAGAGATTTTTTAAGGAAAATAATATACTATCGTACGCATCAGTGATAAGTCGTTTTTATCACCACCTAGTTTTTTTAACAGTACAGCAGTCGCGGGGTCAATATTCTTGTGGCAATTTAAATATACACATGAAACTAATATTTATTAACTCAATATTGAGTTAACTTAATTAAGTAAATGGCTTATTTTTGAAGAATTTGAATATAATATACAACAATGGAACAAGGAAAACGTAAGAAATAAGCTTCTTAATCTCGAACGAATAAAAAAATATACAAACATTAAAAAGCAACTGACCAAATTCTTCGTTTACAAGTCCATTATACGAACCAAACGCAATGAATTTTGACCACTTATATATAAAGCTCGTTAAGAAAAGCTGTTAATAAAACAGATATCGGTACATTTGGATATAATATATAATATAATATGGAATATACAGAGAAATCAAAAAGCAACTGACCAAATTCTCCATTCGACAATTCTACTATACAAACCAAATGCCGATTAATTTTGACCACTTACATATTTGACTAACTATATTTTAAAATAGCTTTTGTCATTATAGAAGCAAAAAGCGCAGAAAAATTAGTTGATGTGTTATGAGTGCAGAAAAAAGATTTCATTACTCTTTACTTGATAAATCACGTGATAATTAAAGTAAATTCAAATTGAATTTATTTTTTACGTAATTAAAAAAAATGTTTTACCTTGAGTCAATTATGTTAAGGGTTGTAAAAATAAATAACTTAACGGTTTTTAAAACTCAAATTGAATTCGTAATTCATTTACGAATTTCATGAAACCTTGAGTTTATTGGAATTAAGTTCATCCATATATTACTATTTATTATAGTGCTTCAAAATTATTTTTCAAAATATAGTTCATAGCTATTTTGGCTCAACCATCGTCAGAACTATGCTTAAACTAGCAGTTTAAGCATAGTTCTGACGATGGTGTGAGCCAAAATAACTTTTAACTATATTTAAAAAAAATAACTTTGTACAACTAAAATACATTGCTATTTTTTTCATCGTGTTATAATGGAGTTCTACCAAGTGAATACCAATTCAATCAAAAAAATTGTTTTTTATTAAAAATGCAGCCTCTCAAAGATTTTTTTTGATTTGGCTTTTGTTTTCATTGTGGTGGAAAAAGTATTTTAAAAAAATGCTTTACAACAAGAAATCGATATCCTGTAATTGAAAATAATCAAAGCTTAATAAATAAATTCTTTCATCAGTGTTCAATCGATGTAAGAATAATGTATTGTTCGAATTTCGAACGAATAAAAGTTTTCCGTGAACTTCATATTGGGTGGACATACTCAAACATCCTTTTGTGTTGTTTGGAAAAAAGGAAACTGACATCAAAAGAGATTCCGAATCGCGATGAGAGGAAAAGCGGAGAGAGGCTCTCTTAGTTTTTCAACAATGGCGGAAAAGCGAGCGTCTTTTGTTTGCCAGGAAAGAGGCTCAAACAAGGCTCGAAAATTTCCAAATTTTGATTCGAGAAGTTTAACATCATTTCAAATTGTGATCGGAGGCTGCTAGCGAATGAAATAAATGAATTTTAACCCTTTGTTATGATTTTAAATTAGACATTGTGACCCTAATGGTTTCTTAATTATATTAAAATTTATATCAGCGGAGAAAAGAAATGAATTTATTCATTAAAATTTTATAAAATATTTAATTTAAATTTCAGTCACTGAAGCCGAACAGTAGTTTTCTAACGCAAGGGTCGAAAACTGTACAAATTATCTCATATTTAATATAAGTACAACATTTGGGTTCATCTGAAAGGTTGTAATCAAGAATCTATTAGCTTGTAAACTTCCCAACGTAGCTCCAGAGCTTTCACTACTTGATAATATTTACGGATATGGATTTTATTTTCCCAAAACAATTAATGAATACATTGATCAATTTCATGAATTGAAAGTGTTGAATATGGATAAAGAAACAGATATACATTATAGTATACATAAACGAACAGTAGAAATCGTCTTTTAACTACAAGACGATCATTAATTCAAGCCTGGTAGATGACTTAAAGTCCTGTAGAAAAACTATAAATCCTGATGTATTCTGAAATTATTGACAGCGTCATCTATACCGCCTTCACTCGCTTAGTAAAACCTTTCTTTATCCACAAAAATGGGCTTAGTATTTTACTTTATATAATAAATTTGAAATTTTGTATTTTCAGTTCCACATGTTTAGTCACTCACGGCCCGAGAATCACATTTCGACGTCTTCAGGCATTCTTTGACATGAACGCAATATAAATAACACCCAATAAATATTTTGTATCGGCTATATAAAAGAGGAATTAATTATACAGAAAAAAAACAATGACCCTATCTATAGCTAGGATCCAAATATATATTGATTGAATTGGCATTCACTTGGCAGAACTCCATTATAACACGGTGAAAAAAATAGCAATGTATTTTCGTTCTAGATCCAAATATATATCTCAAGTAACTTTCTTAACTATTAATGTGATTACAATGACATTCGATTTGTATATGATAGTTTTATAAAAATTAAATCCAGTTAATAATTTTTTAATTTAATGATTTTAAAATAAATAATAATCAACTACCATGAAGTTCGATTTGGTAATTTGAAACTAAAAAGTTCCTTCTAATTTAAAATTGTCGCATTACGGTGGGATCAAATATCAGATGACTTTGCATTGGAATTAGATTTTTGAGAATGTCGTCTCATTGAAAAAATCTCACATAAAGGATGCAGAATGAAAAAATCAAAAAGATTCCGCAGATTGTTGAGAAAAAGCATTGAATTTAAATGAAAAATAATTTATTATTCCTCGTGTTTTGAAGCAAAACTTTGGTTAGAAACATGATAATCCAGTGATTATTTGAAGTTTCTTATTTAAAAATGATATTTTTTATTAAGATCCTCAAGTTATGTCTTAATTAAACTGATAAAACACTAGATAATAGTATATAAAATAGTAATATAATGTTTAAGTTTCGACTGATCAAATGACAGTTTAATTGATCTTGTTACACTTTGTCTTTCAGGATCGGATGTTTTTTTTTTTTAATCTTAATATTTATCCTCGCATTCGGATAGAAAATTATATATTCGAGCCCAACGTCATATTATATATATAGTCAACAACGTTGTCCATTTGACGACGGTCTAGGCTAGTTCCGTCAAATATCATAACACGTGAGTAATACATCAGACCAAATGGGAAAATAGTATAAGGTATTAAAAGTTTTCATTGAACAAATTTTTGAATTGCCTTACATTAAATTTAATGATTTCTAACGTATAATAATGGTACACAGCTATCCAGGGATACATACCGGCGTTCAAATAAAAATCCTTTTTATTCTCAAAAGGGTTTGCACAAAGCTAGTTGATATTATAAGGGATTTTTAAGGATACTTATCCATCTACAGCATGCTTCCTCTCAACTTAATTTTTTTTTAATATTTCATAATATAAGGATCAGAACCGGCTTAGCACATCGAAAATCGTATGTATGAGAAAATTACATTCAATTATTTTTATGTTTTCTTTAAATATTCACGAAATAACAGTTTTTTTAAACTTTCAAGTTTAATTTGGAATATATGCCTTTTTTTAAATTTTTCCGTGGAATATTGTAAAAAATGTACCATAATATTGTGTGACGAATAATCTGTTTTAAATTTCGTAATATTTTTTTAGTACAAAATAGATCGATGTTAAAGCAAAAAAGCGTGCGGTTATCGGTTATACCGGATGAGGTATAAAACTTGAAGCTTAAGTTGTTTGTTTCATAGGTAAGATTTTTTTAGTTAGAATTTTACCCCGTAATTTAATATTTATAATTCATATACAAGCCTTCATTAAACTATCTACTTCGCTCACCGATGTTATAGGTAAGTGATATAGAGTCTCAATTAACGCTGATACAACGAGTGGCGTCTAAAGCGTATTATCTCGAGATTTCGTTGATTCTTAACGCGACGAGCAATTGTCTCGACTTGAGAATCGAGACTGTCTGATGGTAGTGAGCATACACGTCAGTGACCTGTGTTTGTATGAACTGATAATCTCATTGCTATGAAATTCCTTCAAATGATTATGTAGTGCGTTTGTCTCGTGCATATAAATATTTCATTAGTCAAAATTATTAAAAACTGTTTTAAAGGATATTTAGTAATATCTTTCAATCACCAACAATATTGTGCAAAATACTTAATCTAAAAAAAGTATTATTTTACACATTAATATAAAAAACCGTAGAATATATTTAATTTTAGTCGCATGCTTCTTTTTCCATGTCAATTTAGTTTCAATAACGCTGTTCTATTTAGCGCTTTTTGTCTTGCATGCATTCTTGGTTCGAAATGAAATCTTACTGGACATGTTTTTGTCGTCCATTGAAATATAAACTGTTTTATATAGATGAATAGATTGGGATCAAAATCCTCTATTACAAACATTGGCAAACCATGTTAACATAATAATGCTAGAGAATTGTCGAACAGATTTGTACAGCGAGTGGATTTAGTTTGCCTTAATGTTTATGAGAAATAAAAAAATCTACGAAGGACGTGTATTGTCTATTATAAACAGATCAGAAAAACATTTATGATTATCGTTTATTTTTTAGCTTTGATTTTTTATTTAAAAACGATGTAAGGATCACAGTGTGGTAGAATTAAAAATAAATATTTTGTTTCAAGACGAATTAATTGCAGCAAAGTCTGATGTATAATATTTGTATTCCAAAAAAGAAAGCTTTCTTGTGCTTATGAATGGAATGTTTTTGAGAACAGTGTTAATCATATTTAGTCCATGTATTACAATATATAACTTTGGATGGATGCATTTATACGTGTAACTATTTACAGTGGTTCGGCTTTAGATAGAACCGATTGGCTACACAGTAGTTCTTTGTTACAAGTCTATATGTTTCATATTGGGAGCAGACATGGCAGACGAGTATTAAATGAAACAAAAAAATAAATAATACAATAAACATATATAATCTGTTTAAATTGTATGATAATGGTACATAATATTGGTGTTGCCAAGTACCCGTATTTAAATCATCCTGTTTCAAAAAATATCTTTACGCAAGTAAGCTCTTTGTTTTTCAAGGATCGTTTACCTTTGTCATCCCTTAGCATCAAGTTATGTGGAAAATACGTTACGGCGCTTGTGTATTATACATACTCGTATGTTTCTGGCATCAAAATTTAAATTAGAATAGAAAGTAACGTTCTGTTCTCCAAAGGATAATCAAGATGTTTAATATTTCCTAAATATATATTAAATTTACAGAGAGCTTTCAAAATCTTTAAAATATAAAATAACAAACTTTATATATGAAATACGAAACAAAAATAGATTAATAATATAATTTAAATGGTACCGCCTACGTATGGGGAATAAATTGGTTATTGAGCAAATAATATTCATAACGATTTTTGCAGAACCTTTTTTAGATGAATTTTAAAATTCATAACGAGTTGAAGATTTATTTTTAAATCATATATACCAACTGTCAAAGTTAGATGATATATAAATTATTAATGAGGCGTATGGAAAAAGTATAGATTTGTCATTCAATCGATAAAACGCTATTCAATAAAGTTGAGGTATTAAATCAAGATTTATAAGGTATAAAAGAGACATTTTAAATCACGCACTGTATAATTTACTTTGGATATAGTTTTAATTTGTTCCATGTTTTATTCAACTGCTAAAATTTGTTTGATTATTTTGAACCAATTTAATTTTATCAAACCAGATTTCCTTGATTTTCACATGTGTTTCAATTCACCTTATCCTAAAAACAGTAATAGCAAGAGCTATAAGTTAACTTATAGTGTTAGTTTCACCCCACCTTTCATATTCTCTCATATTAAAAAAGATTTTAAATATGAAAATGATAAACTATTTTAAAAAAGCATTTTTGTGTATGGATGAAAACTTTATTAACTTTCTAATTGTTTTTTGCATTAATCACATGAAACATTATTGATTCATACAAAATATGAATAGTTTAAATATTTTTTAAATAAAAAAAAAACAGTTCGATTTTCTTTCAATGGACTCCCGAACCATTAAGAAATAAGATTTATGATAACATGTTAATAATAATCTACTATTCTAGGTTAGATCTAATTGGTGAAATTTCTATGGGAAAATGTTTACATTGTTAAAGATAGGAAACGCTATGAAAATTGCCAATATTGGATATGCTAATCTGTCTTCCGATCAAGTCTGTCGTAGCTTTAAGCGGTGGTATGAAAGCCTTGATTATTTGCATCACTAAAAAACATTACCGTAAAGTGTTTTCAATTTACTCTATTGGTTATGATGCAACGTTGATGTTAAGATTTCCAATAGTTTTTTAATCATTCGCGGTCGAATCGAAATTATATCTATATTTTAATCCTTAAATTCTTAGCTTATTTTATGTTCATTTTTGTACCTGTGTGATTCCGCTTGTACATAATGGAATGCTTAAATATACCGAAATGCACTATGTTTCAACAGTTTGAATGTGGAATTTAAATTTTATTAAATTGATTATTCAATATA
This sequence comes from Himalopsyche japonica, assembly GCA_028555115.1. Taxonomy (NCBI): domain Eukaryota; kingdom Metazoa; phylum Arthropoda; class Insecta; order Trichoptera; family Rhyacophilidae; genus Himalopsyche; species Himalopsyche japonica. The sequence continues at coordinate 1,062,498 of JAHFWJ010000700.1, read as the reverse complement.
TTAGTGAATCCCTGCTTAAAAAGCATGATTATTTACTGTTTTCTTTCGCTTTTAAGCAGAAAAAAAATGTACAATCTTTCTGAAAAACGTCTCAATATAAAGCGTTGTACGAGAACTGTAATCTTATTTAGTATTCGTAAGTGTGTTGAATAGATATTTGTAAACAAACAAAGACTCACCAATCTCACCAAAAACAAGGAGAACCATGAATCTCTATGATAAAGAAATTGAATATCATTTTAACTAACTATGTTAAAGAATAAGACATATTAAATAAAACTCATTCATCTATCTAAAAACTTTTTTTTTTTAAATTTACTCGTCTGTTACTTTCAGGCAGAGATATAATTTACCGTCCATGTTATCATGAAATAAAGAAAAACAAAATTCTATTTACTCGTATATTTCATAAAATAATTTCAAACTACGATATGATATTATTAAAATAATTTCGAAATTTTCACCGTCGCGGAAGAATAAAAAAATGTTATTTGTTTAAAAGCTTGCTGCTTCATACTCTCCAAGAATATCAATTTCAAGCTAAGATGTAATTATTGTACGTCTTAGAGTTGAGTTAAGAACTTTAAGTGCGAATTATTTAAAAGTCGTTGCAGAAGAAAAAAAAACAGTAATTTTCAACTAAAATTAGCTTTATACTGAAAATGGTCTACACGTTAAATATGTATCCATAGTGACACGTCATCAAAAAGTATGAATAATTTTATTTTTTTAAATAACTTTAAGCTTTTTTTTTCAAGCAAATATAATACATTATTTTTTTTGTGCAAACTGTCACTTTTTGATGGAAAGTTATGATATTTTAAACAATAAAAAGTTTTTATATTACTATTTCCACAATATATTTCATGATCAGGACCGGTTTCGCTCATCGCGAACATTGTCAACTGAACCGGTTGAACTAAAACATATAAATCAGTTGATTATGCTCATGATGAGTGAAATAAAAAAATGTGTTTTTGTTATTTAAAATACATATAAGGTATAGATGATAGCTATTTCGGCTCACGCCATCGTCAGAACTACACGTCGATCGCCATTGCTTAACCCGCCACGGGGGGCCGTTTTGTCTCCCCAATGGACCATTTCCGTGCCATATGTAAACTTATTGATATAGCCGCCTTTTTGGTTTCATTTACAATTTTTAGTTTTATTGCGAGCAAGAAACAAGCTAGGTCGTTAAAACAGGAGAAAAGGTGTATTGTGCACCTTTACAAAATTTCATAGAACTAAATTACATTTCTATTTTTTCACTGTTTTATAATGGAGTTCTACCAAGTAAATGCCAATTCGATCAATAAAATACATAGCTTATGTGAGTATACAGTGATATGCAAAATTATTTTCCTCTCATATAATCATGAAAATTGTGCATAACTGGAGCATGTAATTAACTTAAAGTTCTGTCATTATCCTTTTTTAAAATTCTTATCCCAAGAATATGTTTATATAAATTCTATAAGTACTTCAAAAGAGGAGCTGGCATAATTAAATGGTATTAAATATATACTTATATTTTGTAGCAATTATTTTACACGCATCAAAAAATATTATATTGGAAATTAGAATTAGTTAGAGCCACGCATCGACACTCTCGTATGTTCTGCTGTTTTTGCACAGCAGGGTTGCCACCTATTGCTTGGCATGTGTGGCAAGTCCATGGGTGGCCAAATTTATAGGCGGAGTACGACCATCACGAGAATATTTATTACACGCTATCCTAGTTGATTACCTACTATACTTAATGGGATTTTATTTTTAGAGTACTAGAGTGTCGTCGTTGGTTTGTTTTTTTTTAAACTTACGTTAATTATTTCTTTCAACTGTGTTGAGTAAACTTTAATGTTGATGCATTTCATAAAATAATTAATGAAGAACATGTTTCTTATTTTATGTTCAAATCCAGTTGGAAACTATACGTAGACCATGAATCAAGTCAATATAAAGAATTAACAACAATTGCTTTATTAATTTTGTCGATTTCACCTACAACTGAAAGCGAAAGATCGTTCAGTGCATTTTGTGCGGCCACGAGACATTATCATAGGACAGCTGATGCTTATAATGCGGCCACAGTGAAATTTCACGTGAGAACCACTGGTATAGACGAAAGGGTAATTGCGATATAAAAAAACATCGATAATTTCGAGCATAATCCATTATTTCTAGAAGATTTAAGCTTGTGGGAACTTTTACAAAAACCAGTAATGTAAACTACTGCGCCACGTACTCGGTGTTTCATTTATCTTTGGGATTTATTACAACAAATATGAAAAAAATATATTCTTTTACACTGACTACTCGATCCGTCTTTGGTATAATAGTGTTGTTCTTTTTTTGCTGGGGTAGTGAAAGGGTTAACATAATAATATACAAGAATAATTTCGGTGTGTCATACAAATAGCTACCCACTGTGTTGAGCAGGGCCACCCCCAGCACTCTCAGTCAGTGGGCGTCAACTGGGCTATAGAGAGGAGCGCTGTGTTTTTGTCAGATAGATTTATGCCATCCCGAAATTTTCGGAGAGACGAATTCTCAGAAAAAACTACCGCAATTTATAACGGGCCTCTTCTGCAGCTATATTTTTGATTTGGCAGAGAATTTTCCGAGAATATATTTAACGGATTTTTTTTATATAACCGTCATTGTACAATAGCTTGTGACCCGTTGATGTGACTTGTTAAGAGTTCATGGATTTAAAAAATTTTAAGCGTAAAAAAAATATATCTTTTTAAATACTCGTATACAATAACATAATCTATAATATTTCAGATAACTTACAAGCACTTTAATATGATAGACGTATGTTTTTTTTTTTTTTTTCATTTCACATTCAATATATATGCTCCACTTTTTTACGGAAACCAAGTTTGCTATAATAAAACGAATAATTTTGTTTAAATAAAAAAACTATATATTGAGTTAAAAATAAATGGTTAAGGCATTCAAGAGTCAATATACAAAGTATTGGCAAATTCACGAAAATTAAACTCAAAATTATTTTTAAGCTTTATCAAATTGAAATCAAAAGGATTTTCTCATTGAAAAGCATTTCTTATGGCCTTTTTATTGTGGCTATTAATCGTTAATTTTTTAGTTAGTTTGACGTTAGTTTTTTTTTTAACTTTCTCAATAAGTAACACAAACTATTTCAGCTTACGCCATCAATAGAATTTTCTTCTATAAGCTTTGATGATTGATCAACTATATACCTTGTAATTTTTGTAGAACTGAAATACATAGCAATTTTTTTACCGTGTGGTATTCATTCAAAGTTATTTTTTTAAGATAACCTGTTAATTATTTTCTAAGTTCTTGAAAAAAAATTGTATTTTTATGTATTATAGTAGTTATTATTTCAAAATGTAGTAAAAAACAATTGACAATTTTCACGATTCCAAAACCAGCACTCTTACTTATAATTTTAAATTGTAGAAAAAATACGTATAACGAAGTCAAATAAATACAAACAGTGATAAATTAATACAACTTTAAGCATAAAAATGGAAAAAATACAATTTCGTTACCTAGTGGTCTACAATTATTATCGTATAAAAAATATTGTAAAACTTCTATCTAGGGTCCATGCACTTTACATTGTAAGGGGAAATATATCGGAAATAGTTTTAGTAATGTGAGACATGATAAAATTTACTCATTGGAGTGTAAATTATCATATAATAATTATTAACTGTTATGTACCGTTAAATTTGTATTTTTGCAAGCATGTGCAAGTAATCACTTAATACTTTTTCCATGTTGTATAAAAGCATTCTAGATATTGTATGGAATTCTTACGCATAGTAAATGCCGAAGAAATTCAAGAGAACGAAAGAAACATCTACGAAAGTAATTATGAATAATACAACAGCTAAGGAGACTTGTGAAATAAAGGAATGCAGAAGGTTTTCTTTTTGTTTACATTCTGAGCTGAAAAACGTCAATTTAATCACTTAGAATCTTTCAATGCTAGAGGTATAACTATTAAGCGAGGAAATAGACTGTTAAAAATTGTATGGTTTTTGTTTTATTTAGATTTTCCTAAACAGAACTTATAGAAAGTGTAACATTATTTATTATTTAAATTTTAAATGTCATTTATCGGTGGATAGGTATTATATATTTAATAATAAAATCACGTATTTTAGTTGTTTTTCCACAACTCAATGTACTTTTGATCAGAACCAGTTTCGTTCATCACGGACGTTGTCAACTTGATAACTATAACCGATTCTGATCATTTATATATGGAATTATGTAAATAATATTAAAATATGTGTTTTTATTAACTTTTGAGAATTGGATATTAACTTCATGGAAGTTATGATTGAGTTATTATTTCTTAATGCTTTGGCTGCCAGAAAAATATAGGCCAGCCCAGCACGCCAACTGTAATTTGTAAATATATTTCCGATGTTTTTTTTATTTCATATACAGAAATAATTAATAAACTCACCAATTGATTATTGTCACATTATAAAAAAAGCAGGTTTGAAGAGTTTTGAAGAAAATCGATTTTGGTAACCTTGAAACTATTATATAATATTAAAATCTGTTAAGTGACATTTCGAACACTCGAAGAAATCGCGAAAAATCGATGTAGAAATCCTTTAACATTTTTTTTACATATCAGTGTATGTCTTGTCACAGAATCATTTTTATATAAGGAATATTTTTTGAGGAACGTAAATTTAAAAATATTGACGAGATATCTCGTCTAAGGTAGCCATCCGGTCAAAAACATCTTATTAAACAACCAAAATTTATTTATCAATGTAATAAACCAGTTCTCTTACAACATTTTCTGTTGAAATAAGCTCTTCATTAACCAGATGAAATACAATAAAAGAATATTTATTCAACACAAAAATTAATGTTCGTTAAAAAATAACGATCATTGCTTACGAATATTTTTTTGGTACAATTCTTGTGATATAAACAACAGCCGCCATAAAATTGGATTCTACGAAACACGAAATACTGAATCGACCGACATCTCTTATTAATTAATAGAATTTAGCAGTAAACCAAAATAAATTTGCCTTCTTTCAATTTTGTACTATAGGTGAATCATTGTAACAATGAAACCGAACCTTTGTCCTTAGAAATTTTGATTTGCACGCCCTTGCCGTAAGTAAGACGATTCTCAGAACAATCCTTCCACGCGACAAAAGATTTATGCAAAATCGGGCGAAAATATTTTCTGTGAACGTTGTTTTGGATCCGAAGCGCTAAATGATGAGACAATGAAATGAATAATGTGCCCTGATAATTCTGTTTTATTAGTCAATTAGAAATAGAGAACAACGGGAAGTTTAACCTTTACAATTGCTGTAAAGCATGTTCGCTAGACATTAAGCACGACTTCTACGCACACAGTAGGCGATTTTTTGTGTCAATAATACAGGGTGGTTCAATTGATGATGTAGTTAGCCATGACCTAGAAAATAACATTGATTGTTGAAAGGTTTTCAGACTGAATAGGGTTTCCAAACCTATTTTAACCACCAACACCTCCTACACTCTATTAAAGTCATAGCCATCACCTTTACGACCACCGAATTTCATGTATTGTGGAAAACACAGCAAAGCGTTTTGATAATATAAGCAATTCGCTTAATTTTTCTTTTTAAACAGCTATTATTATACTAATATCACTGGTATTTATTTATCAAGGTGTATTAATAAATGCGAAATATTTAATCCTAAGATTATTAAAGTGAAACGATCAATTATTTTAATCTTTATAATATATACTCCTTTTGTGCCCTTTCGTTCGCTTTTAATTAGGTTTTGTAACATTACATTATAAATCGGGTTTTTCTCTGTCTAGCAATAAATATATATTCACTTATAATTTTCTTTTGAATTCTTAAGACCTTTCACCTTTTGGCATCTTCAGGTATTCCATCACACGGATGAAAACCACATTTTCACATCACATTTGTGTGAAAACTGAAACCCAGGATCGTTAGTGATAAAACATGTGGAATCGTACGAAATTTGATTTTGAGAATTTATCAACCACCTCGATATTATGAAATAAAATATTTCTTGTTTCGTTTATTAAAAATCGACAACAATATATAATTAAACGTATGAAATTATAATATTATAAAATTGTGTGGTTAACAAACCTATATTACTTTTAAAAAGTAAAACTTTTTTTTTTAATGTAAATTATTTCAATTAATAAGAATTTTATTGTTTTATATTAGTTTCTATGACTACTCAATCCTATTATAGAACATTAATTTTTTTCGCGTCGTCGATAATTTTCTCCGTATACTGTGTTATTGTATAATACAATTTTATTTTGTCTTAATTTATATATGTTTCTGTGACCCCAAATATATGCACCACACTGTACACATATGTACATACTTCCATATACTCTTTCTGTCTACGCAGTAAGTGTCTTGAACGAGCTTCAGATTATTGTTTTAGTATGAATCTAAATCTAAAACATAAAAAGAAAATATTTTTCTTTACATGACTTAGACTCGATTAGAAAACACATCTAGTCCAATACCATCGAGAATATATACATATATTGTAAATCTTATGATCCCGTGGAGCCTGATATTTTCCCCTCAGAACTCCATTATAACACGGTGAAAAAAATATCAATGTATTTTACTTCTACAAAATTATTTTTTTAAATATAGTTGATAGCAATTTCGACTCACGCTATCGTGAGAACTATGCTTAAACTAACATTTGCTTATTTATATATAGCTGTGTAGAAAGGTTACACAATAAATCTTCTCTCCTGTTTTAACGACCTAGCTTGTTTCTTGCTCGCAATAAAACTAAAAATTGCAAATGAAACTAAAAAGGGCGGCTATATCAATAAGTTTACATATGGAAAGGAAATGGTCCATTACAGAAACAAAGAGACACCAGTCAGAGGATTCAATAATGGTGACCGATATGTATTAGTTTGTTCGTTAAGAATCTTTTATGATAGTTGATATCTATTGATTTCCAGCTGTTCCAAAGCCGTCATCCTGCGACCCTTACTACAATTGATTTCATAATACCGTGACTTTTTTAATAATTCAATTATAATACGTCTAGCCGAAGAATTTAAAATGTTATCGCATTTCCCGCCCACACTTTAACCGTTTAGCTGCCCAAACGTCACGCTTAATTGAATAATTTATTGCTATCTTCTCGGAATTCCCAGTGCGGGGGTTGAAATGATTTTCCTGAATGGCGTACAATTCTCAGAAATAACCCACAATTCCATTCTTGCCGATGTTTTGCTCAACGCGTGTGACAGACACACAAATAGATAATATTAAAGTTAATTACAATTCAATACTATGGACTTTAAATTAAATTACTTTTTGATAACAGTGATGTCGTCATAAAATGATAAATCCCGATTCATATAAAATGCTTGGAAATAAAAGAAAGTGGAACCACTTTATTTTATATTTATATATATTTTTATATTATTTAAAAAACAACATTATTTTATTAGTTTTCGTGATAGTTTATTTTTGTAATGTACCGCATTTTTTATTGGAAAATATACATTTTTTTATCAATCTATCAATCAACGGTGGCTCACAATAAATTAGTTAGTCCTATTATAGTCTGCAATAGTGTGTTTTTTGGTCGGGTTAAATTATTTTTTTATTATTTTATAATGTGAAATGAATTATTACAGTTTTCAATGTGTTAACTGTTGCTTGGTAGAATGATTTTATATATTTATAATAAATCAAAACGTTCAGTTATATGATCACTATTTTGTATTCTCCATTTCAAATTCGGTTTCGCTCATCACGAGTATTATCAACTGATTCAATACAAATAAAAGACAAGACTATTTATACAAATTTTGAGTTGATAATTAACAGGTACACAAAACCAAAGGCTTAAAAACTTACAAGTAATCATAAATTGTATATCTGAATAAAAAATAAAATGTAATGACTTTTGAGTAGTATTTATAACCAAAAATAAAACCAAATTAAAAATTTCATTCAGAGTTAAGAACTATCAATGAATAGTCATTTTAAATAATAACTAAACGGCCTAGCTTAGAGAATTTAATGCCGAAATTAATTAATATTGTCAATGGGCAGTACGAAATTAAAACCCGGTAAACAGAATATTTGTATGGACAATAGTATTTATTGAATATTGTAGTTTAGATTATTAAAACACAATTATTATAATGAAATCTATGAAAACAATACGCAGATGAATGAGCAATATAATACTATAATAGACACATTTTCATATGGAACGGAAAAAGTGCTCAAGATGATACCACTAGTCGAGTCTGTTAACCCCGTCGGTCATTCCATCTCCGTTGTAATAGAAATATGTTGAAAGCAATTTTTTTATCAACTCACAAGATAAAACGAAAAAATATTTTATGTGAAAATTTTAAAACGAAAATGTTCGTCAGTTCATAATGATTCCACGTAAAATGTGACATACCTGTTATGGTATAATATACTATTGTAAAATTATTAATGCTTATTTCGATATTTAAAATAATACAGAGTGGTAAATTTCACACCTTTAAACTGCCAAAACCAAAAGTTTTTAAGTGGTTTTCTTTTTAAACATATTCTTGCTAAGTGCCAGAGCTATGGATGTAATGAATTTCGCGCTTATTTAAAACCACCCGCTATTCACTCTTCGTATTTTGTTGTCATTATTTGAAGAAACAATTAAATTTTATTCAAAAACCAAGAGAAATAATTGTAGCGAGTGTATGTGAGCATAAAATTTATCCTCAAAACATTCTCATGCCATGCGTTGATGCCATTAGCACAGATACGAGGTGTTTCAGAATAAAATTAATCTAAGCAGTTGAAATCATGTTTTTTTAAAAATCTAGTATAATGTCGTCGTACATGTATTGTCGTTTTTTATCCAAAGCTAAACAGAAAATTTGATGGTTGTTTTATCAATATGTTGCTCCCAATCATGATCATATAAATTATTCATATATAATATTTAATGGCAAAAACAAGTAAATAATTTATCGCGAGCATTATCAACTGATGATCAGTTGATAATGCTCGCGATGAACGAAACCGGTCCTGATCAAAAAATATATTGTGGAAATAAGTACTAAAAAATGTGTTTTTATTATTAAAAAAAAAGAAAAAAAAAATTTGATATAAAAAAAAAAGAAGTGACAGTTAACATCTTAAAAGTGAATATCATAAACCATGGTATAAATTGGTATTTATATAATTTTTTCACCACTACCAAAACGTAGCATTGTCACTTAGTCATTAAAAAATCATCCAAAGATCTGGATACAAAAAAAAATATTTTGATTAATAATAAGTTGACTCGTTTTTCTGGAACACGCTATATTTATTACAGAATAGTATTTTATTTGCCTTACAGATAATCTTCGCGCCAGTCTTACGCGTACTTGCTTATTTATTCTGGAATCTCTCCAAATAATTTCGTCACAATGGGTTTGACACAGAATAAAACATACTCATATTTGGCTGGGAAAATCATATATGTGTTAAAACAACTATGTACCGCGTATGGAAATAAATCACAATTTCTTCTGTACAAATGTATGTTTTGTCCTATATAACCGTCTTTTGAAACTGCGTTTTATTGCATCGCTTTTATGGATCGTTAAGTATTGTATGGCTTGATTTATCATGAGCTCAGACTTGCTATTTGAAATCATTATTGAGGCTTAAAGCATTTTATGTTTGCATGAAAATTATTTGTGAAAATAAACAAGCCAATTAGAAATATAAACTACATTTATTATTGAGAACTATAACATAAGTGGTTACAAGAAGAGAATTTACGGATATTACCGTTACAATAACGGAAGTAATAGATTTCTAGTGTTCAGTTTTAAATTGATAAAACTCTCATTTTGAGATGACACCGTGATATAACTGTTGGTAGTATCATAATTCAGCAATCGGTTTATATCACAATACATTGATAATCGTTTTCTCAATACAAAATTTATAAAAACGCCTTAATTTAGTACGCAAATTATTCCCGTTACTCAAAAGTTCCAATTTTAACCCTTTCCTCTCTGGGGAACCAAACAAGAAAAGCGTTCTACTCGTATGTCCCCACTGGGGAACCAAAGCTTTAAGCTTGAATATTTTCAATGTACCACATTTTATTGATTTTAATTGCTGTTTATCATATTATATATATCGTGCAGATAATATTTTCTCTATCATATGATTAAAATTCATAAGAAAATGTTTAATTTGAATAGATATTTTAAAGCAAAAGTCGAGGTTCGATTTTCGTTTCGAATTGGATTGTACCTTATAATGATTTATATTAAAAAATTTCAAGTTTATGTATTTCAAATGTCTATTTTGACTTTAAAAATATGAGTTTTATAAATAATCGTTATGAAAATAAACGATATATGTGACATTCTTTATCTATAATGTTTTTAAAGCTTTTAAAAATATCATGTTTAAAATTCATATACCGGATTAAAACTTTCGTAAAATAGAAATTAAAAACTTTTTACTATTGTATTTCTATGAAAATACTAAAAAACAGTCTTATGCACGCTGTGTAAGTTTTTAAGGTAAGGCTTTTAAACTTTCATATGTGCGCTGTAATGATGTGTTGTTTTAATTCAATAACGATCATTTGAACGATTCCTCTGATTCGTGATTCGTTCGCGACTTTTATTCACTTCGGAGAGTGAGTCGATTGGGTTCGTTTATACTACGCATGTCGAAAGTAAATTCTACAAATAAAAAATCTACGTAGAGCACAATGAGTTACTGAATAATATTGTGAAACGATAATTCAATCAAAATTTTATTTCTGAAAAAGCTATTTTTTTCAGTTTCCATGATACAGATTCTGTAGAGAGATGCTGGCGGCTGAAAATAATCTTCAAAAGTAACCCTCCATTATGTCTGAAGTGTAGAATATTCTACAAATGCGTACGCAACGTTTTGTGGTCACGTATGCATGCAAAATACGGACCCGTAAATCGAGAGGGATCTAAATACTTGAGACGAAGACTTCTAACAAAAGATAGTAAGAATATACAATACATACGAAGTGTGCGAAAATTACAAATAGAAATGATTATTTCACTTGGTCGTAATGAATTTTTACGTTTTAATTTTCCGAATATTTTTTACACGTAAAATAAAAAACAATTTTCTTTATACCCCCGTGTTGCAGTATTTTGCGATGACGGTTTATTTCAATGTATTTATGTATTTTTATTTGCCACCTATCCGAACATAAAACAAGAGTGTAGGGAGAGCGATTCATTTACCACTAATCCTGCATAATTATTATCCTTTCTACACATACTCTCTTCCAAAACAGATAAATTGTAATATTCAGAAGGGTATATGCTCCATATTGGAAGTAGTTATGGATTTTATGCGTAGCAAACATAAGTGTTATATTTACCTTGAATTGATGGTTATAGCTAAAACATAGTTATATCGTTGAAAAATGAATCTTTGCTTGTTATTTTTTTTCAGAATATTTATTTTTAGGGACTGTAATGAATAATTCAAATAAATAATTGGCTTTTATTTTATAATAAAAATATATCAAACATAAAAGACCACGTGCTATGTTCATAAGTTCAAATCCTAACTTCGTTGATTGATTGTCAATCAGTTTCAAGATTTGCCTTCAAAAGCATGAATCTCTCACATTTTTAGTTTCTCTTCGAAACTCAATTTATGAGTAGCAAGAGCGATTAGCAAATATTTTATCCTGCCCATATTTACTTTTCTCTTCAAAAAAGAAAGTTTGAGCGTAGCAAGCAATTTTCGTTGAATATTTTTTCTAAAGATATCTGGTATTTTAAATAATAAAAAAGAAATTTTTTATCACTCATTTCCATAGTATATTTTTTGATCAGGACCGGTTTCGCTTATCGCGAGCACTATCAACTGATAGAATACAGTTTTAAATTCAGTTGATAATGCTCGCGATGAGCGAAACCGGTCCTGATCAAAAAATATATTGTGGAAATGACTACTAAAAAGTGTGTTTTTATTTTTTCAAACGTCATTCCTTTCTATCAAGAGATAGTGAACACCTTAAAAGGGATAGTAGAAAAATAATTTAAATCTGTTTCAAACTTTAAAGAACTATTTTTTTAGTTATAGAATGAAGATACAATAGTTCATAGTGTAATATAGTTTTTTTTTTTCATTATTAAAAGTTTAATAACATCAAGAAATATTCATTGATGCTTATTTTTGAATAATTCGTTGCATTCTAATAAATTCATAATTGAAACAAATTTTTCATAGAAACAGTTTCTTTAATAGACACTTAAGCGTGCATAATAAGTTACTGTAAACTTCCCACCCCTTTGAATAAAATTAATGTGCAGTAATTAGAATCACGCAGTTTGATCAAAGCATTTAATTTCTCACGGAAGAACATCTCCACAGAACCGGCGTAAGACAGAACGTCAGACATTAAATTGATGGTATGTAAGAATGTATTGTATGCAAATATCATATAAAAACTTAGATGATTATGTATTATTATTTAAGGCATATTTGCCGAAAACTAAGTCCAAATATCTTTTTTTATAAAATATATGTTTGATGTATGTTTGTTTGTATTCATGTCTTGTATGCATTCCTACACCTACACATATGATTGAGATACAACTTCAGTGGGGTGTTGAAAACATCCCCACAAAAGTTTTTTTTTAATTAGAGCTACTGTTAGATTAAGAGGTGGCTACTTTTCTCAAAATCTTCACGAATAGAAGCGTAGCTATACTATTAGAAATTTTACATTTAATAAAATGATACATAAAATTTTCATATATTTTTGGACCTCTACATGTCACATTAAATAAAGACAGAATTTATTTAGTTTACATTAATTAATAATTGTGATAAGTTGTAAATTAAATTTTTTTAAAATGTTATAAATCAGAAGTCAATTACAATGAAAAAAAAGCTATCAATTCAAAAGTGAAGTAAAAATCTTCTATATGAAAATATCAGCATTTTTGCTTTTATAGACATTATAATACAGAAAATTACATTTGCTGCAATATTCCTTCATCCGTCTCTGTTGACATTAATTCTCATCGCTAATTCGCATTAATTACTTGGCATCAAGTGTGTGTGACACGGGAATACCTCTGTGACAGAGTTTGTGATACCACGCATTCTGAATTTCGCTGATTTAAAGCGCACACTATTTGACGCGTTAAAGCTGTATACATGCAACTTTAACTCTATTATTTTCCTTAGCACTCTTTTAAGATTCCATGATATTTACCTACTACATTAATATAAATTAAATGACTAACTAAAACTTTCTTACTTATGTTGCGTTATAGTTAAATTAATTCATTGTGACTGACGATCGTAGCCGAAAGGTTAATGTGAAGCTCTATACTCGTGGTCCTCATTCTCAATAAAAACTAATATTTGCCACAGCATGGGCATATGTGACATGTATATAATAAAAATCTTATAAAACAAATACTATCCATAATTCCAAATAATCCTTAAAATTTGGCATAACAATTATAATGACACCAACAAACTAATTATTATACCAGAACGCTTACTCTTTCATAATATGTATCATTCAAATGAATTCTTTATTCAATCTTCTGAAAAACAGATGATGTATAATTGATTAACTAATGGTTAATGTGGAAAAAGTTTCGATGAGATGAAATCAAACATTTATTTACGATTATCGTTTTTCCATTCATCGCTTTTTTACTGACCATGCAAAGCACACAATGTTAATAATAGTGAAGCTATCGTTCGTAGTTGTCTTTTTTTTTTGTTTACTATACTTTAAAGTATTATTATAAAATTTACTAAGATTACGTATGACGTCATTCCACTATTTGCAAAACTGCAAGTGTCGTCTTTTTGGTATGACGTAAGCTCATAATTTTCGATAGTGTCTCAAGTACTTACTAATAAGAAACACGTTAATACTCTGGCTGAAAGAATCAAAAGTGTTTCCTACATTCACTTCTTTTTCGTAATAATTGTACCATGAAAAGGGAAAATTTGGGCCTACGCTGTTAAGATTACTTTTTGAACTAACGCTTATCTAAGTATACTGTAAAATTACGGCGATTTTGCACAAAATGTCGTTAATTTCACACACAACAGGTACGGTCAACTTTTGTCTTTCGAATGGAGTATTGTCAAAAATATAGGAAACGATTTGTGAACAAATATCACGTAAATGGTGAAAATTAGTGTTATAATAATATTCAAGGACATGTATGTAGAATTAGTTGTTGTACAACTTATTCCTGAAACAATCGCATCATTATTATAAAACTATATCTTAACAAACAAAATAAGGTTACGAATAAATCCTTCAAAAACAGATCTCTGGCCATGTTCATACGCTCGAATATTGTAGAACTGCGAAGCCATAGTCAGTATAAGTATATGACGGGAACATCTGTACCTTTCATAAAGCCGCCAAACGGACAAATTGCCCCCAGAACAAACAAAAGGGGTGTGTAGAAACGACCCTGTCTGCCTCTACAGCAATTTCGCAACCCCTGAAACCGGAGTTCTCAACCCTTAGTCGTGTCATGTATGTCGGACGATGATAATAATTAACTATGACACTTTTTTCATGAATTATTAGTATCTCGTCCTTCTGGGCGTCATCTTTTTTGGGTGGTTTTTGCACCAGTACAGAATTCATTAGTTGATGTTTTCGAAGGCCTTGTAGAATGGTTCCGAGTTTCAATTTTGTTCATTGGACAAATAAATATATAAATTATAAGCAATCATTCATTTAAATTAGTAGTTATAATAGATAACATGAAAGATTGCAATTTATCGATGATCTAACAATGAAAAGTATTTTTTATTATTAGTAAACGTTTTACATTACACATAAATATATATGCCTCTTCATCGAATTCACAAATGTGTGTGACATTTTATGCTGCAAATCATGCTAACAAATTGTAGGAGCGTTAAGATTTATGGCGCGTAAGCATCAGAGCTTTTCAGGTCTCCTTCGTCTCTTATGTATAGATTTAAATTTTGAATAATTATCGTGTTGTTGCTGATATATTAAGGTCGCTGCAGAGCTGAGCAATCCAAGTAAACCTGGAAAAAAACGTGGCGAATTAATGCAAAGTAAAAAAAAATCGTTTCCTTGTTTTCACATATTGTGATGAAAATATAAAAATCAGATTGGCCATAACCGAAATATACTCGGAACAAATTCAAAGATTGTGATATCCGACAAAATATGTTATAGTAATAGATGTTATAAAAAACTTGAAAACAACTTTTCACCGCATTTAAGATTTCTATTTCAATTGTAAAAAATCACATTTTTTCTAACAAATGGTTACACAAGGTGTGATATTCTTTAGATTGAACTTCTCACACCTTTACGTTACTGCTTATATCTACAGTTATTTATATTCTTCGCAAGTTCTAGAAAACTTTGGATCTCGACGTGGCGAATATAATGTTATGTAGACTTTTCCTCCGCACAGTTTTAGAAACTAACGAAACGAAACTGGTGAAACAATAGGTCGGGATAACGGGTAGACAGGTAGTGGAAAACAATCGAACAGGAGAAAAATAACGAGTGAGAGCGCGGAAAACAGAACCGTGCCGAGTAACATTGCCAACAGAGTTTTTCAGAATTATTTAAATTGTCGATGCATTCTGTTCTCGTGTCATCACTTAACTTTCAAATATTTTAGTTTTCTGCTATGTCATTCAATATTTATTTTCAAATTCGTCTTTAATTATGATTATGTACATATCTCACTAACCACTTAATAAATTTATATTTCAAAAATTTTATGGCTTTTTTGTATGAACAGTTTAATTTAACACATTGAATCCCGAAACCGTGTTTTAACATGATACAAGATCCTACGCTTGATTCCCGTAAACGTGGTTTGACATGGTAGACCGGCCCTTCGTAAAAAGACAAATTAGAGACATTAAACAAACTATTTCACAGAAAATTTAAATGTTTTTTATTTTCAAGACTCAAACCATTTCAAAACCGTCATTCAATAAGTCTTAACGCCCATGAAAGTATTGGTTTACATGATCTAAAAACACAATCATTTCGCGTGCAATAAGCGATACCAACATTCTCCCTTCTGGAGACGATACAAAAGTGGCACCGAGTCCAATCCGAGGAAAATTTTTGCAAGATTTATAAAACAAACTGTTTCGGGATATAAAAAAAAAAATTTTGTTCCTTATACCGGTAACAGAAAAAAATAGCTCCTATAGGGCTTGCGAAGTGTGTGGACACCAAAAAATTAAGTGTAAACATTAAAGTCCAGCTCTATACATAGGGAAGTGTTGACAATTTTATCAATTTAGGGCTATTTTAATAATGATGTTCACAATCTTAGAATGTTTCTTTTGATTTTATCCAATATTGTCATAGTTGTAACAATTTTAGTAAACACTTAAGAAAAACGCCATTAGTTCAAAAATGGACCGATCATAGGGGCTAGGTTTGTGCCAAATTTTGGTCGGGGCTGATAGTGTTAAGGTATAAACTGACTTTTATGAGATATGCAATGTTTTAACGATTAAAATTGATTCCGTAGTTGTTTGTTATGCTTACAATTCCTTCACATTCATTCAATCCTTAAGATGGAGCACAGCGATAACGATTAGCCAGATACTAGTATTGTGCTGTCTATATCATTCTATCATTACTTTCTTTAAAAGATTGAGTAGTTCTAGTGGGACTACATCATCTCAGATACCTCTTTTATGAAGCCATTTTAGGAGCAAAATAAAATACAATTCGTTTATATTTAAGTTCCACCTTTTATTTAGTAGGATTACTCGTTTTAAATACTTACAATATCATTATATTTCAAAAGTTATCAGAAATAATTGTACAGTTAAACTTTTGACGTAATCAGACCAAAGACAATTATATTGTTCCAAAACTACTCCACGAATATATACACATTATGAATCCTCTATGGGCGGCACAGGTAGACAGGTATGTTAATTTTAGCAATCCTCTGGATGAGTTTTGAAGCGGAACGCGCCGGAAGTTGAGATAAAATGGCGCCCGGGTGACAATATTCGACGGATATGAAGGCTCTCCCTAGCGTTGCCGTCCCTGTCTCACGACAAGGCGCCGTTCACAATTGAAAGATACTCGGCCATTGATTTTCTGTTTAAAATTAGAATCTTTAAAGTTTTATTTCGTTGAAAAGTATATTTGATATGGGTAATAAAACTTTTCATTCAATTATAAGCACAATAATATAACCAGATATCTAAAATAATCCAGTTGAATAGTGCAAAAAAAAAATAATAAATTTTATAACATAAAATAGTTTGGACGATGACTATAAAATTAATTGATGCGATTGTTTATTAATTTATCTATTTATTCGAATTTACTTACTGTTAATTATAATTAATATTAAACGAAAAACAAAAGCAATTATACATAATAAATTGGCCATATTAAAAAAGTAAATATATCTTGACATCATTATCGTACCATTAAAATGTAAAAAATTCAAATTATGTAAAAGTTCACACAGAGCTTTTTTGACCATTGTTTTTCACTGTAAGGCGTATCTACTCTATATGATAACTGTCAGTTTCTTTAGTTTACTGAAGGAAATTGCCTTAAATTTATTAAAAAAAGAAAATTTGACTTACCTGAGAGCATTTTGTATGGTCATAAAATTTTCTATGTCAGAATTAAAACGTTTTTCTTCAGTTAATAGTGTTGTAAGCTTAGATGATAGTTTAAGCTATTGCGTGATACTGAAATACATTAACTGTACATTAATATTGTAAGACTAAATAAAGTGTCAATAAATTTCCAAAATAATACAAAAACTCATTTTTAATTTTGACATTTTTTGAATAACAACATATTCGTGTAACGGTATACCAGAGATATCCCAATTTGACTGGAACGGCGCACCGCACTTTTAAATGCATGGAATTTTATAACAATGAAGTTGTTTTTTTTCGAAAAGTATAAAAAATATAATAAAAATACGTGGTCGCGTTTTTTGGCCGCTGGAGTTGGCGGGGGCGGGCCAAGATATAATCGGTAACCGAAGACACAGCGCTAATGTATTTCCAACGGCGAATATACAAACCATGAATGATTCATGAGTTTGTATGAGAGGAATTAGTTAGTGATACTTGAGAAACCGATATACTTGGCACAGACAACGTTTATGTATTACGGGCTTAGGGGAAGAACACCGTTGAATTTTTTGTGGAACTAACTGCTATATTTGTATCCTACCTATATTTAACATACCTACTGAGACTATAATATGATATGAAGCATGAAAAACTAGTCATTTATTTATACCGTTTGTATACATACACTTAAGATTAGAACAGTATTAATAAATTTAGTTTCAGTTAAAATTCTTAAGCGAAAGATAGATGGCGTTTAAAACCCCTTACGAATACTGATTGAGTGTCTATTTTATATGAATCACAAAATTTTTCACCATTCCAAGTATTATATAACGTTCAGCAAGCTTAAACAATTTCATGAACGTTTTTGTTGTTTTGTTTACGACAACCGCTTCTAATCTTTAGCATTTAGACTTCTTCTAGTAACGTCTTATCAGCTTTTTTTTAAAAAATAGGTGTAATAAATATAATACAGTGTATTATTATCACATATAAACACAAATATTAATACAGCGTAAAATGCACTAAAAGTATCCGTGAAGTAAATTAATTGATTTCATTGTGTGCGTCTTTATTAAAAATATTACCAACATATAAATGTAATCTAAGTTTTGTTCATGACTAAGATGTAATGTTATGGACTTTTAACGCATATTGCGTGATGTTTTTCATATAGTATTATGATTTGTTTTAACATATAATAAACAATTTCGTTGTGAATGTGGATTACTATTATTTTTACGAAATTTCAGTTATGAACATTAATTATACGGATATTCCGCGTGGCTAGTTACTTAATGCCAATCCCTTATGGGAAGTTGTTCTGAAACTTTTTTTGTTTATTTATTTATTTATTTATAACATTCGATATAACATTTTGTTAAATATTAATTTCAAATACTGGCACGCTTAAATGAACAACTTTTAAATGCCAAATTACCAGTTACTTACATTTAAATTTGAATTCATTTTGTTTGATACAAATTCGTTATATAGTGAATATTTTTGTCACTACGGCTGTTATAGTTTTATCGTTATTTTGATTGTACAAATTTTAATTTTAAAGTGTTTAGTATTTAAGAAACCAGTAGAAAGTGTCACTTGTTGACATGAGATTAATAAGCATGCTCTTTTACGCGTGATGTGTTTTTTTCTATACATATTGTTGAAGGATGTGAGTTATGTAGTGTAAGACTGACAAATCAAAGAAAACTTTTTTTTTTTAATTCTTTCTTAACCGTCTTTAATTGGGTATATTTAGGTAATACATGATTTGAATTTCGAGGTCAATGAGCCAACCATTTATTCTACTCTAGATTTTTAATTTTATCTCTACTCTCTTAAAAATATGATGGAAATAAGTTCGCGTGCATGATTGAAAAGCTTAATTAAATTGTGTATACAATTAAAGTGATTGATTTGAATTGTTATAACTTTGTACGATTCCACATGTTTTGTCACTTAAAAACTGATGTCAGTTCTGTTGCATCCTTGCGATATAATACCTGAAGATGCCGAAAGGCGAAACCCGGGTCATTAGTGACACAACATATGAAATCGTAAAAAGTTCAAACAATTCAAATTTGATATTGAAATTTAATCAAGCACTTTCAGTCGATATCATTAAAAAGTGATTGAATTATATTGTTGTAAAATTAAACTGAATTTAACATGCAATTAATCATTCAGAAAAATCCAATCATTAGTTCGTTGATAGATCGATATTTTCATATTATATGGTTTGTTATGAGTAATTATATGGTTTGTTAAATTTTCAGCTAACAAGTGTCACTAAAAAAGTAATCTGTTTCAAAAACTTTTAGAGATTAAAAACGGACACACAGCTTGGCAATCTTTGAGCAGCAAGCTAATTCCTTGCATAAACTCGCTCTCTAGTAACTTTTTAAATGATAAAATATTCGCTATTTTATAAGGTCAGGCCCGACCTATCCTTAAATTTAGCGTTGGGTACTGTGTGTTTTATTAAATAATTCACAATAACGTCCATTCTAGCGAAACACGCTAACGTGGGATTGCGTGATTAGTGACATTTTAGGCCGCGACCGAGCGATACTCAAACTGCGAGTTTGCTGCCTACTTCTCGCATTCCAGAGCTTGGCATTATTTTAGGTAAACTATTTGCGAGCCGATTGTAAGCTTTAACATAAGATCAGAGTGATTCTTTCATGAAAACTTTTTTCACACTGAAACACTTCACGGAAATTGCGAATTACCTCGTACTACAATATTTTTTTAATAAAATCATAATTAAATAATTAAAAGCGTAAAAGTGAAGAAAAACTGTATTTATGAGATATTGAACAGCAAGCTTATCAATTCAATTTTAAATATTGTGAGAAAAAATGGTAACACGTGATATTATATAATATAACATTTTTTATGCTAGAGTGACGTTTTTAAACGTATTTTGATTTTTTTTTTTTTTTTTAATAAAATTTGTATTTTATCTTTTGTAAAGATAATATGCTCATTAATAACACGGTGAAGAAATATCAATGTATTTTAGTTCTACAAAATTTATAAGATATATAGTTGATAGCAATATCGGCTTACACTTTTATCAGAACTAATTAAGTAAATTCCAATTCAATCGATATGTGCTCATTGCTCTTTTTAAACAAATTTAAAAAAACCAGATATGACAAAAAATGAGCTTTATTTTTCTCTGTTCTGTTTTGTCACTATTCTCTTTTTGGGTATTTGGTTTTGCCACTCTTTAACATATAAAGTGTTATTATATTGTATAATCGTGATATATTGTTTACGTATATAAAATCTTATGTAGTCAAATTTGAACGAATCTATGATTCTAAAGTAACCAGTAGCTTTTTGTCAATTTATGTGAAACCAAATATCCAATGATACAAAATTACGTTGGAAATAAACTGTATTTTGTCTCAATTCGACAAGTGAGGATGTTTTTACATATAAAATAAGGTTTTTTATGAGGTAGAAGTATTAACGATGAAGACTGAAAATTGCGAAAAGTAAGCGAGAATTAAATATTCTTACGAAAATGCGCCAAAATAAAATATTTGATATGTTTTCAATATTAAAAAATAATGATCGATGTGATATCTTCAATCATAACGTCAACAAAATGTATATTGTTGATGGTTTTCCATTTAAGTAAGTCTTCCGCAATATTGAAAATTTTATTTTACAAAAAAAAGATTTGATCAACGAAACACGCGTGTATTTAGATATATTGATTTTGGATGTAACAGATTAAAATAACCTGGAAGACATCCGTAGCTTGTAAATGGAAGAGTTCGAATAAACTAAGATCGATCGTCTTTTTGAAAATGTAATGATATTTAAAAATTAATTGTTCTATTACTTATTAACTGATCTATTAGATTGACAACATTGTAGGAAGATTTGTATTCGAATATTAAGCGCATAAAATAGAAATTCTTGCCATATACTAGTAATTTTTTTAATATTTCACTCTTAAGAATATCAGTAGAATCCATAAATGGTGAATTAAAAAATCTTTGAAAGGAATTAATATATTTTGAAATTTTTATTTGAATTATGCTCCGTTTGATTGAATTTTTTTATTGAAAAGATAGTTCGATTATGTTGATATTAAATACGTCATAGAAAAATAAATAAATTATAATCATCTCTCAAAACACCATCCATGCACCGCTTTCAGTAGGCGTGTAATATTTATTAAGAAAAACATATATTTTTTAATGTTATCATAATACTTATTAGGACTTCCACACTTTTTTAAGCTCTGTATAACTTCCAAGTTTGCTTTATAAATATTGAAAAATTCTGTATTTACAAATATATATTGAACTTGATTTTGAAAACAATGAAAATGAACTTACCGATTAGTCTATTTAATTGTGAGTGTGAAAGCTTCCGCTTTTGTCACAAGCTCGATTTAGGTTTATTGATACTTGCATGTTTGAGCTTTATCTGTTTTACATTTAATTGTTAACTCTACTCCATGACGTATTTTACTTCTTTCGTAAATAATTAGTGACTGTTGTCTTTTTTCCTAAAGACTACGTAATAGTCAAGGTAAACTCATAGCCGTGACCTAATTAACCCAAATTTCTAACGATTAAAAAAAAAAACATTCATTATGTTCTACATGCTTATAGCCATGAAATTTCCCAGTGGTTTTTCTATCTTTTCCGTATTAAAGCCAACACGCTTAATCTATAAACTGCCCTTATACTACAACCCACAGTATTATTGCGAAAATTCCTTGACATTTGGGCGTACAAACTTACGCGCTTTTTTACACTATCATCGGAACATAAACAATGTTATCTTTTAAAAGATTGGACACTTAACATACGTATGTACAAAAGTTGGTCAGCCAAATGCATTGCAATTTTATTTTAAAAATGCTTATAAAATAATGAATAAATATTTTATGAAATACTTAAATATCAAATTATGTAAGAAACGAGTATGTTTTGTAAATCTTTGAAATTCGTTTTTGATCTCCACGATTCTTTTATTTATTCGATTCGATTCAAAAATATCTCAAATATTTTATTGAAAATACTTTATTTCATATTGTTTCTTGGAGCTGTAGCCTAATGGAGGCTAAAAACAATTTAAAACCATTTACTATATTCAATAAAAATAACATCTAGGTAAAAACATCTGAAACCTAAGAATTATTTTGAAAACTAATATATATAATTTATTATTGTAGGGTGACTTTTATTAACTTCAATCATTAAGCGTACATGGAAACTTTGATTTTAACTGTTTTATTCTTTTAAAGTTTTTCCCGTAAATTTATACGTCAAAATTTCCCAGATAATCATCGCTAATTAGAACCATAAATAAACAAACGTAAAAAAGCCTTCTCGTGTATGGTTGGTCACTGTTGACTCTGGCTGTATGCCGTTCGACGAAAACTAAGCTTTAAACAAAGCGTTAAGTCGGGCTTTCAAAGCTATTTTTAGAGTAAAAGGTCGACGCGGCCTTAAATCACCACAATACCTGACAAATGGAGGCGACAACCTTAAAGCTCTGATGCCCTTTAAGCATCGACATACTCTTCTCTGATACTGCTAAGGGATTAGAACTCCTGGGATTTAATATGTCTTGAAAAGCTCATTAAAACTTTTATGTGATTAAATGATGGCTATCTTTAATGCGATTAATCAGTCAATATCTTAACCCCAATAAAGCTTATTGGTTCAAGATTTTTAGCAGCAACGACTTGTACAAAAAGAAGACAAGTGAATCAAACTGCAATAGAAAAATAATACCGTTAACAGAACTTTTCCGAAAAAAAATAATGATTTGTCATGTTTACTTAAAATTCAATCGGAGAAAGACTAATATAACGATTTAAAATACACATTAAATTTCACTATTTTCAATAAGTTTTACAAGTTCAAAAAAATAAATAGTTCATAAATATGATTATTGATATTTTGGGTTATTAAACAAGACGATACAACGAGAAAAGGTAAAGAGAAATAGTTCTGACGATGTCGTGAGCCGAAATAGCTATCAACTATATTTGTTAAAAATAATTTTGTAGAACTAAAATACATTGCTATTTTTTCACCGTGTTAAAGGTAAAGGGCTTTCTTCATTTGTGATAAAAAAGAAAAACATTTGATTATTTGTAAAATTTCTGGTCGCACTTATTTCCCCACTTATTTTAATCTTGTTGTCACAATTATTCTTTAGTCGGGTTTGGAAATGATTTCAACTATCTCTTAGTTCAACAAAAAATCTTGAAGTACTGAAAATTGTTCTGGTTCTTTCATATAATTTTATAAAATATTCAAAGATCTTTAAGTAATACTTTCAAGTGATAATCAACTGTGCTTTTAAAGTTCTAATTTATATTACTGTTTCTCGCGGTTAAATATAACAAAACTCGACCTCAAAATATAATTTATCTAGACCAGTCGACAACCACGACTTAGGCCAACATTTACTGCTCGTCGTTTCATGCTCGATCAATGTCAAATAACCTCTGTCTCCCAAGGCTGTGCTAGTATGCAAATCGAGCCTGATTTTCTTTAGGAATTCTCACTACCCCGTTGGCTAGGGCTAGGCCTTGCTCTATTTTGATTGGATCGAAGAACTTATCATGGCGGATCTTCGTTCCACGTGGGATTTTAGGTGTTCAAGGTTACGCCATCTATTCGCGAGTCAAAAATAGACAAAAGTAGTGATAAATCGTTGGTTGAATAACTGACTCACGACCCAATTTTTGAAAATTTTCATGTGCGTTTTCTCTTACGATGAAAGAAATTCTTAATTTAAATGTTGTTTTTTTTAAGATGTAAATATTCTTTATTTCGGTATTCAATAGTGATGGAATTCTAGCCTGTCTTTAATTTGATAAAATGTCATCAAGAAATGTCTCTATATTTTTGGCTAGAAGTGTAAAATTTATCTAGATACAATAAATAAGTTTACGAATCATACAAAGTTTATATTGAATTAAAGTACATTGTGATGTTAACAGTATCTTGTATATTTTATCCGACTTTAGCATATATAAAATAGTACGATAATTAGTGAAAGCTCGAGATTAAAATTGAAAACATCATCGTTATTGTCATATAACCACCAGCAAACAAAATACAAGTCAGAATAACATGTGTGAATTAAATGTTGCTACATTTCATCGTTCGGGGGAACTTCTTGTGGCGGACATACTGATACCCACATATATTTCCTGGTATTAACTTATAAGAAAGCAAAAAATTTATTTATATTAAATATAACTGAAGAAAATAATACAAAGTTACATGGATTCTTAGACACCGCGCAGTTATTTCTACCAAAGCCCGTTAAAACAATTATTAGCATTTCAAGCAAAAAATTGTTTTATTATTTACTCTGAGAATATCACTTATATCATATAATTAAATGATAGAGTTTATATTCTGACTTTTATATGTATGTCTAATAAATTGAAAACGTAAAAAAAATCTTAGGCAATTTAAAAGCCTTATTTCTTGGTAGATATTTATGTTTTAAATAATTTATTATGTTTGATGAAAATCATAAGCTTAATTTCCCCAACAAAATCCATACCTGAATCAAAAAAATTCTGCTGATGATATGTGTATCTTTTATGACAAGAACGCAAAGTTGCGACAAATTAATTTGCGTCCGTGGCCAAACTCGCCAATTAAGGGAAGGGAACTCGGGTTATGGGGGCTGCTTCCGGCTTTCCCACAACCCCCTATAGTCTTTCGTAGGCCGGAAGAGCCTCCTTATTCTCTCACCATCGGGGCGCTACATCTAACACTTAACAAGTATTTATTGCCATTGATCTATATACAGTTGCCCTTGTTCCGAATTCACCCTTATCTACAAAACTCACCAGCTTTTTTGTTTTTCACAAGCGAAGAAAAAATCGCGCATTTGTAAGTGAGGTAATAAAATCACTACAAAAGAACACGTTACTGTTTTTGTCAAATTATAGAATTTATGTCGAAATAATTTCGACTGTTTCGTGTAGTATTAGTGGAGGTTTATATTATTGTCATATAAAATTCGATATATACCATTCGAGCATTAAATTGTGATAACTAGATACTTCATATTTTAAACTGTTACGTCTGTCATAAAGTAACTACAATTCAAATTTTAATTATTTGTATACATTTTATCTACAACAAACAGGAAGGAAAACATTGAAAATATTAAATACTTGAGGTGTGTTGCGGTTCTGAACTACATATTTCTTTTTAAGCGTCTAAGTTTTTATTTTATTGAACGTCAAAATTTTTCTGTTCATTGAAAAACCCAGCAATTCTTATTTATATCATTATTTGATAAAAAAATTAGCGTTATTATTAACCTATTATTATATTCAACATAGTTTAATATCCTTTATTTATTAATCAACTCGATTCAATGTTTTTCGTATGTAAAATCAATTTCCATTTAACATATTATTTTAATAAAATAATATATATTCAGTGCAAAACTAACTGTGGAATATGAAAATGCTCGCTATGAAAAAAAACTAGTTGCAAGTTTACTATGTGATACTAAAAAGTTTTGAATTTTTTAGTATATTATCATAAACATTCAAAATAAAAACCAAATATGATTTTAATAAAAATAATTAAGTGTATTTTTGACAGATAGTTTTACTCTTTGCATTTTTCTGTTCTATTAATATAATAAAAAAAAACATTGTTTTATTTATTTAAAAGAATGAAAAATGTAATGCATTTTTTTGGAACAATTATAATGTAAATAAACTATACAAATGCCAAAGTAAATAAAAAAATGGTTTATTATGTCACATCAAAATAAGATATATTATATGGTCTTAATTTGTTTATAATTTAAATAATTTCCTGCACTCACACCTGATAATTTTCAATATATTAATATTCATTTTTATATAAACATACACTGTAATATAATATAAAGGAATAAATAATATTTATATATTAAACACATTGTTTTTTCACTAAAAAGATCTTAAGCTTGTTATGAAATGCTAAAAATAAACAATTGGCAATATCTGAAAAATTGTCATGAAGTAGTAATGTATTGAATGTAATTTAAACGTACCAATTTGGCATTTTATGTATACAGAAACAGTTGTGTAGACATTGCCTTTAATGGAATTGTAGAACTGAAAATGTTTGAAGTGGACTAGGTCACAAAGCTTCGCTGTGTAACATTGTGCTGTTATGAAGTTTCGTCCATACACATAAAATATTTTATGAAATTCACTTAACATAACGAACATTATTAATTTTTCAAAGTATTTACTCTGTTATAATACATTGCTGGATCCCAACGATTCATTTTTTTTTCGTTTTTATGTACAATAATATAATTTAAGTTTGGATTACACGATCCAACTGTGCATTTTTACAAATATTTTCAGGCATTCTATCGCAAGGATGTTAAATTGTTACTATCAATCAGTTCTATTACATTCTGTATGATAGAATACCTGCTAAAGGGCTTGACCGCATTGTGGGTGACAAAACACGTGGAATTATAGACAGTTTCAATGTATTCAAAAATGATATTTATATTCCGTCAATTCGAAATACTTAATTTAAATAATTAAATAATTTAAACATATATTTTTTTCAGCGCTTCAGCTCACAGCCAAACCATCAGATGTTTTTATTTTTCAAAATCATATGAGGTCAGCAGGACAATTTAACATAACATACACCAAAATCTAAAGCATTAATTTTAAATTTAACATTCTAAATTTCACATTGACTCTGTCAAAATCTGAACCTATCTCTACCTGATTGCTACGGTAATACGGCTCTAATCTATGGAACATAGTTTCTCAACCTTTTTACATCCGTGGACCACCAAAAAATCCAAAAATGTTTTGCGGACCATCAATATTGGAATAAAATGATAAATATTGGTTAAATAATTTATGATATCGACTGAAGGTGCTTGATGAAATTTCAATATCAAATTTGAATTGTTACAACTTTGTACGACTCTAAATGTTTTGTCACTAACGACCCGGGTTTCGCCTTTCGGCTTCTTCAGGCATTATATCACACGGATGCAACAGAACAAGTTCAGTTCTCGTACAAAGTTTTAATAATGATGCAACAGAACTGTCGGTTTTGTTGCATCCGTGTGATAGAACTCCTGAAGATGCCGAAAGGAGAAACCCGGGTCGTTAGTGAAAACATGTGGAATCGTACAAAGTTGTAGCAATTCAAATTAAACATTTGTTAAATTGATTTTTTATTCAAAAAATGAAAAGCAATTAATTTTGTAACACCGTATGCTGATGTAATCATATTTAAAGATAGTAACAAAGAAGTACATTTTAAAAATACAACATGAAATTCGATTGTTTCGGCTCATTCAAAAATTTTCGCGGACCACCCAAAAATCTTTACGGACAACCAGTGGTCCTCAAACCACCGGTTGAGAAACTGGAGTCTAGACTATAAAGACTGAAATATATTAAAAGCTCATTGGCGCTATTTATACGTTACCGTGTCTATTTTGTAAAATTTATGCCATATATGCATTAAATGTGAAGTTTGGAATATTAAATTTATTTGCATAACAATATGTCAAAACTCGCTGGATAGATAACGGCAAGTCACTGCTTCATAAACGATATTTTGAATGAATTAAAAATTATTTTAAAGAGCTTAATAATTATTGCTGTGAAATCGTAACAAAAACATGATACTAAAATATTTTCCAATTTTTATTAAAAAATTTGCTATCATACAAGGTGTTTTTTAGAGGTATAGAACTTTAAGTTGGCAACACTTTTTTGTCTGGTGGTCATTTCGTCAGTTGCGTAATGATTTATAGTTAATTGATTTTGGTATTTTAAAATAAATAGACTGACGCCTGAAAAATGCTTCCAAATTGGGCAAATTTATTTTGAAACAAGATAACCGTTGATCCCGATTTTCATAAGCGAATTTTGTTTAGCGATGAAGCTCACTTTTGGTTGAATGGATACGTCAATAAACCTAACTGCCATATTTGGAGTGATGATAATCCTCAAGTGTATGTTAAGACACCGTTACATCCAGAAAAACTGACTGCTTGGTGTGCTTTATGGGCTGGTGGAATCATTGGTCCGTATTTCTTTAAAAACGATGCTGGCGAGGACGCTACAGTCAATGGTAACTGCTATAGAGCCATGATTACTGACTTCAATTTCACATTTCAAACGTTCATCAATTGAACAACCATTATGTGTATGAGTTGTGGTTTTAACAAGACGGCGCAACATGTTACACAGCTTGTGTCACAATTGGTTTATTGAAGGAAATCTTTGGTAACAGCATAGTATCACGTTTCGGAACCGTGAATTGGCCTCCAAGATCGTGTGATTTAACGCCGCTAGACTATTTTATGTGGAGATATGTAATGTCGCTAGTCAACGCCGATAAGCCCGAAACGATTGACCACTTGAAAGACAACATTCGCCGCGTTATTACCGATATACGGCCACAAATGTTGGAAAAAACCATCGAAAATTGGACCTCCAGATTAGACTACGTCCAAACTAGCCGTGGCAGCCATATTCCAGATATTATATTTTAAATATAATGCCAGAAAAATATCTTTCGAATGAAGTAAATTTCATGTCTATTTAAAAATATGTCTTTGTTTTATTCCATTTCAAAGTTATATATCTCTAAAAAAAACCCTATACTATTTAAATCTGCTTAATATTTATATACACCATCGGAACCATATTCAGATCTATATGAAAAATATTTACCTTTGGATTTTCACCTTCAAACACCATAATTAATTAGCTAGCTGTGGCGGTCATATGCCAGAAATTATATTTAAATTATAATGCTAAAAGATTTTCTTTCGAATATAGTAAATTTCATGTATATTTAAACAAATTATCTTAGTTTTATATCATTGTAAAGTTTTATACCTCTAAATAAAACACCCGATATTATTTTTTAACACGTCTGTATCCAATCTAAAGCATATGAGCTTAAAATACAACATATCAAAACACATGTGTCTGAGAAAAATGATTAATAATGTTATCAGTGTGATGCTAGGATAATAGATGTATTCATTTAAATTTTTTCGATAAGCTATAACTTTTTAACATCAAAGACATATTATCGAACACAAATCCATAAATCGATTTACGAAACTATCCATACTGCGATTTAAGCTCGTAATGTGTTGTTGTTTTGACCGTATGACTACATGTCTTGAAAGATTTTTTTTTACTTTATTACCAGACGTTCCTTTGGGATTTTCATGTAAAACATAAATAGGAATTTACTAATAAAAACTTTTGCGATTCATTTGGTTTACATCTTTTTTAACAAAGGTAAATTTAAGAGCATGGATACCGAAAAGGACTATTTTCTCGTTGATTAAACTTTCTATTATTCGTTTTCATGATGAGATGGTGAAATGATAGAATATGAAAAAACTGTCATAAAATATTTTTTTTGACAAATCAAAGTTAATCCATATTTGAGTATTCAAACCATTGATTGTGTGGAAGTGAGAAGAGCATTTATCGTCTGATAATTATGGTTGTTTCTATGTGATATTAAATATAGATTCTTTATTACTTAATTTTATCAGAAAATGTTGGTACATAATATTTTTTTATGTTATCTCATCGTCTTTTTCTCGGTAAGGAATGTTGGAATATTAATTAAAATTATGGAATCATCAATCAATATTGAAAATTAATCTGATGTAAATTTTATTAGGCAGTCATAGCATCCTATTAATACGTCTTACATTGTGATTACTGTTTACATCTTAATTAAGCAATCGAGATAGAGTAATTGAGTAAATTTAAGCCTAACATTATGATCTCACGTTTTATCGATATTTTATCACGTTTTTTATGTGTCTAGGAGAGTTACTAAGCAGAATTAATTGGACGTGATAATCAAGTTTTATAAATAACCGTAAAAGACATGATGATAAGTTTTATGAATTTTAATACTAAAAACGTAGTAATTCATTAAAATAATTATAAACTAGACTGTTTAAATTTAACTATAAAATGGCGTCGTATAAAACATTATTGTTTATAACTCAATTATATAAACTGTTTTTAGTACAAAACTAAAGTAATTAAGTAATATATTGTTTATTTATTACAATAAAAATATAATTTATTAATGGACTCGCACATAAAGATAATTAGGTACACGAAATAATGCCGTAACAGCAACGCCTAAATGTTAGCACTTTCCATTCCTGAAAAAGCTAGGCTATTACTATTGGTTAACTATAACTTGATTTATATATATCATAATCAAAAGTTGAACATCTATATTTTAATATAAGAAGTATATACTTTTTAATCAATGTAAATATCCACTAAATAATACATACATTGTGCATTACAATCAAATATACATACGCGAGAAAACAGATCAAAATTTCGATTAGTAAATGTATACATTAACTGCGTTAATAAGGTTTGATTGTGATAAGCTAAAATAGTCATGCGTATACTCATAAAGTTCAGTCACTCATTTTTGCTGTGCAATAGTGTTTTACTGTCATCTGAAACATTATATCTAGCCTGACATCTGACTGACCTAACCTAACTTAACATAGTTTGATCAGTATTGTAATGTCAACTCTGTCTAGCGCTCGTCAGTGAGTTTATACATTGGCTAGTTGATTCGTACATTTAACTGAAACATTTAACTGTATACATTGATCAATGAATGTATTCACTCTTGGTATTCATAATATTTACCGAGACGTATGCATATATAATATTAAATACTAGCTGACCCGTCACGCGTTGCTGCGATCTCAGAGTAAGGAAATTTAAGGAAACTCGTTATGATAACAAAGAATTTTATTATTAATAGTGTTAATATTAATATTATATTGTAAATCATTATTTGGGGGGGATGGTATGCCAGAAACCTTTGCAGGAGTGTATTCAAAAAATCAATAAAGTTTCATATCAATCGAATGAATTTAGTGGTAATCTAGAAAAGACAAACAGACACACATACATTGATTTAAATATTTATTTATAGATAAGATGATAAATTGATTTTTTTGGGGGGTTGGTATGCAAAAAATCTAAGCAGGAGTGTAATTATTTTTTTTATTAAGTTTCATATCGATCGGATGAATGTGTGTAGTAATCCATAAAGGACAAACATACACACATACATCGATTTATATACATATATATATATATACATTGGTATGCCGAAAATCTTTGCAGTAGTGTACTCAAAATTTTTGCAAAGTTTCATATTGATCGGATGAATGGTATAGTAATCCTTAAAGGACAAACAGACATACATATTTTGATTTATATATAACATAAATATATAAAAATATTATTTTTTTTGATGAGAGACAAATTAAATAGTCAAATACTAATCCAAATGGTCAATCCTGCTGGGATTTTGTCCATAAACCATGAAAAAGGGTCTGAAGTTATAATCTTTGAATCAAAAATTTCATAATTAAAATTCAATGATTTTTAGTAATTGGAAAAAAATTGCATTAAAAATAAACTTTAGACCAAGTAAGACTTGTAAAAATGTCTATTTCATATGTTGTACAAGAAAAATGGATACGACCTTACTTTTTTGTTGTGTGACAAAAATATTTATACACGGTATCAATGTTATGAATCGATTTAATTTTATATCAAATTAGCATTTATTTTTAATCAAGTCTACTTGAGATAGGATATACGTTATTGTTAGCTAGGCATGCATAGCTTTGCTTGAGATGAGAGTGATTGTGGTCACAGGACGCAAGACGTTGAGAAATGTGATTGTAAATGACACTATCAATTATGTAAATAGGCAATTCTGTGAAATGAATCCGAACTACTGGGATAGAAATCATCTATAAGTAGAATGGCGCATAGCAACCTTTCAACACTCACTTCGCGATATCTTTGATATTATAATAAATTTTTGAGAAATATATGTTAATAAATTTAAAAAAATATAAATGATGTTCATTTACATTATTTTTTTTTCCTAAATATTAATATATTAATGCATTTCAAAATATAAACATGCATTACGTTCCGTTTCCAAACGAATATTTACATTTTAAATCATAGGCTCCCAACCTTATCATGTGGCGACCCCTTTTCATAAAATCCATGTGACCCGCGACCTCCCATACAATCTAAAAGCACACAAAAAAAATTTTTTTTAGTTGACAGTAAAAGTTGGAGACCCCCCCAAAAAACCCTTCGTGACCCTCAGGTTGGGAACCTATGATTTAAATAATAAAACACATTTTTTATCAGCATTTATTTCCTCAATATATTTCTTGATCAGGACCGGTTTCACTCATTGCGAGCATTATCAACTGATATTTTCAAAACTAAAAAAATGTTTTTATTATTTAAAATATCATGCCTTTCCATCAAGAAGTGACAGCTAACACCTTACAAGTGAATTTTTATGAGTTTGATTAAAATAAAAATATATTTTGCAACTACGGATATATTTTTTTATTATACTAATTTTAATTTAGAAAATATATTTACATAAAAAAATTGCATGTAAAATAATTTAGTAGCTGAAAATATTGAATATAAATGCCAAATGTTTAAACATATCATTCAGTCAATTACTTAAGAAACTTTTTTTGTTTACTTTAAAATGGAATCGTTTAATTATTTTTAATCAAAATGTTTTTTTTTTGCGTTCTTTGCAACAAAACCTAACAAACTTCATCAAAGTCAATTTTGAAACTCATCGGATGCTGGATAATATTTTTGAGAAGAATTTAAAATTTTGTTGCGATGCCTGATAATATTAAGCCCTGAAGTTTCATTTTATCGTAGATCAGATCTTTTGCAATACATAATATATTTTTCGACCTTTTACTAATTTCCGCGCATTTATTTTAAAAATTTCTGTCATCAATATTACAAATAATTCGAATTGTTATTTTTTAAATTAATCGTTTTACCAAATTTACAAACACACTTATCATCTAAAGCATAGGTTCCCAACCTTTTTCGGATAGCGACCCCTTTTCATAAAATCCATGTAACCTTTTCCCATCCATGTAAATTTTCATACAATCCAAAAGCATACAAAAAAAAATATTTTTTCAGTTGACCGTATAAGTTGGCGACTCCTCAAAAAACCCTTCTCGACCCCCAGGTTGGGAACCTACGATCTAAAGCCATATATATTAACCAATTAGGCAATTTAAAAATATTTTTGGCATTTGTTATTTTGATATTGAATCAAATCATATCAACCAAAATCAATCAAATCAGTTCCATTAGAAAGTCATCACAAACAATCGTCAATAATATTTCAAAGTTTAATTAAAAAAAATGTCTTATTTTGACAATGAACGTATTTTGAAACTTGAACGCAAAATATTATAATTTCTAGCTCAGAGCTCTTAACACTAGAAAGGAGAAGTTGACATTTTATTTAGTACGTGCTGTGGAAAATATTCCGAAAAAAGTTTTTCAAACAATTGAAATGAAAATTAATTAAAAAAAAACCATATTATGATTATAATATTCGAAAATGTATTTCACTGTAGACAAATGTTTGTCATACGTCATACACAAAACATTCATATTTTTTTTCAATTTAAAATTTCATTTTAGATTTAACGTTTGAATTATGCTGTGATCTTTACCCCGAGTAGGCGCGGTTGGACTACTTACATACGTACAGGGGTTGTCAAATAAAAGCATTTTTCAATAAATGTAATAAAATGTTCATTAAAAAAATTACATTGTTTTGATTTGGTATAAATGACAGCATACACAAGAAGTTTCTATTGCAAGAATAGAAACTTCCCAGGTTATTTTACTGGTCGTACAAATTTAATTCACTTCCTGACATTGTTCATCCACTCACGGAAAACACTTTTTAATTATTTTAAACATCAAAAATTTGCAATGGACATTATATTAAAATACAATCATTACACAGGTTCTTTTCAAAGAATTGAAAACTAAGCATGATATAAAAATCGTTCGAAAAGTTTAATAATCTATAAAAATAATTAACGATGTCAACGCTTGGATGCTAGATAGAATTTAAAGATCAAATTTGAACCGATGTTGTATTTTATACATTTTGCTTAAATTCTTTGTACATGCTTTATCATTGACGTCCTGGGCTTACATCGGTTGTATACAAGACGAATAACACAGTAAAAATGTCCATAATGCTACAAAAGAAAAATATATTTGAAATTGTTTTAATAGCTATAAATATATACATTGTAAAGCAAAATAATTATTATATATAATAAAAGGTTTTTACAATAATCAACCACCATTGAAATCGAATTGGGTTTTTTGATGATTAGCGATACACACCTATTTAAAATTGGTGGATAACAGTGGGATTAAATATCAATTGACGTAGTGTAAAACTTAAATTTTTATTTCGTCGTGTCGTGAGTGACAAAACACGAGGAAACGTACAAAGATTCAACAATTAAAATTTGATATATTAAAATAACGAACAGTTCCTATGGATGAATTCCTAAGATGGATTCCTAAGAATTGACAAACATAAAAACATATGCAAGCACAGAATTATCGCACCTTTTTTATTCTTTTTTATCTAAAGTAAAAATATTTCTGTCAAAATTTAATCAAAAATTTGATTTATGCTTCTCTTTTCAGGTAAGTTACAGCATGGTTTTATCTTCGTTGATTCAAAATCGGTAAGTCATTTAAAACAAAAAAAAAATATATAATATATATATATATATATACCAAAACTTGACGAAGTGAATCGGGAAATTCATTCACAAAAGTACATTAGAAATTGAAGCACACATAATCCTGGATAGCAATTAAAATCAAGCAAATGTATCAAATTTATGATGAAATTTCAAAAAGTTATAGTGGTTTCCGATGTAATTTTTGTTTCAATCGAAATTTTTGATATAAACATTTATATTTTTTTAGCATTCCGGTTATGCGTGGCTTGTGTTCATGGGTTAAAATTTCAATATAAAAAGGTTTACGAGTTGATTAACACAAAGATTTTTGTTAAGAGGCATGTATGTGATGTAAAAATTCCTTCCCACATTCAACCCTAAACTAGGTGTATAGCGAAAGTTATCAGTAAATCTATAAATTAGTCCTGTACTAACCTATGTTATTCTATTCATACTTTTATAATATTCTGTTGAAATATATAAACTAGGAAACCATTGGAGAAACCAAAAAATATAGACAAAGTAAATTTATGTACTTTAACGAAATTCTTCTGTGATAAAATATCAATTATTTTGATTTTATTTGAATCTTAGAAATTAGCGGTATATTTTGAATGCAAATAAATAATGTCCATTTAAATGACTTATCTGCTTTCTTTTGAAGCAAAACCATAAAGAAAGTATATAATTATACTGTAAAACTTTATGGAAAAATGACAAGTCATTTGCAATATTCACTCTTCAATCTCAGTCTGACAAACTTGACAATCCCTATATTTATGATTCTCGTAGGTCTACATCTACGTGGTAAAAAAGCTCTCTCTGAAAATTGAGGTACTGCGGTCGCTCCAACTTTAAAAAGATAAGATTGTGAGATTGTGTGGCGTTTAAAACGGATTTAAGGCGAGAGAAAAATCTTTTTTGCAGTGTGTTGAAGAAAAACACTTATTATTATCACTGGGAGATTAAAATGTGAACATAATGGGATTCTTCTTAATGTACTAAAATGGGTTGTAGTACATTTGGCCGATTTAATGTATTAAAGTTACCTTAAATAAAATTTCTAAATATAGGTTTTTTTATTTAAACATTTCAATTTTATATGGTTTAATTTATTGATACAATCATGTTATCGAAAAAATTTATATGTTTTGTTTCATCGTGTATGTTATTCATTTTGCTATCAGGACATGAAAGGTTAAGTAACAGTAGACAAATTTATTGATTGAATTGGCATTTACTTGGTAGGACTATATTATAACACGGTGAAAAAATAGCAATGTATTTTAAGTTCTACAATTTTTTCTTATAAAATATAATCGATAGCTATTTCAGCTCACAATAGTGCTGACGATGGGTGAGCCGAAATAGCTATCAACTATATCTTATTAAAAAAAATGTAAAACTAAGATATATTGCCATTTTTTCACCGTGTTAAATAGACAAAGCTCATATACGAAAAGAAAACAGCTGTTAGCCGTAACATTACCCAAACGCGCAAGAGTAATTTTGCTTTTATAACATTAAACTAGCATGGATAGACAATACACTGACGCAATTATTCCACAATGCCTTTTTTTCCATCAAGTTAAAAAAATACTTTAATTAAAAGAATACTAATTTTTTAAATCATTTTCATATACAGAAGTAATTGATAAAAGTTCAACTTTGCAAAAACATTCACGATATCGACTGAAGGTGCTAGATGGAATTTCAATTTTCAATTTGAAGTGTTACAACTTTGTACGATTCCACATGTTTTGTTACTAACGACCCGGTTTCGCCGTTTTGTTGATGTGATACAACAGAACAAAACTGTCAGTTTGACCACAATTGATCGGAAACAACATTTGAGCAATGCGCATTACTTTGGTGGGAGTTTCGAATAATATGTGATTTTTTATTGTAGTAATTATCAAATGTTGATTTCAATTAATTCAATATGTGTGAACGTTTTATTTTGGTAAGAGTTTATCTTGAGTGAGTAAATGTGGATAATTCCGCAACTATCATGGAATTTCAGTAGACACACTATAATCCAAGTGTAATTAATGTCAATGAATATTTTTTTTTATTTACTCGTCCTTTAATTGATGTGTTTTGTTTTTGTATAATACCTTAATAGATGTATACACAATTTTTTTGAAAATAAAATTTTAATATAAAGTTGTGGCATTTAAGAAGTTAAAATTAATCTATATTTGTATGTATTCACGGTAAGGTTTTAGAACTGATAGTTTTTTGATGAAAGGATGGAGATTGTAAAAAGAAAGCAGTAGTATTATTGAACATACATCATTTTCTAAATAAAAGCATATTGCTAAAAATACAATTATTATCATCCTAGTTTTAAGCTTTGAAATATAACCTTCAAACTAAGTCAACAAAAAGGGAGAAATTAATGAGAATGTAAGAGAAAAAGACAATTACGAATTACAATTGTTGGCATATAAATGTACCATTATTATTATACAGTGGGATCGGATAATGAATATAATCTTTTCCATGGCTATATTCGTTATCCGAATTGTTCGTTAACCGATTAACCGAGCTAACATATATATAAATCGATTGGAAAGATCGTTTTAGTTCGTTATCCGAATACTTGTTCGTTGTCCGAACACAAAAATCTTTCGTGATAGTGTTCGTTTTCCGATTTGTTCGCAATCCAAACTGTTCGTTAACCGATCACCCACTGTAGTTACCCAGTTAAAAAATAGTCTAGACATTGCACTAAAAGATGAATTATTTATAAATAATTAGCACATTTTATATGAAAAATTAATAAACTGTTTTAGAAGTTTATTATTTTATTGTCTACTAGATAAAAACTCAAAGTATCTGTGCGTGTTCTCCCCACAATAATCCCTATTATTAGGGAGTATTGTTTAATCAAAAAAAAATATTTTTCATTTTTTACAAATGCAATACTTCTCTTCATGTAAAATTGTGAGTGTATTAAAAGTAAAAGTATTAAAAATACTGGAGTAAATTGTTCGTTATTTATTGAGTGAGATTAAATTTAAAACTGGCGTATGTTATTTTCGTTAAATCTTATATAATACTTTGCCTATGTAAGACGGCATTTCATGTTACCGAAAGAGAATACGTTGGTAGCATAATAATTATTTTTCTAAATATATATATCGCCTTTGAATAAGCCGCATGTTTTTTTGTCAATGTAAAAAATAAAGCTAGCATGGAAAAGTTTAGCCACGAAGCGTGTTGCGAACGAAAATAGGCAATCCATGACGACAGCATTGCGTTCCAATCTGAACTATAAATTTAGCGAAGAAAATCACGTTTTGAGGCATTTTCTCTTATAATCAAAGAATAAAAAAACGGAAATACCTACCTTGTCTTTTACTTATGACGATCTGCCAGAGCCGAGTGAGTGGAACGGCGCATTACACTCGACGAGAGGCAAAACGAGACGAAGCGAGTCCCGTGTCGACCATCGTCGGATCGATATTCACGAGTTTTAGGGTAGGAGATATTTACTGAAATCCCCAAACTTTCACTCTAGCGATCGATATTCTCAAACTTTTTGTCTTACAAAGGTGTTCGAATTTATTCTATTCTTGGTTTTTCATTAAGAAAATGGACCCTATACATTCATTTATGCTTAAAACGTACGAAAATTACAGACTTAACCCTTTCATTATTCAGTATTTTTTGCTTAATAAGTTTTTTTGTACATCTTCATTGTTGCTATACACAACAACTATTTTTTTTGTTTATTTTACCATTGTCTGATATAAAAAGAATACCACTTATATTGATTGAATTGGCATTCACCTGGTAGAACTCCATTATAAAACGGTGAAAAAAATAGCAATGTATTTTAGTTTTACAAAATATAATACATTACTATTTTTTTCACCGTGTCAATACCACTTATCATTTGAAGACGTAAATAAAAAAAAAATCGTATATTAGTAATCTTAAGTTGATAAATTTCTCAATAATATGAAATAATTAAGCATACATTTTTTATTTGGTTATAAGTCTTTCGCTTGATTCTCTACTGACGATGATTCTATGATAGAAATTAGTCCAAAATCCTTTTTTATTCTTATTACAAAACTATTTTGTTCACTTGAAACATATAGTAAAAACAAGGTGACCACAAAAAAAATTGCTTGCAAGATAGATAAAGAAGACACAATATGTCTTAAAGGGAAAAGCCTTATCCGCCAATAGTTTTGGTTATTTTATAGTTGGTTGGCTTATCTCTACTCGTTATCTATATGCAGCCTCTGTTATATGGTTGCCTTCCATAACGCAATACTGATAAAAAAGATACATAACTTTAATCAAAACGCTATTGTGATTAAAAAAAGAATAAAAAAAAAAAGAAAATGTTACTTGCTCAGCAACTTAGCTTAAGTGATATGAAATATCTTGTGTATCTGTGTACTAAAAATCGGAAGAATTAAATTTACTCTGCATTGTATTTAAATAGGAATCAAGAGTATCTCACTTTCCGTATGATTTTGAAATTGTTTAAAATGCCTCAATGTTGGCCTTGGTTAATAGCAAGTCAGCGTGGCCTATTGGACCCGTATGAGGACGGACCACAACACACAGCTCTGCTCATTATGCATTCATCTCGAGGCAGTCCCACAGCACGTAATTAACGTTCTGATATTTGTGTCCACAAATACAAACCGGCCTTAAAACCAACTTGCTTAGCCAATCAATTTACCGTTGATAATTGAAATAGCCGGTTATAAATTGGCAAGCACAGTGTCCAGGTGAAAACATTTCACTTTGAGCTTCTAAGCTCATTTTGGTTATTTCTCTAAATAAAAGCTGTCTTTTTGCTGTTGATGTAAAATAAAAAGTCTATTTCGTTCTACAAATATTCACAAATAAAGTAAGTGATATTTTCACTTCATGTTATCGATTAAACTATATCAATGCTACTTATTTGAATTCTAAAACATTTTAAAAGCTCGGCTGTATTTGTTTCAAACCACTGTCACGTCATACATAAAATGGTGACTAGATTCTATAATTTTTAATCAATTTATTTATGCATATGTTACTAATATTGTATTTTTTGTATTGTTTTGCTAATTTGTAAACTATTTCTATATATCATTTTCATAAAAAGTGAATGAAAGTGAAAAAATGTTTTTATTCTATTTCCGCCAAAAATGCGCTCTGTCATGTTGACGATAAAGTATAGCTTTGTTGATGTTGATAAATGTATAAATCTTGTCCATGTTTAACATTTCAAGCGTGAGTGTTCTCTAAAATACAAGTAAATAATTACAGCAATTAAAAATCAATAACGTATCATCAATTATCACACAACCCTTGGCATTCCAGCTTATCAGGCGAGCCTTCAGTCCGGCATTCCGTTTGCCCGTTAGCTAGCCGTTATCCGTTATCCGTTAGCGGGCCGTTATCCGTTATTCGGGACTCTGTCCGATAATTGGCTTCACTTACGAACATGGGTCGGGTGTACCGAACAGACTAAGCAGTGCAGTACTGTTAACTGCAGCTAATAAAACTGTAACGTCCAATCAAGATTTGCTATTTGTAACAAGCAACGTGTTACAACATTTAAAGAATCTCTAGTTTTCTTCGTGTTTAATCTCAACGTAATTCATGTGTACTTATAATCGAAACATATAAACAAAAGTTGCTTTAACATAATAAATCTAATGATAGATTATAAAGTAAGCTTCAAGTGTGTTAAATGCCACCTTCTATTGATTTTTTATTAATTATTTCTGATATCGACAGAAGGTGCTTGATGGAATTTCAACATCAAATTTGAATTGTTACAACTTTGTACGATTCCAGATGTTTTTTTAGTCAATTCTGTTGCATCCAAGTGATAGAATGCATGAAGATGCCGAGATGCGAAACCCGGGTCGTTAGTGACAAAACATGTGGAATCGTACAAAGTTGTAACAATTCAAATACATACTGTTGTTTGAACTAGTGCACCACAACTAAATAATATATTTTCGTATAATGGTTTCTGTTGCAAGGATTATAAATAGTTCATATGCTTAACGTAAGGTAAAAAAAAAACATATATTGTAATATTTTCCATAAATTAGAATAAATCTGTCCTTATTAGTGTTCTCTTTTCACGTGCCCGCTTAACACATTACGGTTAACACGACCAGCGTTGAAATGAGCATATTTTACACGAAGGTCCTTTGAAAGCGATAACCCTCGTACGTCTATGACCCGGTGACATAGACTTTGGGCCGTGTATGAACAAGCTTTTAATTTAATTTGATAACTTTTGCGAACATCCTGTCCCGCGTGTATTGGCGTTCTATAGCAACGTTCATTTTATTGTTGTAGTTGGAAATGAAATTTATTAGAATTACGGTCGATGGGTTTTAGTGCGAATAAAAATAATGAGCGAGCGAAAGTTGGGCTAGGAAACTATTATTGATCTACTGCGAGTCGTTACGCGAGGAAGTTCGTAGACGATTTTAGTTTATCATTACATAATCCTGTAAACAAGTCGTAAAATATCATAGTTGATTGAACGAGTATTATAATTTGTAAGTTTTTCAAACATCAAATACGGAAAAATAAAATATACCATAATAAAAAGATAGCTCTTCATGATAACGTTTTTAGATCGATTTGTTTCTTGAATTGAAATTCATACAGTTTTAGTTATTTCGTAGGAAATCAGAATGAAGTTCTCTGCTTTAAAGTGAATAAAGCTTTTAATACAGTAATAAAATTTTAATTACTTTCACCAGATTAAGCAAGCAAGGATAAATTTATAATTGCAATATAACCATATGATAAAATGACTTAAAAAATGACTCAGTTGCCTTAATTTTATAGTTTGTTTCAAAAAGAATATTTTCAGAAATGAATATTTTTTTTATCTGTAATTCGAATACGAACACTTTTATAAAACAAACATAAGTTTGATGAGCACTAAATTCTTTTTCATATCAAAGTAAAATTTA
Organism: Himalopsyche japonica; assembly: GCA_028555115.1. NCBI lineage: Eukaryota > Metazoa > Arthropoda > Insecta > Trichoptera > Rhyacophilidae > Himalopsyche > Himalopsyche japonica. The sequence continues at coordinate 1,020,164 of JAHFWJ010000700.1, read as the reverse complement.
TGTGCATTTCAGCAAATCATACACATTAATCCGTTTCATACTAAGCCACATAAAATATACTCTAAATATAATGCCAAATATTTCAAGAATCAATTTAGTTGTATTGTTTTTTACTAAATTAATAGAGATTATCAGGACAAATCGAGCGTTATCTCAACAAAAAAAAAATAGCTGATACACGAAAGTTTTGTCACAGAAAACTCTTTCATTTTATTTTTTAATGTTAACTATCAAAACACTAATATCAGTCATCTCAACAGTTGAGACGTTAGCAATAAGAGGGTTGAGTGAATGATGTGAGATTGTCAACTGATAATGTTAAAATAAAAAATATATGTTAGTAAATCAAAATAGCTAGGAAAATGACTATTTGGGCTAAAACAAAGTTATTAACGAGACTTAAAATTACATAATAATTTTTGGTTATTAGAATCAATGTTCACTTAAAAAATATTGCAAAAATAAATAAAGTCTATGATGATTTTTACTTTTTTTGTGCTTTGAATTTTTAGTTTTATTGCTAGCAAGAAATAAGCTAGGTCGTTACAGACGCTATGGTCTATTACAGAAACAAAGAAGCACCCCGCAGAGGGTTAAGTAATGGTGATCGACATATATTTGTTTGTTCGTTAAAAATCCTCTGTGATAATTGATATCTTTATATATATATATATATATATATAAAATTTCCGTGCCATATGCAAGCTTATTGATATAGCTGCCTTTTTAATTTCATTAACAATTTTTAGTTTTATTGCGAGCAAAAAACAAGCTAGGTCGTTAAAACAGGAGAGAAGATTTATTGTGTAACTTTTCTACACGGCGATATATAGATAAGCAAATGTTCGTTTCAGCATAGTTCCGATGATGGACTGAGCCGAAATAGCTATCAACTATATAAAAATATTGTAGAACTAAAATACATTGCTATTTTATTTAACAAAACATGTGGAATCGTACAAAGTTGTAACACTTCAAATTGAAAATTGAAATTCCATCTAGCACCTTCAGTCGATATCGTGAATGTTTTTGCAAAGTTGAACTTTTATCAATTACTTCTGTATATGAAAATGATTTAAAAAATTAGTATTCTTTTAATTAAAGTATTTTTTTAACTTGATGGAAAAAAAGGCATTGTGGAATAATTGCGTCAGTGTATTGTCTATCCATGCTAGTTTAATGTTATAAAAGCAAAATTACTCTTGCGCGTTTGGGTAATGTTACGGCTAACAGCTGTTTTCTTTTCGTATATGAGCTTTGTCTATTTAACACGGTGAAAAAATGGCAATATATCTTAGTTTTACATTTTTTTTAATAAGATATAGTTGATAGCTATTTCGGCTCACCCATCGTCAGCACTATTGTGAGCTGAAATAGCTATCGATTATATTTTATAAGAAAAAATTGTAGAACTAAAATACATTGCTATTTTTTCACCGTGTTATAATAAAAAATCCGCGTATATATACGGTCCACTTTTTAATAATTTGAATATTGATACAAGGCTGCACAAATGATACAACGAGTATTTATTTGGTAAGTCTATGCGATGTATTAATAATGTATTGCCAAAAAATATATATTTATTAGTTTTTATTATTTGAAATAAAATCGCGGCCCTCCATATCTGGCCATACTAAAACTTCAGGCATAGAAACGGTTAAAAGGTGAGAAAAGTGAAATCAATTCAACAAGAAGTTTATGTATAGTACATACAGGCATAAAATGCCCGATTTCCTCCGCGGTGTCATAAAGATTACAGGCTTTTGTGATTATTGCACCGAAGCTTGAGAGCTAAAGTTCCGCATATTGACGAGAAAGTTCTGCAATGCTATGAATGTAATTTCAAAATGAATAGGCAAACAACATGTGAACCGCAAAAAGTGGAAGTTGTAGCTCCACCACGCGTTGCCGGAAAACCGATCCCGTTATCTACAAAGGGAAATGTTGAAACAAAACACAAAATAATATCAACTACACACAGCCCCTTTGTTGCAGGGATATTAAATATGCCCAAGATAATATTAACATTGGATTCCGTGTTAACTTTGTATACATTAGAAAAAATACTTCATTCACACGTACTTTGTTGCTAAATATTTTGGCTCATTGATAAGCATCTAAGAACAGATGATCATAGCACATGATGTAAAAGATGGAACTTAACCGTATCTATAGTATATATAAAATTCGAGAAAATTTTTCCAACAATGTTTATATGACAATTAATGTTTGATGATTTTTTTTTACAAACTAACAATTCAGTCTATGGTAATAGAAATAAATTAGTTTGAAACTTTTCGAACTGTATCTGTAACACCTATATCGATTTAAACGGTAGACAAGTTCCTGAGAAAAACGTATTAATCGAAATTGTATATTTTTAATGTAAAACCGTGTAAATCGAAAAGTACACAAGAAACGCGTAATTTGGTTGCTTCACTCTTTCTAATTGAGTTTTAATTTTTTCTAATGGTTCTTATTGTAGCTTCGTTCATGCTGTTTAATCTAGCAACATCTATTACTCTTTCTCCATTTTGTAAACAATCCAAAAAAAATATTTTGATTGCTAATAAAATAACTTTTCTTTTAACCTCTTTCGATATGATAAGGCTTCAAATATTTTTCAAAATATAAAACACGTAATCAAAAAATATGTACTCGTTTTTTATTTACGAATATGAACAATTAAAATTTTCAAATTAAAGACTCAATCACAATTTGTGTCGCTATAGCTGACGTCAAGCTCAAGTCAAGGATAAACGCCAAATGACGGGAGTAAACATACGTGCAGTTGAATGCATACAGTTGGATTCGCCTAGAAATGGACTCATGCAGATGAACACCCCGGCAAACGGGCGCACAAACATATAAAATTGACGAAAACATTGTTTCTGTTGATCATAGCCAGCTATTTTCAACATTTCTTTAATCCATGTAAAAGCAAAAAGTGTAAAGCATGTACCGCGTAAATCGAGGGATAGGTGTACTTCCAAATCATCCTGGTAGAATTGCAGGGATTTTTGTTTTGATGATGGCTTTAAAGCGACGATAAACGTCTCAAATCTAGTATTATAATATAATAGAACTAGTTATCATAATATTGATCTGGAGTGTAGAAATAGTCAATATGGGGTTGAACTAAATTTCCTTGATTTGTCTTACAGTTTATGAAAGTATCAGTAATATAATTTGAGCCAACAATTCCGGTAACCGAAAGAAGTTGCCCACGTGTGAAAATGTCTAGCAATTTTATTTGGACCTATTTATTATTTTCTTTTAATTTTATAAATTGATATAATCTGCTTATTGTATTCATCATTTAATATTATAGATGCATTCTTACACTATATACGCCATAAAAACAAATAACATCTTCATACCTAATCATAGCTTACTAGCAGTATACTACACACAACAAACTACAAACAACTTATTTTTTATATCTCCAATATTATAGAAATATTATGGAAAAATATTTTTCATTGTCGACTTATCAATAGTTGCTTGCTTGGTGTATTATCCATTTTTGTGCGGTAGCCAGATAGTAGTCTGATTGTATTATGACTTCATATTTTTTGTTTATATGTTCTTGCGACGTCATTGGTGTATAAAAATCTCTCAATGATAAACTTATTGGTGCTTAAAAATGATTAAGAAGCGTTTAATATGTTTAGACATATAAAAGCCGTCATTATTAAAGATAGATGCAAATTTCACTTGGTGTTAACTGCCACTTCTTGATTGAAAGGTATGATATTTTAAAAAATAAAAACACATTTTTAGTACTTAAATAAGTACACAATGTATTTTTCGATCTGACCGGTTTCGCGAGCATTATCATCAGTTGATAATGAAACCGATCCTGATCAAAAATATATTGAGGAAATAAGTACTAAAAAATGTGTTTTTATCATTAAAAAAAATGTAAATTTATTTTCAGAATAAACAATTTGATAATCTAATATAACGGCTCATGATAGAAATAAATCAAATGTTTACAAATGTATTTTAGTTCTAAAAATATATATAAATTAAAATACATTGCTATTTTTTCACCGTGTTATAATGGAGTCCTACCAAGTAAATGCCAATTCAATCAATAAATAAAATGTTTGTTAAAAGATGTCCATATTAGACCATCGTTTATCTCGAATATACTGAGTTGATAAAATTTTTGCCATTTCTTTATGTTTTGTCTTTTTTGACCGGGTGTCATCGTTTGATATATTCAAACAAACCTATCAACAACTAATACTATAAAACATATTTCTCAGTTCAATTTCAACAAAAGTGATTAATTTAACCATTCTAGCTCATTTCTACATCACTGTTATATTAGTTTCACTGTAATTATTTTATTGCTTGGCAGAATATGGCAGTTTCGTGCATATATGCATTCTATGAATCTTAAACTATGCTCGAACTATAAAGCTTCCCCATGATTCAACCAAGACGCCCACAAACTACGTAAAGTTAACTGCCTTTCTTTGAGCAAATTGGTTAGCGACAGAATGCCATAATTTTGGTTTTCATTAAATTTTAATGTCGTGTACTTCGTTTCCAAGCAAATTGGCTAGGGTATCTAAACAGTACCATAAATAATCATACCGTAGTTTTTAACACGTAGAATGTATACGATCAAATTATATTAAAACTGTTTATATATAAAAAAAAAATGATAAAATTGGTAACCAAAGATAACTGATTTTATAATATTTTCACCTACTTTTACTAACATTATTTGATCAACAAGGAAGACAATGTTCTTAAATTTCATTTATTTTTCGTTAAGTTTTTAGAAAAATAAAATACCATCATTTAGTCAAATGACACCAAAATTCGATATTCACAACAATATCGACACAAATCAAAAAAAATAAATATTAGCAACTTTCTAAAAAATGTAACGATTACATAATAAATTTATTTGGCTAGTGTAAGAGCATAAAGCAATCATAAACCTCATATATATAAGAATATGTAGATATTGTTGACAGCATCGACGATGGCGTGCAAACGGAAGAGTTGTATCAACTACATCCTGTATGTTTTACTCAATTAAATGCAGATTTGAATGGTTGAAACTATAAAGTTGCACATGTTTTGTTACTCACGACCCGGGTTACTTTTTTCGACATCTTCTGGAATAATAAATGGAGATAATAATTGGAATTAATAGTCTTATAAACTTAATATTAAATGTCATTAGAATCAAAGCAGAAGTTATTAAAATTATTTCAGATATATTATGCTTCTAACTTTAGGGTAAAAATATTTCCTTTTATATACAATTTTTAAAAACAGCTTAATATGTGTCAGTTCTATTGCATTCCTGCGATAGAATGCCTGAAGGTGTGCTATACATGTTGTATAGAGTGTATAATACAATGTTTAAAAAATTCAAATTTTGTATGTGACATGATGTTCGATATCGTAAATTACTACTGTTTTTTTTTTTATTGATAAAAGATAATTGTGCCCACGAAATTTAGTATATATTTATGATAAAAGCTGTTTTCATTACACAATTCATTTTAAATTGACGGTAAACGAGACAGTATTTAATTAATGTTTCTTTATTTTATTGGGTAACTAATATGAGATATTGTTTTTGATTATAATTGCAATATCACTGGCGTGATATTGGGTGTTTAATTACCTATTAAATTTAATAAATACTCCTGCAATTTTTCTTTCGTAAAGAAGGTTTTTTAATATATTAAATAATTTATATGATTAAAAATATTGAAATTGTATCTGACAACCCTGATTCTGCCCACTGTGCTTAAATTGAAATATATATGCGAAGATGAGATAACAAAAAGCTAGTGAAATAAATGACATGCCCATATATTTTATAGAAGATGCCCGATAAAAGGTCCGAGGCAGGGCTTAGTTTTACTTGGTATTGTGGTTGCACGAACCCGGGATTGGCAGTAATGGGTCATCTTGCTTCAGTGACGGACATTGTTTCAGTGATATCTATTTTATGGCATGATATATAGCACTTGTTGTCTCTGGATCTATGTTTGTTTTATCTCTGTGGTCATTGAGAAAAAAGCGTCACAGAAAAAAAAACCTAAAATATAACGGATCTCGTGTTAGATTGTTTTATCACTGTGGGTTGCCAAAGATACACTGCTTCGTGCATAATTTTGATATTAATAAAAAAATAAGCTTTACATGAAAATAATATGTTTCTACTAAAATGCAAATAGTACACGTCGTTCATCTTTTATAATTTATCGTAAATCACTTTTTAGGTGTTAACTGTCACTTCTTGATGGAAAGGCATGATATTTTAAATAATAAAAACACATTTTTTAGTATTTATTTCCACAATATATTTTTTGATCAGGACCGCATTATCAACTGATGCTCGCGATGAGCGAAACCGGACCATCGTTATTGTTTACCTAAAATATAACTAAGACAGTTGTTTTGGACTTATTCCCTGCAATTATTTTGTTTTCTCTAAAACCCTTTTATAACTTGAATATTGAATCTAGTCTAAATACAAACAGTGCTGTTTTTAATCCTTTCACCCATTTGATTCTAAAAATATAGAACTAAGCGAAATCATCTGGCTATGTACTATTACTAAACTAGCCGATGTTTCTTAAATGTATGTTTTTATTTTTATTTTGTTATTTATGTTACACTGTCTTTGCAAAAAGAGAGGCATGCCTGTGACGTAATTTTTTTAGAAATTAACCTAACTTCCTACCACTTTTCACTCTATCCTTCAATTCTTACTCTCTCTAAATAGGAGAGGTGAATCGAATAAGTGGCGTGCAGTTTTTAAAGAACGGCTTATGTTACCGATAAGCTTCATTAGCGGCCCATATTTTCCACATAAGAACGAATGTGTAGCGGTGAAAGCTCTAAAAACTTCGTTTTCTTTGGTCACAGCATTGTTGTTTAAAATATTGGTCAACTTTAAAAGTATTATTACATTAATTGCGACATTCTATTAAAATAAATTGATGTCTGTCATGTTTACATTTACACTCTGTGTATCAGTTCGCATAGATGTCATTCGGGGGTACATAAGATGTTGACGTATTTTCTCTCCCTTAATTTGAAGATGTTGCACGGGTTTTTCCATGTAGATAAAACAAAAAATAAAATACGATAACTTTCCTCACTCCGCTGAATAAAAAAACCGAAATAAAATCCCTGCCCAATTGATTATTCAACGGATTGTGGCAAAAGCAACGAGCTTTTATTTTTAACTTCTTTGAGGAAGTGATTAAATAACAGAGAGTTTTTATGAAACAACTTCTATTAGGATCTGGTTTGGAAAATCCATAAATGTTAAAATGACGAATAAAATCATAATATATATAAGCAGCTAACTCACGTTGTCGAGCAGATCTGAGGTTCGATATATATTTTTCTCTTCCGCCGACTATCTGACAATATTATCAGCGATGTAAAGCCTTCGGATTGAATGGCCAACGCACAATAAGACGACTGGAAGTCCCCGCAGAGCCTATGTTTGTGTTTGTATGTGCCTCACCACCGAATCAATATATTATTCGCTGACTTCCTGTAATTTTCCACTTGGAGCGCTTTTTTCATATTCAGACTTGCAAATCTTTACAATCTGACAGCCTTTGTTTGTTATTTCCACTCGAGGAAATCTTTTACTGATCTGCGTCATGCAAAATTTGTCATGATCGTATTATGAGCCTAATTAAAACTGACAACTAAGTGCGTTTGTGTGTTTAATATATATATGATATTATCAAAAGGAACGAAGATTACACGTGCTGGTACAAATCTGTTTTTTTTACGTTCAACCATTAAATTTCGTTATCGTTATGGTAGATGTTTGTTGAAAATGTTGAATCAAACATTGAAGTAGAATAAAGATAAATAAAAAAAACACTGTTCATTTTACTATATTGTTATAGTATAATGTAATTATCGAAACTTTAGAATTTTCATTTTGATTTATCGTAAAAATCTTAAAATATATGTAATAAGGTCGCATTTTTTGCCAAATAACTTTGTTTACAAAGATTTAAGAATGTTTTCTCAAATTGATGTTTTTACAAAATATAATTTAAAAAGACTCATCACTCATTTGTCTGTATTTTTAAAAATGAAATTTTGATTCAAACCCTTATAAGTATCTGAGATACCTTCCTATACACTTTTTCATAACAACTTACAGTATGCTGATATTTTAAAATAAATATTTCGTTCAATATTAAGTTAAATGTATTCATGATTAAGTGATTGCTAAACTTCATTGGAAAAAATAATGTCAAATAATTTAACACTTTTATCAAGTTTTACGAAAAACAAATCTGTAGAGGCTTAATATAATATTTTAGCATGACCGTTGTAAATATAATGTAACTCATTTCAAAAATTATATTCTTGTTTGAATGAATGGTTAATTATTTAAGCTACAAATCTTCTGTATCAATTTATTAATGGCTTACCATATAAATCTTTAATGAAATAATCATTGAATGATATAATGAGTTTTTACCAACGTTCCGTATTTACCTTGTAATTGTTATTTTCAGTGTTTATGCGGATTAATGACGAAGTGTACTATTTTAGAAAAGATGATTTATATAAAGTGTTTTTAAAAAAAAAATTGAATATAAAGGAACGTGCAAGATCTAGTTCTTTTAGCAGGTACTAGAATTAAAGTTGTTAAAATTTACATAACGTCAACAATGTTTGTATTTTTTAGGTACAAGAGATGAATTTCAAAAAATTCCGCTGGAAAATTTCGTATGTCGATTTAAAAACGATTCGTTGAAATAAAGGTATTTAAAGGAATATTTCATTAGAAACCGACTGATAGCCTTCGACGACAATGATAAATTACCGATGTATAAAATCTCTCTCCATTTTCCCTTCGCAAAGAGCAGCGAACTGTTTTTTCAGAAATATTTATTGCGATTCTATTGATTTTAAATAGGCTTTGTTTTTTTAAGAACGTTTCTATCACTTTTCCTTCAATAAAACAAATATATTTATGAGATATTTAAAAAGATATTAAGTATTTATAATTTTTCAATTGAACAGCGTTTTCTGTGAATATTCCCTAGCAACATGTTGTAAAAATTAATCTTAATTTAAAACATTTTTACGATTCTAATTATTTATGTAAGAAAATTCTTAAAAAGATTCTTTACTCAAGAGAACTTGCTCTGTGGTTATAATTGTTTTTGTTTGAATATATTGTTTTGAGAAATTTATAAATCAAATAGCGGCGAAAAATTACTTTTAGAAAATAATGAAAGTATTTAGCTTTCCAAATTTGTATGTATGGTTGTTGCTATTTCGACTTACGTTATCATCAGAAATGTAATTCAACATAAATGAATACATACACAATGTAATCTAGCATGGATAATATAATAAAATGATTTAAATATTCAATTGTTCTTAGAGATGTTGAAATAAAATTATTGTCAAGAGTATAACAAAAATTATTTTGAATCAGATTCTTTGAAATTTTATGATTATACGTAATACTTTCACACTTTTTGTCACTAACAACCCGGGCTTCGCATAACGGCATCTTCAGGTATTCTATCACACGGATGCAACAGAACTGACAAACATGTGAAATCGTACAAAGTTTTAGCAATTATTTTTTTTTTCATTGTAATTGCTTTAGTATGGGTAATAATAGCTCTGATTTCAATGGTCATATTAAATAATGTAAAGCTAAATATTATTAATTTTTACCATTTTACCAAGCAAATGCTGATTCAATATATAAACCAAATAAATTGTTATATTGAATACAAATTATAGACTATGCAGGTGAGTTTTTACTCTTGGCCCGACCATATGAGATCAGAGCTCGACAAAACATTTTAAAATAACATATATTATTGGAAACAGCCAACTCTATAGGTCATTGATATTAAGTTTGTAATGATTGTAGCTTCTTTACAATGAAAAATTTTAGCTCCACTTAGATAATACACGAACATATCAATTGTTACGAATCATTAATTATATTTTTTTCACTCTGACGTAATAATATCGAAACAATTTTATTACTCTCAAAATAAAATACCTTGACCTTATGATCGAGAAAATGAACCATTCGTAGTTAGATGCCTTGAGTTATTTCAATTGGAAGAAGTGCCCATGACGTAATTTTACGATATATAATATGTAACTTCATTTTCATTCAAACTCAGACTCATATTTGTTATATTTTCTCTGAAAAAAAGAGTACTAAAAGTTTTGTTTTATGATTAAGATTATACTCAATAATACGTAGTGTCATATTTTTATTAGTAACTAAGAATAAATCTTACTGTTAAATTTATTGATTGAATTGGCATTCACTTGATCTGCATGATGAACTCCATTATGACACGGTGAAAAAAATAGCAATGAATCTTAGTTCTACAATTTTTTTTTTAAATTTAATTTATAGCTATTTCGGCTCACGCCATCGTTAGAACTATGATTAAACGAATATTTGCTTATCTATATATAGCCGTGTAGAAAAGGTACACAATACATCTTCTCTCCTGTTTTAACGACCTAGCTTGTTTCTTGCTCGCAATAAAACTAAAAAAAATAATCTTACTGTTAAATACAAAAAAAATATTTCAAAAAATAGCACTATGAAAAAATACTGATATATTTTGTAGAACTAAAATATAATACATTGTTATTTTTTCACTGTGTTATAATGCCAATTCAATCCACAAAAAAATACTTCTTAAAAGTATGTATTTTGAGAAAAGAATACTAGAGGGGCGTATCGTCCAACGTTTTTACGTAATTTTATTTCGAATAAGTTCTGTTAGACAAAATCAATTAGAAAACGTATAATATAAAATATTTTGTCACAAAAGATGATAAAATATTCAAACAATCAAAACAATATATATTCATAGTATATAGTTTTATTTTGCTTTAAGTGCAAATATAGGTTAAAAATCGAACAGATTGTCTGTCGTCTAATAAATAGAAATGAAGAATATAATTTCGTGCATTATTACTGTAAATGTTTGACGAAATGGAATTTCGTCGATATTAAACATATACATGTACATAAAACAAATTTTCAAAATAGCACATTCGTGCTTTGGCATGATTGCGCCGATAATAAATCAAACACAAATAAGGATACCAAATAATCGAACTACAAAACTGTTTCGAGATATTTGAGAATTTTCTATGTTTATTAAAAAAGGGACATGACAAATATACGGAAATCACCCACACCAATACGCCGACAGAAATATTTATTACTCACGAATAAAATTGACAAAACATTTTCGCTGACTGTGCATTTACTTCGTCTTTCCCCTTCGTTCAAGCAATGCAAGGGCGTATATTTTTTTATTCCCTACGATTTATTTTTTTACATTCCTGACGATTTTTTGTGTTATTTATGTCGATGCGTATAGCTTATTTAATCGAAAAATGAGCTAAGGGAATTTATTTATTTTCATCTTGTTCGCATTCAAGTGATGAGAGAAAAGTATGTACGTATATATTTTACAATTTCCGCCACTGAAGGGGAGATCATTTATACCTCCTCTTAAGCAAATACTTGAATAAGTGGCTACATATTTTGAAAATGTTATTATGTAAGCTTAAATAAAGCAAAAAAACTATTCAAACTGCTGGTTTTGTAGCCAATAAGTTTATATTTTATTTGTATTTTTAAAAATGTTTCTAAAATATTATTTCTGCTTTTTGCACTACATTTGATTTAGATTAATATTTTTTATTACTTTGATATTGAATAAATATAATAGTTTTCTCTCACGTTAAACAAAATTCACTTGACTGAATTAATATTTTGTAAACCTTTTGTTAGTTTGTAAATACGTGAATAAGCAAAATTTTGTTATAAAGTAATTATGGCCTTAAACCTTAATTAAATAGAAATAGTATGTTAACTCAGCCATTGCTCTTTTCCGTTAATTTAAATTGTACAATTCTTTACAATGAAATCATGATCAAATAAATAAACTGATTATGTCAATCGTAACGGAAATATTTAAAAAACAAATAAAACATTCTGTAATGAACCATTTTTAGAATGATGGTGATTTCCAATAAAGATAAACTGGAGTTTTCGCAGGCAGTAAGTAGAAATAGAATCCAGTAAAATTTGAGTCCTTTAAATAATATTTTTATTATAACGGTTGAGTTTCTAAAAAGTTGATTTGTAAATGCTTCCAGCTGTACCATTTTCTACATGCATAAATATCAAAGTGAATAAATGAAAGCTTTCAGTGCTTTACGAGATAAAAAAAACTAATAAGCCTACGATAAAATATGATTTCTTCGTGGCAATTTCAAGAAGTTTTAAAATTAAGTAAAGAGAACTTCGTTTTATCTTCGGCGCTTTCGCAAAGTAACGTCGTTTTAGCTAGGCAACCAAAATGACTGGAACTCATCTCACTTCCTTGTTTTCTGATGGTAATTATCAATGCAACATTATTTGTCAGCTGAATATTTAATCTTAAATGATTTTATATAATTTTATGATTTACTTAGCTTATTTAAATGGTATTCATTTATCGCTTAGCGGTGTCACCTAAACATTTTTCAGTCACAAAAACTATGATCATATTATATATTATTTTATGATTTAGTACAATGATTTTTCAGTCGAAAATCCTTGATTTGAGTAAAACTGGTTGTCAGTCATCAGCCATGAAGAGATGATATTTAAACCAACAGATATTTTCTGCTTCTTTCTGACGATACAGTCCAAAATCAACCATTGTTGCTTTGTATAATAATGATTAAAGACACTTAATAAATCCAAAATTAAATTTATTGGAGTTTTTTATAAGATGTATAGAAAATCGCTTTTTATTGGATATTTAAAAAATAAAGCATTTATTAAATATGAATTATTGAAATTTTGTACGATTCTACATTTTTTCTCTTGCACGACCCGGGTTTCGCCTTTCGGCATGTTCAGGCATTGTATTACACAGATGCAACAGAACTGACAATTCAATATGTATGTATTGAAATTCCACCAAGCACTTTCAGTCGATATCATAAATTATAAAGTACTAAATTAAAAGTTGTAAAACTTACTTCTATATTACAAACTCTTTTTTGTTGTATTCGTTGGAAAAATGTATTCGATAAGCTAAAACGGCGATTCATCAACATAATAAGCGAAAAAGAAAACGTGAAATATTTCAGTTTTGAATCTAGTTAATATAATGTTTCCTCTACGTATTACTGTTCCCTATTCATCAATGTTAATTTATATGTAATATGATAACATTATATTATAACTTTATATGTTGATATTGAAAATTACTTATTTCACTCAATTGAAAAATCATGAATTTTAAAATGAACAGAGCTTTGAAAAAATTCTTTCGGCCCAATAGTGCAATACTATATTTTTTACGATTCTTTCAGCTGAATTCCGATTGATTTAATTTCACACATCGTTAATCAGGCGTGTCAGAGAAATTAACCTGAAGCAAAGCCTGCTATAACGTAATAGCAGCAGAGGTACATCTTAAGGCTTGTCAGAAGCTAACCGATATATTACACTGGGTCTTTATTTTGACAAAAACAATTTTGACAGAGTGGCAGATTGTGAGTAATTAAGAAGAGTAATCATTATTCAAGCTGGTATAAAAAGAGCCATGATCCTTGTTCTTCTTTGTGTTTGCTGAACAGGGTTGCAAACAATCATTATTTATATTGATGTGCACTATTAAATGCTTAAATAGTTTCTTGTTAAATTTTTATATTTATATAATTTAATTACCAGAACCTTTTCTGATACAATAAAAATTTATTGATTGAATTGGCATTTACCTCGGTAAAACTTCATTATAACGCGGTGAAAAAGATGTATTTTAGTTCTACAATTTTTTTTTATTTTATTGCTAGCAAGAAGTATATGTATAAGCAAATATTGATTTCAGCATAGTTCTGACGATGGCATGAGCCGAAACAGCTGTCAACCATATCTTATACAAAAAAAATTATAAAAATTGTTTAATGAGGCTTAATTTTATATAAATATTTTTTTTCCTTAATTGTTAAATCAATAGATTTACACATGTTTCGTCACTGAAAAAGCAGGTTTCGACTTTCGGTATCTTCGGGCATTTTTAAAACACATGTTTTTGTATAATAAAAGTGGAGAACTTTCAACAATTCTAATTCAATAATGAAATTCCATCAAATATCCTCAGTCAATATCGTTAGTTTTAAATAATAATGTCAAATTCGAATTGTACGATTCCACGTGTTTTGTCACTAAAGACCCGTGTTTCGCCTTTCGGCATCTTCAGGCATTATATCACACAGATGCAACAGAACTGACGGGTCGTCAGTGACAAAGCATGTGGAATCGTATAAAGTCGTAACAATTCAAATTTGATATTGAAACTTCATCATGCACTTTCAGTCGATATCATTAATTGTGTTAATTAAATCATAATGTTTTATGAATTTGTTTTCATCAGTTGTTATTTATATAGTGGGTGAAGAAGATATATTAAACGAGACAAAAGGCACTCTAAATTAATTTGTTTTTCGTCAGAAATACCATATAATGCTCGAGGGTTTTATTGTATCATTGTTATTTTTTGTACGTTTATCCATTTCTGCATAAAAAATATTTATAACAATACAACTTCATATCTCATACAATACACTGTTATAAACATTACGAGTTCAAGTCCTAACACCGACAGTTTTATAGATGAATCTTTCAATACATTGACCAATTTGTATTGGCATGCATGTTTATAATAGCTTGTATTTTTTCCTAGCATTCTAATTTTACCAACGTTTAGACATAAGCTATTTATTAACAACTGGTTCTATGCTAGGTCTATATAGTTATTTTAAATTTCTTCGTAAAAGCGTTTATACTTTTTAACAAGCATTTTCGTGTTTATTGTTACTGTGACAACAAAAACAGCTTTTACACCATGGTACATTTCTGGGCGTACATATTATACATGATTAAGAGAAAAATTATTTTTATTAAAAGAGTTGAAGAAGCAGAAATTGTGCGTGATCAAATAAAAAATAATATCGTAACAAAAATAAGTATTATATTTATTATGATTACTGGTAGTAGCTTAGCTGTATTGTTACAGGTTCACATATTTTAAAACTATTGAAACAAAACTGCTTTTACTGTGAAAACAGATCCAACAACACCAAAATGCTTCCACAATTGTATGGATTATTTCGCTTACAGAGAATGGGTGTTCCCCCAGAGGCGAATTGGTATCGCAATAACCTGCCAAGTGATAAATGTGGGTTTGATTCCCACCTGGGAATTGGAGTTACATTTCTGACACGTTATTCTACTCGTTATCAATAAATTTCCATACCCGTTCCTTTGTCAAGGACAGAAAGTTGTGTCTATTTGGTAATCTGATATGGTAAATATTATTTACCATAATTTTAAAACCATCAACGAATTGTTTCATTATTCATATATTATATATTTAACACTATGAAGCTATCTATGCTGATGTTATACTGAGATTTTTGTGGATTGAGACAAAATAAAAATGCATTTTTAATACTTTTTATACAATATATATCACGATTACGACCAGTTTTGCTTATCGCAATCGTTATCAAGTTTAATTAACCAATAAAAATTTTGTGACATGATTATTATTACCAAGTCGAAATACTTACAAAGCTCTATATAATATAAATAATGATGACGATTTTATAATTATACATGTTAAAAAATTCAAGATTGACCACTATTTTTTTTTAAATTGAGTAGAAGAATGGATGATACATTGGAAACCCTAATCACACTGGCCACATATTTCATAGCCTTGAGCTGTGAAAATAAGTTCGGTTTAATGTGTGATTTTTAATTCTGTTGAAATTATTCTTAAAATAGAGTACAAAACATTATCAGGCGTCGGAGAAACATTTGAAATGCGGTCAAACTTTTTTCCATATATATTTCATGGAGTATCTCTCAGTCGCCCATATTGCGCAAACTTTCAAATTGCAAAAGACCACTGAGCTCAGGTTGTCGATTCCATCCCAGGCACCTCGTAAATTATCCGTAAAACTTATGTATTATTCTTCGACTGTTGCAATTGATCTCTAATCACAGTTTCCCCGTTCTTTGTTATACTCTTGCTACATTGAAGTGAGAAAGTTTACCCGTATATTCAGGATATAACGTTGATGAAAAAAAATATGTTAGGGTACGGGAGGTACTAAAACAAATGATCTGATACTGTAGAGCTTAAAATAAAATATATATGTAACTACAAAATCGTCGTCGAAAATAAAGCATTATTATTTTTATTTTCATTAACATTTATTAAGTTAATTTGTGGTGGAAAAATATCGCTTTAAAATAGAACACTATTTGATCATTTGTATATTTTTATAGAATTGACTTTTTTCACCAACAGCACAACAAACTTATATTCAAAATGTAGCATTAGTACAATTTGTTGACACAGTTTTATTGTGCTTGAATAAATTATATGGCGTATATTATATATTTTTTTTCTTATAAATTGTGACAGATTTTTTTTATTGTTTTATTCATAAAACAAAGTGTACATAAATTTTGAATAATTTAAATATTTTAATACAATTCCTTTATGTTTTCTTTTAAATTGATTATAATCAAGAAACTTTTAAAGTGTTAACTTTCACGTCTTGATGGAAAGGCATGATATTTTGAATAATAAAAAACACATTTCTTAGTACTTTTTTCCACAATATATTTTGTGATCAGGACCATAAATATGGATAAAGTATCATGAATAGAACATTTTATTGAGGCACCTTAAGGCTATAGTGCTAAATTTAAAAAAATGATTTTTATGTAACGAAGAATTGTGTGATTGCTTCAATTGAAATTTTATTATATTACAAATACATTAAAAATTGATTTAAGTCCCTCATCTTTCTCATTTTTATATTTTAAGGCTGCTTTGAAATATAATTAAAATAAACAATATTCTTATCAATCTTCAGAACATTCCAAAAACCTCTTTGGTTTACACTACTCGATACGTTGTTTAAGTATATTTCTATGTGTAAATATTTTTTGGTTCGTAATCAATACCAACTCTTATGATGAATTGCTAATATATATATTTTCAATCACGCATGTACCGTATTATGATTTGATTTCTAATAGGTCAGAATAATTGCTCTGTCAATAAAACCAGACGTTGAATCAAAAAAATCTTTGTATTTGCTGTATCGTTTTACAAAATTCAAATTTTATCATCAATTTAAATGTTGTTTGATTTAGGAGGTTTCGAGTGCCAATTTTATTTCATTACCTGGATTGCTTCATTATTCAATAATCCGGTTAATCGGCGTGATTGAAAACTGTGCTCAAAATCATGCGTGAAATTGCTGCGTATTTGAATGTTTTTTTTTTTTTTTTGCGAAAAGCCACGTTTTCAAAAAACATCGAAACAAACGCATGGCTTTCGTGGAAAAAAAAACAATTATAAAAATCAGCAACTTTTTGATATAAAAAAATTATAGTGTAAATAAAATTATCGACTTAAAATCATATTGCAAATGAAAAATGCACTTTATAACATTTACTTCTTGTTTGGACACACCATTTGGCATTCAAAAGAGGAATTTTTATTTTTCATAAAAGAAAAAATACGGTAAAAGATATTTTTACAATGTGAAATAGTTATTTCCTTTAAAAACATTTTTGGTATTTACATCGCAAGTAGTTAATAACGTGTAATCATACTAAATAATATGATGGCCAATATACTGGAATGAAATAAATAAGTGAAAATGAGGAAACAGTGGAATTGGAATTATAATACAGAACGAAAAAATTTCCCTTATTATTCGTTTAATGTTTGTAGAGTTACATCTTTCATACTGAAACGTCGGTTTTTTCATGTTTCAAAACTGATATTTTAGAGAGAAAAAAAACACTGTCAAAATACCGGGATTACAATTTCCGGTACTCCAGTATTGCTACACCTAATGGTGACGGTATGCTAATATTCTAAAACAAATTTATATTACCGTGACGTATTCGATTACAACTCGTAGAGATATAATTTAAAGATAACTTTTCGTTTGTAAAAGGATACGTTAATATTATATATAAGACAAATAAAGGAAAATATAGCACTCGTTTGGCGAGGTTGAATCGCCTTTATGTGAAACAAATGATGGCATCATTTCCACCTGTAATCACATTTCGGGAATAAAGGTGCGTTATAAACCACGCTGGGAACATCTTAAGCTTGTCCCAGATCGCCCGTTATTTCTCGGATGCTATTTACGCCGTTTACCGAAACTATTCCGCTATTTTATTGAAGTTGCCGCGAGGATGTGTATCCTAATAGATACTGGGTGATCTATTATTATATATTGTATCCGATACGCTACACTTTCACAGGGATGCTCTAACGAATATTTTTACATCATATTATCAAAATTTTATTCTTTCAATTTCGACGTTTCGAGTCGTCAAAGTAAAAACGCGTAAGTCAATCAGAAATGAAGTGTACAATTTCACACATTTCACAATTTATAATGAAAAATAATAATAGATGAAGAACATGCAAAACACTTTTAATGATACGAAATCTGATTTAACAGTTTTCAATACTGAAAATCAAAAGACTATATAACAATTATTTCGTTTAAATTCAACAAAATGGTAGAGGTACACAGTCCAAAAAAACCAAAGATACTTTCCTTACTTCAATTGTTACGATTTTGTACGATTTCACATGTTTTGTCACTAACGATCCGGGTTTCGCCTTTCGGCATCTTCACTCATTCTATCACACGGATGCAACAGAACTGATATAGATATTTTGATATTGAATTTAAATCAAGCACCTTCAGTCGATATCATAAATAATACTTTCCTAATTGTAAAAACAATGCGATGGAAAGGGCATATCATCTCTAAATAAACATAAAAGTGTTAAATATTATAATTTGGACAGAGGGTTATTTATTTTAAAAGACTCATTTCTTGTCTAATATATAATGAAATTAAAAAAAATAAAAATTTCCTGCAAAGTTTTGGTTGGTTAAATCAAGGAAAACATTTTTCTTAAATACTTAAAAATGACCAATAATTATGTGACCTGGTTTGATACGTATTTGCTGGCTTAAAAAATATTATTTTTCAATCTACCGCTCCAATTAAAGTATAATGTCATTATAGTTAAAAGTTGTCTTGATATTATACCATTATTTTTGCAACGTAGCTGTCACACACTTTCAGCACATATACAGTTTCGTTTTGAGTGGATTTGAGGCTAAAAATTGTTGACCGATTGTTTACTGTAAACACTGAAACTAATTGTATATTAACGCATAGTTTACATCAAGCATATTGCATAACAGATGGCAGTGTCATCATCAATTCTTCCTGGCTTAATTATCGCATGTGTAAATAATATTATCCTCCATATAAATATTTGAGCACCATTATTTGAAGTTGTATAATAAATCAAAACCATTATAATGTATTACCTAGCTTTGCTAGAAACGGCGAGCGCTAACGTTTAGATTTTGGCGTTAAAATAACTTTATTTTGCAGCAATCTAATTTTGAAATTACAATACATCATCGGAAATCGTGATATTACATATTAAATATTTCATCCATCAATTGGTAATATTGTTGAAATTTGAAAAAAAACCTTGTACCGTACTTCATGTAACAAACACGTAGTATATAAACCATTGGTTATTAATAGCAAATTTTAATGTATAAAGTTGTGAATAATATAGTGTACCAAACCACATGTTTCTTTCACAAAATAAAGTGCCTTCACATGTTGAAAACTGAATGTTGAAAATTATACATTTGACATTGAAATCGTAGCCGGACTGACGTGTGCAAATTTAACATAGCCTTTGTAAACGAATTGGGAGTTGCTGTTACAGACACACAGACAGACGGATTTATACAACCTTTTTCTTCTATATTTAAAAGTATTATTATTTTATAGGATGCTTTAAAAATTGCAATATATAATAATATGATAGATACAACAAAAACCAATAAGGAAAATCAACAGTCAAGTGTTGCTATGACAATAAACATTGATTGAGTGTTGTGTAAAATTTAATTGAATCGTGAACATGATGAAAACATAGTTTTAGTAAATTATTTTCAAATTGGATTTAACGTCTATTTTTAATTTTAAAGCCAGTTTCAGTCAAAGTAAATGATTCTTGACAAGTAAATATTATTATAACACCATTTTTATTGTTTATATTCAACATAATCCATTTTGAGGCACGGCAATAAAAACAGCAATGTATTTTGTAGAACTAAATAATAGAGTTCTACCAAGTGAATGCCAATTCAATCAATATTTGAACTTACTTTAAATCTGTGTTTTTTTTATCTGCAAAAATGTTTGATCAAGTCGTTTGCAGACAAAACGTTAAATCGTGCATCAATAATAAAATATTTGTCTACCAAAATGTACAAAAAAATTTGGTGCAATCACGTATCTGATAAAATATAATTTACATAAAATCTTATATATGACTAAGTGTTAATTAAAATTGTTTTGATGGGATAATAAATGTTGTGATAATAAATACTAAAATTTGATCAAGCTTACATCATTTATTGATTGAATTAGCATTTACTTGGTAGAACTCCATTATAACACGGTGAAAAAATAGCAATATATTTTAGTTCTACAATTTTTTTTCAAGATATTGTTGATAACTATTTCGGCTCACATCATCGTCGGAACTAGTTCTGACGATGGTGTTAATTTTGTTAAGCTAAAATACTTTGCTTTTATTTCACCGTGTTGCATAATTTAGTTTACCTATGATTTTATCGTCATTGTAGCGTAATAATTATAAGCAAAATGATTTGAAATAACCAAGTACACCCAGTCCTTCTTTTACGCCAATTCGATTATACACGATTTTTTTTTTGGACGGCATCGCTACATTTTTTTAAGCACTTCACTCGTTTTTACGCATTTTTCCCCCCAAATTTGTTTTAAAGAAGACACTTATATACGATGCTAGGCACGTACGTTTCATTATTTTTTTAAATAAAAAAAATATTTGTATTTTTAAAACTTAATTTTGCATTCCATTTTTTTAAATACACATACAATTGCCAAATGTTGACAAGTGTATCGGATATTATGCGAATTTATGTTTAAGGGTGTGTAAAGAAATATAATGCAGTTGCGTGAAATCATTTTTTTACGCGATTTTTTTATGCGCCTTTTTCTGGAACCAACGTATCGCGTAAAAAAGGGACTGGGTGTACAAGCAATCTAAAAGCTTCTATTTAGAACATTTGAAATATTTATGTAATATGTCATATATAATTAAATATTTCTGTATCCCTTAAAAGCTGCGAAGTCAACCAAAGACGGGCAATCTTTTTTGTAGGCGTGACTTAAGACTGGCTTTTCAATTCCACAATGCAACCGCAAACGCGTGAGACTTTGTGGAACGGTTACTTCCATTAGGTGATTGAATTGGAAATTCCACGAAAGTTGGGCAAGGAAAAGAAGCTACAAAAAAACACAACACGGAATGCGTAATCTAAACGTATTGCTCTATCTGTATAGAAATGTTCCTAATAATTTTTCGACTGGCACTCTGGCTTTTTTACGTCACCTTTGTCTACAACTAGGTGACGTTTTCAGTATCTTCGATAAATTTACATGTAAAATTAATATTTAAAAATGATGTTTATAAAGACGGCATTACAAATAACGATGAAAATAATTTCCAGAATATTTATTCAGATTAAAATAAAAATGTTTATTTATTATTATATATCATATTATTTATTATTATATTTTTTATTGAACTCTTATGGAAAATGAATTGTTAAATATGACTCATTAATTTTTTTTCAAAAATTGTAATCAAAAATTGGATTTTATAAGCTACATTTTATTTCAGATAATACAATTAGCTTTCTTAGTTTGATTGACTTCTTTTTTCCATTTTTCAAGCTTGTGAACAAAAAAAAAATATAAACAAAACGTTTTTCTACTGCAATAGTAACTACTTAATGGGAGAGAAAAAATCTATATTTTTTTTTGTTTTTTTTGAATATGGTATTTATTTGTCTACAAGCGAGTACAGTAAAACTCAATCAATTTGAAAAGAGTCATTTATAACTTTTTGTGAAAATCCAAATTATTTATGTATTATATATATATTGAAAATATTGGACATAATTTTACGTATTCCAAAATTTTATTAAAAAATAAAACAGTATCGACTTTTCTCATTTCAACCATTTTATCTAACGAAAACCTTCATCTTAAATCAATCCTTTGCTGAGATATTTTTATTTTATAAATTACGAATGAAATAGCCGACTTCTTTGATCTTTAAGCAAAATTTAAGTGAAACATTGACATATCACCAATTAAATTTAAATTAGCAACATATAAAAGATTATAAATATTCGATATAAATTGGACAAGTATTTTAATGTAGATTTGATTTTACACTGCTTTAACTGCCTTACTAGTATAAATAATCTTATGAATATTAACAGTAAACTTTTACGTATTTTTTTTTTATTTTTGAATTATCAAAGACATATTCAACAGCTGGTTTATCATTGAACGTTCATTAGCTAGTTCGTAGACGACCTTTTGTCATGACCTGTAACTTCATGCAATATCTTTTTCAGTTAGTATTGGCGACTGTATCATCGAACAGAAGCGCCACGACGATGCTTTTGCCAATTATTTTCTCTCGGCGCCTGGAAACTTTTAACTGCTGCATAATGTCCTTTGTCCATTGTCTACTTCTTCTCCGGGAAGTGAAATCTCTTATATAGCTTTTATCAATAGTCATATTGAAGCCTGGAAATCGATAACTGAGAAAAAGATGCTAGAAAACAATGTATGTAAACATTCTCTCCGTTGTTTTTATCAAGTAAAGGAGTAAACTGCCAACTTATGCATTACAACTTTTTCTTTTATTTAATTTGTGACTAGTTAAGTTTCATTGTGATTATTGAGTATCGTTAATCCATGGTTAGAGATTGAATAACATGACACTTAATACATATTTGTTTTACAAATTTCCATCACACGTTTTCATTATTATTTTTTAAGGCAACTAGTCTTGGTTTATAGTTCTTTAGCAATTCGAGATATTATTTAAGGTTTTTTCAAAGATAAATTATTTATACAGTATATAAAAAAGGTTAAGCTTTTAAATTCTAGCAATACAGCAGTGGGTTGTGAAAACAGAATATTGCTTTATTTTTCTTCACAATTATCTTAAAAATACGTCACAAACAATTGAAGTATTCACAATGTGTATGATTATTAATTATTTATTCTATAATACATTGAATTTATAAGAATATATATTATACACTGATTTGAATGCAGTTTCATTTTTTTTTAACTTGTAGAAGAATTATTATAGTCAGTTGAGATTGTATTTTTTTTTTAAATAATTTATATATTTATGAGGAAATGTTTTTTAAATTTCTTTCATAGTTTATTGACGAGTGATTCAATAATTAAAAAACTTTTTTCTGATACTTTTTGAGTTATAAATTCAAACAAATTATAAATATAAATTCAAAAATAAAAAGAAGAATAAAAGCTGTGAGTTCTCCTATTTGGTTATGTAAGTAATTTGTCTGATAAATCTAAGTCCATCCACTAAAATATCCGTTTTGTACTTGAAAATAGTATATATATTCGATAATTTGACATAAATCGACTGCAAATTAACTCTTCCAAAAGTAAAACTTCATAATTTCAGGAAATAGTTCGAGCTAATTAAATAATCAACTGTCAAATACAATGCTGATACCATACACGTGCGAACAAATTAGCGAAAGTATCATTAACTATCTTGAACATGATAATTTACTTAAATCACTACAGTAACAATAGTCTACTTACTAAAACCATATTTATTAAGGGTTGTACTGCAACAAATTCATTTCAATGAAAAACACAGTTTCACTACAAGAAAATATTAAAACATAAGTTAAATATTGAATTAAGCTTTTATATATATATAAGGGGCTGCATTAAATATTTTTCGACTCGGAGATATCCTCAGAAAATATTGGTTATAATTTTAATGAAATATTCTATTAAAACTTCATCATATTAGAGCTTTCAATTTCATTAATAATTGAAAGTAATTGATTGAAGCTTTTTTTCGGCAATTATACAATTAACGTTAAATTTGGAATGACATGAAACGAACTTTGAGGTTGAGATTAAGCGTGTTAAAGTACTTGTCGATATTTGAAACAAAAAATGAGTTTAAAGTACAGGTATTAATACTTTTGTCTTATAATACTAAAATATTTTCTATTCAATAGTGAAAATTTAAGTATAATGAAATATTTTTTATATCGACTAACAAAGATATTTGATCAGTATCTCGCCATCCCAAAATTAAAAGACTACTTGTGATTTTTTCCTTACATGGGTTTCAAAATGTAAAAGCATTTCACTTCTCAGATAGTTAGTCAAATACACGTGATACAATTTTAAAACTCTATGAAATACGTTCTACACGATTATTTTTTCACTACGTTTTTCTTAAATCCAACTATTGCACGACAGCCCTTTCGCAATTGGGTTGATGATAATAAACCCATTGGTATATAGATCACTTCACAGTTTGATGTCATTAAAATCAAAGTAACAAAAGACTGTATATTGATAAGGATATCAATGTAGTTTACAAGTATACAGGCATAATGAGATATTGAATAAAGCTTTTAAGCTGACAGCTATTTGGAAAAGTTTTATCATCTCTCAGTAAATCTTTTTTGAAAGTTTGTTATCGTAGATATCTTGCAATGCAGAGATTTTATAAAGTGGTCGTTAGATGTTTCCAAACACAAAACGTGAGATTTAGCGATGACTTCGATATTTTATTCACTCACGAATTTGGCATAGTGTGCAAAAATAATAACATAAATATTTCATTTAAATTAGATACAGATGATTTGGACAGCGCTTAACGTCAGAAGAGAAGTATACTTTTCCGATTTTGAAATCCAAAGAAATCTTTTATTTGCCTCAATGTGCCTGAGTTTTTATGCAATATTATTTTGTATACAAATTGGCATTTGTTAATCAGACAAAAAATCTAAATGAACAAAGCTCAGAACATAAAAGATAGGATGAAGTGTTCGGCCTACTTTCTGTTCTAGCTTTTTTTATTCATCGTTTGCTTTGAGCGAATTCATAAAGTCTTGGGTTATAGCCACATGAAATGAAAATGATTTTATAATCAAGGTGGTGAATTCTTCTACAAAAATTGCTTGCCTGCAATAACCCTGCTACAATAGCCTAAAGATCTAGACGATGCGAAAATGGTATTTTCTCAGGGCGACACGTTTGGAAAAGTGAAAAAAACTGGTGCAAAGAAATAGCAAATAAAGAAATCTTAAGAATGAATGTGTCATACATTCTCAACACTCAGCAGGCAATATAACTGAGTGACGTTTTTATGACCGTAAGGTGCGCTACCTTTTTAGGTTGGAAACTACTTTTAATAAAACTTTTTAGGTGATTGACATTCAATCATAATCATAAAAAAATTTCAAAACAATACAATTTTTATGTATTCATATTTGTAAATTTCATGTATAAAAATTACACAAAATTTACAATATTCCCGAATCCTAATTGAGATTGACTTAATATTGTTCCACGACCGATCGCACACTTGCCGTATACTATTATATTTAAAATTATCGAAAAATAAGCAATAATCATCAGTTATTTATTATCATGTACACTGCGATATCATTTAATTTTCGTATGTTTCAATTTTTCAGCATATTTTCTCTATACAGAATTGCGAACTCAATTTTAAATGCTCATCTCTACCAGATATAGTTTCAACACAGATACATTATTTAAAATCAATGCAATATCATACAATAAATCGATTAAGTCTTCCTTTTTTAAACAGTATTTAAACATGCTAAATAATGAATTCCATAAAATAAAATATCATAATTACAAGCTTTGTGATTTTCTGTATCAGAATTTCATTTTCGATTATTTGCTGAGTAGACATAGAATTAAATGATTAAATTCATACGCTTGGCTTATTATCAGGCCATATTGCCGTTATATCACAATTTCGTATCGTTTATTTTCTGATATTCTACGGTGGAATTTCCGCTCTGAGAAATGATATAAAGATTGCCTAAATGTAGCGGATATTCTGTTTAAACAAGTGTTGTTGAATATTTTCAAAAGAGAATTCTAGTTTAAGATTACAAGATATCTGCGTTCATTTTTTAAGTAAAAGTTTCGTAAAATGTCCAATGTTTTCTTGAAAAATATGTGCACATAAATAATTAAGGCAATTACACACTTTTGTTTGGCGAAAGTACCGGAAAGAGGCACTACGAAATCTGAGCATTGCAATGAATAAATTCTGTTAATGATCATTGTTTGTTATTTTATAAATTGTTTAATTAACCTACTTTTTAATTTACCGTTCTAATTGGTCACGAAACATATTTAATTTTTTTTTAAAATGTATTTCAGTTGATTGGACAAAGCTCCTGCAAATTTATCTTTGTGTTGGTGTGTAACACTAATAAGACCGCGACAGCAAATGGTGGATTTATTCAAGCCTAATAGTATTATATAATACACATGTGTATGTTCTGAGCGTTTTATTGTGTTGGTCGTTCTTTATGTAGCTTTTCGTATTTATTTTGGCTATGTTTACTACTGTTGCATAAGTTTTACGTAAGCACAAATACATGATATCTATGAAATTTTCCATAACAAAATAAGGTAATAAAAAATAATAATTACGTCGAAATATTGAAAAATTGAATGTTGAACACTAAAAAAATAAACAAGATAGCAAAAAAGTCAACCACGAAAGATCATGTAATATCTACTTTAATACATTGAAAAATAGAAGTATGCCTGAATTCAACCCCGTCCACATGAAGTATGTCGACATCCAAAGTAATACCCTTGAAAATTGTAAATGTTTTTACCATTGGCATCTCCACCAGCAGACTGGTTCTACACACAAAGAACAAACAATTCATCACACGGTGAAAACAATAGCAATGTATTTTAGTTCTACAAAATTATTTTTAACAAATATAGTTGATAGCTATTTCGGCTCACCATCGTCAGAACTATGCTAAAACTAACATTCGCTTATCTATATATAGCTGTGCAGAAAAGGCACACAACACATCTTCTCTCCTGTTCCAACGGCCTAGCTTGTTACTTCAACACAATGACATCAAATTTTCAAAATTCTAAATGAAACAATAGGTGTCTATGACAATAAGTTTATATGTGGGACGGAAGTGGTCCTAATGGAAGCAAATCAGACCATCCCTTTGTACAACGGCTGGGCAAGTGGCGTTACTATTATGTTAGTTTGTTCGTTGAGAATCCTTTGTGATAATTTGTGTCTATTGATTTACAGCTGTACCAAAGCCGTCATTCTCCGACTCTTACTACAAATATGCAAACATTTAGGCGCTGAGTTTGAATTTATATTATGTGATTCATTAATAACGTGATTAGCGAATAGCGAGTTTTTCACCGTGTTATAATGGAGTTCTACCAAGTGAATGCCAATTCAATCAACAAACAATTCATGTCCACAATTTCTTAAAAAAGTGTCCGGAACATACAATTTGATATTATTAAGGATGTTAGAATTCTCATTTTGACCTCGTATGAGTTGAAAGAGACATGTGACTAGACACATATCTCTTAACTATTTAAAGTGAGAATACATAAAAGCAAGTCAGATAGAGCCATGGATAGTATCATTACGTCCCCCCAAGTAAAAAAGTCTCAAAAATTTCTTTTGAACCTTTTCTACTATCATCATCATCAGCCGGGGTCGATCCGCTGCTGGATGAAGGCCTCCCCCTGTTTTTTTTTTTTTTTTTTCAGGGGGGTTGTTTGGACATAGCAACACCACGCTGCCCAGGCGGGTTGGTGTTCGGTTTTCTGTCTGGGTTTTCCTTCCCATAGCCAAGAGAACACGGCACTCGGTGTTCCCGAGCGGTCACCCATCCAAGCACTATCCGCGCCCAATGTTGCTTAACTTCGGTGATCGCACGAGAGCCGGCGCTTACAACGTGGTACGGTCGTTGGCTCTTCTTGGTTTCTACTATAAGGATATATTTTAATTTTCTAAATTGTGTACGAATATTCATACTATTTATTATCCATCTATCATTACGTATGCATAATCAGATAATAACATTCAGGTAGTGCTTTCAATGTTCATAATTTTACAAATAATTTAATATACAGGTATTTGGCCATTTTGACCATTCATGCGTACCAAGTTAGGGGTCCTTAATGCGATAAATACACACATTAGGCTATCGATTCTCGATACCAGCCATATCTCACTTCCGGAATGGCCAAATGCTCTATCGTATGCTGCATTTGATACGATTGTGCGATTTGTTTTGTTTTTTGAAACAGGGGATGAGAAAATCCTTCACGGGCATGAATCAATTTATAAATGTAATCAAATTATTTTACATTAAACACCTACTTCGAACAGTCAAACATTTCAACGAAAATTTTCCCTTTAAACAATAAAAGACTTTATTAAAATCGTATGATTTATAATATTTTGTTTCGATCATCCGTTTTTACGACAAAGACCTTGTTAAAGATTAGTCACACTTGAGTTAAGCTTGGCTTACATTATAACGGTGAAAAAATAGCAATGTATTTTTGTTCCACAATTTTTTTTATAAGATATAGTTGATAGCTATTTCAGCTCACACCATCGTCAGAACTATGCTTAAAAGTGCATTTGCTTATCTATATATAGCTGTGTAGAAAAGGTACACAAAACATCTTCTCTCCTGTTTTAGCGACCTAGCTTATTTCTTGTCTATTTATTGGCTTATTTTCATCATTGTATTAGACATTTTTTTTAAATTCAATATAAAACCAATAATAATGAAATCAAGGAGATATTCTTTTTTTTAAGAATATCTCCGGTGCGATACAAATTAAATAAATACGAGCATTTAAAAAAAAATGTATTGCACTGTTCAATTTATTGATAAATGACAGAAAACTTAGGCTCTGTTTTTTGGATCTGTAAATTATAAAAGTTGGCTTTACTCCATCATTAAGAATATTTAAAGATTATAATTCAAAGTTAAAAAGAATATTATTTGATAATATTGAAGAGATAAGTATTATTGTAGCTGTCAGAAGTGCTAAAGATAGTGAGCCAGAAACATTTTTTTTTTCTTGATAATTGAATATATATTTATAAAAGCTTCGTCTACAAATTCAACAAAACATGTAACGATTGGATAGCTTTAAATATAGGTCGACAGGGGTGTGTCATTTCATAGTCGTTATCGGCTTTTCGGACATAAACTCCAATTTCATCTAATCTCAAGCTTATTATAATGCTTTATGAGATAGACCTGCCGAACAAACTTCAACTCTTTCTTTTACAATGTTTGTTTCTACATATCTATGCGAACAAACAGTTTCAACTATCAGTCAAATAAAAAGTAAACTAAGAAGCAGAATAACGGATGGAAATGTACAATCATGTATTCAATTTAAAATAAATAGCTATTTTAAACATAATGAAGCAATCAAAAGGGATGTATGAAAAACGGTTTCCTTCGTATGTAGATTATTATATAATACATATATACGGTTCATTGATACCTTATTTATTCTGTTTCTATGACAATTTGGCTCTTGTAACTTGGCTGAACCCTGTTTTAAAACGTCAACAATAGTTGCTGAATATGTTACTGTCACATATTAGTATAAAAGCACTAAATATATTTTAATATTTCATTTTATTTTAAATATATGTACTTTTATTAATAATTTTCATAGAATTTGAGCTTTTGTTATGTATATCGGAAAATTATTTACAATAGACCCATATATATTGTTTTTTAATTAATATTTTATCAATTGATAATTGTTATGGTAAATGAAACCATCCTTGAGCACTTTAATACAGAATTTCGGAAATAAAAACAAATATTCTTTTTTATTAACAAAAATATTACTTGAAGTGAAAAAATAAAACATTAAAAACTAAGGAAATAAATAAATAAAGAGATATAAATGATAATTTTATTTCAACTGTTGAGCCAAATGAGGGCGAGTTACTCACTCTAATTCAACTATAAATGTTTAATAAATATAAACGTTAAATAACGAATAAATATTTGTGTCGGGAGCTTTTAACGGACTGAAAGTTTGCAAAACTTTCTCCTAAATGGATTAATTATACTTGACTAAGCTTAAAATTTTACTGTAAAGTGTCGCGTTAGATCATATAGAAATTATTGACACAATAGCATTAGCTCAGTTCAGTGAACTTATAAAATATGAAACAAGTGAAATACAACATAAAGTTTATATGTTTCCTGCTCAAATCAACACCATAAATTAATAGCTTATTTATTTTGATTCAAAACCAATAATAATTCACTCATAAAGTAACTATTACATTATTTTTGCCATTCAGAAGGAACTTATAAAAAATGCTATTAATTTGTTGTAAAAAAGCCACTTGAAGATTTCTAATACGTAATAAAGATGTGTAATCGTTAAAGTCAAGTGAAGTATGACCTTTATCCAAATTATGTTTTATGATAACTTAAAATGAATATTTTAACGTGGCAATAATATTGCTGATATAAAAAAAAACAACCTGCTTTAAAGTTTAACAACATTTTGCTTTTCCATAATTAAAATATTCAGAGAGCACAATTGTTATTTGTTGTGAGTGACGGTAGTGAGTTTTGGTGATATGTTTGAGAAATTCAGCGTATTTTTTAAAGACCACTTTCCTTGAAAATATTTTACATTCTTAAAAACTCGCTACAATTAATTTTTCCCTTTTACAAATGTTTCGCATTCTGAAAAGAAACCACGCCCGATCATAAAAACATTCCGTGTAATATAAATAAACAAAACAAGCCTTCAAATTGAAAAAAACCCTTCATAAAAATGATGTTTAACAACACAAAAGCATCGAGAATTAGGTAGTCATAAAAACGCGAAGAAAAAAAAAAGAATCAAATAGCGAACAAAAGATCGCAGCGCCGCGCCGCGGAAAGCAAAAAGCGGGGAAAGTTTCGAATTAGGAATGCCCGTCTGTTTTCCCGCGCGGAAGTGCGTCACGTATTATTAGTGTTGCCGTTGTAGGCGTGTTCCATAAATACCACTGGCGTGTTAGAAATAGTGAAGCAATTGACCTCCAACCTAAGAATTCTATTTATTTACTTGTATAATTAATAGCTGAAGTTTGATGCGTGCTGATTAAAAGTCGATCAGTTCATAAATTACGCCAGGTTATGTTGGTTTATTTTTAATTCATTTTTACGAGTTAGTACCCGCTCAAGTATAGCGGACCCGCTCTTGAATATTTTATATTCAATTGACCACGTGTACGCAGCTTTTAATTATAAATAGGAGTTCAAACCGTCAATTATAGTTTATTTTGATTATTTACGATGGCTGTTAAATTTAGGCGTTCTGGTAAATAGCACTTCTTTCATCGGGTCATCAATCAATTATTATTTTTCGTTTTATAATTGAAATTGGTTGCTAAGCAAATAAATTTTTAACAAATAAAATGGAAAATTATATTTTAATTTTATATTTAATCCGATAAAATACAAAGTATATATATTGCCACATATAAAAATGAAAACAAATAGAGTTAACCAATGTAAAAAAATTTAATTTTCGAAATACTTGGAAGTACTCTTTTACTTTTTTAATATTTTGTCTATAGTTTTTATTATGTATGTTATAATCTTATTTAATTACTAATCTTAGTAAATTGTGAATGAAAATGAAATGTATTAGGATTAATTTTATATTATAATGTTATTTACTCCACGGGAGTCTAAGTAAGTGAAACACGTGATTCGTTTATTTAAGAAAGATTTTCAAACTTAAGACATTATAAAAGATCAAAATAGTTGTTTCAATCATTGCATAAGCATTGGAATAACAACTATGTCAATATTTTATCAAAAATATTTTTTTCATCTTATACCAAGACATTTTAATTGCGTATTGGTTTTTTTGTAGATTTTCTCTTACAGATAGTGGTAAAATAATTATTGTTTAAAACATGAACATTAAAATAGGAAAGTTGATGGAAGTGTATGTGAACTACAATAAAATACATACTGTTAAAACACACCATTAAAATTTTGAGAGAACGGTTTTTAAATATTTATTTCCTCGAATGAAATATACTTATTTGTATCGTGCGGCTATTTTTGGTTTACCTGTGCGCGCTACTGATAAAAACAATGTTGCGAAAGGAGCAGTCTTTTGTCTGCGAAGAGTGTCCCCACCCATCAGCTACTCGTAGCTCGAGGCACTGGATGACACTCCAAATGTCATTCGGATACCCATTGTTTTCGACGCCCCGTGTCAGAGTATGTCAACGTTTTCTGATACCAATAAAATGTATTGGATGAATTCTTTTGAGTCTACCTGTATATTCATTGAATTTTTATTGGATCAGTTCAATCCCAAAATGACACATTTTAATATAAAGATAAAATATATATTAAAGGAAAACATATATAAATGCCATAATTATATGAGCAATTTGAAATCATTTTATTGATATGATAATGTTATACTTCCATTAATCGGATACTTTTTGACACTTTTGATTTGCTTGAATCGTCATCACTCTAGTCCACTCATTAAATATTGTTTATCGAGATTTAATACCAAATAAATAAGGATTTGCATAAACAAATATTTTATAGTGCGATTTAAAGCAAACGCCACAAAACTAATTTATTTGAATCTGAATGATTTTTTTGATAGTGATGGTTACAATAATAAGTCAATTGACATTAGAGATTTTGGCACTAGTTATATCGAATTTAATCACTCAAAAAGAATGTTAGAAGATGAAATTTTAACTATCACAAGAAAAACTTTATGTTTAAGTAATATCACTCTCGTAACACTTCCCATTATCTTCAAATGTAATATACGCATTAACACTTGATAATTTGGAATGTGCAAAAAATAATTTAATATTGATTTTTATCTCTTTTAGGCCAATATTTACATATCCCAGCAAGTTTTGATTTCATTTGACAACATTAACGTCACTGTAAAACAGTTAAATATGATTGCAAATATTATATAATTTAAATGTTTTCTTTCACTTCCCGTAAACTGTGGCCTGTTAAAATCGTACAACTAAGTAGCAATATTCTTTAAATTTGGGATGTAATACGAGGAAGCAATCTCGAAAAGCATTTTTAACCAGTTTTTTTTATTAAGAAGCACAATATATATAATATTGTATATATTGGATATTTGTCATTATATATAATTTTAGTACGCGTAGCTTTAATAAGCAATGATGATAAAAAATTGATTTATATATATTATAAGTGATTCTGTCTAACTGTTGGAAGCCGTGTAGTGAATTGAATATTTTTTCAATGAAAACTGACCGATTTTGCTTAGACAGCAACATGTCCGTCTGAATAAGATTTTTTTTAATGTTAAAAATGAGCTATTGCGAGTCCAAAGTATTCCACATTGGGGCGAAATTAATCAGCTTCAGTTCTTTTTGTTGTCAAATTGAAAAGTTGGATCCGATACTAGCCTTGTCGATTAAGCTAACGGGTGGGTAGAAAATTCACTCTTGCGATGACCAATTGCTGCATTCAGTTGATCGCGATCAATGACTACTCTTCTGAATGACCCAGTTACGGAATATCCGTTTCATAAACGAATTACATTAATCCATTTGGAAAAATCATTTGTATTAATAATATTATTCAATCGAATACTTAGGTCGAATGAGTTAAATTTG
Source organism: Himalopsyche japonica (assembly GCA_028555115.1). Classification (NCBI taxonomy): domain Eukaryota; kingdom Metazoa; phylum Arthropoda; class Insecta; order Trichoptera; family Rhyacophilidae; genus Himalopsyche; species Himalopsyche japonica. The sequence goes on along the minus strand of JAHFWJ010000700.1, from coordinate 986,304 downwards.
AGTATATTGATATTATCACATCGTTCTCATACAAATAATTGTTTAACAACTTTGCAATTTTTTGTACATTAATATTAAGCTTTTTAATGAAATTATTTGTTGAATAATTAAATTATTGAACTCACATTCGATCCTAATAAACATATATATTTAATAAAGAATATGAATATATATATATATTTATAACTTTTAATAAAGAAGGATTAACAAACGTAATTCAGTTTTAATTGAATTTATTAACAACTTGGCAGAACTCCATAACACGATGAAAAAATAGCAATGTATTTTAGTTCTAATTTGAATTGTTACAACTTTGTACGATTCTACATGTTTTATAACTAACGACCCGGGTTTCGCCATTCGGAATCTTCAGGCATTCTATCTCACGGATGCAACAGAACTGATGTAAAATAAACAGTTAGCATCGTGTATATATTAAAGTTATTAATTACAGGAAAACATTTACACCTAGGCAAGCAGTAAATTACAGCTAAAACAAATTTAACAATATCAATCTAATAATAATTGACTTTGATTATTTAATTAAATTTTATACTGAAATTCCATCAAGCACCTTCAGTCGATATAAGTATTTTAGTTCTACAAAATATATATAGTTAACAGTTATTTCGGCTCATAGTTCTTATGAAGGCGTGAGCTTAAATAATTATCAACTACATATTTAATAAATTTTGTGGAACTAAAATACATTGCTATTTTCACCGTGTAATTCAGTTGATTTATGATATTGACTAAAGGTCTGTTTTGTCAACAACAATTGATGTTTCGCCGTTTGGTATATTCATGGATATCCGCGTGATAGAATGCAAAAATGTTTCACATATACGGAATTGTATAAGTTGATCAAAATTAAGATGTAAAACCCAGACACGAAAAGAGCCAGTAATTAGTTTATATTCCTCTTTCTTAATTGTTATTTACAATAGGTGTTTTCGATTATTGTGAAGAATGTAACCGTTTAAAGATTTTTCAAAACGAGTTGAAAAAATAAGTTTTAGTCAATGGGTCATATCGTTTTTCTGTGATATAATTTATTTCAAAATGTCAACATTTATCATAAAACAATTGAGTAAAAAAAAAACTCAGCAAAAAGTGGTTATTTATTGTTATTCTTTATTTGATGAGAATTATTAATAATAATGTATTATACGATTTTTATTTTCCTAATAATATATAAATAACGTCAAAAACGCTTAATTTTGATAAATTGGTGTCCATTTATAGAATACGGTCAAGATATCGGTCCGAAATCAATCAGAGGCAGTTGATAATCTGTCAATCCAGATCGTGTTCAGCAAGATGAAATCAATCGTTATTTTCCATAATCCTTCAGTACAAAGTCGACGTTTTCGTATAAATAAATAAATACATTTGACAAGGGTTATTTGGCAGACTGACGTATGCGTTTTCACTCTGCCGTTATTATAAGTAAGTCGTATGTTTGAATAAAACATTATTTTCTAGAAAATTATCATTTATGTCGGGCCTTGGCAACGTTATAACATGAGATTCACGCTTCAAATAAAAAATCAAATTACCATTTTTAAGATTTTTTTACTCATGTTTGTTTATAATGCAGCTAAAGATAATTTGATATCACGTATCATTTGTTTTTAATATGAATAAAGGACATAAAAAGCGACTGATAGTTAGATAATTCAGTAACAAAACACATTCTGTTAAATCAATCAACTTACAAAAACGTTGACAGCTCGGCTACTAATCCAGCAAAATATCGAATTTTACATTTGTAAAGTCTATCGTCTAAAACGAAATATTCTTAATAACATATATATTATATTTATATATTGAAAAAAAAAACTCTATTGCATTGAAATAGCTTAATGTATGTCACTTTGTAACAAAATTGTTTTTAATTTTTATCGCTCACAAGTTTTTATTTTAATGGTAATTTCAAAATTCAATGATAATCATACATAACGTTTTTTAAAAAATAATTTTTGATTACAATTTTGACAATGTAGCTTCTTAACGTATGTGTATAAACGAAAAGTTATCTACAAGAACAACTTGTTACTCAATTTTTCAACCCTTATATTACAAATAAAATATGGATGTTAGTAATAGGGTTACAACAGAACTGGTGATTAAGTAGTCGCTCTTACTACATAGATAGGTGGCAGAAAATTATTATAAAGACAACTGCGGTGAATTAATCAATATTATTATTTCCAGCAAAACGTTTGTGACAGAACTATGACAAAACATAAATAAATTACCTAAAACAACATCCGTAAGGTTACTTGTGTTCATTGAATAAAAATAAAGTAACAAAATAATGGAGTACACATGTACTCTTATTAAAGAACGAAAAAGCTTTTGTTTTTCTTTATCATACATGAAGTCTGAAAAGCTCTTTCTTCTTGATACAAATGAAACTGAACGTGTTATATGCGAGAAGCTCCGAATCCTAAAGTATGGTTTGTTTTTCATGCGGAACAAGCAATCATAAAACTTTGAATTAGGAAAGTGTTTCCGAATGGAAATAAGATGTGAAGAATGTTTCCCAGAGAGTATTAAAAACTTTAGATAACAGTATTTAAGGTAATATGATTCAAAATAAATACTCAAATAATGTGTTGTTTCGTATTTGTATAGTGTTTATTTACTTGCAAATATTGTAAACTATTTCTTATGCTAACTATATACATGTTTCATCGTCATATAATTCAAAAAGCGCAGGTTTGTCACAGATTAATTTTAATTTCTACAATTTTGTACGATTTCACATGTCTTGCCACTAACGACCTGGGTTTCGCCTTTCGGCATCTTCAGGCATTCTATCACACGGATGAAACAGAACTGACGCACAATAAACAGTTAGCATTGTCTATTTATCAAAAGTATTATTTGAGGATAAACACAGACCCCAAGGCAAAGACTAAGTGACAGCTAAAATAATTTAATATAATTGATCTAATAATATTTAGCACAATTGCCTCTGTAAAGTTTCATTAACAATAAATGCTGTTAATGAGTCATTCTTGAAAGGTTTTTTCAATACAAATACTTTACCATAATTATCAACTATCATTTACATTTAATTGAGTTTTTCAATCCATTCATTGGGGAATTCCATCAAGAACCTTCTATTGAAATCATAAATTGAAGAATAAAATTTTACCATATTATTTTGGAGTTAGATTAATAAAATCCCGACTTAAAAAAAAACAAATCGGATCTATTTTTTTACAATTGTTGACTAATTATTTCTATATTATCATTTTTTTACAACATGATTTCTATCTATTCCGGAATTTGAATTGTAAAATTGATACCGAAGTTTCATTTTATTATAGAATGATAATTTTCTGTTGAGTTTTTTTGTCGTTTTTATATAGTGATACGGCAAGTAGAAAGGAATCAAAAAGTTATGTATTTTATCGGTCCATTAACTTTTATTTTTTTAGTTTATTAATACTCAAATGCATAAATAATGTATACAAAAAAGTCATTTAAGGAATAATTCTTTTTAAGTAGTTTTGTTAATCTTTATTTTTTTTTATCTATACATTTCAAAGTCTATACCTTATAGGCTTTCGTAGCGTTATATTCAATGTAATTTTTAGATATGTATTTGTGGCTCATTCTGCGAACACACGAGGTGTTTATAATCTTTATGATTTTCCGTCACTTTATAGAAATTTATTCATTACGCATTTATGGTTTCGAATAAAAGTCGGAGCTATCGATATAAAATTGTTTACCCATATACCGAATCGCTTGACTGAATGTTTCGTTTATTTTTTATCCAATCTTTTATGGATTTTCAACCGGAAATAAATGCCTTGCCTGTAATACACACTGTACATAAATGTAAAACCCACTACGTTTATCGAATTATTTTGAATAATATATATAATATAATAAATGTTTTTTTAACAAGTTCATCGAAAATCCAAAATTGACTGTAACACACATGTGTGAAGCAAAGTCATAATATTATTAAAACTTTTACCATGTTTACTATCACTTCTCAATGGAAAGGTTTATTTTTTTAAATAATTAAAAGACATTGTTGACATATACTGTTGATAAAGCTTGCGACGAGCAAAACCAGTCCTGATCATGAAATATATTGTGTAAATAGTATTAAAAAATGTGTTATTTTTTTCCAATTAAAAATATTATTAAAACTCTTATAACTCGAATATTTTTGTAAACAAAACGATGTAACATATGTATTATATTTTTTTGCTCACCTTATGTTTTTGATATATTTTTAGCTGCCCTATACTCAACCTCACTTATCAAATGGAGAATCAGAAATTCTTCGATGCGCATTTTAACGATTCTTAAACTGTCTACAAAAATACCGGATAAGTTAAAAAAAAAAAAATCCTATATTTTTAAATATTGTTATTAATTATTTCAAAATACGTTATTTTTACAAGCTTCAATACTCCAATTTGGTACAGAAAATTTTATATCCCTTAAAATCGTAAGACGTATTTTGTGCTATTAAAATAAACGTTTATTATATTTTAAGTCACGTCAACCATTTGTTTTATTATATCCTTATGTTGTTATAATCTGCGTATATTTTTAAAGTTAAATGATATACAATTTGTTCGATAAAAGAAAAATAAATTCACGATTAAAGCGTGTTATTTTTGGGACGTTATGGTGTAGTGTGTAATGTATTGGTATGTAACGTCGTCTAATAACAGCAGTGTTAATTCAAAATATTTTTTATCGTCAAGATGACATCGTAAATGTCAGGTCAATTAATTTTAGGGCATATGCATACAATGGTATACGACTATATGTGAAAAAGATAGTGTCTATATATTGGTCATTTGACAGTGATCTTCGTTTTCAAATTGACACACAAGAAGAAATTATAACGGAAATAAGCGAAGCGTCAATTTTTATAAAATCGTAATGAATTTTCTTACTTATCATAAAAACTAAGTACACGGGGCGTTATTCTCAACCACAAGAGTTAAAAAATCATTATATGAATAATGTAAATTAAATAATTGAGAACCTTTGATTGCAGTGTAGATATAGCTTCTAAATGTTGAAAAATCACCTTTCAAACCTATTTTATCGATTTACATTCGATATGGTAGCACTCTCTTCCATCGAAGAAACGTTTGCATTATTGAAGGAAATACGTGTTTACAACACACTACAATATAGAAATAACATGTATATTCACTAAAATGTTTTGCGTTTCGTATATCGGAAAACTCGATTTTTCGGTTGAAATTGATATTTTTTCATCGTCATTTAAAATATAGTCGAATTGTCAATTTAAAGACTAAACATAATTTAATGCCTTCAAAAGTAAATTATTAAATGCTTTCTTCAAGATTATGGACAATATAACAAAATAAAAAGAACAGAACAACATTCCGGTGTATAAATTAACCAATGTTTTATTTTACATTGACTATATTATATATTTCTTAATCAATAGCCAATAGTAAAATTTCTCAACCTTTTTACATCCACGGATCACCAAAAAGTCCAAAAATGTTTTGCGGACCATCAACATTGGAATAAATTAATAAATTTTTAATTAATGGATTTTTAATTCAAAACATTTTATTTTGCACCATATGCTAATATAATAATTAAATATTTTGCAGACAACCTAAAAATCTCCGCAAACCATCAGTGGGCCATGGACCACTAGTTGAGAAACCATGGCTTAAACAATGAGTTTGGATAGTTCCCATATGAACAACAACAAGATAGCGCAACATCATCACATGTGTTTATCAATTTTATATTGAGAATCATCGCTTCTAAATAAACTTAAATCTATTAAAACTTAATTAATGCAACAGAAGAAAAATCAATGTTGATGTTCGGATGAATTTCTAAATTAGTATTTGTTTTTTTTTATAAATAAATCACAAAAATGCACAAGATGTTAGCACTGATAATTTTCAAAATAATTCACTTTGGATAATAATTCACAAAGACTTTGGCGCTCACTTACAAGTGGGAAAACAAACTAAATATATTATTTGATAGCGATTAATGTCTTGCAACTATTACTTTGAATAATGTATGTTTAGGATCTTCATTAAACGAAGGAACATTTCTAATCGCAATCAGTTTGCCGAAGAGATAAGTGCGGTTAAATGAAAACGGTCGAATACAGTCAGGGTTGCCATATGTTTTTTTGGTTTACCGTATCGTCGGTCACACGGTATCATCTCAAATATAAATTCTTCATTAAACTACTATACAACACAAAGCACACGAGGAAAAAATATATTTTGTCAAAAAACTCAAAAAAAAAAAGTAATTTACAGTAGATTTCATTAAAGCGTGGCTGGAAGTGTAACTCAATTTCTGTTCATATTACACGCGGAAGAATATTTGTTATATAAAATGTGCAACATGAAGGATGAAAGGAAAAATTACTGTTGAAATTGTGAATTTTTTCAAAGCAAAAGGATGTAAAAAAAATGTTATTACATACAAAGAATAATTCATTTGTTTATTTGTTAATTTCTTTGGTATTTTTGTGGTTATTTAAAATGCTATCTACTTTCAACAGCACAATTCGAGACGTCAAAACAAAATTCATGAAATCATAATTTAAAAAATAGTTTGCTTGTAATAACACTTATATTTTATTCTGTAATTAAACTAATATGTATGGAAAAATATTTTTTTTATTTTAACTTATACATTTTGAATTGATACAATAGTTCAAAATATGTAGATCAATAAAGGTGTATTTTTTTCATAAATGTGACCTCTTAAAAATCCTGAATCTAAAAAATATCCATTTCGATTGTATCATGAAAATTCACTTTTCTTAAATTTAATAAGATTTTTTTTCTCAAACATTATTTTATTACAATGGAAATTTTTAGGGTTGACATTTTGATTTAAAAATCGAATCGTCGTCACTTCACACCCCTGAATACAAAGCGGTCTTGATTTAGGTCAAATCTGTTCGTCGTACAACATGCACGGGACATTATAAGTAGCTGAGAATTAATCGATAACATTAAACGGAAAATAATAAACTTACTCCAGAAATAATCCTGTAAAAGATACATGATGCTACAAGCAAACATTAATGAAATAAGAGACGGTGGGCAATAAATGAAACGTTTTAGGGTTACAAATACAAGATCATTGCTCAGCAATTTTGCGATATTTAACGTAGATGGAAAAATAACACTTACAACCAGACAATAGAAACAGGATTGACTAGGGATCGATCTTTATTTTTGCTAACCCAACCTTTTAAAATTTATGATATCGACTGAAGATGCTTGATGGTATTGTAATATCAAATTTGAATTGTCACAGCTTTATATAATTTCACATGCTTTGTCACTAAGGACCCAGGTTTCTTCTTTTGGCATATTCAGGCATTCTATCACACGGATGCAGCAGAAATGACATAAAATAAACAGTTAGCATCGTCTATATACCTAAGATTTTAATTACAAGGAAACACTTACCCCAAGGCAAGCAGTAAATTGCAGCTAAAACAAATTTAATAATATAGATCTTTTAATAATTAACACAATTGCCTGTATTAATTTTCCTGAACGATCTTGTTAATGAGTCATTATTGAAAGGGTTTTACAAAAAATATTAATCAACTAAGATAAAAATATAAATGGGTTTTTTTTACCTGAAGATGCCGAAAGGCGAAACCCGGGTCATTAGTGACAAAACATGTGGAACCAATATTTTATATATTATATATGATCAAAACATAACAAGTTTTCAATGAAGAAAGACACTGTAAAATTGACTGAAAAAACCAGAAACAATATTATCTATAAATTGAGGCAAAAATACGGATAACATAAAAAATGTTAGTGTTGCAATAAAGTTATAGAATCGTATACAAATGGTCTGCGCTAAATACCACCTTCAAAATCTGTAAGACTTAAAAGCTTATAGAGAAAACGTCACAAAGAAATGTACCGCGTCTATGGACCCGAATAGTATGACCCACAGATGGAGAAATATTTTTAATAGTAGCTCAAAACGTTAGCAGCGTTTTGCCAGTCACTGATTAATGTTCGTTTATTAAATTACTGTCTTCACATATATAATAGTATTTAATTTTCTAAAATCTTATTATTTCGAATATAATTCATGAATTATAAGTGGCGCTCTTTTCATAGCCTATTATTAAATTGATTTAGCCATACTTTTCTCCAAATTGATTAGTATTTAAGTATTTTTTATCCAAACAGAATAACTAGCAATCATTTAATCGATACAAATATAAACATTATTGTTTGTTCAATCGTATCTACTTCATAGCCTGATTATTTTTCCAAAAAGTCCGGTTAATGAGTCGATCTGATTAAAACCTCGCAAGAATTACTTGTCACATACATATATCGCAAATAATATCATATAACCATTACTGTCTTTTAGGAAGTATATAATACACCATATTATAAATACGTTTGTACAATCATCATGAAAGCATTAGCAAAATCCCACGCGGAAAAACCAATACGAGTACATCGTCGATTCTGTTTTTAAAATCGTGTTAAACTCTTTTTGATTTATACAACGCGCTTCAAGCGTATTTTTTCCCACTTCCTGCGTATTACGTCACTCGTGATTGATGTCGGTCCGTGGGAAGGAGTTTTCCCTTTCTCAGGTGAGTTCTTACGCGTAATTACCTCCCGCCCCGAAAAATTCAAAGTGGAAAAACCGTCTTTGGGTGCTTTAAAAGGCTCTATTGACACTTAAGCCAGCGATTATTCGTTTTTCATGCGCATGAATTTAGCTTTTCTTGACATGTTATACTCGCGTGGTAATCGTTCGAATAAATAAGTTATACGTTTCGAATGTGGAGTTGTATTTTACGTACGATATTATTAAGTTCATGTATAATAGAAACGTATATCACACGCTGGAAATGCCAAATGGTTTCATCTATCTGGATTTTCTCATAGATGCTGACAGGCAGCCGAGAATTGAAAAAAACAGAAAAATTTATCACTTGGCAAAAAAAAAAAATATTTGTTATTGAAAAACTCATTCAAAACCTTATCTTTCTAGCGATGATTGCTAGTATTCTAACAAACAATAAACCTTTAAATTTCAAATAAACATTATTATTTTTTTAAATTTAATTTAAGTTTATTATTTATGATATCGACTGAAGGTGCTTGATGGAATTTCAATATCAAACTTGAATTGTTACAACTTTGTACGATTCCACATGTTTTATCACTAACGAGCCAGGTTTCGCCTTTCGGCATATTCAGGCATTCTATCACACGGATGCAACAGAACTGACAAAGTTCAGACTCAGATCTGTTGCATCCGTGTGATAGAATGCATGAAGATGCAGAAAGGCGAAACCCGGGTCGTTAATGACAAAACATGTGGAATCGTTCAAAGTTGTACGAATGCAAATTTAAATTTAAGTTTGTTTTTTATTCAATCAATAAATACTTGATACAACTTTTTGCCACGATATGAATACTTACTTTTTTGGACAATATGCTTAGAAATCGTTGAATGAAAAATTTGATTATGAAATATTTTTAAATTTAAATATTAGTCAAGTTTTTCTGTAGTTTAGCTTTCAGGTATGAACGGTGTCATTTTCTTGGTGATAAATTACGTTTTCTTAAAAAAAAACCAAAGCCTTTTCACCTCTTTTTGAACGCACGGTTGGTACAAAAAATATATACTTTTTGGTAGACTGAAGCATGATATAAAAATACGCATTTTCTGTTGGATAAGTTACTTTATACTATATTAAACTCTGATAGGTGATATCTTCATGTGCGGAAGTGGCTGAACGAGAGTATATTGGCACAGTTATGCCAACCTAAGGACCGTAATAAATTAAACTATTCATACATCGCTGAAAGGTGGTCCAAACCATCCACTGAAGTGTCCTTTAAATTTATCAGCGCCACATTTTTGTCTCTCGAGAACGGAATATGTGACCGATAAGAACCCTAAAAACCCGCCGATTATGCAATGGCGTAGCAACGAAACGATAAACTAAGGGTTAAAATAATTTAAATTCTATTCCAAACTCCAAACAACGAAGGATTGTAATACTAAAACGAATATCTATATCAAATTTGAATTGTTACAACTATGTAAGATTCCAATTGTTTTGTCACTGACGACTCGGATTTCTCGTTTCGGCATCTTCAGGCATTCTATCACAGCGATGCAACAGAACTGACGTCAGGAATCGTGCAAGGTTGTAACGATTCAAATTTGATATTGAAATTATATCAAGCACCTTCAGTCGATATCATAAACAATATATATATATTAGGCTTCTTTTAAAAATACATAAATAACGGTTTTAAATACGAAACCTCACCTTTTGGTTTTATATATAGAAAAAAATTATTTTAAAGTCATTTGTCTTTTTATTTTATATAAAATGCTTATTAATATTAATGTATTATGTTATGTTTGACAGCCGCTTTCTATCATAAGCATCATTGCAATAATATATAGATATTTTACAAGAAAAAGTTTTTTTTTATATGTTTGTTCAGTCAATTGTTGGTACGTGCAAAATTACAGTGAGATTCCAACCGACCGCAATTATTTTTTTCTCATTTTCATATATTTTTTCGTATTATTATATCACAATAGTAAAGACATTTATTTGCAATACAAATACTTTCAATGAAATACATAAATAAATATTAAATGATTTATCGAGAAAAGTTAAAAAACCCTACAAAAAATTAGATTATTGTAATAGAAAACATTGTTACAAAGAAAATAAAATATAATTTATGATATCTACTAAAGGTGCTTGATTGAATTTCAAGAACAAATTTGAATTGCTACAGCTTTGCACGACTTCACATGTTTTGTCACTAACGACCAGGGTTTAGCCTTTCGGCATCGTCAGGCATTCTATCATACGGATGCAATAGAACCGATCGAGTCGTTAGTGACAAAACATGTGGAATCATTCAAGTTTGTAGTAATTTAAATATGAAAATATAATTAATGATTATTCCACGATTTGTAAAAAGTGTCGTTCTATTTCTAAATTATGATGGTGAAATCTAATATCATTTTGTTATGCGATTTTTACATAAATAAGTGTAATATAATAAGGCACGTTTTCACATTTTAATATAAGTCAACTTCGTAATGCACGTCACTGGAGGTCCGTAACCTTTTCAAATTCGTAATATTATTATTCATATGGGTCAAAAAACATATTGGAGTGTGAAGAACGCGGGGTACTGAATATCACTGGACTAGTAATTAACATTAGTTCCCTATTATTGCCGACAGATGGATATTTATCACAGTGGAATGAAATGTATTGTTATTATAAAAGCGAATTAAATTGGTTGGGTTAGGCTGCAAACGCAATTTATTTTGCTCCAAGTTTGATTGATAGTACAGCAAAAAAAAAAATCGATCAATGTTTTTTTTAATATTTTGATACGATAAAGAAATAAAAAAATATGATTTATTTTAATATGGAACTTGGACTAAGTAACTGAAATTTTTCTACATGATTATAAATAATTACGATATCGACTGAGAATGGTTGATGAAACTTTAATATCAAATTGTATTTGTTGAAACTTCACGATTCCACATGTTTTGTCGCCAACGATGCGGATTTCGCCTTTCGACATCTTCAGGTATTGTATCAATTAATTTCAACAGAACTGACTGATAGAATGTTTGAAAATACCGAAAATCGAAACCCAGGTTATGAGTGAAAAAGCCCGTGGAATCGTACAAAGTTTCAACAATTCAAATTTAATAAATAATTGTTTTGTAATAATAATTGACAAATTGTTTGTTCTCGCGAAGTGAAGAACCAGTCTGCCAATGGGGATGCCAATGGTAAGAGCATTAGCAATGTTCAACAGTATTGCTTGGAATATTGACATATTCCACGTGGACGAGAGTGAGTTCAAGCAAATACTGTTTTTTAATGTATTAACGCAGATTTTACATGCGCTTGCTTGGTTGAGATCCTTACTATTCTTGTTTTTTGTCTTGTTATTTACTTCTTCAATTTTCAACATTTAATTGTTGTAATTAACTTATATTTTGTAGTTTTTTTTGTAAAATGTATGTACCGAATAAATAATTTTTAGTTAAATGGTTCGAAAATATCATTATTCATTTATAAAATGAATAACATAAATGATTCTTTATACTGAATTTACCATTGAACATATTTAGTGAAATAACTAAACAATTTTTATAAAACGCTACAATATATTATTTTCTTCAGCAATCTATATTATAATTCCAATCCCGAAGCCGAGTGCTTAACGTTTTTGGATATCCTGTCTATTCGGGTGGTTACGGATTAAAACTCCCGTTGGGGCAATTTTATAAATTGATTTTTAGCCGAAAGCAGAGGGATGAACTGCCTACTAATCCATTCTCTGTGACATCCTACCTTTTCCAAAAAAAGACGTTTGTTACCCCTTAAGGGGTCATAAACATTTGTTATAATTTGGGGATAATTCAATTAATTACGTTCACAACTAGTATTATTTTTTTTTTAATTTTTGACTGTTGTAGTTTTATACATGTATTATAATACATACATATTCGCTCGAATAAATATATAAATATAGAGTATATTTTATTTTTCGTGATTTCGTGTTTTAAATTTTTATAATTCCAAATTTGAAATGTTACAACTTTGTACGATTCCACATGTTTTGTCACTAACGACCCGGGTTTCGCCTTTCGGCATCTTCAGGAATTCTATCACACGGATAAAACTGAACTGACAAAAGTCTAAAGTTCCTGAAGATGCCGAAAGGCGAAACCCGGGTCGTTAGTGACAAACATGTGGAATCGTACAAAATTGTAACAATTCAAATTTGATATTGAGATTCCATCAATCAACTTCAGTCGATATCATAAATTTTATAATTCCAAAAAAAATGTTCATTTACTGTGGATCAATATAATATAATGCATTTGTATTATGAATTAATAGTTGTGACAACAAAATCGTTTTGTTTCTAGTGTGTGAAACTTTTTTTGGAGAATAATTACAAATATAATAAGATAATAATAAAATGTCACATTATTCATTATATAAAATAAATTGTTTAAAACAATAAATAGAGTGAGATTTTGTTGAAAAAAAAAACTAAAAACATTGTTTTTGCATTAAAACTTCGGGAACTCTTATTACGTGTAATTCCTTTGCGTACCTTGTAACTTCAATGCCACGACTATAATAAAACTTATATAATCAAATTGTAGACTCGACAATACACTAAAACGACAGACAAAAGCACCAGACTGAAAATTTTAGCACGCATAAAGTACTGCAATGATTTATGGCAGCAGAATGCTAATTCGTGATTGTACGCCAAATAAAATTACTTTACATTTAACGGAATTACTGTTTTACGAAAAAATATCCTCTAACAGCCACGCAATATCTTTTGAATATATTCCATTGAGATAATCTCAGCGTAAAGATTCTCACCAGAAAGAATATATCACGCTAAAGTTTTTAATTATTTATATCAATCGATGTAAATTATCAGTTTGAAGGTGATAATTGTTACTTCTTGATGTAAGTACATAAAATATATTTTATGATCTAGACCGGTTTCGGTCATCGCGAGATTATCAACTACTGGTCCTGATCACAAAATATATATTGTCGAAATAGCACTAAAAATGTGTTTTTATTATTTAAAATTTGTGAATTCTGAAAAAACTTAAATTATTAAAACCTTAACTCGGTAAATAAAAATAGCAATGTATTTTAGTTCTACAAAATTTACATGATAGCTGTTTTGGCTTACTCCCTCATTAGAACTATTATGTTGGTGGTAACATTAGTTTTACCGTGTTACAATGGAATTCTACCGTTAATTGCTAATTCAACCAACAAAAATACATTGTTTACACATGTGACTTGTTTAATAAATACAACTTCAAAATCGATGTTTGCCCGCAAGCAATTCCAATTTTATAAATGTTGAAATTTTCGTCGACAAAATTCTATCATTAGATTTTTCTTCATGGTTTTCTACCAATATAAATTCTATGAGTATACTTTTGTATCATTTGTACATACATATTTGGGAGTATATGAAATGGGGAGTTATATATACTTAGTATACAGAAGACGTCAAGGAAAGTCGTAGCAAGGATTACAAAAACACTCAATTGCACCATTCAATAAAATACCCAAGAAATTCAAAAAACCAGGATATGTTTCTTATTGAATGTTTATGTAGACACATAATTTTCTTATATAAAAGCACAAATAAGCCTTACACAGAAATTATAAAAGAAACATATTTACATTAAAGATAAGCTTGAAATTAAGAAGAAATGTTTTCGTAATGTATAAATATTTTGAACTCATTTTTATTTTTATAATATTTCTAAGTGTCTTTAAATTTTACATGGTATATTTGAGTACATATATGTACTACAATACTTATTGCAACAATGAAATTTTCAATTTTAAAATTTCGTAAAAGAAAAGTAACTTTCATTGAAACAACTTTAAAAAAAAATAGCTTAAATATTGATGCTTCAGTCTATTTTGCGATGTTAAAAAAACAAAAAAAAAAAAATCAACATGTCTATTCTTAACTTTCAGTTTTACGATTTTTTTGTGCTGTTATATGTTTTGCTGTACTTTTAATTTTGCACTTAAAAACTCGTTGTTTAAAAGTAGTCAATGTGAAAAATTTATCGATTGAAAAAATTACTAATAAATAATACTGTTTAAATAAAAGCATGACAGAGTGTGCTTTACCATAAATAGCCCTTAAGTATTCCAGAAATTATGTTGTAAAAAAAAATATTAAGTTTAACCAAACCTTTGTTAATCATAAAAGCTTTACAGCGAAGCCTCAGTTTGCCCTAAATAAAACACACCCTCAAAATTATTCAAATTCTGTTATGGCTCCTGTCGTGGTAAATATAACTCTTACCACCTGCCGTGTACTATTATGTAATAAATATGGTTGCAGCACACATTTTCAAACGCACTCCAAATTTGATATATAGAGTAGATATTTTTTATTTAATACGATTCGACTTATAATCTTGAAACAATCATAACTTTGCCATATATTATATTTATTTATTCATTGCTTTTGCAATGTCAAAATATTAAAAAAATTTATGTTGGAAAGCGTTCCAGCGGTATTTTTACTAGTTCTCTCCGAAAGATATCGCCAAACTTACTTAATAAAACTAATGATAAAATTATCTTTTTAAAATAATAAAAACACATTTTTAGTACTTATTTTTACACTATATTTTTTTATCAGGGCCGGTTTTGCTCATTACGAGCATTATCAACTGATAAAATACAATTTACAAGCAAGAATATTTATACAGAATTTTTGAGTTAAAGGTAGCAGGTATACAAAACCATGGCTTAAAGAACTAAGAAACAATTTACAGGAAATCATACAATATTAATACAAAAAATATACAATAAATTGATTTGAATATAAAATTTTAACAATCAATTATTCATAATTTTCAAACAAAATTAAGTAATCAATAATCCATTAGGAACTCCGATCAATCATAAAGATCTTATTAAGATAATTAAGAAGTGGGAAATTTAACAATATAACCCGCACTTAAATACTTAATGGAACATAATGTATTCATATATGACATTTTTATGGTAGTCAAATAGTATGAGAAGAAATGGTCAGTCAGGTACCTTCTAGTATTTTCTGCAACAAACAAATTAAAAATATATTGTAGAAATAAGTACTAAGAAATGCAGTTTTTTTATTTAAAATAGCATGCCTTTCCACCAAGAAGTGACAGTTAGCATCTTTATAGTTAAAATGATAAAGGAAAAACATGTTTTATATTATAATAAAAATGTTAAACGTAATTCTTTTTGGATGTATAACTTTTATATTCACGAGAGCTTTTTCAATGATAATATCAGTCGGTCACGCAAAGTTTCAGTTATAATGAAAAACAAGGATCGGTCAGCCGTATATCATAAGCCTTTACGTACAATTTTTCGAAAACTATAATTATTTTGATTAATGCGTATAAACTTTTTCACTAAGCGCTCTTTTTGCGGGCTTGATTTTTGGATTGTGCCATTATCCCCAGAATAATTTTCAGTATATTAAAAATAATTAAATTGTTGCAAATAAATATGATTCTTTTTTTTATCAGTTGAATTGACATTTGCTTGGTAGAACTTCAATCAATAACACGATGGAAAAATAGCAATGAATTAAAGTTATACAAAATTTTATTAGATATAGTATATAGCTTTTTTGGCTCAATAGGTCTGACGTAAGCGTTTTATTCTTTTTTATTTTAATTTATGATATCAACTGACTGATGGTGCTTGATGGAATTTTAATTGTTACATCTTTGCACGACTCCACATGTTTTGTCACTAACGACTCGGGTTTCACCTTCGGCATCTTCAGAAATTCTATCACATGAATGCAACAGAATCGACAGTTCGGCCGGTGTGATAGAATGCCTGAAGACGCAGAAAGGTGAAACCCGAGTCGTTAGTGACAAGCCATGTGGAGTAGTACAAAGTTGTAACAATTCAAATTTAAATATGATTCTAATCAATTATACTTGCAAACTTAACAATATGCTAATAATTCAACTCTTTACATTAAGTATGAAAAAACGATAAAGAAAAAATAAATGTTTTGCGTATAATCGAACTAGCTATCTCCGCGTAAAACTCCTTAAACATTCAAAAATATTTTATGTATATATAATTACATTTTGTTTATTTGTTGACAGTCATGCATTTTTTATTTCATCGATGTATAAAATTTATCAAAATTTTCTAGCTTTGCCCGACTTTTGAGATGACAATATTTTCTAATATAGCATTAAATACTTTACACCGTAACTAGTTAAGACTTTATTGTTAGCTTCCGGGATTTCACGTCAAAGGAAAAGTTGCAGGAAAATGTTTGTTTTACATAGTGATTAGTGTGAAATATGTAATTTATTAAATATTAAGATATTATATACATATTTTTAATGTACTTTAAAGAAATAAAAATATATTTTTTAATTGTTAGAACAGCATAACAATCCTGAATTAATGATGAAAAAATAATAATATCATCTTAAGAAAATCGTTTCGCATAGTATGATTTTTTGTTTCTTCATTTTTCTAACCCTTCACCTTCCTTAAGGAGTAACAATCTGAGAAGTTTGAGTGAGACCATCAATCTCAGCTCAATCATCCATTATGTATGTGCATTTCAAACTACGACTTGAGTTTTGCTAAATCTGGAAATGATTGGCATATAATCAAAAGTACTCAACTGAAGGCTATATCAACGCCACCAAATATCAATATGATAAAATAATCACTTGATGCTTATATTTTAATTAAATAAATTTTCGGGTATCTTATTTTAATAACATAAGAACGCATTTTGTTTCGCGAGAATAATTTAAAGGTGTTGATGGTTTTTTTTCCATATGTAATCGTACAGTACTGCTGTCTATCTTATGATATTGCAATAATTGATTATTGATGCATCAAATATTTTACTTTTGTAACATAGTTTTAGTTAAATTTATGTCATGTCGTTCTACAGATGACTATTTCTCGCAAAATTCGGTCAGCTTAAAAATTGTACTACTTTATAAACGTTATCATTTTCCTCGCCAACAATGTTGCAAATTGTCTATCGATTGAATTGGCATTCACTTGGTAGAACTCCATTATAACACGGTGAAAAGATAGCAATGTATTTTAGTTCTACAAAATATTTTTTTTAAATATAGCTGAAAGCTATTTCGGCTCACGCCATCGTCTGAACTATGCTTAAACTAACATTTGCTTATCTATATATAGCTGTGTAGAAAAGGCACACAATACATCTTCTCTCCTGTTTTAACGACCCAGCTTGTTTCTTTGTCTATATTCCAGTTTACTGAAGTAAACTCGTTTCATATACAATTTTTGAAAAATATAGTTTTAATGCGAGAAAGAAACAAGCTAGGCCGTTAAAACAGGAGAGAAGATGTACTGTGTACTTTTTCTACACAGATATATACAAATAAGCAAATGTTAGTTTAAGCATAGTTCTGACGATGGCGTGAGCCGAAACAGTTATAAAACTTTATTTTTAATAATAATTTTGTAGAAGTAAAATACATTGCTATTTTTTTCACCGTGTTGCGAATTGTCGTTTACTTTTTAGCGGGGTAGCCTCGATGTCATTGTTTTATGTTGGTTTTTATGAGACTTGAAAAAACAGTAAACTGTAAATTTAGGAGCTGTCAGAATCTATTGAATTAAATTGGTCAGTGTAATGGTAGAAATTTGTGGCATGTCGGGTGGTCGTTTGCAATAATTATTCGACATAACGGCAAATTGCCGGAAACAGCGTCACGTTTTAAATGAAGAACTTTTTCCTATTTTCATTCACAAAACTCCACCTCGATCATACCGTTGCCTGAACATATTTATTTGTTTGATACGTAAACATATTTTAAGCGCAATGTTTTTCACGCAGACAGAAACAGACAGAAAAGCTCCATTCGCAGTTTTTAAATTATTTATAACGTTAAAATGAAAGCTTTGACAATACACCATTGCATCGAACGTAAATATTACTTGGCACAATTGTTATAGTATTAAGACGTTATTATGTTCATTTATGCAGCATTTTTTAAAATTTATTCACACTCATAATATGTAGAATATTGGAATAATTGTTTTATATAAACATATATATTACAATAATCCAGATAAAAGTTACTCCAAGCTAAACTACCTGACAATCAATTAATTTACGTCTTGCACATACAATGACAATGAATGAAGTAAAACTAATGATTGTAAGGGTGGAAAACTGTTTTCTTAATGTCTTATATTGGTTCATTCAACAGTGATTAACATTGGTCACTTTTGTTACAGTTCAACAGGTTCAAATTCCAACACAACCCTCTTTTTTCCAATAAATTTAATGATATTTTTTTAAGCCATGGGTGTTTTGTAATATCCAAATATCCGATCTGTCAATAATCTTTCCTAACGTTAATTTACAATATAAAAAATAAAAATACATTGCTATTTTTTCACAGTATTAAAAATCTTTTCTTGTCGAAGGACTTCTTTTGTATCTTCTATAAGAAGTTCATAAGCTCCATAATATGAGGTGACTTGGATTAAAAAATACTCATTTTATAAACAATATAAAAAGCTCGATATGTTTTATAAAATCACATCTTAAATATACAATAAAAGAATAATTAATCAAAATGGTTAAATAATTAATCAATGTAAACAAATAAAAAATCATATTCTCATTGGATTCTTGGGGTTGAATTTCATTATGATAAGCAATATAAATCGATTTGTAATAAAAAAAAATCTATACGATTACCTACTAGAACATATCATTACTTTTCACATAGACGCAATTTTATTTATTTATACATACACGTTACAAAAATTACAAATTATACATTCTTTTGCACTTAGAAATTCAACAAATAAACAATAAGGATTGCAAAAAGTCAACCAAGCAAGCTTATGAAAAATCTACTTTAACTGAAAAATAGTTTGTCTGTATCTAAAAACAATCTGCTATCCTTACTCACACCGAAAAAATGACCAACTAAGTAACAATTGTCTATCGTAAAACAGCAACTTTTAAGATTAATGTACAATAATATGAAATTCATTGCAAACGGAAATGGTTGCAAATTAAATAATGATTAGTTTTTGGTCCAAAATGTACTACGACTCTTTTCAATTTTTTATACACTTCAACCTATTATAGTCAGTGTTGGATGCATAAGTTAAGCCTTATATTATTAAAACTTAATTGCTTTGATGTTAACTCATAAAAAATTAATAATAAAAAGTAATAAGTGATTAAAGCAAAGTTTATTTCTCCTTGATTATCGCTCGTTATTTTTTAATGACAGCTTTAAGTACGTTGCGTGATGAAGCTCTCATTATAATAAAATTGCATACGAGATTTAACAAAGCATCGCATATAAATTAATTCAATTAATTATTTCTTGAAATAAGTAAAAATATAATTTCACATTTAAATTTCTGTTATTATAAAATTGGATGTCATCAAATATTTCTTATAAATAATTGTAATATTTTAGTCTACATATCATTTGAATAATGTTTTGTGTTTATTTCGAGATAATTCATAGATTTTTCATTGTGCTCGTGAAAAATCATAAATGTATTGAATACATCATGATTTAATGCTCGATGAATTTTGAACAGCTGTTTAACGCACAGAACTTTTATGAAATAAAATATTCGAATTATAAAACAAGAGATGAATATATTTCAGTAATAAAATGGAATCATTAGTTGCATTACAATAATTAAAGAAATAGTTTTATATGACTTCCCTGCGAACAAAAATCTTGAACGATTCTCTTCACACTTCTCCAAACATTTTTCTATAAATAATCTTTTCATATCATTACAAGTTTTGCAGCAGTAAAACATATTTCAAATAAACAGTTTGTCTTATTTTTGAAGTAGGGTTTTAATATAACTTTTAAAATTTGTGTATTTAATAAATAAAAAAAAGAGTCACTATAAAATGTTTTTCTATTGGAGTGATTCTTAAGTAAAGGTAGGTAAAATCACTGACAAGATTGTGAAAAATTGTAATCGTGAAGTAGTTAATGGTGCATGTTTTTATCGCTTGTATTGGTTATTATATTTGGTGTTGGAATTCCTGAAAACAAACATGGATATGCGACTTAATTTTATGCATTTAAAATTTTGCATACCTCATCTGACTTATTTATTTGCCTAGTGAAGAAGCAATCTAACAATTCGTATTGACTAATCATATTTAAACAAAATCAAAAGTTTTATACGCAAAACAAACAAAAAAAAATGCTCTAAGTTTTCAATTATTTGTTTGTAACGAAATAAATATTCGTAAAGATTTGAAGGTATTTGTCATTTAAACATCTCAAACTAAGAAAGAAGAAACTTACAGAAGCTGAGACGTATGTTTGAACAACGTAAGATGTAATTGGCTAAAAAGCAGATATCAATATCATATCCTGCATTATAGGCTAGCAAACGGAAGCTGTTGATTTGTTTAGTACGTGGATTCAGATCTTTTAGGAAGACGTAATAAATTCTTAGTAAATATTTTAGAAAAATTACAAATTTTTCTTACAAGTATCGAGCTCAACATAAATAGTTAATCTTAACAGGACAAGTTCGTCGTTGTACTAATTATTATATATCAAAAAAATATGATTTGTGATTTCTTAAAATATTATTTTATAATACAAGCAGACAAAAAGTAATTGATTGTTGTGATTATACTGCTTTTTAATATTGCATATTTTTGCTACCATTATTTTTTGAAAAACAAAATTTGACCGCTTTGAGCGATATTTCTAGTGAATTTTATTTCTTACATAAAGTTTGCAAGAAACTGAATTGAAAATAATAGCGATGGTATTTAGCACCCTATTTGCGCTTCTAATATTTATTTTTGCCCTTTTCTGCGCCTGTTTTCTTAAATGATCTATATTCGTATTTTTATCGCCCATAGTCTTGATGAATTGGTCCTTTACAATATATTATATCGGTGTATGTTTGTATACTAAGGGAATATATTTTTCTTGTGTCACAAAAGGGCAAGGCAAAAACTAATTTTCATAATCTTTGAAGGCTCATTGGTTTTTTAAATAACACGTCTGTTTTACTTATATAACTATAAAAAATATTAAACTTTATAATTTGAACCGTTTCAATTATATACTCTTCTATAAGTTGTGCCTTCCAACAACTTCGAGAGTTCAAGCTCAAATACTAACTAACAACAAGTAATTTTAAAGTATTAACTGTTACTTCTTGGTAGAAATGCACAGTATTTTAAATAATAAGAACACATTATACCATTGATTGAATTGACATTTACTTAGTAAAACTCCATTATAACACGGTGAAAAATAGCAATGTATTTTAGTTCTACAATATTTTTAAGATATATAGTTGATAGCTATAATATATCGGCTCATGCCTTCGTTAAAACTATCTGTACTTACGAAGGCGTGGGCCGAAATAACTATAATGTATATCATATAATTTTTGTAGAACTAAAATTCACCATGACGCATATTGTTGAAAAAGTACTAAAATATATTGTGTTATTAAAAAAAATTATAAGTGGTATATATTGTTTATTTATATTATCAAAAATTGTTATAAAAATAGGAAGAAAATCAATAAATATAAATATAGCTAGTTTATTGATAGTCTTTACAATTTCTAAAAATGGTATTATTTAGTTATACGGCACTGAGTTAATATTTATTGAATGATTTTTTTAAATTCATTTGACACAATAAATTCGTGAAAAACTTAATGTTTTACGGTTAATGTCAATTTAATAAAAAAAGTCGGTTATCATAAGGAAGCTACCATTACAAAAAGCTGTAAAATAATACTTAAAAATTTCAAATACCCATATTTCAGCAATTTCAAATTTGCAATAGGTAAGTTCACTGCCAATGTGACTATACTCACTTCTATTACAAAATTGAATTCAAGAAACAGAAAACATAAATAAAACTTTTTATACTTTGTGAACTCTTTCATGTTTTCCGATCCAAAAGAAATAAGAGAGCTTTTACGCTTCAAATGAACTTCACAAAAAGGAAACAACGTATATTGGTTGTTTCTCTACGAGCGATACGAATTATGATTATTATGATTTAATGTTATCGGCACTTACGTTATTTATAACAGCTTTAATGTTATACATTTAGACTGAGCATTTCCAGACTTTATACAACAAGATAAAATGATAAATTTTATTTCACGTATTACATTATAGAGCCTTACGTAAGTTAAAATCACAAATAGTTTGTTTGTTAGAAATGAAAGATAGATTCGTTAATAAAATGTATCAAAGCGTTTCTTAGGTAATGCATTGTCTACGCTTTCTTAGACGTTCTTTTTCTGTATTCGTATTAGGATGCTTGTATTAAAAGAAATATACATTATATTTTAATTCAAAGTTACCTAAACTGACACAAAGTTTATAAATTATAACTCATAGCAAAAATATAATTATATTGATCACGAATTGTATTGTTTTAGTTATAATTCATTGAAAAAAATCGCTACTTTCAATACAAATAATTTTGTTCTGTCACAAATGGATAAAGTAATTTTCAAAGATAAAAAGATTATTTGAAGATTGAACTCAGAATCGCAGAAGAAATTACGCTTTCTTTTCAAATTGCTATTCAGCAAATCAATTTCAGAGTTTTCAAATTATCTTTTTTTGTATTTATTGACGACAAATTGAGAATCACAAGATCTCAATTAAAAACAGCTTCTCAATTATTAACAAGCTTCTAAAATTGAGCACAAGTTATCTGCAATTTGATCTAAACTGGATTTTTTTATATCTTCATATTTGGTGATATCATTATTACTTCTGATAAACTCAGAAAAAAGAACCAAATTGATATATAAATTTATTTGAATCCATTTAAAAGTAAAATATTATCTTTCAGAACCATCGAAGAACTTGATTTTTGCCCTATTATGCTGTATTCAAGCAACGAAAGAAACGTTTGCCATATTATCTGAGTAATAATATTTCACGGCTAATAAATAAAATACTTCTCTCGACTGGATGCTTTTGTTAAAAACCTCGTAACAAAACAATAAACAACATTTTCTTAACACAGCCTTCCTGCGAAATTATACATTTATATAAAATTCATTGTTCTCGCCTTTTAAACTTAATTGTGACGTGGGTATTTGGTTAAATATTTTTATATCTAAAAAGTATTTCGCGACGATTTCTTGAATTTTTATACCATTTATTAATTCTTTTCATTAGACCTACTCAAATGTATCTGTCCTGTTCTAAAGTAGGACTACAAATGAAATTCCATTTTTAACTTTTTAATTCTCAATATAATTATACACAAGTATTCTTAGTTGTATTTATATGTACTAAGGAATTTGAATACTATGCTTCTAAGCATGAAATAAAAAAAATGTACGCCTGAAACTTCAAATTTCTTGCATTTTTTCAGTATTTATTTGTGTTGAATTGAATCAAACCAACTGATGTTATTAGTATCTGTTTTTATTGTTATTTCATATTTTGCAATCAATAAATTATATCCAGTAAATTCAATATTTTTTGTATGTTTTGTTCGTTTAAATCGATAATCTTAAACGCATATACTCTAAGGTAATCATTTCGATTTGTATTATTTATCTATAGATGAAATTTATCTCAAAGTTTGTTACTCAACTTGTCTTTTCTAAGAGAGGTTAGCTATATATAAAGATAGAGCTAAGACATGACAGGCGTATTGCTCCCGTTACGCCTCGTCTTATGATCGAGCCGAGTAAAGGAATTTAAACAAACGAATTTAAAGACACATGTCCCATTAAATAAAAGCTTATAAATTTATTATAAAATCAAGTTATGGAAATGCCCGTGTTAGGATACGACCCAGTAAGTACCACCACCCAAATCGATGGCGTTAACCTCCTGATTAATCTAATGTAAATCATTGATACATAGCATCAATGCAAATAAACTTATCCGCTTAAAAATGAATCGTTATCAATAATATTATTTTAAATTTTAATCGGTTTTCGAAAACAAAAATAAGTTAACAGTATACTTTTATTTAAAAGAAAAGCGTTAACAAAGCAAGTAATTATAGCTTGAAAGCCTAGAAACAATGGTATCAGCATTTCGTTAATGCTGAGACAATTTTATGGTACTTTTGCATAAAGGTTTACGACAGGCCATATTTATTCTGTGCATTTCAATTATATTAGTCAGTCTTTTATGCTCTTTTTTTTATTTTAAATATGCTTGTTGAACCCTTTTAAATTTGAAAATATTTTCTGCTGGATGTTTTTAGGCAAATGTTTCGTATCTTTGTTTGGACAAAAAAGTACATTAAACGTTAATGTTTGGTAATTTTTACGTATTTTTATAGTGATGGTAAAATTTAATCTTCTCTAAATCTTTAGTATAATGATCATGATTCCATCAAACGGTGGAACTGTTCAAACATTTAACGGGCTGGGAAGTATTATATGTCTTCTGCAGACATTAATATACGCCAATCGCAATGTTTGTACACAAGTATTTTCAGTCACTCACGCCATGCAATTTGGTTTTCTGCATCTTCAAGCATTCTACAATGCGGATGTTATGAAACTGCCCCACACTAAACAGTTTTCATTGGTTATATAGGGGAGAAATATACTTAATAACAATTATATCTATTGTATAATTGAATCATTAGTTTTATATTTTGTAACCGATGCATGTTGTTTATTGTGTATAACTATATTGCATCAGTGTAATATAATGATTGAAATGCCAAAACGCACAACCCAGATTGAAGTATTAACAACAAAGTATATATAATGTCAAAATTTGCAACAATTCAATACAGAAATCTTATCAAGCACTATTATTCGATATCTTAGATTGGATTCAAAGTTTTTTTATTACTATTCGTCTATCAAACCTGATGATTTTATTATGCTAAAAATACAAATTCATTTTACATCACATTCAAAAAATGTAATTTATTTTGCTTTCAAAGAAATATTATTAATCAAAAGCTTATATTTTTACTACATTCTCCATCTTACTTCTCTCTTATGATACAGTTGTATGTAATCCTCGACCGTATCAATGAATTTCTTTGATTTTAATCGATGTCCATATTTGCTTTATAATTTAAATTTTCTTTAACAAAACATCATTTATTTTCTAAATTTGTTCTGAAGAATGGCTTTAAAATCACTAACATCAGCCCACTAAGCAAAACTTATCAGGTTCTAAGCGGTTATGGCAAGCTTAATGTGAACTCGTCGCGTTGAGGAAATATTATATAACTGAAACGCGCCAAACATGACGATTTGTATTTTGTGAAACTTTCTTGAGATTGATAATAAAATTAGAATCAATTAAAACTCTTGGCTCTTGTCTTAATAACAAATAAGGCTCAATCCATGGCATATAACAAAAAAAATTATTTATATGGATATTGCCAAAAACTTATTCCTCATTGGAATCAAATAATAACTAGTCTAAAGCCAAAAACTTTCGGTATACAGATTACATACAAGATACTTAATGTTAATTAACTTGATTTAAGTGACTGATTAATTATACTTGAAAAAAACCTCAAGCACACTTGTGCACGCTAAAAATCAGTGCTGTGTAACTCTACTTGTGTCATGTATATGAGAGAGGTAGATAGATCCCTTTTAAATTCAATAACGTTGTGGTTGGTAGTAATAAAATATTGGTTACGTGTACAGAACGGTCGGTGATGGATTATCAAATAATTACTTCTTTTTCAAAAGAATGTTAAAAGAAAAAAATACATACTTAGTCAAATGTCACTTCTTGATGGAAAGGCATAATATTTTAATTAATAAAGACACATTTTCAATACTAATTTTACAATCTGTTTTATGATCAGGCCCGGTTTCTCTCATTGCGAGCATTATCAAATGATGACGATAATGACGTCTTTAGTTAATAATGCTAGCAATAAACGAAACCGGTTCTGATCAAAAACATATTGTAGAAATAGTGCTTAAAATTGTTTTTAATGTTTACAATTACTTTTGTAATTTACTACATGATTAGACACTGTGAAATGTTAAATAACTATTTGTATTAAGCATTAGTGACACCTTTCACCATTCGTACAAAGCCCTCGGTGTGGGTTATTCGTAATTGTGGAGAGGGCTTTTGCGTGTGCTGGGTAGACTTTATTACATCTTTGATTATTACATCATGACTTATAATAATCCTTCTGATTGTTTGAGTATATGAAATAATTGATATTTATTCTTAGTCGTCCGTAATTCAGCGACATGTAATTTTTATGACAATTTATGTAAAAAAAAACTTTGCCGTTTTATATTTAATATTTGATACATATTCAAAAACTGTATTCATCCTTTCGTCATTCACGAAACACAACTTTTCCTCGAAGCGATTCCCAACCCTCAGTCCTCTGTTTGCGAATAAGAAGAAAAAGTTTATACACTCCTTCGTGTTTGCTCGGCGGCCTTTGAAATTAAGAGCGTCTCCCTTGCGCGAATGAAGGGCACTTGAGGCCTTTTAAAGTGGATGGCATCTTTTATAACCACTAGCCAAAGGAAAACCCGAAAAAGTGCGGTTTCGACAACTTTCACGTACCAAGCAATTTATACTCTTATTTACTGGACTCAAGGTTTTTAAATTTATATACTATAATATACTTAAGCGAAAGAGATAATGAAATAGTTGTTTTTGGAATAATAAACTAAAAAATGTATTCGCATTATAATTAATAATGTGTTTACTAAGTTTTTTATTTTCAATTTAAAATAGAGCACTATTTTATTAGATTTGTTTATATAAAACAAACGTGGGCGTGCAACTCTTTGTTGGGTTAAGTGTGGTTACCAATATCTGTTGATAAAAATATATGTATTATATTTTCTTTCTCCACTTCCTTTAATTTTCACAAGTATTTTTTTATTTAAATTTAGTAAGTTACAAACTGCACAAAAATCATTTTTCAAAGCTAACAGATTTGCAGAATTTTTTTAGACAATTTTACAAATTTACATATCTTGAATCAAGAGTATTTTATTTTTTATTTACCACTGTTTATCCAATACATAAATATTTTGATAAAAAATATTAATTATTTTAATAACTTTAACGACACAATTAAATAATGTTTGTAAGTGTTTTCGTATTACATTTGATGAAGTTTGTTTCAAAAATATAGCCTCGTAAAAAAAATTCCGTCTACGGTTTTGATTTGTTTTTATATGAGAAAGAAAAAAACCTTCCTTGTGGAAAAGGTCAAAGCAGGTTAGAAAAAACAATGTTAAAAAATAAGCGTTATAAAAATGATAATCTCTTTTAGAGATTATATAAAATTTTGTCGGCCTATATATTATAACATGTTCTTTCTTTAATATAAGAGAAAAGTCTTACACGCGACTTCATTTTCGAAAAATTACGGTTTTAAACCTTTAAAAATACATATCACTTTTAAAGCATTCAAATTTTAGTTAGGTTTGCATTAACACAGTAAAAATTGCTTCGAAACCAACAATATAATTTTAATTTTATTCATTAGTTTTTATAGAGGAGAATTAGGCATTTTTTTAGTAATATTTTTAAAACTACAATTTATAAGGCGAATAAATGTATATTGAATATTGTTGCCGTCTTATTTCCCAATAGCTTCTGTTTATTTTACGTAGAATGTATGTTAATATAAAAGTATAAGCATGCTTTTTATCACCATACTGTAGTTTTTATTATCGGACGTAATCAGGTCTCAATCATATTATTACAAATTTATTTAGAGATATTCTCAATTCAATATTTTTAAAATGTATTTTACTTCGAATATATAGTTTTAACATTGACGTTATTTTTTTAATGAAAAAAAGAAGTATTATTTTGCTTTAACTATCTTTAATTTTAAAAAAAATCAATCCAAGATTGTGCTTTGCGTCAGTAATATTTTATACAAAATGCAAGCTCTAAAGGTCTCCAAACTGATAAACAAAATAAATTAATGCATAATTTAAAATAAAATTGTTTGCAGCTATGATGAATTTTTATCTTGTGTTTTCCATTTTTTGAATTGATTTTTTAGTTCTGTATATTTTACGTTAAAATTATTAAACGTATGGCACGTTTATATCAGCTGTAATTATAAGTAACGTCATTTTTTTGGTCATATAAATAAACAACACAAAAACAACACTAAAAATTCATATTTTCAGTACAATAACGATATAATGAAAACGTTACCGAGGGTGTTAAAATTATGGACCTGGAAACGGAAATTTGCACCTTAGCTTGTAATGGGCGTTATGTATGAGACAATATGGAGGTACTGAAGTAGCGATATGAAGCTCATTATGCCGTTAGTGTCATTATTATGCTATTTAAAATTATCCATCTGAATAAAACAGTTACTTATTTCTTGGTAAAAATGACAGTAAAAATTATTTATATACATTTAAAGATTTTTAAATATTAACATGGTTGTAATTCGGCAACATAGCAATTTCTTTTAGAGACAGTTAGGAAAGAAGTTTGGGTAGAAAAATGCTTCATTTTTCACCATATATCATATATTGGAAATATATGATATTTGAATAAAACATGTATGTTAATTTAATATCGAATTTTGGTTTGTAAAAGATGTTAACAATATTCTACATTACGACGGATATTTCCGGAAATAAAATATTAAATTGAATGAAAATTTTTAATATGAATAACTGTCTCTTGTTTACTGACTTACTAATGTTGTCTTTATTCCGTTGTTTCAGGTAAGTGACTGACAAATTGGCAATTTAAAATATCCACTCGGGTAAGTTTTCAATTTAAATGAGTAAATTTAATCCAATCAGCACGACAAAATGGCTGAAATTTACTCACATACACCACAAACAATATTGTTTTGATTTCCCATGAGGAATTCGGCGCAAAAGTTTGTTTTTAATAAAAACGTCAAGCTCTTTTTAGTGTGTTACATGGATCATTTTCTAATACAATCTAATTTAATAAAGAAACGGTTCTCTGATAAACAACCAGGTATTGGATTGATACTTTCTTGATTAAGGGAACACGAAAGCTTTATATGACTTTTATTAAGTATATTTCAATACTTATAGAATTTTAAATTCTCCCAAAAAGAATGATACGAAAATAAAATATATTAACATAAATCTCTATAAGAAAAAATGGTATCACATTTGAATATGAACTTAAGAAAGGTTTCGTTGTCATTAATTGCTTAGTCAAAGATTGAAATCACCATGACGACACTTTCATACATGGCGTAGAGTAAATTATTTTATAATTTATTTATTTCTGTAAGCCCTAAGTATTTTTTTCAGTCATCGTTACAGTCATAACAATCTGAATCATATCATAATGAACAATAAAACTTAGATCTCAGAATGGACACTTGCTTTTTGATATGATAAATGTTTTTATTGAATTTAAAAATGGTTAAAATGACAACTTTTCATATAACCAAAGTCAACTGGTAGCCTCAGTTTATTTAAGCGTGGAATATTCACTTTTAGTATATGACAATTCTCGCAAGAAGAAAAACCAGGCTTATCATTAAAAACAATAAAAGCAATACAATTCAAAGTCTGTTTTGTTTTCATTAATATTTGTTCATGTCAAAGAAGTTTTAATAAAGGTGAGTATATTTTCAAAAGAGTTAAAGATGTATTTTTCGATTGCTTATTGAATATTCGTAGACTGGAATTTTTTTGGCTTTGTTAGCATTTTAGTACAAGAATAGTAAAACATATTCAGAAAATATTCACTTCCACTCATGTTAGTAACCGAGTTAATGTAAATTAGTTTTTATTTTAATTTTAACTTGCTTAAAATTTAAGTTTTAAATAAATTATGAATCGATGTAGAACCTCAAAATGCATTGAATGCAATTTACAACTCTAGCCTTAAACGTGCAGTTGAATGAACAAATTGTTTACCACCGAGGATTTCCAACTGGGAGAAAAATTCCGCTTAGTTTCTTTTCAAGCGAGTTTCCTCGCAACCAAATTATTCGTGCGGTATTTAGTATGCCTCATGCCTAATGAAGCCTCAATATAAAAAAAAATATGAGTTATAAGTACGCCTTTTTTCAATACTCTTAAAAAATCATTCTGATTTTATTAAACTAATTAGTAAACGGCCTGCGTGGACTCAATTGGAAAATACTTATACTTTACGTACATATTCAAAATTAATTACTTGGAAAATTTTATAGCAGTTTTCTACTAATATAAAAAGATTCTCAATTTATAACAATATGCTTTGGAGATATTCATGATTGAATATCGTTAAAAATTTTACATCAATATTATCCATATTTTTTTGTTACTGTGTTGATTTTCCACTCTAATTCCCCTGCAGAAATTGTTTTACAAGATCGTTTTCGAAAACGATAAAAAATAGAACGAGGAAACAAATGATTCACTTTTAAGGTGTTAACTGTCCCTTTTTGATGGAAAGGCATGATATTTTAAATAATAAAAATACATTTTTTAGTACTTGTTTCCACAATATATTTTTTGATCAGGACCGCTTTTGCTTATCGCGAACTGTCTTTTATTAATTTTTTTCTATCAATTGATAATGCACGCGATGAGCGAAACTGGTCTTGATCAAAAAATACATTGTGGAAATAGGTACTAAAATTTTTTTTTTATTATGTGAAATAAATGATTGTTGTTAAACAAGCTGTATATGATTTAACGCATTAAATATGTTGGAGATTCGTTGAAATAGAAACATTACAGAAAACTATTTATTTAAAATGAAACCTATAAAAATCCAAAGAAAGAGAAAATTTTGTTAAATTGTAAGAGGTTTTCAAGTCGCAGATAACGCAGCCAAAGAAAACCATCGCACCTAGATATTGATTTCTAGACTCCTGGACTTATAATTCGCAAAATTAATTATATATCACGCATCTATAATAGTAGTATCCTTGTTTAAGGCTTTCAATGGAAGTCTGAAGAATTAGGAATGCAGAAGACACATGAGGCAAGAAACCCGTCTTTAGCAAAATGTAAAGCGCCGGCTGAAAACGGCAGATGCTTGAGTATGCATCGGTGGGTCGACTCTAATCAAATGCTATGAACTGGAAAGGGCTCGGTCGATGATTTTGTTTTTTAAGGAAAGATGTTTGAAAACTGGATTGTGTGCATTGTAAGTTTTCAAGGTAGACCTGAAAGCACTGGATCAGATTTATAAAATGCCTAGCACATTCAGCCTCAGAATATCAGTTGTTTTCAAACACAACGATACTTAATACGGTGAAAAAATAGCAATGTATTTTAGTTCTACTAAATTTATAAGATATATATTATAATTGAAAGCTATTTCGGCTTATGCTCAACTAATGCTATAATAAAATTCTACCAAATAAATGACAATCAGCAACAATACTTATTTTAAAATAGAGAAAAGTGTTGCTATCTCTTATCTTTTATCAAAATATCAGTCATCAATGATTTTTTTATCTATTGAGGGTTAAACTTGACAGGTCCGTTTTGCAGCTAGATTTTTTCGCATAAATATATGATCAATATTGATCTAGTTGAATTATTTATTCGCTATTATATTTGAAAAGTAATTCATATATTTTTTTTATTTGATTTTTAGTATACATAAATTGTTTGCAAATATTTTTTTAGCAATTATTCATCATGTGTCCAATTCAGTCCGTTTTGATCAATAATTTTATGCAAGAGTTGGATGCTAATCACTTCAAAATTCGCACATGTTGAATTCAACGGAACCTGATTATTTAAAAAAATTAACGTCAAATATTTTGATTTACTACATGCCTACTTTACTACATTTTTTTGCCAACGACCATACCACGTTGTAAACACCGGCTCTCGTGCGATCACCGAAGTTAAGCAACATTGGGCGCGGATAGTGCTTGGATGGGTGACCGCTCGGGAACACCGAGTGACGTGTTCTCTTGGCTATGGGAAGGAAAACCCAGATAGAAAACCGAACACCAACCCGCCTGGGCAGCGTGGTGTTGCTATGTCCAAACCCCCCCCTGAAAAAAAAAAAAAAAATAAAAATAGGGGGAGGCCTTCATCCAGCAGTGGATCGACCCCGGCTGATGATGATGATGATGACAGGTTTTGCTTTATGACGGATTCAGGCATTCAAATACACGGATGTACTGAACGTCAGTAATAGTAAGCGAAGCCTTAGTCGTTACTGAAAGAATACGTAAAATTGTATAAAATTTCATCCAATTTATGCAACAGTACTGCCATAAATTTTTCTTCAGTTTTTATCAGTTTTATTATTTCTAACTTACACAAATCAGCATGTGAAGATAATATTCTATAATTCTAAAATGAAATTTCATCACTTTCAATATCTGAAATATAAAATTTTCCAGAAAAACATCAATATTATACTCAGTCAGTGCTTAAATTATTGTCTTAAAGTTTAATTACACGAAGGCGAAAATGCATCATATTTTAAATGTTTCGCATAGTATTTACTATCAAATATAAACCAAAATCCTTTCACTATCTTTAACTTACCATTTTTCATAGTACCTAATTTTTTTATTCATATTATTTATTTGATACATACACGTTAAAATAGCAAATAATAAGTATATTTCTTTTGCAGCGCTCAAAAACTTAGAAATTAATTGCTGGAAAATTAAAAAAATAAACAATAAGACGATTAACAAGGACAGAAAATAAATCAACCAAATAAATTCATGTAAAATTTACATAAATACATATAAAATAGTATTCGCCTGAACTTCGTCCACATGGAATATGTCGACATCTGTAGCAATACTGTTAGCATATATATATATCAGCATTGTTAATCCTCTTACCACTGGCATCCCCATTGGCAGACTGGTTCTACACTTTGGAAGAACAAACAATTCATGTCTAAGATTTCTCAAAAAAATATCCGGAACATATAATTTAATATTATCAAGAATGGAAAAATTCTCATTTTGGTCTTGTGTGAGTCGAAAGAAATATGTGGCGAGATACATTTCTCTTCGAGATTCTAAATATAAATTATAAATATAAATTCTAAAAAGTGTATATATCAATAAGAAATTCAGTAAGATTAAGCCATAGATATGCTTTATATGCCTTCAAGTAAAAAACCCTCAAAAATTTCTTCTGAGCCTTTCCATCGTCAAACAATAAATCCACTCTCAAGCCAACATCGTACAATTTATTTACAAAAGGCATACAATTTTATTTCCGATTTGTTATATTTTTTCTGCCAATAAAGAAAAAATTCGAATACTTACGTTATGATATTAGTGTAATTTATTCTTAAAACTATTTTTGATAATCATAACACAAGCGTAATAAATTATATACCTGAACAAAATCGTTTGACAAAGTAGGCACATTCCATATCCCATTTTCTCGGTCCTCACACGTGTTCATTCTGAGGCACAATAAGCTTGTATAGGCAGCGAGCAAATAACGCAAAGTCAAATAAGAAAGTCTTCGCCATCTAATGTTTAACGTGAGCATGTAAGTAGTTAAGAACTGAGTTTACAGCTAAACTCTGCGTTAAATATTTGTACCTACACAAAACAAAAGTGGGCGATATTTATTCAATTATTTTACCCGTTAAGAACGCTACGTAGGTTTATCGCGTTATAAATTCTTAATGTAATAACGTAACGTTATTATTTTATATACACGAAGTTCGCAAGTTAATCCAAGTATATATAGAAAATATGCACAGAGATCTTATTCTTGACGTTAAACAATGTTTTAAAAAATACACCACGTCGATTTTATCAGTTTTGTTCAGTGAGTGTTTTTTTAGCAATATATAATTTGTATCCCATTTATCGGTTTTTATAAGATAACTTTGAAAGAACTATCGTGATTCATACATATACAATCTTTATTTAAGATGTTTTCTATTATTTGAAGCTTTTTTTACAATACATTAAGCAAACGTTAGATATGTTTCGGAAGCTTTTAAAATCGGACGCTTCAAGCAATTCCCGAAGAGAATGAAATTTGTGTATCGAAACCATTTATTGGTATAAATGAATAATAAAGTGTAAGTTTTTAGTTCTATAGACTTATAATATAATTTGTGTGTGTGTGTGTATTTATATTTTCTTATGTTTGAGATAGCTTGCAAACTCTGGACACTTCTGTATAATTAATTATCTCAGTTGTCTCATCAGTACCCGTTATGGCTTAGTACTCAATACTATTACAGTCTCTTATCATTGTGTCGGAAAAAGCAAAAAAAAACATATGATTTAACGATAGGACACGTTTTTTGTTTTCATTTTGTATTTCTAGTTATCTTTATGTGTTTTAAAGCACTTCAAAGTCTCTTGCATAAATGTATCAGATTGGGAGCATTACCGGTAAATTCATTGATTTTTATTGATATATAAAAAGCACATTTTATTCAAATAAATCTACATTATTTTAAGAATGGCGAAATAGTGTGAATATTAAGGTATTAAAATTCTTGACAAATAATTGAAAAAAGTACCGCTATTACGCAGCGAGATTTCGACAAAAATGCGTTGCTGTAATGGTTTTGGGTACAACGACGGACAACCTACATTAATGTATTCATAATCAAATCACGGCTTAGTGGCATAGAAAGAAAATTAGTTACAATGGATAGTAAACGAGAACAATATCTTTGAAACCAACGCTTTTTTATACAAATTCAATAAAAAATTAATGATAAATTCACATCCAATTTATTACCAATCAAAATCAAGAACCTTCCACATAGCAGAATAAACGCCATCTTTTCTACAGTAACCGAACGTGAAATATAAAACAAAGAAATATGTATACATGAATTTTTAAGGCAAGCGTTAATTTATGTCAATAAGACATTTTATCTGTCACGTTATACGTTACACAGATTATATAGCCTTCGGATTAAGCTTGGTAAAATAAATCAAAATTCTTATTTGTTTTTCTCCCAAGTGACGTAAGCTGTCATTAAAACTTATTTATTTTTATATATTTGAGTGTGGTTCCGTTTCAAATGTGAGGACTTTTCGGCTTTGTAGAAGTGGACTCAACATTTTATTTATTCAAGAAACTTCTACTACACTACAACATTTAAATTAAGAAAGCTAAAAAGCTTATCGTACACGCAACCAAAAGGAAGGAGTACAACTGGTGAATAAATAAAATATACCTTTATCAGTATTACATTATTGATTTGTATATTCTTAAAAAAATAAGCTTTCTTTTGATGAAGGCGTTAGCCGAAATAGCTTTTAGCCATTTATCGTTTTTATATATTTTTTAATTTTGTAAAACTAAAACACTGCTATTTTTTCACCGATAATGGAGTTTAACCAAGAAAATACCAATTCAATCAATAAAGTTTTCTTTATGTAAGCATTATATATATGTTTATGTTAATTTGTTAAATTTATTAAATATATATAAGGTTATTTATTGAACCCCAATTATTTCATATGTAGTGGGTTACACAATCCTTATTTCATATTTTTAGTAAGCCATATTTTTAAATTTCATGTAGTTTTATTTTTTCAAATTTAAGAAAAATAAGACGTGATTTTTATCCACCCGTCTCAATAAAGCATACAAACTCTTATCCTTTTTTCAATAAAATAATTTTGGATTTATAAATTAATCTTAAAGATATTAAAACAATTGCAATTCAGCGATAATTCAATAAACAAGAAAATATTCCTAGAAATATGTTATCTTTCAAGTGTTGTCCTAAATCTTAATTAAGGACTAACATTTTTTTTCCTATTCTTAAATTGATCTCTTGAATTAATTTGCTAATATATCTTTTTTCAATAACCAAAACGTTAGAAACATTGAAAATCAATTTCTTAGGACTTCTTCAAAAA
The DNA here is from genome assembly GCA_028555115.1 of Himalopsyche japonica. Lineage (NCBI taxonomy): Eukaryota > Metazoa > Arthropoda > Insecta > Trichoptera > Rhyacophilidae > Himalopsyche > Himalopsyche japonica. Next base: position 949,827 of record JAHFWJ010000700.1, on the reverse strand, counting down.
GTTTGTATCGATTTTATTTTATCCATAATATAAAGTCATGAGCGGAGACTAAAGCGAAAGTTTATTCGGATCACGTAGCGCCGCCATCCTTCATCCTTGCTTCGCGTCTCTCGTCACTTCCGGTCAACGTAGACAGGATATCCGGTCGCTTTGGCGCAAAATTAGACACGTGTGAATATTAAGGACTCTTCTGTGTTATATGATATATCGAGTTGCCATTTCACATAATTTATATCTACGGATTTATTTTGCTAACATTAATAACATTCTTGAAATGTTTTTTTTTTGAAGTTGTCACATTGTGATTTAATGCACAATTGCAATACTTATTTTGAAAATATTACGAAACCCTGTTGCTAGGTAGTAAAATGCCTGTCTACAGACGATTAATTTGAAGGTAGAAAGACAAGAGTCAATTGATATTTGGAATGTAAATGTATTTATCAAAGAGGTGTTATTATCTCAACGTAAAATTTTAGTTCTAATGATCGACCACGTTACCTATGCGTGTGGAAACGTAGCGCTATGTATATATTTCCGGTCTGACACAAAAGTTGTTGAGTTCGAAAATTTTAAATTCCCTACTATTCCATAAATACATTTTACATAAAATTATCTACAATTTTTTTAGATGTTGGAAATACCGTGGCTCCTTACTTGTCATTCTTGCGGTCCGTTCATTCACTTTATCCAGAGGTTTCAAATTTAGTTTCATCATCCACCGCATTTCCGGGCGCACTGTTTTGACGGTCGGTCATTAATGATTAAAATTTCTTTGCCACTTTTTTATGGCTGATAATTTTATTGATAAAATATATCTGTTTAGAAAATATAATATAAAAAAATATATACGTTAGCATAGTAATTTTAATTCTGAGGGTGGCGACATGACAAAATAGTTTTTATAAAATAAAATCATAATTTTATGAATCGACTGAAGGTGCTTGATGGAATTTCAATATCAAATTTAAACTTCTTTTAAAGTCTTTTTGGTAAATACTACATTTTTTAAAAAGCATTGCAAACCCGCATTGTGCATTCGCCAAATTTATTTACGCTTCAGAGGCACGAATGTTTGATTACAAAACGAAAGCAGATTGATCGGTTATTAAATTTTCTTTCTTTCTTTCAATTAAAAAAATCTCTTTTTTTTTAAGAAAATATGATTAATATTTTGAATAGCTTCGACGGCGAGAAAATTTACCATTATAACGATAAAACAAAACCTTAATTTTTACTCAATAAAGCTCAGTTATATTTTTGCAAATTCGGCATTGCCTACGGACATCTGACACTGCGACCGGGACATAAAAGGAAATTTATTTTGCTTAGGAGTCCATCTGATAAAGGAAGGGTAATATATTTCCGTGGCGAGCCTCGCTCTGTTCATTCAATGATAATTCATTGATAAACACATTTTCTCTCGCTTTTGTTTCGCGTTTAAAAATACGGACCCATAATAAAAAGAAACAGTAAACTTTTTCGCTGTGTTTTATTGACTGTAAAGTTCATCATTTACTTTGTACATTTTTTGATTACTGGGCACTTGCAATTCCAATAAGTTTTGGCATTATTTTGCAAAACGTTGAAAAACAATTCAATGTGATATATTTTAACTTTATCATGAAAATTGAACTTTACATACAAAAATATATCATATCAATAAAAAAATAATAACGAAGAAGTAATATAATGTTTCCTAGAAATAAATGCTTTAAAATTAATCATTGAGATTCACTTACAAAATTACGATTTATTTAATAACTAATTCATTTGTTTTCGTTACTCGAGACAGCATTTTTTTTCAATACATAATGTATTAGTCAAAATAAGATCGAACGTTTTGTTTCAATTAATGCGACTTTTGTGTGTTAAAATAATTTGTCAAATAGTTTTCTTTTTCTTTTAATGTGTTACCTGTCACTTCTTGACAGAAAGGAATAATGTTAAAAATAATTAACAGTTTTTAGAGTTTTTTTTCCACAATATATTTTGTAAGCGGAACAGGTCCTGATCATACAATTTATTGTGAGAATAGTACTAAATTTATGTGTTTTTTTTTATTCTAAATGATGTTTTTACAATTAAATTTGACCAACATCGTGCATTTGCTTGAGTATTCAAAAACCATGCTATTAAAGTTCTTGACTATATGAAAGCACATAATACGCTAGAAGCTTTATTAAATACAATTCGCATACGATGTATATTTGGTCTATTCTTCATAGACAACCCAAAACAAGGCATTTACGACAGCGTTTCACTTTAAAATGCCGTGCCGAAAACAAGTTGGAAGTATTATTTTATTATGAGAATATATTTAAATATTCAGACATGTTCGTCTACCTATTCTCGAGTTGTTGGAAAATTTAATTTTAACAATTGTGATATTCTATTCAACCGAAGCGCCAACGACAGCGAGTCTCTGGTCAAACATTATCATAAATTAAACTTTTAATGTCCTATTGGAAGTATCATAGAAGAATTGTTTATAAGTAAGCTCTTTCATACTTAATACATCAGTATTTTTACTGTATGTATAATAAGCACTCTATTGGTAAATTAAATAACAAACAGTCTCTCTTATAGTGTATCAATTACGTGGTTTATTCGAAGACTTGAAAAGAAACAAAGGTTTCATAATATTAAATGCCATATTTCTTTTTACCTTACTTCCTTTCAGATTGCAAAATTTTAAATTTCTACAGAAATTGAAAAAAATTGATACCTTATCATTATTTTGTATTTCATTTAAAAATAATACATATTTACCGATAAAATACGTTATTTATGATTTTGTATACTAATAGAGATTCAGAAAGAATGATAAAAGTTAAAATTAGATTTGTAAAAAAGTATGCGAAATAATATTAAGGTTGGAACCCATTGTAATAACAAACTGCTTATGGACGCAAAAAATCCATAGATATAGTATGTACTTTAAGCAGTGTCAATTCCAGGATTCGAGTCCTTCACGGCTCCAAGCAAGTAGAACGAAAACAAAGATATGTTCATTCTACCTTGTTACAAATATTCAATAAATGTGATCAACTCATTTTTCGCAGAAAAGAAAACTTTTAGTCCTCAACACGTCGCGCCATAGACCAAAGGCGAGAAACTGTAATCTCATTTTAGCGAAAGCTATGCGTTGTCAGTGAAAAACCGTGATTACGGTCATTTTTTTTGTACTACCCTTTTGTAATCCATATACTTATATAATTACATTCGCATACATTTACATTGCTTTTGTTATACACGAAAATATCTTACCGTCTTTGATTTTTTCTACCTTGTACAATATATCATGACAAAACCTGATTAGAATTTGTCATGCTCACCAACATTTTGCTAGTATACTTTAACAATCTTTACATATGTAGATAGATAAGAAATGTAGGTATTTTTCTATAACTGTTTACTCAAAAAATGTAGGTTTTATGAATACATAATGTTGACACATTCTTCAAATATATTTAAAAAACTGTAATTGTCACAGGAAAGTCTACACGAAAAAAAGTTTTTTTGAAGTTCTAATAATGCAGATTATTGAAAAAAATGCAATTTATGACATCGACTGAAGATGCTTGATGGAATTTCAGTATCAAATTTAAATTATTACAACTTTGTACAATTCCACATGTTTTGTCAAAGGCGACCCAGGTTTCGCCTTTCGGCATCTTCAGACATTCTATCACATGGATGCAACAGAACTGTTCAGTGTCGTTATCGACAAAACAAATAGAATCGTACAAAATTGTAACAATTCAAATTTAAATATGCAATTACCTTTATCTTAATTACCTGGAATCGCAAACATGATATTCTAGCAGTTACGTATTGTAATTATTTATGGACCACACAATTAAGTAATATGTTTTTCGAATCAAGAAAAAGGAATGTCTGTTAATAAATCGTCGCGCTATAATAACGTGTGAAATAAAATAATATACCTTACCCAGAAAGGCTTGTGTAGTTTAACAAATTAATACCTCTCAGCTTGACACAGTTCCTAGGTATCTATTACAGTATCAACGAGTACAAGTAGTAAAAATATTTTTCAAAGAAATAGTGCAAAACTTATTTGATTTTAAACTCGTCATTGATTGAAGAAATCGTTTCATTTTTATATTATTTATGGTATCGCGAATGTTTATTGAAATCTTTTTCTGAATATTTTATGGCATCTTTTATTGTATTTCAATCTGCAGACAGCCATAACTCGCAACAGGAATAATTCATTTGATTTATCTCCGTTCATATTGAAAGGGAATTCGATATATGAAGCGTTCTTTATCAGTTTGTTTGCCATCTTGACGTATTAAATTGGAAAACTTGGCGACCAAAGTCTCATGTCTTATATTTGAATCAGTTTGAGGTGAGCGTATATAAACTTTTAGAATACCATAGATGGGCAATGATTAAGCTTTTAAATATTTATTTATTTATGTATACACGTTACAAAAGTTACAAATTACAAGTTTATTGCTTTTGCAACGTCAAACTATTTAAAAATTTAATGTTGGAAATTCAAGAAATAGAAAACAAAACAAATAATAAGGATAGTAAGAAATTCAACCAAGCAAGCTAATGTAAAATCTACTTTAACACATTAAAAAATAGTATTCGCCTGAACTCAATTTCATCCACGTGGAAAATGTTGACATCTGAAGCAATACTGTTGAGCATAGTTAATCCTCTTACCTTTGGCATTCCCATTGGCAGACTGGTTCTACACTTTAGAATAACAAACAATTCATGTGCATGATTTGTTAAAAAAAATCCCGAACACACAATTTAATATAATCAAGGATGGAAAAGTTCTCACTTTCGCCTTGTATGAGTCGAAAGAAATATGTGGCTACAAACATTTCTCTTCGATTTTTCAAACTATTTAAGTGAGCATACCTAAAGGAAAGTTTGAAGAGAAATATGCACATATATATAATTTATGATATCGACTGAAAGTGCTTTATGGAATTTCAATATCATATTTGAATTGTTACAACTTTGTACGATTCCACATATTTTGTCAATAACGACCCGGGTTTTGCCTTTCAGCATCTTCAGTTCTGTTGCGTCCGTGTGATAGAATGCCCGAAGATGCCGAAAGGCAAAACCCGGGTCGATAGTGACAAAACATTTGGAATCGTACAAAGTTGTAACAATTCAAATTAAATATATTTATTTTTATTGCAATTAAATCGAGGAAGACATGCATTATTTTCGTACTTAAATGAAATTGCATAAAACTGTATGCCATAATCGTTTTAGTTAGATCTTGTTACTTTCAAGACGAAATTTCAATTGAACGTTAACTTGCTAAAAGCAGATTTCTTCCTACATCGTTTTATTCTTAACGATATCAAAGCATGTTTTATATTTAGTATGGTAATAGCAATAAACGATTTTCCTTCTTCGACCTTTCATACTTAACATTGTAAATGGGTTATTTCCATAGAAAAGCATAAATGAAATACGTGCTCTATGGCTGTGTTGAAATTTTCTACGCAGTGACCTGTTAAGTCAACGTGGGAGATAATGTCAAAAGTTGAAAATCGTTTGAAAATTACGCATTGTTTTAAGCGGATAATCTAAAAACGTAAACTTTCAAAAAATGTAAAAGCAATATTCTAACGAATTGAGAGTTTTACGTTTTAAAAAGAAAACCAACTTGTGAATCTTTGTATTTTTAAATAATGTATTTTTTAATTATATTTTTTCAAACATGTATATTAGTTGATTGGCTTACACCTTCATCAAAACTATGATATTATATAAGGTGTAGTAAAAAGTCCTGACGTTTTTTTTTAATGAAACTCAAAGTGTTTTTTTTAGTTTTTATTTACAAAAAGTAATCTCCCTGTCTATCTATAACCTTCTGCTACCTATTAGATAAGTTTATAATCCATTTAGTAAAAAACTCTACTGATTTGGAATTAAAATAGTCGGAAATAGCGTTTTTCACTTCAATTTTTGTTTGAAATATTTTATCCCTAATTTTTTTTTATATTAAACGGAATAAATGGTAATCCGATTATGCTAGATCTGGTAAATAAGGTGGATGCAATAAAGTTGTCCAACTCCTGGATTGTTTCCCAGGTCATATTCGCCATATGAGGTCGCGCGTTGACGTGTTGTAGGGATAATGTTGCGTATATTCGTCCTACCCGGCCTTTTTCTTGTCAAAGCTGCACTTGATTTGTTTAATTGGTCACAGTATACTTGTGCCGTCATAGTTTCACCATATTTAAACACTTCATAATGAATTATTACTTTGAAATCCCTCCAAACACAAAGTAAGAGTTTTTTTGGGTGTAAACCAGTTCGAGGGGTCGGAATTGGTTGTTGTCCACGATTTAGATATTGTTTTTTCTTTGATATATTCGTAAATAACACCCACTTTTAATCTCCGATAATCAGATTTAGAAAAAATGGTCGTAAAGTGTGTTTTTTTGCAGCAATTGGCACGCGCTTAGTCACTGCGCCTTGTTCTGATCGCTCAACGCGTGTAGCACCCAAATTCCTACTTTTCGAATTTTTCCCAGTCTTTTCAGGTACTTCTGTGTTATGGACCATTTAGTACCGACTATATTGGACAATTCCTTTTCTGTGAGCATAGGATTTTTTTCGATTTCAGCTTTCAGGGCGACTCCATCCACTGTATGAGGTCGTCCACTTCGAGGGTAATTTTCAATGCTTAAATTGCCAGATTTAAAATTTGTAAGCCATCTCTGACATTTTCAAACCTTTAACACGTCTCCATAAACGTCGCAAATGTTTTTTGTGGCGACGACTGCACTGTTCTGGGCGTTATATTGAAAAAGCATGCAACCGCAACCAGATATTCTTATGAAGGGCAAAGGTCGGTCATTCTGTTTGTGGCAAATGAACATATTTTTTTTTATACGGAACGTAACTTGAAATGTCACACAATATGAAAAAAAATATTTTGACATCTTATTTAACCAAAGGCCCGAAGCCGACCGATTTTAAGACACGCGTTTGAAAAAAAAGTCAGGACTTTTTACTACACCTAATACTTCGCGATATTTCGCTTTTAGTTCTAATGAAGACGTAAGCTAAAATAGTTTAATATATTATAATTGTTGTGGAATTAACATACATTGCAGTTTTGTCACCGTATCAATATATTACGGATGCCCAAATATCATTCTATTATAATCTCTAGTGAAAAATCATTTATGTAGTATATTAATGTATGCATAAGAATTAAAATTTGTTTTTTTTTTCAATTTTACAAATTAGAAACACTCATGTTTTTAAATAGATAATGTATATTAGACAGAAAAGAATGAATATACGTACAATAAAATTATTTGAAATAGATACCACATAAACAAAAAACAGTAGCTAGAGAATTTGAATTATTGAAACATTGAACAATTCCACATATTTTGTCACCAACGTCCCAGGTTTCGCCTTTCATCACCTTTAGGCATTCCATGACACTAATGCAACAGAATTGAAACACAATAAACATTTTGTATCGGTAATATACAAGAGGAATTAATAACAAAGTAAAAACGCCGACTCTGATACTAGTATTCCAACTTATAATTGAAAATAGCGTTCGATACTGTTGATGTGATGATAATGAAAATCTATTGTCTATAATAAGTTTTAATAACATTGTTCGCGGAATGATAAAAGACTTTTACAAAAAATAATAATCATTACAATTTTTAACATAGAGATACAAATTTATTTGAAATGGTCAAACATTATCATTAATGACATTATCTGCTCATTAAACAAATCTCACGTAAACTATATAACAATGAGGAGTTGAGGCGATTTAGCTGATCGTTACGAATATAACTTGATTGACTAACGTTTATTTCGAAAATTTCTTGGTAAAGTAATTGTATTTTTTTTTTTTTTTTAAACGTGTGTTATTTATATATTCATTCAGATAACGTGTGATAATGATAAGCAAAATTTGTGGCATACGCGTTGTTTTAGTAAAGAAGTCGTCAAACATTTAAAACATTATCATTAGCAATTGAAATATTTTTTTAACTGTAAATAGTTCAGTTCTTTCATAAATGACTGCTGGAATGATGTGTGAATTCCTTTTTGCTTCTATCCAAATATTTAGAGAAGCTGTGTTGAATATATACAGTTAGATACTATGTACTTTTTCTGCTAAATATAATAACAGAGATATTATAATATATCGTACTATAAAGGCAGTAAAATGGCGTTGTAGTAATTGTATAAATTACCACATCAATCAAAAATACGGCTTCATTGAATGTCAAATCCATATTTCAATTTAAATACTTGCATTAATAATATCAACCGAAAAGAAAAAAGAAATTAAACCATAACTTACAAACTTGTCGTCTTCGGGAACGGAGTCCCTTCCCGAAATCCGTATAATAAAATGATTCCAAAGTAAATAAACTACCCGGCATGACTTTCGGGCACGCTGTATTTTAATCGAAGGACGCCGAACGGACAAAGGGTGGGGGTGGGGGAGCGAGGTTGGTCTCAGTTTTTTTTTCTTATTCTTTTCTTCAGTTCCCAGTGGATTTACATTTTCAGACACATTTTAATATCGGCCAGTGAAGATTTGTGCACACAATTGCCAACAGAGTTCCTTACATCCCAACTCATCCATAACCAGAACTTTTTTGATAAATTCTTCGGTTTTTCGATGCGAACCGGAGCAATGTATATCAATAAATTTAATAATATTTTGTGTTAGACAGGAGTCTGCAAACTTCTTGAGAAATTGATATTTCGGATTGGCGGATTGAATGACCAAAATATTCTTATTGTCAAACTATTCAAACAATTTATGTGCGAAACGTATATGAATATGCGAATGGAACATAAATCTAAGAAAGTTTTTTGTATGCATATGATATGGTCATAAAAATATATATTCTGTTAGCAACACAGATTTTTTTGCAACGTACAACAATTTTGATTCAAACAAAAAAAAAGAATTATATATTCTTTGATCTATGGTTTGAGAAGATAATATATTAAAAAATACTACTTTTTTTTTTGTCTATTACTTTAGAGCATAGGTTCCCAACCTTTTCCGGGTGGCGACCCCTTTTCATAAAATCCACGTGACCCGCAACCCCCCCATACAATCCACAAACATGCAACAAAAATATTTTTTTAGTTGACCGTATAAGTTAGCGACCCCCCAAAAAACCTTTCGCCACCCCTAGGTTGGGAACCTATGATTTAGAGTTTAAAAAATATATATCACTTTACCTCATCAAAGAGTGACAAGGAATCGTGGCCCGGACCCGTCGAATAGTTCTTATTTTGGAAATCATTGCTTTAATTATTTATTCTTAAAATATTCATCAAGTTCTTTGGATTTTAATGTGTACCGATATTTTAAAACCGATTTAAAATTCAATTATGAAACAATATAACTAAACGTTAATACTTTTACCGTATTCATTTATTACATGGCTACAACACTGTACTTCTATGATTCTCTTTCAACCCCAATTACTCCACTTCCATGCAAGCTTTCTTTAGTTCTCCCGATTGTAGCAAATGCAAAATATCTGACGATTTGGAACGGAGAAGATATGAAAAGAATGATTGAAGCTTTTCGGAGGCACCCACAACTCGAGACTAAACAAGTTTCAATGTACATCCGTCAATTACATAGGGAATTGCCTGATTTTATTTCTTAATTTCCGCATTAAATAATAATACCGACGATAAATGTTTACTGCGTCAGACACAGATGGATATTTGAGTAGTCGTTTCCACGCCAATGATATGGTACCGTAAATACCCTTTATTGATTGATTGAATTGGCATTCACGTGGTAGAACTCCATTACAGCACGGTGACAAAAATGGCAACGTATTTTAGTTCTACAAGACTATTTTTTAAATATAGTTGATAGCTATTTCGGCTCACACCATCGTCAAAACTATGCTTAAACTAACATTTGCTTATCTATGTATAGTTGTGTAGAAAAGGCACACAATACATCTTCTCTCCTGTTTTAACAAACTAGCTTGCTTCTTGCTCACAATAAAACTAAAAATTGTAAATTAAACTAAAAAGGCGGCTATATCAATAAGTTTACATATGGCACGGAAATGGTATATTACAGAAACAAAGAAGCACCCTGCAGGGGGTTAAGTAATGGCGATAGACATATCTTAGTTTGTTCGTTAAGAATCCTTTGTGATAGTCGATGTCTATTGATTTCCAGCTGTTCCAAAGCCGTCATCCTGCGGCCCTTACTACAAAGATGCACACACTGAGGCGCTGAGTTTGAATTTATATTATGTGATTCCTTTATAACGTGATTAACGAATTCTGATTTCTATCTGTCTGTCCGATAAAAAACGCAATATAACGAAACACCTATAAATAAATTTTTAAAAATAACCTTGTAGAACTATAATACATTGCTATTTTTTTCACCGTGTTACCCTTTATTAACTTTAGATCTGCACTTAAAAATAAGCTATTTTTTAAATATTGTCCCTGTTTATGAATAATTCTGAATATTATTTTAAATTGTCAAACCAAAATTATAAAGCTATCAAAATTAGCCAGCTGAATTCGTAATTTATTTATTACAATAACAACCTGTTTCACGTGAGTGGAAAAATAAATCCTAAAGGTCTACGAGGGTTGTTAAGGGCGGTAAAATGATGAACGAGTGGAAGAAATATTTGCCGAAGAAACGAGTGGTGGCTAAGAAAGGAAAAAGGAATGAGGGTGGAGGGTGGAGGACTTTGATAAAGGTGATGCAAATGGATACAGAAGAAAAAGTAAGTAGGGCAACATCGACGGCTGGCCGAGGGGATAATAAAAATATTTGCATTATTTTTTACCTAAAATAATATTTTGGTATCAAGATAATGTTCAGAAACATTTTTCACAGTATCACGTATAATACAGCAATACAATCATTGTCAGCAAAACAATATTAACTATTTTTAGCTATGAAGTTGTCCGAAGTGACGATTCACATCACCATCACAAAAATTTTGATCTCTCTGTCTAAATGAGAAACACAGCTTAGATACATTAAATTATTTAAAGGAACACATCAATCATAAAATTGCGTATTTTATTGCAAAAGAAAAAATACAAAATATTGTATTATGTTGTTTTTACGGCTTCACAATTTTCGACACTATAACTAACTTAATTGTAAGCAAAGTTAACTTTGAGACATAAAATACGTTAAAAATCAAAATATAATATTATAATAGACATATACCAAATTAAATGGCTGCTAAAAAAATCATTTTTAAGCCTCAAAACCCAGGGAAAAAATCAATTGCCTCTTGTTCTATGCTATCGAAATTCTTAAAATAAATAAATAAAAATAAGACATTTTGATAAACTGCATAGTTACCCAAGCAACAGAAGAAGAATCGTTCTATAATTTTTATATATCAATACAACCTTCTTACCTAAAAACTTCGTTCAAACATATTTATATATCTACAATAATTAATGAAATTAATCTAGCGGTAAAGCATTGTATTTAGATGGTTTTAATTTTTTAATTAAAAATGTATTTCTATTGAAAATAGAATATAAAATAAAATTTTTCCTCTAAGTAAGAATAAGTCATAAAAAGTATTTTTAATTTAAATGTGGCATTGCTTTCATCAAATAAAAGTATTTATGTTTTAAAGTTTATCAATTTTGTGTTAAAAAATAATTCACAGAATATTTCTACGACAACAAAAAGTGTTAAATAGTAATGTAAGTAAACGTTATTCATCGATGAATTTTAAGCAATTAGAAGGACATTTGGAAATTTATTATTCATACGAAAATTAATAATTGGTTCAAAAAATGTGACAGCAATTTACAGACAATCATAACAATTACATACATACTTTAAATCAATTATACTTGAACCATTTGTTTTATATACGAAGTAATATGAACACTAAATTTTAAATGAAGTTTTGATTAAATTTTTTATCTATTAATGATGCTCGCGATGAGTAAAAGCAGTTTTGCTTATACAAAAAACGAGGAAGTAATTAAAATTTACGTTTATTTAACACCCAGAAATCTATCAATTTTTTAAGTGTTAATAGTCAATTATAATGTTTACCATCAGAAAGAAGCACGTTTCATTTATTTTGAAAACAAATAAACACAAAAAACCTTCTAAAAAACTGTTTTTTTTATAAAGTTATAATGCTTAATTTTAATTTTTATCTACGTGTATGCATAAAGTGAAATGAACTAAACTTTAACTAAAAGCTTATAATTGTATCATTCAATAATCACTAGTTGGATATTTTATCGTTGAAAAATTCTCTTGACAGCTATAAAAATATTTCGAAATGTCATTTTAATATACACTCAAGTGAAAATTATTCCTTTCAACCAGTCAGATGGCGCCAAAGTAGGATTGTTCGTTATTTTCTTTAGAGAGAACTGCTTTTCTCGCTCGATAAAATAACGAAGAATTTTTGTTGGTGAGTGTATTTATCGTTGGAAATAAATAATTTTAAATGTAGAACTTAAGGCTTTTGTTTATTTTCTTTTTTGGCTTACTGTTGCTATAGACTTTTAGACGGTTCAAGCTTTTCTCACTCTTTTTCTCTTTAATATAATTCCATCGGAAATGAATTTTGTTTTAAAGAGAATTTTGAAAAAAATGTTTTATGTTTCTTAAAATAAAAGTTACCTTTAGCCATCTTTTCTCATCCAGAATGGATTTATTTTATAACTTCATCTTTCTTTATATATATTTCAAATTAAATACTTGTATGTTTTCAATTTTAATATTTTTTGAAATTATTTTTTTGGGACCTCTAAGTTAACTCATAACACGCCATCTATTTAGCCTTTTTCCATGAAAAACTATAATCCTTCATCTCTGTCAAGTAAATCTTCTTGATGATATCCGATGATCGACTAGGATTCCGGAATCCAACTGGTTGGACAAAAAAACGTAATCAGTATTGTAGAAAGGTTTAATTAGTACGCTATACAACATATAATTTATTCATGATGATGATTGTCTACCTACCACACCCTCGATGTCTGACCTAAGCATCTATTTTCAAGATTCATTGTTTGGTCTTTTTGAATCTTCATTAAGTGTCAAAAGTCACTCTCTTCGAGAGCATCGGGAAAATGAAAGCGTTGAAGAATTAAAATTCGGCTAATATCGTCTTTGGGCTATGGTAAGTCATACGCATTTTAAAATGTGAATGTCTATTTCAAGTAACAGGATGAAAAAATAGCAATGTATTAGTTATGGTTGATAGCTATTTCGGCTCACACCATCGTCGGAACTATATTTAAAACGTACATTTGATTATCTATATATATATGTGTAGAAAAGGTACACAATACATCTTCTCTCCTGTTTTAACGACCTAGCTTGTTTCTTGCTCGCAATATTGGACGGGATGGTTGTTAAGGTTTATTACGGGTAGGCAGTGGCCCCTGGCAATGGTATGAGAAGCGGAGACCGACTTCTATTTTTTGTTCATATCTGATCTGTTTCAAGTATTTACCCATTATTTGGCATAACCAATTAGCACAAAATGTCTTGATGTTTGAGTGTTAAGTATTTGAATTTTCATTATCCGACAAAAAGAAATGTTTCACGAAGAGAACGAATATCAAGTAATGGATCTTACTATAAATTAGATAAGATTAAGTTCACAATTCCGCTCTTTCCAGTGGAATACACCGCAAGTAGCGATTGCATTGTGGAATTGTCCCGGATATCTAACTGAAGTCCGGATGTTCTGATAAGTGCCACTGTTGACCTTTCAAATGCATATCTTTGGATATTCGGAGATTTCGTAAAGATATTAAATGGATTCAAACGTTTAAAAAACTGCAATTATATATAATACTGAAATTTAAAAAAAATCATAGCATGTGTAAAGTAACGCGTGTTTTTTACTATTTTAACTGCGAGTTTTTGACCGTTTGATTTCATTTAGCTTTAAGTCAAATACTTTAAAAAATACCAATTATTTCTAGATTAAGTTATTCACTGTATTTCCCTTAAAATCAAATCAAATATATTTAAATTGCTTGCATTCAAAAGGTTTTTATTCTTTCATTTCAATTTTCTATTAAAATATTCATGTTTAATCTATACACATATAGTATATATATAAACGAATATTTTTTTGTATATATCTTTTATTTGCTTCTATATTAAAGTTAGGAAATATTTTAAGCTTTCAAAATATTTTCTTTTCACTTTTGTTTTTAAACTACAGCAACTAAATGCCAACACATCTTAAAAGTGTTATTTACCATTACAAAAACTCTTACATGTGTACTTACTTACGTGTAACAATTAGAGTATGACATTTTGCTCATCGATATGACATCGATACTGTCAATTGTTCATAAACTAAATTTGATTTTGGAATAAGCTTTTCACAGAATGATTTTTTTTCAAAAATACCCATATAATTCGATTACTTTGAATCTAAACAAGAACTATTGGTATTTTAAACAGGTACCACTTTTGCAAGACTGCCACATTTTGAGACTGAATTTCAAATAACATTTTGCAAACCATCGATTGTTCGTAATTTAAATTCAATTTTCGAGTAAACTCTTAGCAGTACAGTTTTAACAGTACTTGCTAGTTAACAATTTTTTTTTGTGGTTTTAGAATTATAAATATAAGTTTATATGAAAAAAATTACAGAAAAAATTGCATAAAAAACTATTAGCAGCTAAAAGTACGTTTTAGCTTTTGAGGCAACACTAGGCTTACGTGTAACGACACTTTAATCTTATGTAAACTTTCACATAGTACTAAAGGATAATTGAAAATCTATACGCTTGTTGTTTGAATCGACTACTTAAAATCCCGTCGCATTAAGGTATTACGTAATATGGCGGTCTCTAGAAACTTCACGGGGTATTTGTTACACCCAATCCTTTGACACACTAACCTTTTTCCAGACACACCCCTTTGATCAGAAATCAGACTCAGTAATAGAGTGGTAACTTGATTCAGTGGGTCTTGACTTGCGCCTAAATCTGTAGACCAAAGTGTTATTTTGCGATTTGCACGGAATGAAACATTGCCATATACTCCAATAAGAATTTTATATCATTGTTTTACTTTTGACAACTGTGTATAAAGTGTTTAAAAATAAATTAAGTTTATATTCCATATTGTTATACACAATAAAATATATGTGATAACTTCAATTTTTAAGTAAGAAAACAATTAGAAACTACTGTAATTATTTGTAATATATACATACGTAAAATGCCAATTAAACATTCAAAAAAATTCAAAAGAAATTATCATTTTCTCTAGGCTTTCGAGCATTTTAAGCAGTCGAACGTATTTTAAATCACTCCTTCAAAATTTTTCAATTGACGAGGAACCAAAATATTATTTGAAATGTTTAACGCAATATCATTTATAAAATTATTGATTGAATTGGCATTCACTTGGTAGAACTCCATTATAACACGGTGAAAAAATAGCAATGTATTTTAGTTCTACAAAATTACTTTTAACAAATATAGTTGATAGCTATTTCGGCTCACGCCATCGTCAGAACTAGTAGTTCTAAAAATAATTTTGTAGAAATAAAATACATTGCTATTTTTTCATCATTTATAAAACATTTATTTTCACTATAGGAATTCAAATAATATAATAGTATACACATATATCGATTGAATAAGTCTAAAAATGTTTAAGCTTACAGTACATCATTGATAGATAAAAATAGTTTACTCAAGGCTAGTTGGGCTTACAGATAAATCACAATATCTGATCAATATTCGTTTTACAATATTATGAAAAAAACAATCAATTTTCGAAGAAGCGCTACAACTATTTTCCTTGGTCACAAAATCAAATAAATATTATTCAATTTATGATATCGACTGTAGGTACTTAATGGAATTGCAAAATCAAATTTGAATTGTTAAAACTGCATAATTCCATATGTTTTGTCACGAATGACCATGGTTTCGCCTTTCGACATCTTCAGGCATTCTGTCACATGGATGCAACAGAACCGACACACAAAAAACAGTTTCTATTGGTTCTATACAAGGAATTAGTTACACTGTCAGTTAAATTGCATACGTATTATAGAATTAATGAAGATGCCGAAAAGCAAATCCCAAAGTTTCAACAATTCAAAATATTTTTAAAGTATGGATTCAGAAATCGCATTGCAAATACTTATTATATATTTTCGTTACACAATGCACTTTCGCTTCGCTGAATAATATTTTATCGGCATTCTCCAACCGAATCTGTCTATCTCATATGGGATAGTAGAGTTGAATTCGCCTGACAACTTTGATAATATGACATTGTAAGTGGGCGCATCTTCGATAAACTCCAGCAAACTTTGATCCTGTCACAACCTGCGAACGAAATTTTGAACATCTCAAAGAGCACAATTTTTGCTCGGAGAACGTGTTGAAAGAAAATATGATTTATCGATAGTGTAGTAAAGCGTATACAAAAATACTTTTGTTTGCCGCAAAACAAAAACTAAAGCTGTTGAATTGATATAATATATTTTAAATAATTATAAAACTTTTTTTAGTATTCATTTCCACAATGTATTTTTTGATCAGGACCAGTTTCGCTCACCGCGAGAATTATCAACTGATAGAATATAATTCGCAAACAAAATTTACACCAAAAACTTTAAATCAAATTTGTCATGTCACCGTAACAATGCAAAACATTTATTTGCTTTATAAAATCATAGTGTTACAGCATATGTTGATATACAATAGAAACCGAAAATAAACAAAAAGATAAATAACAAAAATTAGAAAATATTAAACGAAGATTATTGGATTCTTCAATTCAAAGCAAAGAGTAAAATACTATTAATTGTTCAATATATTATAAACTTGAAAAGGTTAAAAACTGATAGACAATTTTACAAATAAGCCTGTGTATATAAAATATTTGAGTTTTAGGTAGCAGGTATACAAAACCATGGTTTATAGAACTAAGAAACACCTGTTTTTAAATTGTTTTCTGTGAGTTGATAATGATCGTGATGGGAGAAACCGGTCCTGATCAAAAAATATTGTGTGAAAATAAGTACTTAAAAATTGTGTTTTATTATTATTCAAAATATCATGTCTTTCGATTAAGAAGTGACAGTTAACACCTTAAAAGTGATATAATATAATAAACCTATTAAATTGATATTGGAAAATTGCTAATTTTCCTCCACAATTTTAGTAATTTTTATCAATCGAAAATATTAGTGTAAAATTAAAAAAACAATATCCTATATATATATATATATATACATAAAAAATTGTCTCTATAGCGACGCGGCGCCGGCGTCATTAATATGAGTACACATTTAATGTTCCTGCATTTTAACGGTTACAGTTCTAAAGATGTAGTAATGATCATTTCGTCGTGATATAGTGACGAAGGAATATCCAAAAGCTTTTTAATCATTTTTTTTGTTATATTCAATTAAATCAATTCTTATCCATGTGTTTATAAAAACAGGGCGTGAAGAGAACGAATGTTTACAAAATGAAAGTTTTACTCGTTCCGCTTTATTCGATAAGACACATGCTAAGAAACTTAATAAGAAGAAACTGTCAAAAAACTCTTTCGTTTATATAAGCTTCATTGTGAGTCTATCTCTCATATTGAAAATGGGTTTTGGTATGAAAATTTTTAAGACTTCACAATGAAATACTTTACGATGTTTCATGCATTGTTTCGAAAAAACGTATGCTTAACAAAATTTTTATCCACAGATATGATATGAAATTATCAAAGTAATTCTGAGGTTGACCAAATATAATATAATATCAATAGAAATGAATTATTGTTATGAACACGAGCGTGCTTAATTCGCAAGTTAAGTTTTGTGGAAAAGCTCCATTTTGTCTTTCATGTTTTCTTTGTAATAAATCAGCCCTTCGTATAAGGGAAGTAGTGCACTTGACATAGGTTATGTCGTTAAACGTGCAAACTACTTATTTAACCCTACTAATATATTATTGCTAAACAACCCAACTAGAAATAAGCGTGTTAGTCCACAATATTACTTGAAACTATTTATACGATCTTTGGATACCATAGATGTAAACAATATCAAAGTTCTTATTGTCAACTGGTTGATGTATTCTTCTATGTTTACGATTTTTATGAGTTTGAATGCCAGTACGTATATTTAAAGAATAATCTTACTTCATTAAAATTTACCTTAACCTTACCCTGTCTTGGTTAGAAATATATTCACAAAATCATTGTTTGATTATTCATTGAAATTGAATTCAAAGGCGTGATAATCTATCATATTTTTACTCTTCATACATTCATATACTTTTTACTAAGTCCTTAAAATGAAAGAGAGTACTTAAGCAACTAATCTGGAAATTTCAACCAAGAGTGTGATGGATTTGAAGGCAGTTTTTGAAGTCCTTTAAATATACAAAAAAAAATATACAATATCAAATTTGGCAATAACACGTTACCGGAAAAAATAGAACAGCAATAAAATAATACACAAACTCAACCGAATAATGAAACAATTTAAAAATTATGTCAAAATATCAGTTATAACATATTTATGAATTTCACATAAATTTTGAGACAAAATTAAAAATTATATACCTCACTATGCTATCGATCCGTATAACGACAAAAATTATTTCAGTTATCATAGTTAATCAGTTATTATAAAACTAATTTTTATGTAGATACCACAATGAAAACCCATTTTCCACAATTCCGTTGAATCAGTAGAAAATATTATTCTAAGACAAATTTTTGTTACGCAAAACTAATGCTACGATAATTTATATAATTTGCTCATTTTGGAGACTTAATTCTATTATTTCATTACTTGAATATTTTTCCTGTGGAATTTTATTGGGAATATCACAATACACTTGATCATAACGATTTAAATGCGTATATATAATATAATGCAAGCTTTTTCTGTAAACAATTTATTATTTATAGAAATAGTCGTCGTTATTCCAAAATGTATTTACAGGCAGGAAAAAGTTTTTTGGTCTTCTTATTTCATCTAATGACTTTCTCATTGATTTTATTTCTACATATTCAAAAAGTTATATACATGCTCTATGATACAACCTCAAATCACCAGTAGTGGATTTTTATGAAAATAATATAATACAAAATACAAGACACACTTAAAAAAAGCTTTAATTAAATTGAGACAAAGAGAAAGGTAAACCTACTATTATGTATTAACAAATTGTCCATAAATTCATTTCCATTCATCGATCAAATTTATTTCAACTTATGTTACAAAATGAGAGCCTTACGAAAGATAAATATAAGAGATTAATCAATTTTACTGGTGAATAAAGAAAAGATTTATTTGTTCAATCGTAATATATACTTTTTTAAGTATTGACTTTTAACTTAAAAATATATTTTTTTTTTGAATGGGTTATCTTTTTAAATTCCGGATCGCTAGACGAATGGTAAGTGTCATTGGTTTTGTTTACTGAGTTTATTGCATGGATTGAATCTCTAATAAATTATTTGAATCAATTTGAAGATTTCTTTGTTAAATAGTTAATGGAGGTATGTGATATCTAAAACTCATTCTCTCGTTTTATTCTAGGAACAGAGAATAGCCTTATCATTATACACTTTCTCTCTTTCTAACAGAGAGATTGAAACGGAGAATAAAAATTGTATGATTCGTTTTGTTTTAAATTTTGAACGTTTTATTTGAAATTCGGTAAATTGGTTAAAAATAATAAGTTTTTGTGATATACAATCAATATTAAATCTGTGTATACCACAGGTTTTGACTTGCATTCTATTTATCAAACATTGCTTAGTGACAACCAAAAATATTATATTATAAACGCGCTCAAGTCAGTAACACATTAATTTAAATTCATTTTATGGCTAAAATAACAAATCCAAAAGATCAAAATTGTTTTCCATGCTGGCAATGCGAAATCCCTAATCCGACCCTGCCCTCGGTATAAGTCTGCCAAAAGTTGTGCCTTGGGGCGATCGATAGGCGCCACTGCTCCCACTGCCCTCCTTCGCCGCCCTAGCCCGCCGCCGCCCCTCACCGAACTCCGGCCGCCCACTCGCCATTCCCGCCTACCTGAGATTTCGATAATTGCCAAAAACAATGTGTTGTCATCCGATAGCCGAATTAGGTGCTTGTTGAGAAGCCACTTCTATGATATATTTTTTTGTCTATGAGAGAACTCTCCTAGGGACTTCGTTTTTCTACATTTATAGATATTTTATATTATTTATAATATTTTTGCCAACTGATGCGTCACAATACACAGCAGTTATCACCAACTAGTGGTATGTGAAAAAAATCCAACTACCCACAAAGTTCTTCAAATAAATTTAAAAAAGCCAGAATCCGTAAAATGTGCTTTTATACACAACAAAAATCAAAAATTTGGCTAAGTCCATGAGAGCGAAAAATGTGAGGTTAATTTATGATATCGACTGAAGGTGTTTGATAGAATTCCAATATCAAATTTGAATTGTTACAACTTTATACGATTCTACATGTTTTGTCACTAACGACCCCTGTTTCGCCTTTTTGCATTTTCAGGCATTCTATCACACGGATGCAACAAAGGTTAATTGTTTATTAAATCCAACTTCTGCCATACTCCTTGTATTGAATTATCGCGAAGCAAACAAAAATTGATCAGCGAGAATTAGATTGCCATGATTTAGTCAAAAAAAAAGTGAACCGATCATAATCAACAAAATAAAATTGTGAAATTAGCCCTTAGTAATTTTACTTCATCTTTTTTCAAACATTGCATTTATCGATATGGATTTATCGATTATTGATAAATTACATTTATCAAAAAATGCTCTTTTATCAAAAAGTAACAGATAACAACTTAAAAATCATAAGAAATTGTTATTGACTAAAACAGAAAAGAGGGTTTTGACTATCACCACCCACTTTGCTGCCTTTCATAGTGCATCCGAGAAAAAGATTCTACTCACCACCGGACTACAGGAACAATTTTGCCTGATCGGTATTCATCTAAGAGCACTACCACAAAAGACTACTGAAGTCCTGTTTGGCACACACATAAATGCTAGTCATTCTTTTTGAACACTGAATTGTCGCAAAAATACATCCAACTTAAATAAATTCTAAAAAACGACACAAACTTGTCTCAGCTACAAGTCCATTAAATATTAAATCACAGTAACAACATTAATATTCACTTTTTGTTATCGATTATGGTGTCGATCAAAACAAATTTTATTTGCATGTATAATTTATTTTTGTCACCATTGAAAGCTTTTAGCTGACAATAACTTAATTAAAACAGTGTTTATCTATAACTTAATACATCCAGTAAAGTGGCAAAAGAGATCGAAACCTGTATTTGAAAGTTTCCAAATAGTATCAGTTAGTTTTTATAAAATAGTTAGAGATAATAAAAATCTACAAAATATTTTCAATGAATTCAATAACAAATATGTTACACTTACAAAATGCCATAAGTCATGCTTTAAAAAATAGGTGTTTCGCGGTGAAAAAATAGCAATTTATTTAAGTTCTACAAATTTTTTATTAGATATAGTTGATAGCTATTTCGGCTCACGCCATCTTCAGAACTATCTAATAAAAAAATGTAGAATTAAAATACATCGCTATTTTTTCACTGTGTTACAATGGAGTTCTACCAAGTAAATGACAGTTCAATCAATAAATAGTTGTTTCCTTAAAAATTAAAAGAATATTTAGAGATTACTGATTGTGTGCCATAGTAGAATATTTTTTGTTGACGATATATTTAAACCACCATTTTTGTAATCGAGTAGTTTTTCGATTTTTTACGCATTGCGTGAGAAAAAAATTGCAATCTTTGCAAAAACTTTCATAAATTAATTATTTCATTTATCCAAAATATCTATTATATAATCTATGCATTCGTTCTTCAACATAACAGTTTTACATCATTTAAATTGATGTTAGTATTTTCTCTTAACACGTAGTTTGTGGCAGATGTAAAATTATATTCAAGTATATCAATTACATAGATATTATTTATTTAATCGGTAAATACTTCAGTCTTGCATATTGTCCAAAATATAAAATCCAAATCAAAAAGGCTGTTGGAATTATTTTAAGTATTTCTTATTATAACGTGATACGCGTTTAACACGTATTGAACTAATTACCAGTGTTGAAATTTTGCATTAAAATTCTATCAAAAAATACTCTTAAACGCAAAAAAGTCGATCGAATATTCTTTTACATTCTTTTCGAGTGACTTGGGTTTTCAGATTGACTTTCTTGCCTCTTCTGTGTTGTGAGTCGACGTATCGACAGAAGCGAAAATGTTTAATCGACCGCGAAATAAGCCTGAGTAAACCGAAGCAGCTTTGAATCATTATTGTAACTTTGGCTTTAGTCTAAAATGTATAGCGAAAATTATTATTGCTGTTATTACAATTAATTATATTCGCCAATAGCGATTGACAAAGTAGCCAAATATATCATGCTCTGTGATTCAATACTTGAATATTGAGATTTTTCATTGCGTCTCCATCGGTTTTTATCCGTATAAAATTAAATATAATAAAATATTCAAACACGGTCAAATCAGTATGGCTTAAATGAGTCAAACATTTGTGCATAGACTCTTTTAGTACTTGGACGTTAGTTAACATGAAAATTTGACCACATTTATATAAAACAAAGATTTTTGAAAATAATTCACAGATAATCGTGCAATGTAATTAAAATAGTTCATAACTCAAATTTCATAAACCTTTTACTGTTTTTGCTTTAAAAAATAAAACTATTTTCAATGCTAATTACGAAATCAAATATCACTTTTAAGATGTTAACTGTCACTTCTTGATGGAAAGGCACGATATTTTAAATAATAAAAACTCATTTTTTTGTACTAATTTCCACAATATATGTTTTGATCAGGACCGGTTTCGCTCATCGCGAGCATTATCAACTCAACCCATGGTTTTGTATACCTGTTACCTTTAACTCATTTTTTTGTATAAATATACATGTTTGTAAATTGTATTCTATCAGTTGATAATGCTCGCGATGAGCGAACCGGTCCTGATCAAAAAATATACTGTGGAAGTAAGCACTAAAAAATGTGTTCTTATTATTTAAAAAAAGAAATCAAATGTAGCAAAATGCCTTACGCTAAATGCATCGGAACAATTAGAAAGTAATAAATATTAGAAATCCAATGAAATTCGTAATGTTGAACAAACAATATAAATATATCACCACTTCTCAGACCATTACTGTAGGCTAATGCATTTTTTTAAATTTATCAACCCACGCAATTATAAAAACTCGTAAATAAAATAAATCAATTTGCCACATTAAAGAATTTATTATTATCAAAATATAAAACGAAGATGTTAGAATAGAAGAGAATATGTATTGTATAGTTTTTCTACTCAGCAATATTGTATATAGATAAGTATTGATAAAACTTTATACCTGATAAATTTTGTAGAACTTAAATACATTGTTGTTTTTCAATGTGTAAATAAATCAAGCTTTCAAATAATTCATGTCAATATAATCAATCACAGAGAAAAAGTAAACAAAGTTTGATTATATTATAAACATTAATAATATGTCAGTAAACAGAGAGCTGACTATAGATTAAGCTGTTTTTAAATCCGTGTGACACATTATTTCTCTTATCTCATAGATACGGTGGTAAAAAACGTTATTTCCTTTGATACTTTTGCTGATATCGTACCCTTATCAATAACAATCATGTTTGCACACCTGGAAGGAAAATGTCATCAAATAATATTGAAGTCAGAAAATATTTTCAGTAATAGAATTGAATCCGCCATATGGTTCGCATATATTTCGAAAGATATCACACCCCTAAGGTCATAATACACCGAATGATTTTAAATAAAATAAATAAATTTGTTTATATTGAAAACCTTTATTTCAAACGAAAAATTACTAGAATCTGTATCGACAGTCAACATTTTATGTGGACGTGGTTAACCTCTGTAACATATTTTTTCGTTGGCATCAGCAGTCATTTTGTTTAAATTTTTAATGTAAAATACGTATATCAAAGTTATCAATTTTATTTTATTTTATAAAATATTCTGACTAAAATTTGATTAAGATTATTTGGTAAGAATTAAAGTTTGTACTTATACCATAAAATACACTATAAATAATAAATTTATCGCAGCATCTCTGACACCGTCGTCGTGTTTGTGATAATTGTTTTAACCGATTTATTATATACATTATATTTTGGTTCACAGATATATAACCATATATTACCTTAAAAATTGTAATATTTCGATGAATTTTTCTTTGTTTATCATGGTTTAATACCTGCGGTAAATATTTTTTATCGTCGTTAGGACTGTCATTATCTGATGTTCGATTTGTTTTAAAATCAATTATTGAGTTCGTGAATTCGTAAATTGTCATCCAACCCTATAAAAATCTGGTTGTCGAGGAAATGATTGGCAAAACTTAATCCACTCGTAGCGATCTTCTATTTTAATTTGTTAAATAATAAAAATTGAGCGATTGAAAATACATATACGTTATAATATGTGAACGAATACCTTTTGCAAGTTCATCCAAGTTACACGGTGAAAAAAATAACAATATATTTTAGTTCTACAAAATTATTTTTTAAAATATAATTGATAGCTGTTTCGGTTCACGCCATCGACTGGTATAGAATAGATATCAACTATCACAAAGGATTCTTAACGAACAAACAAATATATGTCGGTCACCATTATTGTAAATTTATTGATATAGCCGCCTTTTTAGTTTCATTTACAATTGTTAGTTTTATTGCGAACAGGAAACAAGCTAGGCCGTTAAAACAGGAGAGAAGATGTATTGTGTACCTTTTCTACACAGCTATATATAGATAAGCAAATATTAGTTTAAGCATAGTTCTGACGATGGCGTGAGCCGTAATAGCTATAAACTATATTTAAAAAAATAATTTTGTAGAACTAAAATACATTCCTATTTTTTTCACCGTGTTATAATAGAGTTCTACTAAGTGAATGCCAACTCAATCAATTCATCCAAGTTATTTGTGTTGCCTGCAGATTCGAGTTTCGAAAGAACATTTTAAAAACGTATTTTTCTCTAATTGGTGCATTGATTAGTGCTCAGAGGAATTGATTAGTTGCAGATTTATATTTGGTTACAATGAATATTTCTTAAAAACATTAAAAATCACTTTTTTACGTATTCATTAAAAAAAGAGGTAGCTTATACCACAACTCATATTGCGATACTTTATAAAGACTTTTCACATGTATGCTCCATACATGGATAAAGAAATAAAACTTTTTAAATACTTTAATGTTGCGTAATTTTTCAGTAATCATCTTACGTTTCCATCGAAATATACCTTCCAACAAAAAAATGAATATTAAATTCATTTATTACAACCGTATTTGATACTTTTGAACAAATACTGCCGTACACTTATAGATATAATATATAGGAGTATAAAAAACCGTAATTCTTAAAAATTTTCTTCTCCAACGGGAAAATAAAAATCTCTCAGATTTACAGCAAAAATATTTGTTTTTCGAGTTTCGAAAAACCGCAAAACACAACGAAATTAACTTTACTTCCGCCTATGAAAGAAACTCTGTATGTTGTCCTTCGCTTTGTTTTTCGAGTCCCGGGAAAATAAAATATAAAATCGTTGCCATGGTTTAGCTCGCAGCATGTAAGTTTATCATAACAACACTTTTACGATATTTATACACATAAATTTATCACAGATTTATAAATATGGGAGTATTCTAGAAGAGCTTTATTGATCCGACGGCTAAAAAGCTAATGCAGTAATGAATATACTGTAGCCCTTGGTATTGCCTCAAACATTATGCGACTACATCAAGATAAAAAACATTCATATTACTTAACACAAATATCAGAATACTTATACATCTCTGGTCATAATTAATGACTTAAATATTCCAACTGAAGTATTTATTTTATCCAAAATAAATTTGATCAAAATAACAGACATTGTTCATAGATAATCTATGAGATATTTTATGTAACCAATTCATTTCAAGAGAATAGAAAACACAGCAAGACCGTTGAACTGATAAAAACCATTCGTCATTATACAATATTAACAACTGACTCTACAGTGAAAAATTATATGCACTCTAAAACCTTAATTTTTAAAAATGTTTCAAAATATTAAAACATTTTTTATTCAATTATTAATTTCTCATATTTTTTTGTTACGTAGAATGATGAATTTACATTTTTATTATATATTGTATAGAACGAAAGTTCCAACGCTAAGTATTGCACGTTTTCGTTTTTATTCGTTGTGAGGTTTTTTTGCGTGGTGATTAATACGGTATACAATTCTTTTATCTGTCATTTATTTGGTACGGTAACACTCCATGAATGTATTTTTTTAAATAATAAATCTCGTATTTTTCAAAAAAATATTCTTATATTTTTTTACAATAATTCATTTTATTTATTAAAATTTTGTATTTTATTATGATTTTGATAAACTGTTTTTATTAAAAAACTTTAAAACATTATTCGAAATTGCGTTAGTATTTGTTTATGAATACTGTTTTTTTCATTAGTAGCAATGACGATTAATAACTGATACAAAGATTTAACGAATTGAACAAAATGTACGTTTATTTAATAAATAATTTCAATCAAATATAATGATAAAAAAATTGTAGAATTTAATGATTGAATTGGCATTTATTTGATTTTTTACCATTTTAATTGGCATTTACTTGGTAGAAGTATTTTGCAAAACTAGAATATATTGCCATTTTTTCACCGTGCTGATTTTATGATTTAAATTTTTGATAGCATCTGTCATATTTGGATTTGCTTATATTCATTAGCATTATTGTGATATAATTGATAATTAAAAATGGGTAGAGTTATCTGAATAAGATATAAAATATACATTCGTTGATACTTACAATTTGTCATGAATCAAAAGAACTTCATTTACTAGTAATATTGAATAGTTAACTTACTGTTTGCTACTTATACCAATATATTTTTTTTAACGGCTATCGTAAATCATTATAAAAATTGCAATAATATTTCTTATATGATTTTGAGAGAAAAATGCAATGCGCATTTGCTTGCATATTAAATTTAAATACTTGCACACTATTCTCGACAAGATTTATTACACTTAGGCAGAACTAAAGTCGAAGCAGGTTGCAGTTGAGATTTACCCGTGAATATATTCTCTCACATCTCCTCTTTCCTAAGCCCGAACCACCCTCCAATTAAAAACACCCCCATCTACCCTTGTTGTTATGGTAGTAAAGAATAGCGTCGTCGCAGATGTAATTTCTCGTATGTGAAGAGGAGGAAATATATCTTCAACAAAATATACATGAATATTTATATAAATCATTATTTTTTCTCTACAGAAGCTCAGTATTTGTGGAATGTACCGAATGTTGAACTGATTGAAAATTAACAATTTTTAATTGATAGTTAGCATATTTTGAACCATGGGGCTTCTAAAGTATACAAAAATGTACATATTTATTTAGATATATTCTAAAAATTTCTTTTAAATTGCTTATGTAACATTTTACTTTTTTACTACTATATTAATCTTTTTTAGTCTTATGAAAATGAATTAGGGGCTTGGAAACAAGTTAATATCTCATTCCTGATTTCATTATATAAATTCGGATAAGAACTTACAATTTATTTAAAATAGACTAAGATTTATGGACTTAAACTAATTGATTCTTTACTCCTAAATATTTTACATAATTTATTAGAAAAATCAACATGAATTAATGACATATAATATTGCCGTAAAATTTCATTTGTGTATAATTTAAGTTAAATATTGTTTTAGTAATAACTTTGTATACTATTGAAACTTCACAATTTATTTAACAGCTTTTTTTTCAATATTTTGCATAACAGATAGTGCAAAAATACTTTCGATGTTTGAAATCACACAATTTTCGATTGGTTAGTAGCTGGATATCGTATAATAAACATTTTAAATCTTATTTTTTACTCAATTAATATTATCAGAACGCTAGAATGAAGTATGTTTCTCGACATCATCATTTTTTCAACTCGTAACTATCTATAATTCGTGATCTCAGACACAAACTAGATTTGCAATCTCTGTTTGTACGATTATACAGGAGGTATTGCAGCGCTGTCGACTATATGGAGCAATTAGTGGGAAGGTATATCTTTGCAAATTGCAGATATTGACGTAATATTTTGAATAATCCTACCTTGCGGCATTTCTCACGAGCTTAATACGAACGTTCTGATTTCAATATTATGCGAGTTAAGTGGCCTAAATCAATCGATACATTCAACTTTAAAACTCAAAATATCATTTTATAATTAGACTTTTTATGTATAAAAAATTTTAAGATACATCTTTTTTATTTAAATGCAAATCCGTTAACTTTAATAAGAAATTATTTAAAATAAAAAAAATAACAGATTTTCTTGACATTTTTCAATTATATCATTTCTACAAGCATTAAAATGAACTAATATTAAATCAACTTCCATAATGTTTTTGAATTTGTATCGCATTTTCGTCTTTAGGAAACTTTTAAAAAGTTTGCTTCTTTCGGTTCAAATTTCTTGCAGTGGCTTTTAAGCTTTCGCAAACTGAATCAGAAGTAAGGAAAGTCAAATAAATAAATAATTAATGAAATACGAGTGGGAGTATTTTGTTTTAAATGGCGTTACGTTCTTTCGCTTTTGAAAGTCTAAGCATTCTGTCTCGAGACATTCAAATAATTACGTCTCCGCGTACAATTATTCCGATTCCTTGACTTCTTAAAACGGTTTCGGTAAGCCTTCACCAGTTCAAAATTGTTGTGAAATTTTCAATTCCATTACACACATTTTTGTTGTAATTTTATTTTTCTGAAAATAATGATTTAAATTTACTTATAAACGCAGCAATTTACTTTTAAGCGGAAACATATTGAAATAGTAGAACTTACACAAAGGTAAAAACTATCGAATTATTTTATTTCACAAAAATTATGTAATACATTATTGTACGCCATTTTCATAGTAATTCAATTTTGATGCCAAAAATTACACTTGCCATCCTTTACCATCCGTAAATTTAAAGCAGTTGTATCCAATGTAACAAATGTTAAGAATATCTACAGTTTTGAGTTTGAACCTCCTAAAACTTTTTGGTTTACACTTTGATATAAAAAAATCAATTCTTTTATATAAAGTGAAGCTTCTCTGATGTTTTTTGCTAGCAACCAATATAGCATAGTTTTTATTTAGTTTAACAAATTAGATTGCAATAGAAGACGCTTCTAAGACCGACTTATGCACCTCTTCTCTTTATTTATGCGCGAAATAATATCAAATGATGTTTACAGTTCCTTGTTTGATAGCAACATATTAGTATGTTTGACTAACCTCTGATCGACCAAGATCAATAAACTTAGCAGTAAAACAGACATAGTAATTAAGTAGTTAATTGACGAGTGATTTTGTATTAAGTCATTTAAAATATTTAACTATTTTCGCAGTAGAATTTTCGATTGAATCACTGATATGCAATTTACGAGTGTAATATAATATAATATATAGTTACCATTCAATGAAAATTGAATGTTTAGCAATTAATACAATAAAAGTATCAATATGTTCTTAAATGAGCGCTTCGACTAGGATTAAGAAAGCTTTTGATTTCTGAAGGCTGTATTCATTTATCAGATTGCAAAATTAGGCTGCAGTCAAGAAAACGATAACCAACCTTAATCAAATACATTTGTAATTAACAAAGTGAATTAGTCAAACTCAATTTAATTAACATTTTTTAAATTAGGATTGATACCGAAATTTTAAACGTCAACTGCCTGACTTAAATGATGTACAATTATTTAATGTATTATAATAAAATTTGTTTTATTATATTATACATCATAATTGGACATGATTTTTCCTTTTAACATTCCATTTTTCTTATTATTAATAAAAAATGAATACTAAACTAAAATTATATCAAACTATATGATTGTTTAGTCCTCGGATTAAACAAACATTATTATCATCGCCATCCCGTCATTTAATAATACGTTGCATTCAGTTATCGATGAACAGCAACAGAAACATGTCCGCTTAATATTACTGTAAAAGCATTTGAGACTAATGCTTACACACATGTTCATACATTAAAAGCTAAAAGCTTTTGAATGGACTTCTTTTGGAAATAAAAGATTTTTAAATGACCGTTTGACATGACTATAAAGCGTATTACATACTTCATAGTATTTTTTTTTATTTTTTAAATGTTATGAACTAAAATCAATCAATCAACTTAAACGGTATTTTTTTAAATCTTTTTGTAGATACTTTCATTAACTAACTGGTCAATAGATGTCACTTCCGATAAAGAAAATAAAATCATTTTAAATAATAAAGATGAGATGGCTTAAATATTATTATGTTTAATGGCTGTCATTTAAAGTTTTATCCTTCGTAATTATTTTTTCACTCTCGGTAATAGTTTCTATGGTCTATGATTTAATTTTTTTTTTCTTCTTCAAAGAATTTTAGAAAATGTCTTTTCTATTCTTGAACTATTATGTCCAACACAATCCTTTAGAATTCTTTACCCCCGTCGTCCACCCATTTTCCAGAACACTTAAGTTCCTATAGATAGTTCACTACATTTATACAATATATTTAAATTTCATTAATCGAAAGACAGAAATAATTTTTTTTACAGAAAGATCAGCATCGCAGCATGGGTATCAATTAATTTTTATGTATTTTTGTGAGAATCGATATTATATAAATATTTTTTAATGATTGAATTGGCATTTACTTGGTAGTACTCCATTATAACACGGTAAAAAAAAAGCAATGTATTAGAAAAGGTACACTAAAGATCTTCTCTTCTGTTTAAGCACTATAACTTCATGTTGTGATAATAAATTCCAAAATGCGGCAGTTTGATTCTATGCATTTCAGGAGGTGCAAGTTAATCTAGTTTTTTTTTTTGGAGGACGCTTACTCTTCTCGTTTAAACATAGTTCTGACGAAGGCGTGAGCCGAAATAGTTATCAACTATATATTTTTGCCATAAACCAATCTTAAATTACATAGCAATTGACTTTATAAATATAAGACTGAGAAAATATATAACCAGACGTTTAATACTAACTAAATTGACGAAAATGAAGTAAGTATCCAATGAAGCTCTTTTTTGTCTGAAATAATTTATTAAATTGCATTAACTTCAAGCTTCAAATTTGATTAAAAAAAACGTATATTATCGGTTATTTAATCACGACGGATATACAGAAAAACAGTTACCTCTGTTTATTGATTTTATTTTATATCGTTATAAGCCCACCTTTATTTGGATTTAATCAATAGCATCATTCTAAATTCAAAAAATCAAAAGCAAGCATCTTGGCGATATAACAAATCAAACAGCTCAAATTGATATCTTATAAAAGAAGAACTTTTTCACATATCATTATTAGATGCTGTCATCTATAAGTACCCTTTTTTATTTTTAATAGATTGTAATATGTACGAACACTTAGAATAGAGTTATTCTCACAAATAAAAAAGAGAAACAAAACCCGTTCCAGGCTAAAGTTGCCAAACGAAAAATGACCGTCATCTTTATAACTTCTTGTTTGTGTAAATTTGCGAGACGTCTTCATTTCAGAGAAAAACGCTCGACACCATTTTGTTTTTATTCGCAAATCTCCGCCATTTGCCGATGAAAGTATTTCTCTATTGTTCTAAGCGTTCAACTTTTTGCAAGACTGTAAAAAGCGACCATAATAGTAAACGATGATTCGTCTTACGTCAAAGACGACTTTCGTAAACAGAATAACTCAAA
Organism: Himalopsyche japonica; assembly: GCA_028555115.1. Lineage (NCBI taxonomy): Eukaryota > Metazoa > Arthropoda > Insecta > Trichoptera > Rhyacophilidae > Himalopsyche > Himalopsyche japonica. Next base: position 917,919 of record JAHFWJ010000700.1, on the reverse strand, counting down.
AATATTCTTTACGACTTTGTTCCACATTATATAATATGACTTCATAACATTTGTTACTGAAATAATTAAAGCGTATGTTAATATCTTTACATATCGATATCTTAATGTGAGGTTCATTAAATATATTTTTTTTAAGCTTTTCAAACTTTACTATCATTCTAAACATATTGAAAATATAAAGTAAATGAAAATTCAGTATGATGTTTGTTTATTGAACATTCTTAGATATTAATGCTTAATATGAAAGTATTCCCATTTAAACATTCAAATCTCACATTTTACCTACGTAAACGTCACTTATAAGGTGTTAACTGTCACTTCTTGGTGGAAAGGCGTGATATTTTAAATAATAAAAACTTTAACTAAATTTTACTAAAATTTAACAAAAACTATATTTTTAGTACTTATTTCCACAATATATTTTTTGATCAGGACCAGTTTCAGGATAGAATATAATTTACAAACAAGTCTTTTTATACAAAATAAATGTGTTTTTATTTTTTAAAATACAACGTAAACTTTTTATTTGATATTTTATGCAGTTAATGTGATGATCATTTTTAAAGTAAAATAATTCATCAAGACAACGAAATATTATGCCATATTATATTGATACTTGCTGCCGAAAATTAATCACTATGGAATCAATAGACATTAGTTTAAAATTTATTTTACCTACTTTTGTAATCTTGTGGAAATTTATTACGTCATCTAAACAATGCAAAATATGTATATACTTTACAAACCATATTGTTTTTTGTTGTTGTTATACGATTGAAACCGTAAATTAAAGTAAAGATAAATAATTTATTATATCGAGTGAAGGTGCTTGATGGAATTTCAATATCAATTTTGAATTTTTACAACTTTGTACAATTCCACATGTTTTGTCAAATGTGTCAAATTTGTCAAGTTTTGTCAGTTCTGTTCCATTCGCGTGATAAAATGCCTGAAGATGTTGAAATGCAAAACCCGTCCAAAGTTGCAACAATTCAAATTTGAAAAGATAAATGCCAAAAATTAAAAAATATTTTACAAATATTATTAGATTCTTTAACTCAAAACAATGAGGAAAATAATATTTATTGTTCAATATATTATAAACTTGAAAAGGTCAAAAACTGACAGAAACATAGTAAAAAATTAGCGTTTAGTTAAAAACTCATAATAATATTTCTATAGATTAAGAAAGGTACATAAAAACATCTCGAAAGCTTTATAAAATGTTGAGCGAAATCACCTTGTTCGCTTTAAATTTTATTATGGAACCTTTATAGCTGTTCTATCATAATATTTAAATGCCCATCCCTTATTTGATTTACTTAACGTGTTAACTTTTTCAATGAATATAATCCAAACTTGGAGTCGCCTCATGACGCCTTTGATCTTGCACCCCCTCATCATAATATATATCTTCTTTATCTATTCAAGCCGTCCTCTTCACAATCCCAAATCTGTCATTGTTACTTATCAAAGGTTCTTTGTTTAACAATAATAATTTCCAGAATATTAGCAAATGATTTAAATTCCCCCACTGCTGGTGGGAATTAATTTTTCACATTTTATAAAAAGCGATCATCCGGTTAGGGCGACCGGCTCAAACATAAATATCCTCATGTATACATATACACCCAGTCCTTTTTTTACGCGAATTCGATTATACGAGCTTCACTCGTTTTTACGCGATTTTTTCCCCAAATTTGTTTTAAAGAAGAAATTTATATATAATATGATGCTAGGCGTTGTATGTTTCATTATTTTTTTAAATAAAAAAAATATGTGTATTTTTAAAACTTAATTATGTAAGGCATTCCATTTTTTTAAATACACATACAATTGCCAAATGTTGACAAGTGTATCGGATATTATGCGAATTTATGTTTTAGGGTGTGTGAAGAAATATAATGCAACTGCGTAAAATCATGGGATGTATGTCCGCTCGTAAACTTGTTTAAACAAAATGCTTTTCAACGAATTTAATAAATATAAATTCGTTGAAAAGCATTTTCTCGGCCATAAATTTTACCATTTTGAATTACTATATCAAATAAATGCCCTCCAATGACGTCAAAATATTTTAAATGTTAAACTATAAATGCAAACCGAAGATAAAAATATTACTATTGAAGTAATAAGCATTTAAAAATATTATAATTTATACTTGCATGAGTATTTAAAAAAGACAGTTTTACGATTACATTTCGCAACCGAGAGTGACAGCAGGGAATAATTCATAGTCAATATTCAATTCAAGTGTTTATAAAATCATAAAATATACATTTTTTTTGCACGAATTTTAAAGAGCAAATTTTGGTTTTTAATACGTTTCTGGTACTTTTTTACGCGATATTTTAATTTTTGGAACCAATTTATCAAATTATTATATAGGAGATTTGTTATTTTTTTACGCGATTTTTTTACGCGCTTTTTTCTGGAACTGAAATTGTGATAATGCTCGCGATGAGCGAAACCGGTACTGAGCAAAATTTTTTTTTTTTTTTATTATTTCCACAATACAAGTACTAAAAAAAGTGTTTTTATTATTTAAAATATCATGCCTTTCCATCTAGAAGTGACGGTTATCACCTTAAAAGTGGTTTATATAAAAAGTTAAGTCAAAAGATTTTTTCTAATAATAATAGCTTTCTTACATACAATAGAATTATAATCTCAATTTACGCATTCAAATTAAATATTGATCAATAAATATATTGTGGAAATAAGTACTTAAAAATGTGTTTTTATTATATAAAACACCTTTAGAATTTTCGTATTTTTAAATGTTCATTTAATTCTATCTAGATCACTTGAAAAACATAATGCATTTATTTTTATAACTTCATTTGTGATCAATAAAATGTGTAATATACATTATTATTTATGAATATTATATAAAATTCACTAAATACAACCCTCATGCCAAAAAACGATTATTCAACTAAGTTGCCTTCGTTTTCCATACTTGGGGGTTTTATTTCCAGAAAAGTTTCTGCCCTTTATTGGTGTATTATTATAAGTTTGAAGGTGTCGATATCTTTAATGTCTTAATGATTTTTCATACCCTTTCTTTATAAAAACAAACCGTGACCTATATACATTTTTATCCTTTCTTCATCCAAAAAATATTATATTAAAGCTGAGCAATTAATTGATTAGCAGATCTCGAAACACGTATCTTGTGATATTTAACATTGGGAGTAGATACGATAACTTAGATGTCAGTTTTTAGCTCGTCATATAAAAAGCAATAAGAATCTGGTTAAAAGTTTATTTCTGACGCTCAAAATTTTCCTCTAAATTGAATAACTCTCAAACTCTGTTTTTCTTCCACTTGTTTCAACAAAGTAGTAATTATCTACCTTTGTTTTAAAAGATGTTTTTAAAAGGACCAACTTAAAATACCAAACCTATCACTTTATGAAATGTTTCAGTAAACCTTTTCTCCTAAAATTGCTTTAAATGTTTCCACAAAAAACCGTTATTTCTCATCGTTGTACGCCTTTTAAAAATCGACAGTGAAGTACTTCCAAATGAAAGGTTATGAAAAATGATGTCTCTTTAGTCAAACATTAATATTCTTCACAATTTTAGGTAAATATAAAGCTTGTGTGCTGCTTATGAATTTTTAATAAGTCATAATGTGTTTTGTTTCATAAATTATACCTTAATGATGCTTTGAATTTCAATTGAAAACATCCAAAAGCCCAAAAAATATTAAATTAAATGTTAATTCAATTGAAGCAATACAGAATAAAAATTTAAATAATAAGTATTTTTAACTTCAATAAAATAGACAATATGGTTTCCGCTAAAACATCATTTTCTTTGGAAAAACTAAGTATCACTTTACAGCTATGTTATCGCACGATTATTATACGGAGAACTTTATTCAATGATGGTATCTTTTATAGCAAAATACGGTTTTGAAATATGCTTTCAATTTATCTTATTTGGAAAAACATGGAACATCGTAGCGAGTCTTCACTGCATTTCAAACAAATCAAATAATTGACCTGTACATCATCAACATTTTCACGTAATACAAAACAATATATATCTTTCTCTGATTATTCAGCGCACGTCTCTGAAGTTAGATCCATTATTTCAGCATCGAATAGACGGCGAGTAGAATGATCCTTCAGAGCGTACATTCTGCGTATGATTGATGAGAAGGAAGGGAGTTAATTACGCTCATGCTGAGCCTACCTGCCGAGATTTAATGACGTCACAATGCTATCGGTTATTTTTTAACATTTTGTGTTGTACATATAACATGAACTACCCGTGAGGATTAGGATCGAAGGGTTTGTATACTGAGGGTAGTCAAAATATAATCCCGTTTTGAAAAGTTGCCAAAATGGCTGTCAAAATTGAAGCTTTTATAATTGTGGTGTTCATATCTTTGGGGTAGATGCGGAATATTTTAATAATTAAAGTTGGATCTGTCCCTTGGTTGTAAGAAGTTTTTATGAAAATCCGAAATTTTACAAGTAAGCTTAACTGCTCTACCTCTACTGGAAATAAATTCGTTATTTTGTATGAGTCATACCATTTTGTTAAACAAGTACACATAGCCTTTATCATTAATTATTGTAGAACGTGATTATACGCCAATTAGATTGAATGGAAAAATTCAATATTATTAGTATCGAAAATAAACGAGAAAATTCAATAAATACACGCGACATCACTTGGTTACACTACTATGATGGCTTAAACGCGTGCTGGCTGATAATTCTAGAAAACCTTTATCATTTCACCACCGTAGAAAAAAATAGCAATTTATTTTAGTTCTTCACATTTTTTTAAGTTATAATTGATAGCTATTTCGGTTCACGCCATAATCAGAAAAAGTTCATAGACCTAGAACTAAAACATAGTTCTGACGATGGCGTGAGGCGAAATAGCTATCAACTATATCTTTAAAAAAATGTAGAACTAAAATACATTGCTATTCCTTTCACCGTGTTATAATGGAGTTCTACCAGGTGAATGCCTATTCAATCAATAAACCTTATCATTTCACTGAAATACGTTTTCATAAAATTATTATTTGTTAACCGTTTAAGAAAAATTTTACTTTTTTTACAATTGCATTGTTTATTTTTTATATTTTGACATTTTTTAATGCATGTGCCCTTATTAACATTTACAGTGTATATATTTAAACGAATACCTTATAGTAGAAGTCAGTCTAATACATTGATATTTTATTGTATGTCATCAAATGTTAAGGCAAATTGATCAAATACGAGACAAAAACCAGGTACTCGATTGTGCGAGAATAACAACAAAGATGGACAAAGAAAATTTTCGCTCATTGCTACTCATTCTTAAAAAGGTTTTAATATGCAGTTTTTTTTTTTGGTTCTAAATCTCAGTCATATTATAATATATTTAAAATTATTCATTGTGAAAAGTAACCAGGCTATTAATTAACATAAATGCCTTTCGTGACGTTACCTTGATTTATTTAATCTAATTACCTAATTAAAATGCTACAAAATTAAATCATCCCTTCTTTAAAACGGTTAAAATTGTTTACCTTGGATCACGCCTCTTAACGATATAAATCATTTTGCACAGAGTAAATCACCAGCAGCCTCTTTGACAAATTATAGGTGATAAGCTTAAAAAGCTCTCGCCAAAAGAGAGGGGATATCCCGCGGTGCCCACGAGCTTTCTTATTCATGAACAGGAAATATGGCTAAGTGACATCGCAGATAACTCCTTTTGAAAATATAACCGTGATGCATGTGGTGTGAATTATTATTTATGAAAATGTATTGGTATTATCTTAATTCTGGAGAGGCAAATGACTCAACGATTCAGTTACCCTATTTACTAGTCACTATCTAGCTCGTCAGTAAATAAAATAATTCAATCAATTCATCAGTTAGTATTTTTATTGTAAATACATTGACAATCATTTTTATAATAATAAAAACACATATGTAGTATTATTTTTACGATGTATTATATTTTATGACCATGACCGATTTCGTTTTTGCAAGCATTATCAACTAATAGGACACAAATATTTAACTAGCCTATTTGTGCATTTTTTTATATTTTTAATTAGCGGATATATAAAAGCAAAGGTTTAATAACTAAGAAAACAGTCAAAAATACAGAAAGTCAAACAATTTCGCGATTTGATATCAATAAAACTAACATACATAACATACTTAAATAAATTATTACAACCTATTGAAATTTTTTGGGTACATTTTCATTAGTCACGTTAATGGATCTATTTATTGCTAAGTAAATAAATCCAGTAGCTTAGCAACCGGAAAATTTTTAGTAACGATGCTACATCGTAATTATATTCCATCAATGTGAAACTTATAAAAAAATATATTATTTATAGAAAATTTTAAAGATATCATGATTTTGAGCCACGATGTTTTTAAATAATGTTTATTCAATATAAATACACTGTGTTTACTTAATGAAGTATCAAACTGTCAATGTTTAATGATGATTGCGCACAATAGTGCTGAAACGTGGTCAATAAAGCTCGCCAAAGCTCTCGAAACAGGCGCTTCGTTAATTTGAAGCAAAAAATGCCTCGTCTTATCGACCATCACAAGATAATGTTTTTTTTATCTTGTTGGAAAGTGTTTTCAAACAAAATATGCTTAGTCAGCGTCGAACCCACTGATGAACACCCATTCTTTGCCTTTTTTTCTTAATGACTATACTCGGGTTTCACTTTTTGACAGAATACTGATATGTATTACAAGATTCAAACAAAAACAAATACGATTTTTAAAAACATGCATAAGTATTTTGTACGTCTATTGATTCAAATCAATAATTTATGATATCAACTGAAGCTTGATGGAATTTGAATATTAATTTGAATTGTCACAACTTTGTACGATTCCACATGTTTTGTCACTAACGACCCGGGCTTCGCCTTTCGGCATCTTCAGGCATTCTTTCACACGGATGCCAATAATATCTTAAATATTCATGAGCAGCTGATAGTTTTATTTTCCCAAGATGATCGCACAACAAATCACGTTTAATATTTTTGGTTGATTAAAATGCATTATAGTTTAAAAAATTGCTTGGAACTAAACGAGCATGGGTACAATCCCAAGCATTTACATCAAATCAAGATTTTCTTTTTAATTTTATCATATTTGACATATAAAGTTTTATCTACACCAGTGACATTGAAAATGCTCAGTTTTAAAATTTTATTAATTTTTAAGCATTGTTGATTTGGCGCTATACTTTTAAGACACATTTTTTTTCTTTTCAAAACTAAATGAAATATTAAAAATTCATCAAAAATATCGATTTAGATAACAATCAAAAAAACTGTAAGTATCTATTTATTATTAAGCGAATTTACATGTTTACCTGCATACTTAAAGCTGAGACATTTAGTGTTTACTTTTATTTAATAATTCATTAATTTTTTACACAAACTTATAGTTATCTAATTTATAATATCAACTCAAGGTGCTTGATGGAATTTCAATATCAAATTTTAATTGTTATAACTTTATACGATTCCACATGTTTTGTCACTAACGACACGGGTTTCGCCTTTCGGCATCTTTAAGAATTCAGTTCTATTGCATCCGTATGATAGAATGCCTGAAGATGCCGAAATGCAAATCCTGGATCGTTAGTGACAAAACATGTGGAATCGTACAAAGTTGTAACAATTCAAATTTGTATAGTTATCTATCAAGAATAATCCGTTTTTATCGTAAAAATTGTTTATATTTCCAAAAGCCTTACAAATAAATAGTTATACTCCAATATTGTTCTTTTTTCTCTTCCGCCGATCGAACGTAGCAAGGAGAAAGTCTAAAATTGAGGTAATTCTGTCGTCCCATTTAGTCGACGTCCTCCATTGACCTAACTAACCTTTCCTCTAAAAATAACAATAATATTATTCTAACAGTCTGCACCTAAAGAGCTTTCACAGAGCTTAAAACTCTTGATAACATTTAAGCGGAATGATAATTTCGATTGCTGATTGTGGCTTTTTGGCAAGCTCGGAGTTAAATAATTTTTAATGATCTAACACGTGGGCAAAAATTTTTCATTGCAAATACATAGTGAAATGAAAAAATTATCGTATTATAAATATTATTATATTATTAATATTATTATTATCGTTATTATTATAAATAATCGTTTGGTTTATAATAATATAAAATAATAATTAATAACTTGGTTTTATCACAGCTTATTTCAAATTCACTTACAAAAAATACCTGGCGTCTCAAAAGAATTATGCCCGTGCATGTTTTCGTTAAATATCATTTGAAGCACTACCACGCGGGACAAAAGGTAAGTGAGATGAAAACGAAAGCTTCTGTACATAGCCCGCGTAGCACGTTGTAAAAGCTCCTAGTTGACGGGCCTGCGTCGGCTATGTTGGCCCGGTAAAAGCTTCTCGTATTTTCTTTTTCACATTTCACAAAAATCAACTTAATTTTAAAGAATATTGAATATTTCAGTTCCGTGATTTTTCATTACATATGTAGTGAAATAATCTTGAAGAGCGGATACATAGTAATAACTAAATTGTTTTATGGAACAAAAGATATAACTTTTCATATATTGCGTTTTTGATCTGTTTTACAAATAGAATTTCAGTCATGTTATTTGTATTGTTAAAATCGTTTGTTCTAGCCACTAAAAAAATATCGAAGAGGATAATTTGTATTTTAAAAACTAACAAACCTTTTTTCATCGTCTTTTCATTAATAACCTAGTATTTTTTTCAAAATCATGCTGTATAAAAGTGAATGCCTCTCTGTTTTATCATATATTGTAGACTGAATTATTACTTACTGAATTGAAAATCAATTATTTTTCATTATTTTATTTACAATTATATCAAATTTGTACAAGCGTTAGAAAAACTGGTCTTTGAGATAGATTGACAAACTTAAATTAAGTTGATCAACTTCACTGAAAAAAAATCAATTTATAGAATTGAAAAATGAGTATTAGCTAATTACAAGGTTAGTTGAAATTTTCTGCCATGTAAGAGAGCTAAAATTATACGACAAGTGTGTATAACAATCTTTGTCACATCTCTCTCAAAAATGTCCAGAAGGGCTTCGCGAATTTTCCGTTATCAATCATGCGGCTCAACTTAACCCAGTTTTTTCGATAAGGACCACCGCGACTCTTCACTTGACAACCACTTCTGTATCGAGATGATACAAACAAAGGGCGTCCTCTGTCTTTTCTAAAGAACGACCATACGAAATCGAGTTTATCAGGTCAGGGACAACTGGATGAAAAAGGTCTTAGGTTCTACTTATGCGATGATTAAATAGTTCAGATCACATAAAAAAATCAAGAATATTAGATATAAAAATTAATAATTAGTATTTCAAAACCACGATATTGATATATAAAATTAATTTTACTTGTCAACCATCAAGAGTTATTGATTAAAAAATTATTGAAGTTTTATAGTGTTAACTGTCACTTTTTTATTGAAATACATGATCGTTTAAATAAAAATAACACATTTTAATACTTTTTCTCCAGTATATTTGACGGCCATGATCAGTTTCGCTCATCGCTTGCATTATCAACTGATGAGATACAAATTAAAAACAAGTCTGTTTATAAAAATATTAAGTTGAAAGTTAGCAGGCATACAAAATAAAAGATTCAAGAGAATACGGTGAAAAAAAAGCAATGTGTTTTAGTTTAGTTGATAGCTATTTCGGCTCACTCTGACGATAACGTGAGTCGAAATAGCTAAAATAGCGAAAAACATTTGTAGAACTAAAATTAATTGCTATTTTTACACTGTTTTATAATGGAGTTCTACCAAATAAATGTCAATTCAATCAATAGGTATGAAAAACTATTAAGAAGTACTAATAAAATATTTATTCAAATGAAGCAATTTAATACAAAAATATAATGCTTATGATCTCTTAGTAATAATAATATTCAAATATATTAATAATTAAATAATAGTATAGAAACAGTCAAGAATAATCCATTAGCAAATATAACAAGTTTTTTAGTTAAACTAATTCATATTCCAATATATATATTTACAGTCATATTTACTCATAGTATGAAGCATATGACCTCTTAATGGAGGTATTTCAATAGTACGTAAACTGCTTGAAGCCTATTTGGAAAATAGGGTAAGAAAGATAAGGTAAGGGCAGGACTAATGGTTAACTATTTCATCTTGTTCTACCCTGTTTACAAAATTGTATGAAAAAGAGGGAAATTCATATGAACAGTGACCATAATTTTTTTTAATGTAAATCTATAAGAATTTTCATGCTTTACATTAAAAACTTTATTGCAGATTTAAAAGATTCTACATTTCTTTAAATAAGAAAAAAAGTTTATTTATCATTCTAAAGGAGTAGACATGCATACAATTTTTGGTACTAGATGTCGATGTTTAAAGCAGTGTTCCCCTAATGATGGTCCGCGACCCAGTGCCGGAAAAAACAATATAATAAATTTCAAGAAATTCACCATGCGAATATGTTAAATAAAAGATTTTTTTGTCAGCACGTTCACATGTATTTTTTGTTATTGTTAAATTACAGTTATTGATACGATGATGCGACCCCAACGAACTTAATAATAACTGTCACAGATAGCACTGCAGTCAAAAATGCAAAATATATTATTTGTAAAGATGCAACAGCAGGTTTCGCATTTGTTTGTTAAAAAAAAACATTTTTTTTTAGTTTATTTTTTATTGTAATTACTGTTACATTTACATTTGATAGTTATAATTTTTTTTTTTTTATATTCATCTGTAACAAAACAAGACTTAAAAAATATTACACAAAAATCCTTTTTATTTCAGTATTAGTGGTCTATGATTTTCTATCCTTTTTTACTGGTCGGCATGTGTAAAACTGTTGGGAAACACTTGTTTAAAGGGATTATTATATTCTCTGAATGCATTTGTGCTTATTTCTTATGAAAATTATTTATTCATTTTGAGTGACTATATACTCAATGAATTGCGTATATCTACGAAAAGTTACATTTTTTTTTTGTTCAATATTACTATTTCATTAGATTTATCCATATGTAACCAATTTGTTGTATGTATTAACTCAATAAGCTTAAATATTAAACATGATGATGCTATTTTTAATTAATGTGCGATCTGTTACAGTAAATATTTTTTCAATTATATTTAATAATACAAATCAAAAACTTAACACACTAACATGAAAATTTATTTAAAATTTCAACACTTATCAAAAACGTTTAAAGGAAGTCCTCCAGTATATTTAAAAGGCGGTTACAGTTTTTCACACAAAAAAAAACTTTTTATCTCTATTGCCAATGGCGCATTTCACTTTGAAGTATTTTCGCGCCACATTCCGCGGTGTCTCCCGCGCTAATTAAGTATGTCCGTTTGAATACATGCTATTGTTTGCAAGAAGTGTTCCGGAACCGGAAACTATGTAATGCTTTTCAGTTTTTTTTAAAGCTTGCAGCTTAAAAAAGACCCAAACAAACGCCGCACCAACGCTGAATGAACGACACTCTACGCAAAGTGATCAAAAGTCTTCCGCTGCCTTTTTGCACGCCCGTGATATAATGTAAACTGTTAACCACTTGAATGCCGCATCGCAAACTTTTCCGCCACTATTATTTATTGCCTTTTGAGATTTTTTCATTCTGCATTTAAAATAGGAAAAAAAACTGGTGAATTAAATAAATAACATAAAAATCTAGTCTTTTTATATCTAGTGGAACCCTATCTAAGTAGCTTTATCATTCATATTTATTTTGTTTAAAATAAAATTATTTCATTTTTGCTCTTAAACAATAACTAATTAATTTATATAGCCAACAAAACTTCAAACGTTGGATAACCAAAAATTTCATTATTTTGAATGTAAATAACATTATTGATTGGAAATTTCTTTTGATTTCAGGTAAGTTTCCACAACAGTGTGACAGCAAATTGATTATTGACATCACTTCAAAGAGTGCCATATTTTTTGAAATCAAGTAAGTTATTCGTTAAATTTGCATGACAACGCAGAAATAAAAATGTATATATTTGATGGTATAAATAATCGCGCTGCTAACGGACAAATAAAACATGTGAAAGGTAACACAATTTTAATGATTATTATTATGACCAATAAAAATCATGAAAGCACACTGACATATCTGCAAAATTATGAATGAATGGACAAATTAGTTGCAGTGTCTCGTTATCTTGTAGAATGCAGTATCCAAAAGTTAGTTTCAATTTAATAACTGTGTTTTTATTCATATAGATAGTAATATGATACTACTATGATTTTGATGAGATTATCATGTTTGTTGGCAGTTAGAAGTAACCAACGACCATGTGCCGAAAATATTGTAGGCATGTAGGGAGATATATTGATTGAATTGGCATTCACTTGGTAGAACTCCATCATAACACGGTGAAAAAATAGCAACGTATTTTAGTTCTACAAAATACATTGCTATTTTTTCACCGTGTTATGTAGGGAGATTTTTATCAAGCCATAGTTATCTAAGATAATCAAAATACGAGACAACATTTATATTTTACAAAATCGAGCATAAAAGCCATCTTCAAGGTATGTACAGGCATTTTTATTCCAGGAAATCAACTAAGGAAATAAAATGCTATGAGCTGTCATGATTTGTTTTCCTATAGCGAAAACACAATTTAAACGTTTCCGATACGAAACAAGCTGAACAGCGTTGACTTCCGCTTCATCCAAACGGATATCCGAAAAGAGCGGGAAGAGTTAGAAAAAAATGGCGGCATCGGAAAGAACTGCTTTCTCACGGACAAAGACACTTTACCGTTGTATAAATATCGTTTTTATTCAATGTCATCGATTTATTTAGTAAAATATTTTAGTATTACACCTGAAAATTAGCACTGTTAAAGACTTTGGACAATTTATTGGTTTGATATATTTTTAAAATTTCTTAAAAACCTGATTAATTTATGTACCATTTTGTATTTATTTATTCATTTTTTTTTTCGCCAAAAAATGTTGCTAGTATAATTTTGGTGAGCTTGATGACATATCGTAGACGAAACTACAGAACAATAGTTCTGACGATGGCGTGAGCCGAAATAGCTATCAACTATATTTGTTAAAAATAATTTTGTAGAACTAAAATACATTGTTATTTTTTCACCGTGTTATTAATTTTGAAAATTAAAAACAATGACACTGTTTCTTAATAGAACACTAAAACTCCTGATGGAATTGTTATATGTGGTATAAAAACATCACTTAACATTATTCAACCGCTCAAAATTTCTCTTTCCTAAGAGTATAGATAGATGTAATGAATGAGCTAGGAAAAAGCTAGTAGTTAGCTTATTAGATTCGGTACGTCCTGTTTTTTTTATAGCTTATTGTTACTCAACCATCGATTGCGGACATTATTAATCGATCACAAAAATCAATTAATACAAGTGTACATACTGCAATTCGATTGCGGTTAAAAAAATATATCGTCAACATGCGATGTCAGCGATGTGTACAAATCATTTTTTTAAGTTTTTCGCAAAAACTTGGTGGAAGAGTATAATGTTAAAATGTTTGATAAAATGATAAATTTTAAAGTAAAGAAGTCATCATCATCTTGAAGAATTGACCATAGTAGAATGCGATTTTATGCTTCAAAAGACTCAATCGATCTGTAAGCAAATATATACCTCAGACCAAAAATAAAGTAACATAAACTTTTATCAATATATTTCGTAAAATTGTAAATGCAATGTAAACTTTTTTATTTATTGAATCAAAATGACGTGTTTTACTAGTCACTTAATTATATAATTTTCAACAGAGCATACTGATTATTATATTTAAAATATCTAAGAAGTTTACTTATTTTACTATCACAATAAAGTATTTTTCTTTCGAAATGTTATGTAATTAATCGTGTTATTAAGAATTTTATTATACAAACTTCTTTTCGTTCTCCAAAAAAACACTAGTATAACATTTTAACAAGCATTCAGTCAAAATGGCTGCAGGTGACTTGTATGTACTTTGAGATGTAATTTTTTCATCATTTATATCTGTCACTTCAACTGAGATCAGAATTAATAGCGTACCGAACGCAAGATATATATTTGAATTATACAATCTCATCTTCAACAATTTTCATTTGTTTAACAAATAATAAGTGCATCCTTAAACATTATTGCGTTTTTTAAAATGTATAGTATCTTTAATTTTATCTGGATATATTAACATTGTGAATAGCTTTGCGGAAATAAATCAAAATAATGACAAGGTTTCAAAAATGCTTCAAATAATAATTTATTTTATTTGACGTGATTTCTTTAACAGTATTAATAATACTCTAAATAATAAGATCCTTTTTTTATTATATATCACTTTAATACTAAGAAAAATACAAAATGTTTTTTTAATGCTTGTTAAATATGAAATATTGTGGCCAGCAAGGGTAAATTATTCATGAAAAAGAAATATTGCACCGCCACGGGTTGCAATGTTGCCTGAAAGCATAAAAACACATTTCATTAATCGATTTAAAAAAACAGATTACTTTTTCGTACACTAAGCCTTAGTCAAATAATATTATGTAATTATTCGTTCATTAAAAAATAAAAATATATTTTACATTACAAAAGAGTTCTTTTATATTTTTGAAACACTTTTTTTGAGTATGGCAATAATTACTGCTGTCAAGTATACAGTTAGATTGTGACAGTTAGACTCTATAGCACTTTGGGTCAAATCTCTAAGTGTGAAAAATGAATCTCCGCGCTTTTTCGCTTTCAGTTGATTGACGACTTGGAGCCAATTTTGTTGGTTTTATTTACTACATAAAATCACTCTTCATATGAGGGATGGTTTTTTGTTCAAAAAAAAAATGGATCCATTTTTCACAAAACGTTCAAATGACTGTCGGAGAATTTTTTTTTCATCTTAAAAAATATTTTTATGTTCTTAAATATTTTTTATTTTCATACATTTTAAATGCATAATAAAAACGAGTTTGTCTTTTGGTTGATGCTCTTTATATCGATAAAATAATTTTTGAATACATGAACTTTTTTATCCAAAATTAATGCTAAGTAATCTGCATCTGAAAAAGTCATAGATAATAAACAACATAAATATTAATCTAATCTTACTGCTGTTAGAAATTATAGAATAATTAGTACAAAATATGTATTTAAAAAACAAGCGCTTACTCTTTGAAAGAAAAACAATCAAGAAGAAAATCGTTTGCGATTAAATATATGAATAAATTTATTCTGGGCATAACATTGTTATTCTTTAATATAATAAAATCACAAGCTTAACTGTTCAACTGGAAGTTTTACATTCCATAATGCAGTAAACAAAAATAATATATTTAGTTTATAAAAAAAAAAAACAATTGTCTTATAAAATTTCCGAAATGAATATTTTTATTCCATAATAAATGTATTGAGAACGCTTGTTTCCTACTGAATTTTTGTGTAAAAAATCACAGTTATTTTTTTATTTCATTTGATATTTAAATTCATAAAAGCATTAATTTTTAAAATCGTATTTCTGAAATGGCGTTACAGATAAAAAAAACAACGTAGAAAGGAAACAAAAAATCGTAATTTTATTAAAATCTTAAATTGCTATTTGTAAAACACGTTTTATTTTTTATCATTAAAGCAGCTGCCGTGAGATTCTCTTTCATTACTTGTTCAATTGTATTAATAAGATAGCTCTTTTTGAAAAAAATGCTTTTCCGAAACACCTGGCGGTAAAACAGCACGTGGCTTACCTTCCTTTCATGAAAATTGGAAGTTCTCTACAGATACATTCCATTTTAGTTCAGACGTTTTCCAACAGAGGCTCTGCTTTGCGCCTGGCTTTATTTCGCACATTTGCTATATTTGGAACGAGAAAATAGCAGAAAGGCATTCAACAGAGTACGATATTCACCCTTCCAGCGAATGACAAAGAAGTTGTATTCCCATCCAGAGCTTAGTGAAATACGCTATTTTTGTTACTATTCTACAAATGTGTGAAAGCAAGAAAAACTAGGCTGTATTCTGTATGAGCATACAGGATATTTTTGTAAGCCCGGAATGATAAACCTGATCAATTTTGGACTTCGGGTGAAATCAGTGGTGGATTTTCGATGTTATGTTAACCTAGGTCTTTTAGGGGAGATGTGATATAAGTCTAGGTCAGTTGAAAAGTTACGCAACACTTTGTACGATCAATGTTGCTGAAAATACCACAAATCGTTTTGTACTGCAATTGATTTTTAAGTCGTACCTTTAAAAAATAGAATCACACAACTTTTATACTGATCAAATATGGTTTATTCCATCAATAGAATTATTATTTGGTAGATACCATGCTAATGAAAAAAAACATGATTTCTTTAACAAACATGCTAAAATTTTATTCATTATTATTGGAAATAGAACGCTCAGTATTTTTTTTGTTCGGTGATTCAAAATTAAAAATAATTTTGACAAAATTAATCGTTAATTTTTATAAATAAAATTTACCCTATTTATTAATTACCAATATGTAAAATGTTCAATTGACAATTTGGTGTACAACTGTCACATCTTGATGGAAAGGCATGATATTTTAAATAATAAAAACACATTTTTTAGTACTTATTTCCACAATATATTTTTTTGATCAGGATCGGTTTCGCTCATCCCGAACATTATCAGCATAATTACAGTTAAGGATTTTTTCATATAGGTTGAGAAATTCAAAAATAGTTTATCGTGATTTTAAAATATATACTTTTTTATGAAAAAAGTCATACTTTTGGTCGATCTATAATAAAACATGTCGACATCATAAACAAAGCATTTTGTTTAATCACCTGCAATAAAAGTATTATATAATGTTTATATTGCCCTTTATTTTTTAATGCAGTAATTTGTTAAGAATGAATTAACAAATTTAATATTTTTTTTATTTCATATGAAATATTTTATATGAAAAGTCAAAATAATAACATTTTATTTTTAAGAATAAGTAAAAATTTGAATTGTTACAAATTTGTACGATTCCACATGTTTTGTCACTAACGACATGGGTTTCGCCTTTCGACATCTTCAGGCATTCTAGCACACGGATGCAAAAGAAATGACGTAAAACAAACAATAAGTAATAATACATTAAATATATTCACTATATGAAAAAAAATCCATTTATGTTTTAATGATAGTTAATTGATATTTGTCGAAAAACCTTTTCAAGAATGACTGTATAACAAGATCGTTAGTGAAAATTATCACAGGTAATTGTGTGAATTATTATTAGATTAAAATTATTATATCTGTTTTAGCCGTAATTTATTGGTGTTAAGTATTTTCCTGTAAATAATAACTTTGCTATATAGACGATTCTAACTTTTTATTTTTCGTCAGTTCTGTTGCATCCGTGTGATAGAATGCCTGAAGATGCCGAAAGGTGAAACCCGGATCGTACAAAGTTGTAACAATTCAATTTTGATATTAAAATTCCATCAAGCACTTTCAGTCGATATCATAAAGAATAATTTTAGCTTTCTTTATATAACTATTTTCTGGGTAAATTTGTATAGAATCTAAATAAATGTGGATTTTTGCATTCATAATATTTTGATATGCATGTTATTACAAAGTTGTATTGATTCGAATACAATATTTCTCCTGTAGGTTATTTATATCGGCCAGTGAAAAAATCGTTAAACCCAAGTCCATAAATACACTTTCACCTACCACCGGAAGAAAGTTTGTTCCGGCTGGTTCGCGTCAGTTTGGAAAATTCGATCGGTCTCTCGTAGTCCCGCTCGCCGGCTAGCGAATAGCAACGGACGGAAAAGCAAGGCCGCCAACGGCTGGGTCGCAAAAGCTTCGCTCAGTTCTCGCCAGATCGCCACACAGCGCGCAACCCCAAGAACAAACCTCAAATTTAACGCCCCTTTGTCCTTTCATAACCTCAAAATTCAGATCATACCATCAAACGTCAAAATCACCCGCCATTAAAATCCCAACCCGTACAATTTCAAAAAAAGAACGGTTTCATTTATTCTTTTAAAAATATTTTTTACGGTGGTTAAATTAGAATCATTGACGGGCGGGTGTGTATTGTATTTTATATTATTATTTTTGTGCTCTATTGAAAGTGGAACACGCGCGAAGGACGTCTATCTCCCTTGCACGCGATCAAAATACGTACCGTGCGATGTGAACTGCTTTACTATCGCCACTTTCGTCTTTTCTCCTCCCCTCGGCTCATTTTTCGATCGTATGTGGTAGAAAAGCTCAAACGAGAATCCTGTGAAATTTTCTTTCCGCCGTTTCGTTCCGTGGACGCGATTTTTTGAATAATATATTAGATACGTCATATTTTTTACATAATATAAGGCTTTTGTAAAATTTTACACCACACATTGTTGAGAAGCATTTTTATCATTAAAATAATTCTATAAATAGAGTCTACACGGCTGTGCTATTTAAGCTAGACTTAATGATTAATTTTACACGAATTTATTAACAAGCTTACTACCGTATGTGGATATTTTTGTGCGTTTTGCAAAATATATATAAATAAATACACAAGTGCTTGCGTGCTTTAAACCCTCCGCCACCGTCCATTGATATATTACTTATGTTGAGAAGATTTACAAGTTAACCATTTGTTATTATACCTTTACCGCTTAAGTAAAACCTTTGGTTGTGAACGCTTTTTCCCTAGCAATATTTCTACAATAAAAAATTAAACCACAAGTACTGACGCTTCTTAATAAACGTGCTTTTAAATATTTCCGAAAATAAACAATAGGTCTTCTAAATTTAAAAAAATAACTGAACGTTATATCATATCAACTTGTTGCGTCAAATAAAATTTACTATTTTATCGACGAATAATTCACATCAAAACATTTTGCAATTGTTTAAGTCTTATGAAATAGTATTTAGCTCGTACCCATACGCACTATAAATTGTTAAGTGACGCCCTTTGTGCACCTTTGACCTTTGAAATTAGCTCGCGATTTTCACGCTCCGAGTTCCTAGAAACTGTCCGTGATTCCTCAACTAGCGATCTGATAAGAACAGGGCATTTAATCACCCCAACCCTCATACCTTGGAGTCACAGGTATAAGTAAAATCTTTAAGAGTACGAGAAAATCAATACAGCAGGAAGGTAGAGTATAGTATTGTTTACATATTGTAGTGTTAATTAATTTTCTTCCTTTATCACTCACAGCTGATAAATAAATGGCATGGAAGTAAAAAGATAACTATTTTCTCTAAAATACTTGTTGCACACTTCTCTTATATATGTTACGTAATACTCACTCCTCGATTATAACGGGAATCTTTCTTTAGCAAAATTTTTAGTGTATATTTTGTAAAATATATCAATTAGTTTCTATTAGACGAATCACATAGGAAATTTTAAAAATTATTGTAAAAAATGCAGTATAATAGAAAATTATGAAAATCTTTAAATTTACAGTATTATCGAACAAATAAAGCTATCCGTTTTCTATTTACTAAAAATTATACATTTGAATATAGAATTCTTTTTCGTATTACTCGTTAAACAATTGCAATTTGTTGTTATTCTATAAGTTAATAATTTAATATCACAGCTAGTTAATAATTGCTCACGAAATGAAATTATTTTTAATGTAATAATTAAATAACAATAACGAATATTTGAAACGGTTGAATACATGAATAAGAAAAATATTTTTATATAGCTAAATTTTAATGTTTTTTTTTTAACAATTTGATTTAAAATTGTATAACTGTTAAATTTTCATTAAAACATCTCTTCATTATATCCTTCTATTACCTTAAGCAATTCTCATTTCTTTCCATTATTACCTTGATGAAAACTTCGACTAAAATACTGGGGTCACCAAAAGTTCCAATGATATCGTTAACCTAAAAGTTTAATCCTTTGAATCTCCATCAATATTCCATGTACCTTAGTGCTCCTCAACAATTTACCATTTTCAACTCCTTATCTTGAATACGAAGTAGTGTTGCCATTTCCTCAAGTGGTCCCATGTGAGTTTCTATCTTCGACTTCTTCTTCTGTCGCGATTTCATTTTAACATCGCAGTGTTGACAACTTCAGAAGTGTGGCGCGACACGGCTTTGCGCGCCTTGTGGCAGCCCGCCATGCCATCTGGCGGCTGCGCAGGGCAGGGTCCACTCCTTGCCCTGCAGACCATCAGCAAGACCAGGACTCCAATGGAGCACTGTACGTCTGCGACTCTTTATATTCAATCTCTGTTGTCTGTCTTTATGTTATGTTTTACACCCTTGGCTTAATATGGGCACTTTTTTTTTGCAAACATAAACTATATGTTACCTCTTAATTTGCTTTTATATTTTGAATGACCAGCTAGCTTATTTCTAATAAGCTCTGTTAGAATTTTCATTAGGTGTTTCATTAGTTTTTCTGTCACTGATTGCAAATTTTAATTTTAATAATTCATATTGAAAATAAAATCACATTAAAATTTTATGGAAAATATTTCATTGATCTAATGAAATAAATTTAAAAAAAATTAAACACACTTTATGTAAAATAAAACAATATTTTTACTGTGTTCAATTGTATTATTATATTTTTCAACGATGAGAGAGCATTTTAATTGAAAAAAGTATAAATTGCGTTTTATTTTTGTAAATAAAATATTTTCTAACAATAATTATTATGTTTTGAAAAAAAAAAGTTTTTCGTTTTGTCATAAAAACGATTTTTATGACAAATAAAATCAAATATATTCACCATGTAAACAAAATTCTTATTAGAAATATTTTCAAATAAATATTTATTTACCAATGTAAGACGAAATTATTTGAATGTAAAAGTATTTTAAATTTATTTTAAAAGGCACAAAAACGTACATTTTATGTTCATTTCCATCCTTTTCATCTAAATCACTCGAAAGATCAAAGAATTTGTTTCAATATAACTGACGACTGTCAAACTGACGTCAGTTCTATCGCATTCGTGAGATAGAATGCCTGAAGAAACTGTAAGGCGAAAGCCGAGATGTAATTGATATGGCCTGTGGAAATAAGCAATGTTTTTAAGATAAGAAAAATGTATGTATCAAAACAATATATTGGAAAAAATCATGGGTAATTTCAAGATTGCATGGAAATTGTAAATAAAAACACTTCCTGGCATACGATCTTTTGCAGTATCACCAATAGCTTATTCCCGAGGATATACCTAACATCAAATAAATCAATATTTTTTTATCTTCGTAATAGCAATTCCACAGCGAGTGTTGAATCATATTTATATATGACGAAAATATCCACAATGATACAGAAAATAAAAATTCTAAAACGTTGGCAATGAAGAAACATATTCATATCACAGAGACATAATTCTGAAAATTCACTTCATGAACAATATATCTTTAGACACATAGATAAGGTAACTTATATATTTTTTTTGAATTTACATATCAACACGTATTATTTCGTTTATTAGTTTGTCATAAAAGTATTTATACAAATAACAAACATACACAAA
The DNA here is from genome assembly GCA_028555115.1 of Himalopsyche japonica. Lineage (NCBI taxonomy): Eukaryota > Metazoa > Arthropoda > Insecta > Trichoptera > Rhyacophilidae > Himalopsyche > Himalopsyche japonica. The sequence goes on along the minus strand of JAHFWJ010000700.1, from coordinate 896,386 downwards.
TCGATAAGCAAATGTTCGAATGTTTGAAGTCAAATATTGTCTATATTTCGTATTGCCTATATTGTCGTATTTTTTCACCGTGTTCAAATATTGTAGTATATCATAATTGGCTTGATTGATTTTTCAGGCAAGCATACAATACAACGTTAAACGAAATATCGAAAAAATATTACAAGTATTTATGGCTGTATCAATAAACGATTTCCACGAAAATTTCATGTGTTGTAGTTTATATTTGAAAAAAATCTACGGATCGCGTGCAGGTTAAGGCAAAATTTTCTTTCACTACAGTGAATTTAGTACGAAGACAAAAACAATTACATTTTTTCAAATAGTTGGCCGTATTTTTACTTGTAGCAATTTAACAAACAGCGAACATTTGCATATTTTAATAATTGTAAAAACCTGACACGTGTGGATAAAAAGTTGAAACCATTTATCTCTTATATCTACACAATATATTTAAGTATAATATGTACTATTTTCTTGTTAATAAGGTAAAAAAATCTAAATTTGATAGGGAAACCATTTTAGTCTTGTGGGGTATATATTATATTTGATAATATGTTATTAAGAATATAAGATTTATTGTGAATGACTGATCTAAAGAAGTAAAAAAAATATTCTCATATCTAAAAACAAAGGGAAAAACACAAGTAAGTTTTAAGTTAATTTTGGTGTCTACATAGTTGAAATTAAAAAAAATATCTTCCAAAATTTTACACACAATTCTTTTTAACATCATTTATTGTCTCCGAAAATTTTCTTTTTCAATATTTTTTTTTTTTATTTGAATAATTAATATTTTGTATCTTGGTAACATAGTATACTATTATACAATGATCTTATTAAGTAATCAATTTCATGTATCCAACCTCTTATTATATTGAAGCCCTAGTGATAACCAATTAAAAAAATACTCGTTAAATAGTAACATATATTGGAAATCCAAACTCTTTTCATTAGACAAGGTCGTGATAAAAAACTAATGAATTTTAAAATATATATTCAATTAATTTCGCGGTTATTGAATCTTCTTTGAATCAATAATATGCGCTCTTACTGTCATATTGCAATGTATGTTAGCAAAAGCTGTTTTGAAAATATAAATCATTTTCTTGTTTTTTTAACGTAATTGAAACAAAAAATGCTTTAAAAAAAGCTTTTAAATTCATCGTTATTATCGTGATTATTTATTACTCTGCACTTCTGCCAAATGGTTGGGTATATTTACCGCACTAAATTATTCGCCAGTCCATTAGCTCCCAAGGAAACCCTGTAGTAATTTTATTCTAGTGGATTTATTATATTTTGTTTTCGAAGGGTAAATTCTAATTGTAAGATATTTGGGATCCTAGAGTCCTAGAAAATGTCTCTTTGATTGCGTTATATTGAATATACTCGGTGAACCGATGGATACTGGTATGCCTTGATTGGGAGGTGAATCTGTTAACAGGCGACAGGAAATCATGGTGGAGAAGTGTGGTAGCCAACGTCTCACATATAACTTAGATGATTTGAGAAGCATAAGTAAACAAAATGAGTATTTTGCTGAGACGATACCCATGCGGATCGTAAACGGCCTACCAATATTGAGACTTGTTCAGCCTCGCGAATGAACAGCTTGAAAGCAAATATTGTCTCGTTATTGATACCACAAGCCATTATGGTAACATATCTCGTGTTTCTTTTTGTTTTCATGTTCATGATTTTTTATAATGCATGTGTGGTTTTTGGCCTTTTACTTAAAGCAAAAATCCACATTCGTTATGGGACTGCATTCAGATAGAAACGTTGCCAACCGAAAATCGCCAAGCAGAAAGTTCAACATTATGGGTCACGAGAAGATCTTGATGCATCCCATCATAGTGGTTTCCCCTATGAAATTTTTCCCATTATCATAATGAATGGCTTTTAAATAAACACATACAAGTCTTCAATTTTTTTTCGAAGCCAAAGATTATATAACCTCCAAAGTCAAAAAGCTTTGCCAAACTTATAGTGCGATACCCAGTAAAACATTCATCACGTATTTACGCAGTAAATGTCACGCTACGAACTTCGCCGAATGGGTCATGTTTGCAATGATTTTTTTTGGTGGAAAGCCAAACTGGCTTTTAAAGAGAGATTCTTTCTTTATGTACATTTTTGGTTTGTCAAATATGTTAAATACAAGTTCATTGCGAAAGTTTGAAATTTAAACCAATATGCATAGACAAGCAAAGGGTTGATGGGATTTGGGTTCTAACGGTGACCTATTTTCAAATTGTAAGATTTTTCAATTAACTTTCCAGTCTTTTAACAATCAGACGAAGTGCGAGAAGATAGATTGCAAAGTTAATGTGTTTTTTGTTTATATTGAAACAAGTGAAAAGTCATGAACACTTCTATGTCAATAATGTAAACGTATAAGTTTATCTGCCTCACTTCTCAGATCCATTCTCGATAACCTTCTTTAGTAGTCTATTTCTATTATTTCTTCTATAGATATGTATCCACGATGAGAAATACATGGCTTATTTGTTTCTTTTTACCCCCTAATTATCAAGTCGTAAAAAAGGGCGAACAATTTACTAAGAGCCTTTTTCAGCCTCGTCCTTCTACATTTCTCCACACCAATAAAATTCTAATAAAACAGCTTCGATTAAACTGATAAGTAAAATATGATAAAAATTCTCAATGAATATTTCATTTATATGCAATGTAACACAAGTTTTTTCACAATTTTATTTATATATTGGATAATAGAAAAACATATACATTTCATATATAAAACCTTCACACCGAAAAAGAGCATATGTCTTTTATGAGGTTTTAAATTCAGTTCTTGGTGGAAAGACATTTTATTTATAAAATATAACACAACTTTATATCATAAATTATCTACTGATGATGATCATATAAAAAGGTTACTTTGACCTTAGCTGTGCACAAGCAATATTTCTTTTTTTTGTTTTTTAACATAAAGGTTATGCACACAACATAAAGGTGTGCACGACGTTTTCATGGAAATTTTACAAAAATGCTAATTGAAAGATGTGTAAAAACGTATATGCTTTAGACGTGTATCTCCATATTCGAATACTTTAAAGCAAAGGTGTCAAGCTTTAAATATAAATACATAAATAAATATGGACATCGTATTTTGGATATAAACAAAATGTATGCCACAACTGAATACTTGACCAGAAATAATACATCATTACATTCCAGCAACTACTTCAAGACGGAAATGAAGAATAACCTCATCGATGAAAGCTGAAATCTCAGTATGCAAGTCAATTTATGATACCTTATATGGTTTATCATTTATTATTCTTTAAGATTGCGAAAAGGCAAAAAATATACTTCGATAATTGTGTAACGGTAATCCAATTTCAAATTTTAAAAAATTCCAAATTCGATTTTCTCAAAACTCAGTTTACACATACCCTGTTGTTTTAAAATTAAAATTTTAATTGTAAAATTATATTATAAAAAATTTACTGACTATGCGACTTAAGCATAGTTTGTGATTTGTGAAATTTGATATTTTTGGTCATATGAAATGTACATTTTATCTATGGTAATTACCCTTATGCAACATATGAATTGTAATAACAAATATTAATTCAGAAGCAGACATAATAACTTGATAAAAAATTGATCATTATAAAATGCAATTTTACTCATAATTTGGCTTTTTCACGTAGTGTAGCCATGCCTGTTTCATAGAATATTACGTAAGATCATATAGCAAGTGACGGAATTATAAGACGTGAAGTATTCGATACTACTAAACCGGTACCATTGTAAATCTATTAAATGTAAGAATGTAGTGGTGAGAAGGAAAAATATTTCCCCGAGTTTAAAAATAGATTTTCCGCCAGGGACACTGGACGTGTAATACAGCGTTACACTGCCTCGAGGCGCAGTCAATAGTTTTTCTGGCGGCGTAACCATAACGCAAGACTTTACTCGTAAAATAATGACAGTTAAATGGTAGTTTTACGTGAAAAGATTTAATTTATATTGAGCAAACTTATGTCATATTAAAAACCATTTTTTTTTATTATATTTTAACTAAGAAATATATTTTTTTCTATACAAAAAATTGTTTGATAAAACAGCTAAGAATGCGAATCCACACTAATTACAAAACACAGTCCATAGCAATCTCATTAGTAAACAATCGTCAGATTTGTTACATATTGCTAAAATAGACATCAAGTATACACCCAGTCCTTTTTTTACGCGATACATTGGTTCCAGAAAAAGGCGCGTAAAAAATGATTTCACGCAATTGCATTATATTTCTTTACCCACCCTAAAATATGAATTCGTATAATATCCGATACACTTGTTAACATTTGGCAATTGTATGTGTATTTAAAAAATAGAATGCTTTACAAAATTAAGTTTTAAAAATACACATATTTTTTTTATTTAAAAAAATAATGAAACGTACATGTATAGCATCACATATAAATGTCTTCTTTAAAACAAATTTGGGGAAAAAATTTCGTAAAAACGAGTGAAGCGCGTAAAGATATGTAGCGGTGCGGTCCAAAAAAATCGCGTATAATCGAATTCGCGTAAAAAAAGGACTGGGTGTATTTTATAAAAATACTTACATTTTTTGCACAATTTAAAAAACTACACAATTGACTGGGAATGGCAAGCAGGATGACATATATAAATTTCAGGTTACTGCTGTTATTCTGAACAGATATAGACAAAGAAATTTAGAAGTATATTTTTTGATTTTTAGTAGAGATTGTCTTTTATCGTAACATATTTAATTTGAATTCAAAGTAGACATTATACCATTACCATTGTCCCAAATGTTCCAGAGAACGATTAAAGGGTCGCTTAGAAAGATTTATTGCCAAATACATTTTTTCATATTTAATTAACTTTGAAATAAATATTGAGAAATTGATCTTAACAAATATTAATTAACACGTAATGCATAAAGGGGGTATAAAATAATACTTTTTAGCTACTTTTCAAGATTTTCTGCATTGTATGTAATAATTTAATAATGTCGAGTAGTTTCAAGTATTAATTGTATCCATTAATTATTTGCCGAAAGGCCTTTAAATCTTTCTTTCATTGAATGGAGTTATGTAATTTTTTTTATTTTTAAATATTTTATGAAACAAAATTAATTATAAAATTCTGAAATTATGTATACGACAAACAAAAATGTAGAAAATCAAAGTTAATTATTCAATTTCCTTACGTAAATTTTTCACATGCTGTTTGTTGAATATTTATGACAATGTAATTATAATTAAATCATTAAAAGCTTTCAAAATATTCGGTTACTGAAGTTTAATTAAAATGTATAGACACGATAAATGCTTTACTTCATTAGATTATTATATTATATTACGAAAAGTGTTTAAATTAAAATATTCACTTATTTAACTGACACAGGAAGAAGCCAAAACAATCTACGAAATACCTTACTTGTCACGAAAGCGAAAGCTGTAAGCTCTCAGAGAAAATTTTAAACAGCGCCTTATTTTGACGCCTACGCAAAAGCTCCCAGCGTCAAGAGCGGAAATAGACAAAAGCAGATCATTACCTTTCTTTTCCTTTCTTTCCGTCACAAAGGCGCATGCGCGTTTCATTATTTTCTTTCACAAGATTTGAAAGCTTATAGGCTGTAAGCCCCATATCGCTGTGACATTTGTACGATATTGAAAAGAAACTAGCATTTGAGTAGCAGTAATACTCCGCTACTGAAAAGCTTTTTTACGTTTTAAAAAAACACAATATAATATCGCTTGAAATAGTTTTATTGTATTGGTGGTGTATCGGTAAATAAAAATTTACTTTTAAAAAATATTTCACGATGGATATAAAACGTAACTGAAAAATCAAGGCTTTATTTTCAAGATGACAATTATAAAAGAATTCGACAAGGTGGATGGCGTATCAACTACTATTCAACATAACATATGGGTAACTCGGTGAAAAAAGTAGCAATGTATTTTAGTTCTACAAAATTATTATTTTTAAGATATTCTTAAAAAACAAACTAACTTATGTCGATCACCAATGCTTAACCCTGTACGGGGGGCCATTTTGTCTCCCTTATAGACCATTTCCGTGCCATATGTAAACTTATTGATATAGCCGCCTTTTTAGTTTCATTTACACTTTTTAGTTTTATTATGAACAAGAAACAAGCTAGGTCTTTAAAACAGGAGAGTTTGTTCGTTTAAGCATAGTTCTGACGATGGCGTGAGCCGAAATAGCTATCAACTATATCTTAAAAAAATAATTTTGTAGAACTAAAATACATTGCTATTTTTTTCACCGTGTTATAATGGAGTTCTACCAAGTGAATGCCAATTAAATCAATAAATATGGGTAACTGCTGAAATCAAGCATTTAGTTGCTTGTTTATTGATTCGCATGTATGCTCATAACTACATAAAATATAAAATAAACAGGTATATATATATATATATATTTATATATATTCACGTATTCGGTGGTTCTTTGATTTTTTACAATGTAAAAAAAGCTAGAAATAACTTTTATTAGAAGTGTTTGTCAAAATAGAGACTACCTTTTATATAATCCGATTTATCAAATTTAATTGATGCTAAATTATCGATACCCTACTGGTGAAACCTTAGAGTTCTGTCCAGCCATTTATGTGGAGAGTCAATCAATGGACACTTTAATTTCGAATATTGAGAAAAAAAATCAGTAGATATCTAAACCACCAGCGCTCAAAACATTCAATTTATTTATTTGAATTGATGATGATTCGTTAAGAAACTATAATATTTGTTTCATTTAATCTGAAGGATACGGTATGTGGTGATTAGTTTTTATTACATGAGCATTATTAAAGTATAAAAAATATTCTATTTTTTAATTAGCCTACTTTATTACCCTATTTGAATTCGATACTAAGTATATTGCTTTCGTTAAAAGATTTCATTTACTTTTTTTAGCCTTTTTTCCTTACATTTGAAATGTTTCAATCTCACAACGCCTCCTCAAGTTGAATGTATGATGTTACTTTAGAAGATTTCTTGCATCATTAAGTTACGTGAGTCTTTAGCGAGTTTCCTGCATGTAGCACCCTCTTGGGAGTGTTTCTCTCATTATCTCCCGTAACAGAAGCCATCTTGCTACAGCGGTGATATTAATGTCTGGCGTTCTATATTAAAATGTCTGCTCTCTTCGATTATACGTACGAATTTTATGTTTGTATCATTTTGAGTATTTTGAAAACATTTTTTACAAAATTAAAACGTGCCATGGATTTCAATTAAATTTGATTGTGATTAAAATTATTCACATCTGTAAAGCTTCAAGGATGTTTTATACTCGGTTGTGTCATCAAAGGAACGTATATTTCAAATTTGAATGATTTATGCGGAGAAAATAGTACTTTCATAAATATTTTTATTCAAACGTAACAGGCTGATTTATTAAAACCGAATACTTACCTCTATTACGTCACGTACAACATCGAGAACAGGTAGTATATTTACAAAATATTTATCCTATAACTTTTATCGATGAAAATGTCATTCATCACTTCAGTATAGTTTTACTGTGAAAAATAAGTAAATGAATAAATCAATTTAAGGCTGATATCGCAGATCTTTGAAACTTCAAATTCATGTAATATCCTGAATATTTTAAGCCATATTGATCACTATTTTCTAGCCTCTCGAGTCTACCTTGGTTGTCTACCATCTTTTAACGTTTCAAGAACGCTCATACGTCCATTATGACAAGGCACTAGACAGCAGTAGAATAATTAATTTGAATAAAAATACTCCAGTTCAATAATGAGGCCTAATCATGACTGTCACAGCAAAATTATTAAATCACTGATGATACATACATTACTCGGTACACCCAGTATACTGGACTGTAAATCTGTAGCGGGTGGCGACAAATACAACATTTTTTACTTAGAGAAGATATGGACGCATGCCGATTCATCGTCAAGTATCAGGCCAACAGTATACATTTTCAAAACTTTTGAGTGTCGTTGGAACTTTCAATTGTTTGAACTATGTCGTATAGTAATTACAACTTAAAATTTACGTTGCATTTTAACATAATCATATCAAAAACTTAACAATTATATTTTTAAATATTAAACATAAGCTCATGTTTCAATAATAACTTTAGTATCAAGAGTTTTATGAAATAATATGAAGGCTACTCACAGTGAATGAGTTTCAATATTGAATTAATCTACGTTATCATTCAACACGCTATGAAAAGCATATTACCATTTCGATCTCCATTTGGAAGTATTAACGTGTTAAGTGCCATTCATTAACATTCAAATTTATTCCTGCAAATGTTTAAGCCGACCAAAGCTCCTGTTGTTATGGTGGAATGAGCTTTTCGCAAATAGCCAGGCTATTAATAATTTTGTAGACATTTGATAACGACTGGTTGCGGCTCCATTAAAAACGTGTTAAAGGAAGATTTATCTTGACGTTTTGTATGTCACAAAACGATTGAAATTGTATTTCGGTATTTTGTGTATTTCAATTACAGAAAACACAATTATATTGAAACTTATGTTGCTTGTTAATTTTCAAATTATTCATTCAATATATTCTATTCTTATAAGAATAACGATTTATCGGTGATTAATATAATTATATATAATATATTCCATTTGATTTATCTATTATAGATATAGTGACGTCTAGTCATGAGTTTGTTACACATACACCTATTTGAAAAAATAAAAACACAGTTTTAGTACTTATTTTCACAATACATTTTTTGATCAGAACCGGTTTCGCTTATCGCGAGAATTATCAATTGATAAAATACAATTTACAAGAAAGTCTATATATACAAATATTTACAAATATTTTGGGTTAAAGGTATACAAAATCATGGGCTTAAGAACTAAGAAACAATTTACAGGAAACCAGTCCTGATCAAAAAATATATTGTGGAATAAAGTATTATTATTATAATAAGGAGAGAAGATGTATTGTGTACCTTTTCTACACAGCTATGTTTAGATAAGCAAATGTACGTTTAAGCGTAGTTCCGACACTGGCGTGAGCCGAAATGGCTATCAACTATATCTTATAAAATTTTTGTAGAACTAAGATACATTTCTATTTTTTCACCGTGTTATAATGAAGTTCTACCAAATAAGGGCCAATTCAATCAATAAACTAAAAAATTTGTTTTTATTTTTTAAGATACCATGCCTTTCCATCAAGAAATGACAGTTAACACTTTAAAAGTGACATCAACATATGTTCAATTAATCTGTCATACTAATTTAATTTATTACATATAATAATATTAAGTAAATTGCTTTTTTAAAAAGTTCAAGTTCTATAGTTCAAGTGAAGATAAAATTTTAAAAAGAATGTCAAGCCTATTGTTCTGCTTTTTAGAAAGGAATGAGCTTAATCAGCAAAAGGGCAATTTGTTTGCGTCGCAAATTTGGATTTTCCATCATTTTCAGAAGCAGCCCTATATATTTAAGCAGTAACTCGTTTAATCTGGGGGTAATTCTATCAACCCCGCGCCGAAACCCGCCAAAGTTGTTTAATTTGTAACGTTCTCGCCCCGGCTTTTTGGAGGATGTCCCCTGAGGGAAGGCTCCGTAGGCACTTAGAGAGATTTTTAAAGTGGGAGAGGCTTGCCGAATTTTCCCGCGAAAATAACACCCGCGTTAAAATTTTCACAAGGGCATTAACGAAAGGCAGTATTGTATGACAGGCGACATCTGTGGACGCCGAAATTGCGGCGATGGTAAATTATAAATTTTCAGCCAAACAATCATTCGGTCACTGGCAAAAATAAAATAAATAATATACTTAATGTGGCCATTTGGAAATTTTTTAACGAAATAAAAATTTTAATCTCTATATTTATCCCAGAGCAAATAGTTTAAGCCATTAGAGTGAAAGTAAAAAGATCTCAAACTGTTTCGAGAACATTTCTTTATTTCTAGTTTCCAATTCTTCAAATTAAAAATTTTAATGTTCTATCCCAAAAAAATATGTCAAATTAGTGAAGTAGTCGTGCCTTAAGTAATTAACTAAATAACCAAAAGGTCAAATATAATTGTTACAACTTTGTGCGATTCCACATGCTTTGTCACTAACGATCCGGGTTTCGTCTTTCGGCATCTTCAGGCATTATATCGTCAGTTATGTTGCATCCCTGTGATAGAATGCCTGAATCCCGGGTCGTTAGTGACAAAACGTATGGATCCGCACAAAGTTGTAACAATTTTAAATTTGATATTGAATTCCATCAAACACCTTCAGTCGATATCATAAACTAAAACGTCTTTAAGATTCTAGTAAGGTTATTTTTATTTTACAATTCATTTCAAAAAATGTCGTTATAGCTTAATTAAAAAATATCCAGTTAAGATGTTTGATAGAGTATCAAAATCAAAATGGAGTCGTAAAAAATTGAGTGCATAATTTATCAAATTTAGTAACTATCAGTTCGTGTACATCATTGTTCCTTTGATACTTATTTTTAGCTCTTTATGTGTCACGTCTCGGAATATGAACTTTTTTACTCACCTTCAAAACAAGGTTGCCGATTTTCCTTGAGAAATTTCCGGTATAATATGACCCAAAACTGAAACATTGGTTGATTATTATTTGTTTTAAAGTCATTTCATGAAAGGTTCATTCACAGTATTTAGCCTTACTAAAACTTATCACAGACAATTGAGTGGTATTATAACTAAGTCAATATTATTTAAATTTATTTCAGTTTTTTTTGAATCCAAGTCTTAGGGTCTGCTTTTTTCCTTTGTAATTAACTCTTTTGGCAAATAACCGATGCTAACTGTCTATAATTGTCTATAGTTTCATTGCATCCGTGTGATAGAATGTCTGAAGATGATAAAAGGCGAAAACCATATAGTAAATGACAAAACATGTGAAATTGTACAAAATATTAACAATTCAAAATTTATATGCATATTTGTTATTTTATAATAACACGGTGAACAAATAGCAATGTATTTTAGTTCTACAAAATTATTTTTAACAAATATAGTTAATAGCTATTTCGGCTCACGCCATCGTCAGAACTACTTCTAGTAGTAGAAGAAGTAGTTCTGACGATGGCGTGAACCGAAAGAGCTATCAACTATATTTGTTAAAAATAATTTTGTAGAACTAAAATACATTGCTATTTTTTACCGTGTTATAATAGAGTTCTACCAAGTGAATGCCAATTCAATCAATATATTTTATAATACTTTCTATTAAAAAAACACAACACACATATTTTTAGAAACATAGTTTTGTACGTATAGAAAAACGTGTGGTAAAATGTTTTCTTCATTTAAATTTTAATGATTATTTTCTCATGTACATAGAAATAGTAAATTATTGGCTTGAGCTTTTTTCTGTTATTCGATCGGAATTCTTATAACCGACATCAATTCCGGGATGATCTCAGCTTAACCGAGACGGTTGGCAACCCTACCTCAGACACGTATCTCACGCTTCTTATCGATAAAATTTACGTGGTGGACATAAAATTGGTGAAATAAAAAAAAAGATTTAACAAGATATAAGCAAGGCTGTATCACCTTTTAAATAAAAAAAATACACTTCCATAAAATCCTAGACGTGGAAGCTTTGCACGCGATTTATTTCCCTTTCAAGGTTGTAGTGATTAGGGCTGTATCATCACGCTATTTAAACTACAAATAGCACGTGAAACATCGTTTAGAAAACACTTGTGATTAGAGCTTACACTATCAGGGAGAGGGTTTTTAGAACCTCTACTTTGCAAGCAAATTTAGTAAAATGTTTATTTATTTGAAAGACACGTGTGTTTATTACACTAAATTGATTAAATAACATATCGTTTGGTCAAACGCAAATGTTGACAAAATTAAATATAATAAAGGAATAATTAACGTTGATATACATAATTATTAGGTGATAAATACAAAATAACTGTTCTGGTATCATCAAGTATGAAAAAAACTTATATTATTCATTAATTTTACTTAGGTGTGTTAGCGATATCGCTTTGTCAAACGCAAATTAACGTGGGTAAAATTAAATATAATAATGGAGTTATTAACTTTGACATACATAATACAAAATAATTGTTCTGGTATCAATAAAATTTTATAGAATTTTTCCAAAAAAGAAAAAACTTGTGTCAAATTTTCTTAAATAAAGTCTCATTATGATGTTATTTTTATGGACATACTTCATAGTTCAAAGATTTATTAATAGCATACTCATAAGAAAAATTCGACATTCAGTAATGTATCTGTAATTTAAATTGAATTTTGTAAGTCGAATTCGAAGTAAATTTTTTTTTATAATATTCTAGTATAATATATTGGTGTGTCAAAAAATATTTTCACGCAAAACATAATCAAATCTTTCATAAAATATATGCCCTATAAATAGTATTTTGTTGTTGAAATTTTATATTTTTTACTGATTTTGTATTTTTTTCAGAATAATTATCATTATGTAATTTTTTGTAACACACCTAAATGCGAAACTTATTTATTAAATAAATAAAACGTATTTTTTTGGAAGATGTTCAAAGTAAAGGAAACAACATGCATTAAAATTCAAATAATTAAATTTCATCTGTTGGTTGATAAAAATCAGCAAATTATTGAAAAAATCCCAAATTACACTAATTTCCGCACATTGAAATAATCGAAATTAAACATCAAACTTTTAAGAATATATCCCAGATGTCATCATATTAGTGAAAGAAAAATGGTAAGTTTACCTGCTAAATATATTAAAAGTTTTGACTGTAGGTAATAACGCTCGGATTCCAACCAAATTGCCTGATATTCAGAATCTGTTTTATCATTTCATTATTCACTTTTACGATGAATACTGCGCCATCTATTTTAAGCTATGTTGTGCGCATGACTTTTAGTTTATTTTTTAAATCTTTATTAACATAATATAAAAATATTCAAAAAAAACAGTATATCTAAAAACATATATTTTATAAGGAATGTTAATCACAAAAACGCTTTTCAAAATGTTTTATTGAATTAACTAGCTTATGAAATGACTTATTGTATTTTTGTACAAATAAAATGTGTAATATGAAGTATTTATATTATTGATTTAATTAAAAATTAAACCTCAAATATTAAAGGTGAATAAAAGTTTAAGATTTGTATAGTAGTGACATCTATTTTTGGTATATGTACTAAAAATGTTCGATAATTAGACATTTTGAAAAGGTCTCAATTGGTTACAGTATAATTTACAATTAAGCAAAAATGGACTGAAGAACTCATTATATTAAGAATTCAATTATAATAATTAATAATTTATTCAAAACCTTTCATAAGCTTTATATTGTTACCAAGATTTTTACAATAACATTACAACTGTCGTTGAATGGTTGTTGTACTCAAGATTGTTGCATTATTCGTATAGGTGAATAATGTTATTCATAGTTCAACTTTTATATTATTCAACCGGTCCAACATGTTAATATATATTTTTAAATATATATTCGAGAGAATAATTGCGTTTGACTGCCTGTCATATAATTTAACTATCAATTTATTTCAACCAATTGTTGAAATAAATAGACAAAAATATTTACCTTTTAACTGAGGAAACTTCTGACTGTACCACCTAATCATCAAGAAATATCCCAAGGATTATCGAAAAATAAATCATTATTTTTTGTTTACTCTTTTTGTATTGTAAGTTGCCGAACGGTTTTTATTGAGAATAAATTCATATACTGTCAACAAGTTCAATTAAACTGCATAATAACGGTACTTTAAAAACGTGAATAGTAAGTTAATTTACACTCACGAAAAATTCAAATAACTTTAGTTTTTTTTCTTCCATATTTAAACTTTTATAGATGAGATGTTATTTGTTTGTCTTCTTATTTGTTTCGTGTTTTTATTAATACGTACAAGCTTTAGCTTGTTTTATTAATATTTATTTAAATTCTTGACCATAAGTAGTCCACTAAAAAAAACGTTTATTTAAAACGGCATCTGTTACATAAATCTACATCATATTTTTGTTAATACACTTTTTTTCTTTGCTCCATTTACAGCACATTTTCAAAACAAATATACGTGAGAATCTAAACAATTGTCGAAAAAACAGTATTTGTTCGTCAGCCTGCTATCTTCAAACTTTTATTCAACATTTAACGTGAATAATAAATAATTTAATTTAAGTTGTCCCAATTCGCGATTCCTTTTCCTTATCTCTTATAAACTTTAAATTGATTTAACTGATGACGTATCAGCCAAAAAAAAATATTTCTAATCCTCGTAATTGAATCAAAAAACGGTTAATATATTATTTTTTAATTGTTTTAAATTCTAGTAATTTGATTCCCTAAGCTGGAAATGCTTTGATCAGTCACTCAGTACACAGAAATATTTTTTTTCAATACATACCAAGTAAGATTCTATAATTTCACATTTACAGCAGGACAGCTTTTTTTTTAATTCTGCTAGCTCAATTTTCTTCGTTTTGCCTTGACACACATTCAAGGACGCTATTGAAGCCAAGCGAAATAAATATTTACAAAAAAAGAAATTATAAAACTAGTAAGAAATACTTGCAATGAATATTCAATATCAAAAAATTTGAATTATTAATTCTTAACGTGGCAAAACCCGATATATATGCTTTGCAACTGAAGCGATTTACGTATTTGTCAAAAAAGACGGTAATATAAAAAAAGTATCAAATAAATTTTTAACAGTCTATAGTTTATTGTTTCATGTATTCAGAATGTTAAAAATTGCTGAATACAAATCATAATCATCAATAACATCGTTAATTTTTCGCCGTGTGACTTAATTTTTTATCCTGCAATCGTGGAATTTATTATTTTTATATTAATCCTTAAAGATTTGGACATTAGAGGATTAAATTAATATTCACGAATAAAAATACAAATATTCATATTTCTCACCATACTTTAAGATAGTATATCTTTCTGTTAACAACACTAAACAAAATCATATACATCCATTACAATTGAGTGATCACGTAGAATTTTTTGAAGTGTTTTAAGAATGTGGTATTTTTTTATAAATATATTAGAACAAAATGTTTGCGCAACATTGCTTGACAAGTGCTGCGGAGCTAGACGTCAAACTGCTTATTGTCATCATTTAAATGAAACGGCCGAAACTAATCGGGTTTTTTTTCGTTTGACGCAACAATTTGGATTAGCAGTACATTTTGAATACAAGCAGACATATGTACAAGGCCGGGTAACTGTATATTCAACCATTGATATGACTCCTATAAAAACAACAATTTCATAACATACTGACTTTATCTTTGAATAATTAATCAATAACATTCTGAAACAAAGTATTTTCTTCATTAATTCATAATTATACGAAATAAAAAGAGAAAATAAATATATAACATTTTATTAACCATCAATTCTTGCTTCGAATATATATTGATATGGTCGTTATACAATGATGACTTTTATATATATATTAATAGATGATATTATTATTTGTATGTATACGATAATTATTTTGAAATATATATATATATTCTGTTTTTATATTATTTTAATAATAAAAACACATTTTTTAATACTTATTTCGCTGAGCGATGAAGCGGAACCGGTCCTGAATATAAAATATATTGTAGAAACAGTTGTGTTTTTCTTATATAAAATATCATGCTTTTCCATCGAATAGTGACAGTATACACCTTAAAAATGATTTTTAAAATTGTCTTAGATTTTTTTATCGTTAACTATAAATAAGTGTTTTTTTTTTCTTTTTTATTAATAATTTATTAACCTAACTTAACAAACATTTTAAAAATATATTTACGATGCGAAATTACCAGCATAAAAACCGTCTTTAATTATTGTGTTGAAATGTAGAAAACCTTAAATGCAAATTAAATTGAATTTAAAATATTTAGTTTGGTTTAACCGACGGCTCAGTGAAACAGAGAACAAGCAATAAAGGAAAGCAAAATTCACTCTTTAAAAACTTTGCACTCCAAAGATTTTTTAAAAAAGTTTCTAACAGCTCCAAGTCTTTATTAGCTAATTTTCTCAAAACAAGATATTGTTGTTAAAAGTCATAAAACAAGCCTTCTAAAAAATATTTGAAAATGATTTATTGCCAAGATATTTATTTATTGAATCAATTTTTAAAATTCGTTACGGTAAAAATAAATTTTGAAACATTGTCCAGGGTGAAGGGATGGTTTCCGCTCGCACGTATCAAAATAAATACTTGTTCTTTTTCTTTTTTCTGGAGTATTGCAATCAGAGCATACGAAACAATCTTTGTATTTTGTGCCATCAGAATCAGCCATCATATCAGTTGTTGATGTATCACTATGAATCCGCATGACCCACCCTCTTGTAACTCTTGGGCTAACATCTCCCTCTGAATTAGATTCAGTTGCAATAGGTGTAGTAGATATCGATACGATGACTGTTGCATCTGATCCGATGAAATGTTCTTCGTCAGATAAATCCAGTCGTTCTAATTTGGCATCCAAGTTATTCAGGTATTCATCATCGCTGCTCTCAAATTCATTGACAGACGAGATCTTCCTAGCTCGAGACATTATAGGGCTATAAATGATTAAAAAAAACTATTCACAACGATATATAATTATCGATAAACACACAATATGTAAAAACTTAGTTGCAATCCAAAAACATTACAACTCTTCACAAATATAATGTTGACAATGACACAGTTCTGTGGCGCTCGAATACCCGAGCCCCAACATATTTTTCCCCACATTCCAGGAAACACTTGAATGGCTCAATACGAAAGGAAATATTTATTATCCCTTCTAGAACATGTACCTTGACTCACCAGGTTAACAAAAATATCAGAGAAGCTAAAAACAAATTGTAAAATAAATTAAGAAAAAATTGTCCACACGTTGTGGACATTGGAGCTGCCAGTGAAAAATAAATGTCCACAACGTGTGGACATTGGAGTACAAAGGGTTAACACTACAAACGAATTACTTAGAATTTATTTATACTAATAAAAGCAACAACACCATAGAAGAACATTTTATTCAAGCTCTGCAAATTAACCTATTTACTACTACGCTTTTTCGTAAGTAAATATGTGAACGATATGAAAACTTTGTGGCTAAATGCAAAAGTTGCTTCTATCGAATAATAACCTGCGTATAATAAGAACACTATCATACAGTCGCAGCAGTTTTGACGCGAGCTGGTCGATGATATAACGACACACTTTGGCTTCATGTTTCTTAACTCACATAAACACTATTTTGTATTTAATATTTTAAAAAATACTATTTATATAACTTTTAACCAAGGCATATTGGAATCAAGCTTCTTTTTGTACCGGCCATGTTCTAGGAAACGTTGTTCATATACGAAAATAAATATGTATTTAAAAATGTTATCAAATAAGGCTTTGTGTGGGAAAAATACCCCAACGTCACTTTATGTGTATCAAATGACGCCACACCCAAACATGAAATGAATTCTTAAAATTTACTACCGCAAAGCTCTACTGTCCCAGAACATGAACGCAAGAGATGAAGGGTCGTATATGAGATTCCATTACAACGTATTCAAGGTAAATTTGATGAAAAAAAAAAAAAAATTATCAGCATTGCTAACGATGGATATTGTCATGCTTTATATTTGACAAACCTTATTATAAACCTTATTAAGAAAAATTAAAGTTGTAGACTTGTATTTTATTATATTTGCAGTTTTCACATACTACTTTACTTGAATGTAAAACAAATACAGAAAAATTGTTTTTATTTGATTAAAAATTCTGTACATATGCTTCGACCTATTATTCAATATATTCAGTAAGGTAATCCATACATGAAAACGATATATTAGTAAATACAGACGTAAAGCATCGATGACAAAACCTTAACTTCGTCTTTTTTTTATCAAATAGTAATACACTATTTCCACAATTTTATAACTAAATCCGTTTAAGCGTTGTGTTTAATTATTCAATAATAATTTCTACTAATAAATGACAATTAAAACCTTAAAATCATCAATTTAGACGTTTAATTACTCAGGTTCTTCAGGAAGGTCCCTGTTTAAAAACTGGTAAATATGATATAAATGATGTATTAATTAGGAGAGTTTATTCTGAATATTTTTGGTATGATAACGAGATATTTAAAGTTCATAGTTCTTTTAGATAAAAAAATACTTACACAAAGAATTGTTGTCAATTTATAAAAACTAGTGGTATTAATATTAAAAGAAACATAACGAGGTATTTGATTATCTCAATATATCAACAGAAGTTTTATCATTCATTATTAATTCCTCAAAATCAGCTTGAGAATGAACAATCTAAATTCATACACTTATAATTTGAATCTATCATAAAAATCTCCAAATGAATCTTTGAACATTTCGCTTATTTTTCAGTATTATTATGTGTTTTTCTTCGTCATATTTAATACATCACATTATACGAAATAAAACAATAATAGACATATTAAAAAATAATTATCATTATTCAGATGAAATGTTTAAATCGGCTTTGTAGTTTCAAGCTCATTTCAAAACAAATTTGGAAAAAAAGCTGACGTTCTCAATTGACTTATGAGACGCCGAATTAAAGAAATCTATCATAAATCACGATATTCTTGATAAATCTAAAAGTATAGACAACGACTTCGACCTTCTCTTTATAGTAAAAAATTTTTCGAGGAACAAAATATTCTTAGTAAAAAAGATTTTTTTTCATTTGATAGCTTTGTATTATAACTTTTAAGAGCTCAATTTCAATATATTCTAGTTTTTAGTTTGAACCATATTTCATTTAATTACTTTGTGGTGTGATTTGAAGATCAAATTGACTTACCTTGGTTGTGTGCTGAGCAAATTAATTTCATTAGAAAGTATTTTATAAATATATTTTCAGCTATGGTATCTTACTCTTGTATGTTTTTTGGAAATGAAAAACTTTTCGTTAGATGGATAAAACTACGTTTTGAAATAATTAAATATTTAAAAATATAGCACTTGTTGGCTTTGATCATAATCTGCAAAGATACTCTAACAGTTCGTCGCAGCTGATTTCTGTAGACTCTTAAAAACTACATCCTGCCTTGTAATCGAATGGTCAACACTTTTTGACACTGTAGCCGATGGTAAAAGGTTCATCCTGCAAATTTCATGCGTCAAACTACAAAATTTTCGTAATACTAACATTTCCGCCTTACGATTTGTACGTAAATTCTGTCCTTCATCATTGTATCCTTACTCACTTTTAAGGTGTTAACTGTCACTTCTTGATGGAAAGGCATGATATTTTAAATAATAAAAACACATTTTTTTTAGTACTTATTTCCACAATATATTTTTTTGATCAAGACCAGTTTTGCTCATCGCGAGCATTATCAACTGATAGAATACAATTTACAAACAAGTCTATTTATACAAAACAAAAATTTGATTTGAGTTAAAGGTAGCAGGTGTACAAAACCATGGGTTCAAGAACTAGGAAACAATTTACATAAAATCATACAATATTGATACAAATAAAGTAAATTAATATAAAAATTAAATGTTCACAATCACTTATTAAGACTTACAAATACAATTAGGGTAAATCAATAATCCATTAGGAGCTCTGAATAATCAATAAGGAAGTAAGGAGTGGGAAAATTTTAATGACGAAAATAACCCACACTTACTACTTAATAGAACAAAATAAATTAATATATGAGAATTTTAATGATACTCAATTGAAGATGAATCGATAATGCTTGCGATGAGCGAAGCCGGTCCTGATCAAAAAAATATATTGTGGAAATAAGTACTAAAAAAAATGTTTTTTTTTTTATTTAAAGTATCCTCACTCGACAAAAAATAAAAGTACAGCTATTAACAACAATTTTTCTGTTTTTTTTCACATCTGTCGATGTGCTTACAATAAGACTTACATGCTACCAATTGAAAACAGATGTCGTATGTATAAATATAACGGCAATAATATTTTTTAGTAGATGAAACCACTTTTGTAGAAACTACAACTAAAGCACGTGGCAGTTAGTCTTATAAAACTCATAATTTAGAATCCACAGGACTATTAACATGATTTTATTTTAAAAATATCACACATGAATTTGAATGTAAAAGAGTCACAAAAACTTATTAAATTAAAATTAACTAAATTCATTATTCACTGACAATCATTTAAAAGTATATAGTTTCTTGTCTTAATAACCTTCCTGCAACCATTTAACGATCCTCTATATTATTCTCGTAGGCATCTGATTAACGACAACGCAATTAAATAATTAATATCCAATACAGACTGAAATATTGTTATAGGATATTGGTAATTTTTTAATTGCATAAAAATTGAAAGCAAAACAAAAATATTTTTTAATAATGGACGAATCGTTTGTAAACAACTATGAAGAACTCACAATTAGTTCCAAACAATTTTTTCCCTCAGTAGTATTTTGGTAATGAAAAAGTGGTCACGAGATATTGTCTTTTAAATGAGTTGAAAAACTCATTTTTTCGCTTATAATATGGATTCTCTCAAAGGACTGTCTGTATCACAATTGGACATCGATCAAGACGAAGACGGAGAAATCTTCCAAATTTGTAAAAATATCGAATATGACATGTGAGTACAAATAATTAACAAAAAACTCTTCTAGTGGGATAAAAACTTTTTTTTTTATGAGAAAAGTTGATTTTTACAAACATGGACACAATTCCTAAAATCTGTCTTACTCTTGTTTTAAAAAATTTTCAGTGAAAACTGATGAATAATGAATTTATATTATATACATATATACATGTAAAAAAATATTACATTATCATATGATTTTTTTTTAAATTTTAGTTAATGATATTTCTTTTGTATCTACTTAATCGATAAAATCTTCATATAATATTTTAAACGCATCGATGGTTCATTCATCGCATTTTTAAAATAGTTGTTTCATTTATGGTTTGCCACGCAAGTTATACAGGCCACTAGCACCATTATCTACAAATTATTTTTAATCGTTAAGTTTTGAAAAATATATATAAAGTAATTAAATATCACCAAAGTTTTATCACTGTTTATCAAAGCTCCATTTAACAATTTCTTTTTCGAAACCCAATTAGCTTTGAATGTCAAATAAAATCTGAAAAAATTAGATTCGATATAACAAGCCATTTTACAATCACGTACAATATGATAACGATCATTGTTGAACAGGGTTATTTATTCAAAACATTTCATACTTGAATGCACAAAAATATGTCAACTGTAAATTGCTTCAACAAATAAAATTTCTACGGCAAATAAAATAATTTTTCTCCTAATAAAATGTCAGCGAGAAACAATCCACTCAAATTTATGAAGGGCTCTTTTATTTATATTTCAAAATTCTCACTGAATACAAAATACCTGTACTATAATAATAATTGTCCAGATACTCAAAACATGTTTTATTTACTAACAAGAAAGAAATATTGTTCATTAGAATGATATTTATTTTTGACTGCCATATTATTTTTTAATCCCGTAAATTTTATGTCTACAAATATATATATATATAACTATATATGTATTTATTATCTAAGGAAGCTTAAAGCTTTGGTTTGAAATGAGCTTTTGTACCTTGCTCACTTTGCCAACCGGCCTTGAGATAAAATAGATGTACTTATTATACTTTAATGCGGTCATCTTTGTTATCTGTCTAAGATATTGCGGAACATCGGCTTTATCTCTGGTCGGTAGACGTTTTGCTTAGCCATACGTCACTCAAAATGATAATATAGACACAACTCAAGACAAGATAATACAACATTTCACTAAGTGCTGTTAATTAAACATTTGAAAGTTGATAAATCAACGGCGTGGCGCCGTGGTTCACCGATATAGACTCATTTAATATTTATCTGGATGTTTGTAACCCAACCACAGCGAATAAAAAAGCACTATCAAAATACATTTCACTATTAGCTAAGCCAAACTAACTGCAAGCTAATCCACCATAGATCGACTCCCGTAATAAAATAATACTGTTATATTAATCTTTTTTTTCAATTCGCTAGAGAGCAAAGAATGCTTAAAATGGTTTTTTTAGGTTTTAATATGAAATTAAAGCTTCTCGTTTATTCCGCAAATTTCAAAGAATGCATTTTTATATCAGAGGGTCAATTTATTGAATCTTCAAAGGATTTTCCGCGTTATATATTAATTGGTACAGTAATATGTATTTCAAAACTTATTTTCTCGCTCTTTTGAGCTTGGTTAGATTTTAATTAGATAATGTTATTAATATTATATTTTAATTCAAACCTTATATTGAATATTTTTAAATAACAGAAACCCAACTTTTATAGAAACCCAATATATTTTATGATCTAGATAATCGCTCATAATGCTTGCGATGAGCGATTATTCTGATTATAAAATATTTTATGGAAATAAGTATAAAAAATGTGTTTTTATTATTATTTAAAATATCTTTCCCTTCCATCAAGAAGTGACAGTTAAAACATCAAAAGTTATATCAAGATAACAAACAATCAATCAAATTTATAGTTATTAAAATTATTTCATATATATATTGTATACAATGACTTCTAGTTTTAGGATCTTTATTTTTTCCGTGTATCAAGCTTTCATATAACCAATGCAAACTGTTTACTATGTGTCAGTTATATTGCATCCGTGTAATAGAATACCCGAAGATACCGAAAGACGAACCCGGGTCGTAAGAGACAAAACATGTCGAAATGTACAAAGCTTCAACATTTCCAATTTGAAAATGTAATATAACGAAGATTCACTAAAATTGTGTCAATTGTAACCAAAATATCTAAAAAGTGTTATTGTTATAATCAACACGACTTAAACTAGTTTCTGCCCAACTACTTTCTACTATGGTCTATCCAACCGACAGACTATTCGAGATCACAAAGCTTGATTTTTTCGACTGTAAGATTTTTCATTCTAGAGTAAATGATTTCATCAACATGTCGAGTGTTTTTTACATAAAAAAATAATTTTAAATATATTGCTATTAGATAACAAAA
Organism: Himalopsyche japonica; assembly: GCA_028555115.1. Lineage (NCBI taxonomy): Eukaryota > Metazoa > Arthropoda > Insecta > Trichoptera > Rhyacophilidae > Himalopsyche > Himalopsyche japonica. Next base: position 873,331 of record JAHFWJ010000700.1, on the reverse strand, counting down.
TTTTACCGGTATGTAATGTGAAATAACAATGTTGAATAATATTCTTTCCTTTCTTTTCTTTATCTTACCCCTCAAACTTTCTTAAGCTTAAACCAACAATGGAAAATAAATTAATTCTAAGTAACTTTTAAAGCTCTTTCCGTTTTATGTATACCTACCTCCCCACGAGCTTTTTTATGTTTATATACACATCAAAGATTTTTTCGCCGTGAAAATTTCTCTTCTGACTCTACGGCTTTAAATTTATTGCTTCATCTTCAATTGTTATGTCCGCTAGGCTTGGAATATAAAATTTATGGTCTCGGAACACTTTTTCTTGAAAATCAATACTGGAACGTGACAAAGTTTTTCTTTTTTAGTTTTGAAATATATGGTAAAGTAGCGCTGCCTTTTTATTCCACGTAAAATAAAAATCATCATGACAAATATATATATATTAAACAAATTACTTGATTTTTTCTATAATTATAATACTCACTGTCAATGTGAAGCATCTCGAATCGCAATGTAGCGTGGTGATTTTTTCGAATAGCGTTATGAGTAGTGATCGATATTGTTTTTATGGTTGGGCTGAATGATTAAGAATTACAAAGATCAATTCATTTGAATAGTAAACAGTTAACCTTTTATAATAATATAACACATACAAATCATCATATTAATATATCTATACGTCGGTAGCGAGAATAGCTGATGAGCTTTCAACTTTCAACTTTTTTATATAATACTATTGATTAATTGAAGAACCATTCTTTTTCGTATGCAAATAATTTGTAATCAATTTTGACGTATAATGTTTGGTACTCAAATTTTAAGATTAAAATTAACACTGAAGGACCATATTTCGGATGTTAATCAGGTGAAGTTTAGGTGTTTTTTACATGAAGAATGAGTTTAAAACTTAAATTTAGGAAAAAAACTAAATACACATGGGGTTTATCAATCTACATTTAATTACTACTGCAATATCGCCAGTCATTTATCTATTTAATCGACGATCTTATACGCTATTAGTTGCGAGTGCGGTATCAAACCCCTGAGCGATTCAAATATCCCGGTATTTTAAGATGAAAAAATGTTGTATTTTAAATTTTAGTTGTTTCCATTATTGCTTAAATTGGATTATACAAATATATGTGAACTCGTTTTTTTTAACATTTGAATCGTAATATAAAATGAAAATTCATCTAAAATAATAAAGAGCTTAATATTATATTTATTAACTATCTTGTCGCATATATCCATGTTTTTGATGTGCTGTATATAAAATACAATTTTGTCCAATTATTTAAAGGAATGTTTTATTCATTTAAAATAATAACAATTCATTTTCTTGTAAAATAATGCGAAAGAAAAAAAACATATAAGGAAGGAAGCGATCGCTATACATACATATGTATGTCATATAAACTATTAAACAATTAAAAAGATATGTTTACATTATTTTAACTACATACATATTTATTTTTATTAGAAAGTATTCAATTTTACTTTTTTTTTTAAATTTAAACCAAACTAAATTTCGGGATAGAGTCTTAGGAGTTACAAAGGCACGTACTCTAGTCCTCAAACAGATACTTGACACTGATTTGTCAATCAGTCTGAGGGTGGCTATAACTCTGGTCTTTGAAACGAGACGTAGATACAGTGGATGACTTACTACAAGTTTTCTCGACTAATCACTTAAAACTTAAAATCATTTAAAAGAAGTTCATTGTTAAGTAATCATAAGCACGAAAATACTTACTGCTATAACTTTATCTTCGATGGCGAAAATTTATTAGCTATATTAGCTGTTTGCAATCTTTCTTAAGGAAGTTATATATAATAAAATAGTACTCTTGTTTTCTCGTTGGTGTTTACATAGGAAACAACTAATTTTATAATGCAAATGATAAGATAGGTGCCATAGATTCATAATCATTAGGATATTGAAACTTTTTTCCAAGCAAGTATTGAGATCGAAAAATATTTTTATTATAATCTACTTTCAGCAAACAACGTCTTGTTTTTTGTAAATAGATTTTTTCTACGATTTAAAAATAAATATTCAGTTGACAAAAAAAGAATAGAATACACTTGGATTACTCGCAATACATTCACTGCTTTTTTATTATATAAGATCAGAATTGTTTAATATAAAATCTGTATTTTATTATCAATAAAATGATCCTATTCAAGTTTCTGAAGTGATATTGAGAAACCGGAATACGCTGAAATATGTATTGTGGCTCTTAGGAATAAATGCTTATGTTGAATATTTTGGACTCTCAAAAACGCTGACATTTCCACTTGAGTACAAGATTTGTGTCAAACAGTGCCCCAATACTTTTAGGGTTGTTTGACTTTGCTTTATTTGTCGACTTTCCGGCCAAGGTTTTTTTGTATTGCTTTTATGAAAACTTTTTTGTTCCCAGTCCTATTAGATGAATGTTATTAAATCAATGCCCATGTCTTGCAAGCTTAGTTACGTGGAAATTAATTAAGCAAATCTCTTGACAAATGTTTTATCTTTAGTAAACCTATAGACTATAGACGATCAGTCAACGATGTTGTCTTGAGAAACAACTCTAGTAACGGCAGTTTTATAAATTGATTTGTGTTAAAAAAATCTCTTTCCCATCTGATTCTAGTATTGAATCATACCGGAAGTACGTATTTCACCATTTTTTATCTCCAAAAACGAATCTATTGTTTTCAATTTCTCCAAAAAATGACGTTGAACGACTTGTCTTGCAATTATCTTTATTATAATACGCCTGCTTCATAATGAAACGTACATAGTTACGGAAAGACGTAAATGTCATAAAAATACTTATTTTTAATTTAATTTGTATATTAACACGAGTATCAAAATACTTTAGTTAATGTACACACCGCACTTTATTTGTTTATAATGCAATAATATAAGCTTATTAAACTTTAATAAATAGATAAATGGAATTGAATCTAATTTTAATATTACATTGAATAAATACGCTACAATTTGAATTTTAGCTTAAAATATTTATTATATTCTCATTTAAAACAACAAAATAACGTCAAATTTTGACTCTTTAAGTACGCATCACGTTACTTTGATCAATTATATAGAATTGTCTCAGTCATATTACACATATTATATACATTTCTAACTTACTAATACTTTTTAAAAAATGGTTTAATTATATTTGTAAAATTTTATATGTATTTTTTTACGGAAAAATTGACTTTTTTTATTGAAGATTTATTATAGAATATCGTCATGTTTTTTTTTTATTCACGACACATAACAATTTAAAATAATAATTTGATGCAGTTATTTCAGACAGGAATGCTGCCTAACATCTTTTTTATAAAAAGTGTAACCATAATATCTATGCATATTTTTATTTCAAATATAATATAAACACAATACGTAGGTATATATGCACACTGTCAAAGATTAGAAAGATTTTATATAATCAGTTTAAGAAAAACCTGTTTTTCTGGTAGCCGTTTAGCTTTAAAATAAGATCAGATGGATACTTGATAGTTTCAACCGATTATATGGAGAATCGCGAATAATTTACAAGATAGTTGGATTTTGCTAAGTGTAAAATTTTTAAATTTGGCACACCTGTTAACCATTGCTCTATTACCAACAGCAGAAATGTGATTTATTATTATTGTAAACTTTGAAAAAAATCCATTTTTCAAATCGAAAGAACCTGTTTTGCTATTTTTATTAAATCATTGTAATACTTTAAACTGGTATTATCATAGACAACAAACTGTGTCGTTGGTCATGGGAAAACATTGGTCAAGCGGGAATTATTATAATATGTATCATCATATGTCTCCGAAGTGTACAAAACTTGGTTTCTTATACTCCATCCAGTAATATTACGGCGTCCAAGAAGACCAATATATGCCATCCACATTAGCAGTGAGATTTTGAAAGTGGTGGTCTAATATTGACATCTTGTAATTGTCATTATTACTGTTAATCAACATACGTGGACGGACATCCTTCCAAGAATTGAGAACAGTAAACGGTCGAATATGTGTCGTGTATGTTATCGTGAAGCTTGCCTCAAATTTAATCTTCTAGAAAACGATGCACATTGGGACACTTCACTCGCTGATTCATCGAATACTGCTCACCCACAACAAATACGTGCGTTATTTGAAGTAATATTAACAATTTTCTTTCCATCCAATCCAAAAGATCTTTGGGAAAAATGCAAAGGCTACATGAGTGAAGATATTTTACATAGTTTGCGTGCAACAATTCAAAACCCACACGTTCAATTCACACTAAACGTATATAATGAGGCATTGCTATTGATTGAGGACATATGCTTAGTAATCGCTACCAAATCATTGGTACAATTGGGCATGGCTGCGCTGAATCGATATGAAAACGACTGACGTGATCGTGATTTCCAACGAGAAACACACTTTGATGTGGATGAATTGGGTAAATTTGTTCAAACGAATCTTCCGAAATTGGTTCCAGATCAACGTATAGTGTATGACACAATTATGGATGCAATCACAAGTCAAAGTGGTAGATTTTATTTCATAGATGCACCCGAGGCACAGGTAAAGCCTTCCTCATTTCACTCATTTTGGCAGCCACACGATCACGAAAAAACATTGCACTAGCAATCACATCATCTGGAATTGCAGCAACTCTTTTGTGTGGTGGCCGAACAGCGCATTCAGCACTGAAACTGCCATTGAATATGCAAATAATTGAGACACCAACATGCAATATCAACAAAAATTCTTAAACGGGCAAACTACTCATATTATGTAAAATCATTGTATGTGACGAATGTATTATGGCATACAAAAAAATATTGGAAGCACTTCTTTTCTTCACAACTTTTCGGTGGCGCACTCATTTTATTGTCTGGTGATTTTCGATAAACTCTACGTGTTATATCACGTTCAACAGTGGCCGATGAACTTAATGCATGTCTCAAATCATGCGTTTTATGGCGATACGTACATAGATTTACTTTGAAGACCAATATGCGTGTACAACTACAACATGATGCATCCGCTGAACGTTTCGCAAAACAGTTGTTGGATATAGGATTTGGGAAAATGGCAATAGAGAAATCCACACAATGTATCACATTGCCAGCGAATGTCTGTTAAATAACCGCAAACATAGACAAATTGATTCACAAAGTTTTTCCAAATATTGTACACAAATATAAATGTCATCAATGGCTCAGTGCACATGCTATATTAGCAGTCAATGCAATCAATTTCAGCATACTAAATGAAATACACGGAGAAGCGACAACGTTTAAGTCAATCGACACTATAACAAATCAAGACAAAGTCGTCAATTATCGGACAGAATTCTTGAATTCACTTGATTTGTCAGGCATGCCGCCGCATGTTTTAACATTGAAAATTGGCGTCCCTATCATTCTTCTCCGAAACATAAATTCCTCACGACTTTGCAACGGTACCAGGCTTTCAGTAAGAAAAATGATGAATTATTGAAGCTACAATTTTAAATGGAAAATTCAAAGGAGAAGATGTACTGTTGCCACGCATCCCAATGATTCCGACAGATATGCCATTTAAATTTAAACGTATGTTGTTTCCAGTACGAGTCGCCTTTGCAATGACCATCAATAAGGCACAATGACAATCGTTACAAGTGTGTGGACTAAATTTAGAAAATCCATTCTTCTCACATGGACAACTGTATGTGGCCTGCTCACGTGTTGGAAAACCTTCTGATTTATTTGTGTACGCCCCAGATAGAAAAACAAAAAACATTGTGTATCCAAAAGCACTCCAATAAATCAAAACACATACGGCCGGCACTGTCAAATTTACGTAAGAAAAACATAACCTAAGCTTATCGTTTCTAATTGGCTCCGGTCTCGCCTCAAGTCTGACTTATCCAATCGGAAGGCGAGAGGCTCCCGACGAGGCGATACCATAAAGTCGCGGTTTCTTTTTTTTGAGTGGCATTGCAGCGCATGCAGGGTACACGCTAGTATATTATATATATTATTTATATCTCTACTAACGGTAATTTGGAGCAGCGTGCGTTCCTACAAAGTTCCTTTTTGTGGTTTGAGTTGCTCGTTTTGATGTAAATATATGTTTAACTTAGAGCATTTTTAAATAATTTAATACATAAATTACATATTGGCCTTTACAACTAGTCAGATGACAGTTTACGTATAGAAAATTACTATCAAAAACATCACGTGCCGATGATGTTAACGAATTTTAATGTTTCTATAATCTTTCTTGTTATTTTCGAAGTTTTTTTTTGCATAGTAAGTCAGGTGAGGTGACACGTAGTAGAGAGACCATTTACAACATTTAGTAACCTGCATAAATTATGCATATACCAGAAACTCGTGATTCTGCATATCTTATTGAAAAACATAAACAAATAAATTTTAACTGACGAAAAATGTACTTTGAAAACCACATTTGGTTTGTATACTACTTATTTACTCACGAAAAATACACTATTTTGACGAATTCATTTAAGACAATACGTGAAACTGTTAGTAAATATTTTTATTTTCGTCTCTCTACGTTGATTTATAATATTTCTTAAATTATGACTTTAACGACATTTAATACTGAAAACTCTATAATTAAAAAGAAATTTATGCTGATATAAATGATTTATAATAAAAATTAACCCATCAATAATCAAAAAGAAAATTGTATGCAGTATATTTAATATTCGCAAGATGTATATTTTCTTGTCAATTACTTAAAAGATTAGAGAAAAAAAATTCTATAATTTTTGGTAAAAATAAATACCTATTATTATTTTTCTCTATTGGCAAATAAAGAATTATTTTTATATATGAAGTAATTTTCTTAATTAGTACAATTAATAAATTCATGTGAATTTTTAATTTCTCTTATCTTTACTAGACATTCCAAATACTGTCAATGATACAAATGAAAAATCACTGATTCAAATATTGAATTAGTTACTAGTTAATGGTTTGGCAAGTGAATATCTTTGTTCAAATCACATAAACTGTCTTGTTCAAATATCGTTCAAATAGTGTATGGAAATGAAGGAATGTGAGAAAAATTTTCATGTATCAATTACCAATTATTTAATTTATCAACAAAAAAATATGCATTTCAGTGTAATTATTTAAAACCTTAAACAACAAAAATATGTATTTTTTTCATCCTTTCAATATTAGCTTTGTTTATTGATTGAATTGGCATTCAATTGGTAGAACTCCATTATAACACGGTGAAAAAAATAGCAATATATTTTAGTTCTACAATTTTTTTTTAAAATATAGTTGATAGCTATTTTGGCTCACGCCATTGTCAGATGTAGCTGTGTAGGCAGCTTTATATAGATAAGCAAATGTTAGTTTAAGCATAGTTCTGACGATGGCGTGTGATATATTTTTCTATTACGGTTTATATCATCTACACGTGTTGAATTAGTATTGGGTTAATTTTTTAATATTTTCTCAATTAAAAATCTGTGTTTATCTCCTGAGATGTGTGCATTTTCTGCTGTTAAGTAACTAACTAATGTGATTCTGTTCCTATCCCAACAAGAAGTGACGTTTTCCTTTTCCGTTTCAGGGGCTCCGGGGGCGGGGGCGTCGGCGGCGGGGGAGGCGGGAGGCGTCACGGCGCAACTCACTCCGACGAGCAGCTGCCTCAGTCAGCCGCGGCGTGCGGCAGCGTGCGGGTCTCTCTTGACAACACCAATACCTGCTGCACCGACAGCCTGGTGACAGCGCTCGATGACGAAACGTTACTCTTAGGCGACGCCGACATGGCTGCACGACCGCAGCTTCACGGTGGAAGCACGGGGAAGGTCCACTTCGGCGGCCTGGATGAGGTCTCCCTTTACGGGACGCCCGTCGAGGCCACCCCGCCGACTGGGCCACCCGACCCCAAACAGAGCTTCCTCAAGAACCAACTCCAAGCTCTGTTCCAACCGACGGATAATAAATTGGCGATGAAACTCTTCGGCTCAAAAAAGGCTTTGATGAAAGAACGCATCAGACAAAAGGCGGCCGGACATTGGGTTATTCATCCCTGCAGCAGCTTCAGGTAGGTCATGACTATAGTGAAATCTTATCTCCATTTAGTTGTGTATCGTGAAGCTTTTCGAAGCAATATTTCATCAAAAAACAGTGATAATTAAATCAAGCATCAATTACTACCAAATATTTCACAGAAAAAAATATTTCTCATAAACTTCCGGTGTTATTGGTAATGATGACATCCCAATTTTCCGTAACGCAGAAAATTTATAAAGTTTCCTTTATCGCAGTGTGTTATTTATATGTATAACAAGGACATCGCTTCAGTGAATCTCTCGAATAGATAATTGGTTATACGCCTTGTTCCAAATGAGGCGAAAGCTTTTTTTGCAGAATTGATTGTTGTTTTTATTCGTTTGTTTGTCGCAAAAGTAGGAAGTTAATACTTTTATCGATGTGTATTTTATTGAAAAGAATCCTCCCACTTTTCGGGAAGCCATTTTGCTACGTTCTTTTCGCTACAAAATAAGTTTTACTTCTTACTTTTTAATTTTAACGAATTATATATTTACGATCGAAACGAAATATATAATACATAACATGCAATATACAGTTACGTGTTTTAGACTAGAAAAGTTTTAATTTGTCGTTGTTTTCAAAAAAAAAACGAAACAAATTGAGACAATTAGTATTTTGAATAAAACGAAAAAGTGATCCGTAAAATAAAACGATCTTATTAAAAATAAATGTATACAATTTCGCGCCAAATGAGCTTTGCTGTTTGTATACCAGTCAAATCGAGTGTAACTAAATTTCCCTTTGTTTGATCTAAAATTTTCCAAACATTCATTTGTATTTGAATGAAAATACATTTTGTATTCTCAAGCGTGTATTATGACAAAATACACTCAAGATGATTTTGAATAATTAATTCGTATTTCAATACCTTTGCAAAAATCTTTTATTCTTTGTCGGCTTTTGATTTAAAAAAATGATTCATTGCTTAAAAATAAATTAGTTCAATTTTTTGTATTAAAAAAATGTGTCACTTTTTTTTACATATTTTTTAAATATGGCAATATCTCTATGTTTCTTTTTTCATATTGAATTTATATTAATATTCAATATGTTTAAATGGCTAAAAATAATAAAAAAGGAAATAGATGATAACGATATCACAAAGCAATAAATTTCTTCCACATAATAACATCGTCGTCTAAAATTTCATTGACAACAGTTTTTTGCGCAAATCGTTAAAACTGAAAATACAATTAGTATTTCCGGTCTGAATTCTCTTTCCGGGAATGAGATAATGGAAAAAAGGCGTTAGGATAATTTAGTTACAATATAACTGTGATTTCGGGAACGTACATTTTTTGTATCTTTCTAATTTTATTAGTTTTATATACATATTTTACGTTGGACTTAGTACGTAGGACAAAAATATTTCATTCTTCTTTATTTAAGAAAAAAATTACTGTAAATGAGAAATTGATGTTTTAAGTAATTCTGGTAACTTAAGAAAAAAACTAAAATTAGCATGAATCAATTTCGAATTTTCCATTTTTATAATAAGGTGTAACAAAATCAATTCAACACAAAAACCACATTTCGAAAGTATTTCTCTTGTGATAGTTATTGTTATTTCAATGCGTTTTGTAAAAGTAAATATAATGTGTTTTTTTACAAACAAATTGTGTTGGTCGTATACCAAATTTAAATAATAACTTTTTGTAAATAAAATTGATACGCGTTTTTAACAGGTACAAATTCCGTGAGATTGGCGTTGCAAGCTAGTAAATATTTTTGTACGATATAACCGCGACTCGGGAATCAATTTTGATGTATTAATTTAAATCATGAAAACTAGTAGGTCGTGCGTTGAAAACGTGTTTCGTTTGACTATATTGTTTTTTTACTTGTAAACTTTAAATTAGAACAGTTAACAACATGTACATATTTTTTTAAATCTGAACAAACTGGTTTTAATATTAAAAAGGGCTATTCAGGTTGTCATGTTATTTTATGGATGAAATACGTATCAAACAATTTTCGTTTTCATAAATTTGACAAGTCCTTAGAGAAAAAATTGACGCCAAGGATCTATATAGCCATATATTTTAAACTCAAATTAAAAAGATTGAGATCTCAAAAACCAAAGTAAAAAAATGAAACCGCAATTTTGAATAGACTCATATATATAACTTTTTTCGTGTGACAAATATATTTCAATAATGAATCTAAAAAACGTCACTTTAGGTTTGAATTGTTGGAAAAAGCCCAAAGTATTAAAGCCTTTATGGGTTAATGTTTAAAAAATTTAGAATTTTTCGTGTTATAAATGTGTCTGTTTTTGCTCACGGAACAAACCCGTTTATGAATTTTTATATATTTTTATCGATGCAATTCTGCTGCATAGAACAAATTCGTAAAAAATCCATAAAGTGATTGATACGGTAATAAAGCCGAAAAATAGAAGACATTTTTAAATAAACATTTTGTTTAGTTTTTATTTTGAAACAATTCCAGCTGTTTTTTCTAACAACTATACAATTTAAAAGCAATACTAAATAATTCTCATGAATAATATATACACAAATAAGTCGTTTCTATGGTATTTTTTTAATATTTCTATACTGTAATTTATTATATTCATTACGCTTGAGCATTAAGTTCTCAGTGACCACAAAGTGTGAAATACTAAATGCATTTTAAATTGTGCAAAGTAATTAGTTTAGGATAAGGCTATCGCTGATGAAGGTATAAAGTGTCAAGTTTATTAGTCAAACGGAAATTTTTATACTGATGATTTCCATTATAATAAGAAAGTAAATTTAATTATCTCATAATTTGTGTGTTTAATTAACGTTATTTTAAATATAACCCAAGGGATGCCTATCTCATTTTTATTATTAATATTATAAAGAGTAGAAAGTTTTAATTAGGATTCGAGCTAAATTATAATTAAATGATATTTTTAAGAAGAACTTAAAGCATATAATATATTTGATGCCATACGTTCTATAGAAAGTAGTGACATTTTTAAATTTTGGTTCGTCTAGAACAGTGGACACGTGAAATTTCACTGTGGCAGCATTATAAACATCAGCTGTCATTTGGAAATGTCTCGTAGCCGTACCAAATTTGATAAAAATAGTTTCGATATTTATTTTTTATATAAATGCATTACACTAAATGATCTTTCACAATATACAGTTGTAGGTAAAATCGACAAAATTAATAAAGCAATTGTTGTTATTTTTTTTATATTGACTTGATTTATGGTCAACGTATCACTTCGACCAAAATTTTTCAACAGTTTTATTATTAAAATGTTCCTTTACTTAAACTCGACTAAATGCTGGATAAGTCAGGCTTATTAAATCAATTTTTAAATAAAACACATTTTTTGAAAATATGTAAAAATATATCAATATTTACTTTCAAACTGTTGGTGGCCGCACATGAGAACCACTGTTCTAGAATGTGCGATCTTCTTAAACAGGCATATTCATAAATACATACTTAATATGACGATATTAACTTTAAAATAATATATTTTTCAACTTTTTCTTCTCCTTGCACGGAGCATATGATCGCCACACGGTGTTTCGAAGGTTTCCTGTCTCCTATTCAAATCATCCTGGCTTCCTGTAGCTCTGACGAGTACATCTTATGGATGGTTATCAGTAGCGTTGGAGAGCGACTGAATCTATTCGTTTTGTAGAAAAATACAGACGGTTACATATATTATATTCATTATCAATTTTGTATTGTTCAAGCCTTATATTTTTTGTCACAAACGATCTGTGTTTATATTTCGGTAAATTCACGCATTCCATTGCACGGATTTACTCCTCGATAAATATTTGTATCGCTTATATCGAAGACTTTTTTAAATACAAATCTGCTACATTATTATTTGAACCATTTTGATGACGGTTTCATAATAATTACTCTCAATTTTGTGTTAATTGGACTATTTATTTCATACTTACTTAGTACCGACTTTACCATCAAAGGTGGTGATAAAAATCAATTACCATCAAAATTTAAATGAGAAAGTTATCACTTAGAAAAAAACATATAGCGATTTTAAATTGATGGGCGTATGCAGTGTAAAATATTAGATAATTTTATACATAGTTACAATTTGAGAGTGTTTGTGAATAATTTATTTCTCACAAATTAATGGAAATCGGAGAGGTAAACTTTGTCACCCAAAATTCGTAATATGTTGAACTCTTTCATGATTATTTCCGAAAATTCTTGAGAAAATAATTTTTGATGATCAGTGTTTTTTTAATATATTAATACCTTCACTTCATTCACTCACGTTAAAATATTTGATATCAAAACTGAAAACATTTTTTTTAAACAACCGAACCTATTCAAGATTAAGAATTAATTTGGTTAAATATTTTGAATCTCACAACAGTCAGCACACGTCACAACTTTGAACAGTCCTGTAAATTAAAGAATTTACTTGCGCTTTTTTTATTCATAAAAGGAATTCTTAATTTCTCACTTAGCTTAAAATAAAAATTAAACTATATATATTATTATAATATTTAACAATGAGAGTTGTTTTATTATATACATACCAGAAGAGTAATAACAAATATAGACACACTACACATAGTAGAGATGAATTCAAAAATAGAACACATCATAAATTCGTCGTCAAAATTTTAAATTTTTTATCTTCTATCTATTGTAATTTGACTCTGAACTCGAATGTAGAACGTTTTAATCACTAAAAAAGCCTTCACCTGTCGAGTGTATTATGACTTCCAGCTTTTAAATTTACATTTAATCAAAATAGGGGGTACAGCAAAAAAATAATATCATATGATAAGTAATGCATACACGATATCTTGGCATCTTCATGCATCATTTTTAAGCACATAGTTTTTAATGTACGATCAAGATAACCTCACTCACGGCCAAATCTATCAACACATCGTAATCTTTTTTATAATTCGTTGCTGTGTTCAGCTTTATACGAGTTTTATTCAATCTATCATGGAATAACGTACCAAAGTTGATCTATTAGAAAAATAAAACAATCATTTGACTTGTCTTTGTTTCCAACATGAATCGTGGTCGCTTTAAACTTGCGATACGCCGTCAAAATCTCAGGAACTTCAATAACATGCATGAGATAAAGAATATTGGATGAAGAAAAAAAAAATCAACACACGATATTAAATGTTAAATTGGAATTCTATCGTTTTGGCCGATATAAAAGAATGTTTGGTATTTTTGCTTTACATTTTTATCTTAAACAGTTAAACCATTTTTTATTTATATTTATACGTTTTTTATTTCACTTGGTGTGTCATTAAGATTACATACGGTTCGCATTTTTGATAAACATCTTTCAGATAACTGGACCGCAAAGAAATTTATTGCCAATGTTAGCAATGATTCTAGTTCTTAACATACGAATATAGTAAAGAAAAGAGATTTTTTCTTTTTTGAATTTAAATAAAAGCTAGTATTAGATAGGAAAATAATTTTAATGAAAATAGCTAAAACTGTTTGTATTTTTTAAGAGAATCATGTAGACTAAATTATAGGTTGTATTAAACTTTGAGATAATTTCTCAAACATTTAATGCTAATATTTTATTATGTTTACAATGGATACGAACAAAATATATGATCCCGGTTAAAAAAGTATATTTTGAATTATTTGGGAATTATCAAAAATACGAAAAACGTACATGTTTGCTGCGATGTATTATAATATATTTCGGCTTGACACATTTGTTCATAACCTATAATTTCTTAAAATAGAGATTTAATTTTGTTTCAAAGGTACTCGTATACGAATTGAGAGATTAATATTCTTGTAATTAATGAATCTATTAGTAAATCATAGCTAAGTATTTCCAATAACTAATATTCTTAATAGCTTATAAATTATACTTAATACAGTTATTTAACGCAACAATATCACTAAATTTATCATTAACTTATTCAGTTTGTCAACCTTGCATACTTGACAATTCAATATCATTTCTGAAATACTATTAACTGTCAATATTTCATATTACTTTGTGATAAGTCAGTGAGCGAGAATAAACGTCAAATTATGGTGAAACATTCCAAAAGCAACTGACTTCAAAACGTAAAATTTATATGTTGATTAAATATCAATGTTATTCAATATTGAAATATATTATTCCAAAGATGATTCGATTAAAATTAAATAAACTCTTTTAATAAGCATGTGAGATTTTTAATCTTTATTCACTGAAAAAGGATTTTAAATTATATTAAGGTTATTTCATTGTGAAAAGCGAGTTATGTCTTTAAAATATGGTTGCATTAACTAATTCTCAGCCAACCGTTAACGTATAACTGTCGTAACATTATACTTATTTCAATAACAGAACCCATTTTTCTTCAACTGGTAACGTAAATGGATATCACGGAAACAATCCTGGTATGAACATTATCATAATATTATCACAAGACAAGAACTCAAAATATCGTAGATTTACAAGAGAGCATAAACTGTGTTATTTTTACTTCAACATTTTGCGCTAAAAATCATATGAAATCATTTTCCAAGACAAGTGAGAAAAAGTAAATTATTTATATTTACATTTCATTTACAGTGAAACCTCGATTTAACGTTTTCCAAGGGACCCTGAAAAAATAACGGTAAATGCGGGAAACGGTGAATGCGGTAAAGCAGTTATTTATTAGTTACTTGTACATACTGTACATACAATTTATTTTTTAAAAAAGTCCTTTATGTTAGTTTGCTTCTTTGTTATTTGGCACTTTAATCGGAACAAAGACTTGTTACTAAACTTGTGACTAAAAGTTTGTATGTACAGGAATCATTATTACTATGAATTTTAAACAACTGCAAATGTGTTTGCATCATTAACAATAATACGCGTGTGGTGGATTTCAACCTAAAAAATAGCACATGCGTCCAATGCGTTAAGTCTAACGTGTACAGCGGATTCCAACGTGTCTAGACATAAAACCTGCACTCGGCTGTGTCAAACTTGCTTGCAGAGATACGGAGAAATATGCAATACAAACGGTCAATCGGGATAATATTTGTGACAGGAACAAAATATTTAGACGGTTTATCGAGGAAATCGGGGAATCGGGAAACGGTCAATTTTTGGCAGGATTATTTAACATTGTTTTTATGGGAGTTTGACGGGATTATAAAAAATAAGCGCTCCAGCCAGGAAAACGTATTATGCGAGAACGGTTGATCGAGGTTCCACTACATCATTTTTTTTATATATCCTTAGAGTCATGAGTTTTAAGAAGCCCCACTATAATAATACAACGATTTTCTTAATCTACATTTTAAAATAACCCTAACAAGTTATTATTTATTACTAGCAGACCCGGCAAAAGTTGTACTGCCTCAGAATCAATAAATGTTGCGTTAACTTATCAACTGAAGTTTTAACTTTCATTTTAATGAATACTCAAAATAATAAGTTCAAATAATGTATAAAAATATTCAATGCATTGAAATAAAATCGTTAACCTATGAATATGGAATGAGAATAAACGCCAAATCGCCCCTCATTGCAGCTCACATATCGACAAAAAAATCACCAAAATCAGTCAATTAGTTCCCGAGACATCATCAATAATGCCGCTCTATACAAAATGTATGAGAAAATTATTTTTCTTTATAATCCACCCGAGTGATTTTTCCGATGTTTTAATAATTATTCTGCGATAAGGGTTAGAGACAAATTCAGACAATCAAAGATCATGAAAATTGGTCCAGCTGTTATTGAGTTATAGGTGTAACTAACCCGACTTTGTTATGCACATAAGATTAAAATATTATGAATAAAAAATTTAAGCGCGTGAGTGTGTCAATACGTTTGAATTAAATATTTCATTCTTTAAATCCACAATATATCTACAAGTTTTTTTTATGTTTTTCTTGCAGGTTTTATTCAAAATGACTGTTTATAAACCGATAAGAAGCCCATTTCTTATAGTTTATATTTTTCTTAGTAAACATGATACTGTTTTAAACTTGGACAACCGTGACAGATAAAAAAAATTCTCAATCCATCGATAAGATTGCACATATTTTACTATAGTAAACAATTCCAATTATAGTAAATTTATCGTGAAACTATTTACAAATTATGATTATTGAATAAAACCTTCACTGATAAATGATTCACAAACAAAATGCATTACTTATCGTTACCTAAGAGGAAATGTTTTCACAACAGAAACAGTTCTAATATCTTGGACATTGGATCAGACAGTTAAGTAAACAAAGGCCACACCGAAGTTTCATTCCTGAAAATTCAACATTATTATGTAACTTCTTATCGTTAATCAGACACCATTTTTGATTGTATTTTAATAATGACGATCAAATTTATTTTAATGAGATAAAATTACGATGTTATGACACAAAAATATAAATAACATTTCTTTTCAAACCTTTTTTGATGTTAATCCTATGTGAATAAATTGATACCATAATTCATTATGAGTTAACCTGCATTGTTTAAAAACCCTCAACTTATTCAGTTGTTTCTCCAGTATTTTTCCATTACAATGGTAACTGTTAGCAAATACTAAACATATTCAATGTTTCTGATATTTTGTGAAACGAAAGTAGTGGTTTGAAATCTATTGATCACTTATATTGTTTTATTTTTGTTTTTCAGTATATTTTTTATAAAAAGATACTCTTACGAATTTTTATTTCCTGGCATTTAATCATCCTATTTAATATTTTTATGGAATATTTATGAAGATAATTACCCTTTTATTTTGCATAAACGACCAGGCGAACTCTGGCGAAAGTGTAAAGCGTGTTTACGCGGTTGTGGCATATAAAAGGTTAAAAAATAAAACTTTTCGTCATCATTAAGCGGAGTTTCGTCAACACAAGTAATATCATTTATCTATTCACAAATACCGCTTTAAAATGATTATCAAACTAAATTAACAATGAATATTCATAATTTTAAATTGTGCAAGTATAACGAAAATATTATATGATTAATTACGTGGTCAAAAGTAATTAGCACCACTCATGTTTTGTAAAACGGTTTGAAAAAATGGGCTAGGACTGTTTACGTGGAAAGTAATATTCAAAGCATATTTTGTTATTAAATTACATTGTATTTTGTTTACAGTTACCTATGTATTTGAGGTAATCTGTAGAATTTAAAGGTCGGGAATAGATGATAAAATAGATCCACGTTTTACTTATTTCAGTACTCACAATTTTATTAACTGTATTATTTTTGTACACAATTGTGAATTTATATTCAGCAATCCATTTTTGATTTCTTTGAAGACATTACTTTTCAGTATTAGGTTATTATTATCATCTGATTTTATCATGTGACAAATGACATAAATACCGAATCTATTAAAGCAAAACATGACATGTATGTATGTGCATCATCCATTTTTACATCAACCTTTAGTAAAGCCTATTACCCTACTTTTTTTATACATATCACCTATTTTTTTAGAATGTTTTAAAATGTGTGGATAAATTTATTGTGAATTAACCCTTTGGTTACAGTTGGATAAATATCTTATTATATAAACTAATTAAGAAAGGCATTTTTTAGAATAAGCATTCTAATTTTTTTTTTTAAATCAATTGATTGTTATATCAATAACCGATTGATCATAGTGTTAGTACACACATGTTTTATACCTCATAATAATCAGCTATTTTTTATTTATATGGCATTGAAAAAAATATTTTTTATAGTTTGTCTTCTTTAGAAAATGCCACTTAAAATCTAGTTTTATTACTCTATAAAAATTAAAAAATAAAACATATTTTACATTTGAATTGTTACAACTTTGTACGATTCCACATGTTTCGTCACTGACGACAAGAGTTTTCCCTTTCGGCATCTTCATGCATTCTATCACACGGATGCAACAGAACTTACTGTTCAGTTGCAACTGTCTGAACTCGTCAGTTCTGCTGCAGTTGGCAGCTGTGATAGAAAGCCTGAAGATGCCGAAAGGCGAAACCCGGGTCGTTAGTGACAAAACATGTGGAATCGTACAAAGTTGTAACAATTCAAATTTGATATTGAAATTCCATCAAGCACCACTTTCAGTCGATATTATTAAATATATATATTTTTTTTTTACATTAATTTTATCTGTCTTATACCATACCATTTAATAAATTCATCAGAAAACTATGAAATTGTAAGAAACACTTTGCTTTTACATTGTCTAGATTATATTAAAATATTTGTAAATTATTAAAAAGTACTTGTTTATTATATTTTATAATACAGCTGATGAAATCCCCAAATTAATAGCGCTGCAAAATTTAATTGGCCTGGTTAATTATTGCCGTGAAAGTTTGACATGTATCAAGTTGGCATTTGACCTAAGGAACTCAAAGAAGTTGAACAATGCAGAAATTATTAGTTGATTTACTGGAATACAATTACTAGGCTATAATAACTCTGAAAATGACTATGTACTTAATTAATATCAGAGTATCTTTTCCATCGATAGCGGAATATTTTTTGACCCTAAACCTGAAGAAAACATTACATTAGGGCATGAAATATTCAAGGGGGTAACCAATTTATCAAGAGTCAACAAATTGCCTTAGGATGCGTATGTATATAATTAGTGTTACTCGCAGTTTTATGAAATCACCGCTTTCTTAATTAGTTGGAAATTTAGAAATGAAATTGATGTTTAGATTCAACAGCTATCGAACAATTGGATTTATAGTTTCTAAAAATAAACTGAAAAATACAAACAATGTATTTTTTTAATTTGCCGTTAACAAACGCAAATCTAAAGTATAGTTTGTTAAATGAGAGTAAGTATGGTCCTTTTTTAAACCATATATTATATATTCCCTCAGAGGTATTGTATTGTAAGTCTGAATAAGTCAGCAGCGTATACTCAACTATATATTATACATAAGTATTATAAAAGAAGAACATTATATTTCATTGTATTTTATTTCTTTATCGCTCTGGCTTAAAATGATTTGATACATATTGTGAAAGATATTCCATTTAGATATAGCGGTCGGAGATTCTATGTATAATATAATATTTTTTTTCGAAAACATTCTTCACTAAGAATTTATTGCTTAAATTTCAAACAAATATATTTAAAAATATGAATTTATATCGCATTACATTTGTGATTATCCTTCATTCATGATTATATTAACACTATAATTATATTACTCCTACTAATCAAATAAACAATTTTACTAAAGCCCGACCAAAAAATGCTAATAATTTTTTTTCAGTGGCTTATCGCTCACCAAAGTTGGATTCAACTACATTTTCAAAATCGGAATTCGATTTTAATTTCACAGTACTTTCACGTTGTGACAACTTTCAAATGAATGACAAATATTTCAATCGACCACCATTTTTTAAACTATTTTTGGTCGACATTCGTTGAATACAATAAATATACCTTAGGTTGTTGAATACTTATTGTAACCATAATATACACATATGTTGTATAATAATCTAGTCTTATGGTTGAATGTACACCATTCAAAACAATGTAATTTTGTTTTCTATCAATAATTTTTCCATACACTGTAATTATGTTAATTTAAACATATTTATTCGACTAGTCAATGTGTCGATATGCGATCCAAATACTAAGTGTGTTGTTATAGAAACCACTTTTTTTAATCATGGTTCAACTTTCCATAAAAATTAATTGCCATCGATTGCAAATAACACAATAATAACTTGCTAAAAAATTTTTTAAAAAAGTTATAATGGAATCGTTCGATAACACTTAACAAGATTTATCTCAACAAATAATTGAATTATTCATAAGTTCTTTTTTATAATTTCGCTTAATATTCTTAATTAAACTTTTTATAAAGCTATAATATGACAATATTATCAGCTTTATTTGCATGTAACGCATATAAAAAATACTGCACATCTTTATATGCACCTCATGCTCATCGAATCGATGGTTGAACAATCATCTAGTTTTTCAATAGTGTTAAATTAAATTTGAATAAAAAAAAAATGAATTTTGACTCGTGTTGAAATTTATTTGAAGTGTTTGAAATGGGACATAAACAACATTTTTGTTTCAAACTGTCTTTTAAAAACTTTTAAACAATTTAAAAATTTAAAAAAAAATACAAAATATTAGAATGGTAGCTAAGATAATTTTTCAAATAAAATAATAATTGCAAATTCTCATTAATTTTTACCATGTTAATGTGAGGTTAATATTTTAACCTATAAATTTAAATAAAATTACAAAATTTTTATTACCTACATTCAAATGAAACAAACATTGACTTTTATCTATCGTTCTTAGAACTAATATTAATTACAATATAGTATTTAGAATGTGACTGGGAATTTTTGTTACTCGTGTCTTCGGTTGTTAATGTTACTCTTCTCTGAATTAAATATAAAATATTCTTAACTCATCTTCCTAGATAGTAAAAAATCATGGATTTATCAGTGTGGTCACATAACCGCAGATATACGTGCCATGTTAGTGAAATAAAAAAGTGGGTTTTAGTTGTCTTATATCCTTGAGATTGAAAGTGTTTTGCATTGTTTAACGTTACTCTTTAACACTAAAAACGGTGCATATTTTTTACAACAACCAAATTTAGGATTCTAAATTTTTTTAACTATAAAATTATTCAACAAAGAATATGCTATATAACACGCTAAAATGAGAATACATAGATTATTCTGCCTTGAACAATAATATTTTTAAAAAAGCATGCCTGTGGCCATGTGAAGGGTATGGCTTCCTTATGTAAGTATCTCCCCATGCGTGTAACCCTACCGTTTGTTAGTGATTTGCTTATTTTTTACCTTTTTAGGATAGTTAAGACAGATATTTGTTGCTAAAATATCATCAAAAGTTAAATTATTTTTCTCAGTTACACAGTCCGCATTGGTATTCAATTTTGACAGCAGCATAAAAGCAGCGAATTGTGTTAATCCTCCGAACCCAAAACTGACAAAAATTCATAATAATCCCTTTCGGTGCATTGATTATTTTATTAAATCGTTAACTGGTTTGTGGATTCGAATGTTTAAACTCTCTTGAATTACCTTTAATGACAAAATTTTGACCTTCATTCGATATCATAAATTATATCAATATGCTAGTACGTCAAGATTGACTGAACTTTACAATATTAGTGTTAAAGTATCGTATTGTTAATGAAAATGTATGATAAAATTTTTCTTTAAAAAAATCATTGTATTCATGCAATTAAGACTTCAGTACAGTCATTAATATATCAAATTTTCACAACTGGTTTTTATCGTTGTCAATGTTTTCAATAAATACTAAAGGACAATAAAGTTGTATATCTACAATAAAATAAAAAGCTTTTCCGCAACGTAATAATATCTTCCATCAATTAATTGCCTTTTTTTCAACATATTTTACTTATAGAACTTCAATTACATCTCAGTTAAATCATTTTACAAACATGTAAGGACTTATTATATTACATAAGTCAGATGCGTAACTTAGTTGGTCAAATAGAATTAGTATTAACTATGGGGTTAATAAATGACGATTAATAAGCAACTCTCAATTACGAAATTCCTATATATGGAGGAATGAAAACAAAAATTTCATCTTAGATTTTTTTAAACAAATTTTTCAATTATAAAACTTATTTTTTACCTTTTTGAAATTTGGTCGTACAGTTGATAACGTCTGACAATCATAATTAGATAGTTATTTCTATGGCAGAAAAAACAATGATTTATGAAAATCTGGTTCTGAATCCGTGAAATAATTAGACTGAATTATGTAAGAAATTTATTTTGAAATGATCCTTCTTTAAATGCTGCGTATTGACATTCTATGAATTCTTTGTTTCAGCAAAATCTTTTGTTTGTTTTATTGTTAGCATTTTAAATCGATGTTGTTGTACAGTCAAAGAAATATGGTTCCTCGAAATATAAATATATGAAAATGGAATAAAGTATTTATCCAATCCTTTACCAGATGAATTTATTGTACAATACTATTTTAATTACTTTTCCATATTTTTGATCCTGGTCAATGCTGTTAAAAAAATCTGGAATATATACAAAGTCGATTGTTTTCACATTTTGCATCTGAGCGAAACACTTTGTTGATTTGAAAATTTATTTTTGAATTGCTTGAACTATTTACTTTACGGAGGAATGTAAACATTGTTCAATTGCTGGCGACTAATTAAAAGAATTACGTAACATTAGATTGAATAAATTAATATATAAGGACAAACTAGATAAGTGGCAAAGATCTTATGATGCATTTCTATTGCTATTGTAATTTCGCCCATAAACTTAATACTAGCTCAATTATAAATTGAATATTGTATATTCCGTACCGCTGTTTGATGATACGAGCGTACATACGAATCCCACAACAGTAAGAAACCGCTCAATTTATAAAATTATCGATCGGACACAAAAATTTATTATTTTGATTATGGATAGTTAATTTTATCTCAAACTATTATTTTTCAGGTTTTATTTCTAAATATTAAGCTACATTATAAATTAAATTTGAGGAAGTTATGGTGTGGTGGTAAGAATTTTACCTATAATTTTGAAATTAGAAACCTGAATATAGTTTGTTTTTAATTTCAAAATTTGAGATCTAGGGCATATAATCATTTAATCTGTATGCTTTAAACGATTAAACGATGTTTATTGCATTGGTTGTGTTATCCAAATATTTTTTTAATCTTTAATATTTCAATGTAAAAAATAACGAATTTTATTGATTTTTAACAAAAATGACTCGTAAAATCATTGTTATTTTTAGTAAATAATGAGTTATCGAAATATTCCTACATAAATTACCCATAATCTGCAATATCTTTAATACATAAATTTCATCATAAAATCTGGAACGAATAATTATTTAATGTAAGTAAATCACATCATATTTTAAATAATAAAAGCACATTTTTTGGTACTGTGGCATTATCAACTGATATATAATAAAACAAAATAAGTACAAAAAAATGTGTTTTTATTATTTAAAATATCATGCCTTTCCATCAAGAAGTGACAGTTAACACCTAAAAAGTGAAATCACATCATGTTTTAATATTTTATAACATATAACCAGGATTAAAACTCGTAAAATAAATATTTATTTTGATATTTTTATTCGTCCATTTTATCGAAGAAAGTGTTTCAATACCTTTCCATTCAAATATAAAAAGCTTCCCCGAGCCACTTACTTTCTTATAACTGATATTAATAAAATGTCAATCATTTGATGAACAATATCGTAACAATACAATATAATCACACTTTACCTATTCGACGATACTATCTCATCTTAAAAATAAATACTTTATGAGAAACGGTTTTTTTTATTAATCGATTTTTGGATATTCAACGACACGGGGTGTTTTTCATCTTGCCTTTCAATTTTCGTTTAGTTAGCTCCATTAGAAATCAATATTATTATTGTCTACATTAGGAGCAATCATACTTTAAAAAACAAGGATGTCTTCGTCATTACAAGAACATATCTCTGTACCAAGCCAAAATGACATTACTGGCAAACTTTTATATTAGGAGAGCAAAAAGAGTGAAAAAATATCGCATCAATGAAAACGCAATCATTTCTTTATCACTTCTTTCCGTTTATTGGAAGGTATGTTTTTGCTCTCCTGAATATGAACGATTTTTCAATATCGCCCTTGTAACTTGGAAGAGGCGATGTATTTTCACGTATAACAAAAAATGCTCAGATTTACATTAAAAAGGTATGCCTTGTTAAGATTAATAAAATAAAAAAACGTATGCTTTATTTATTTCAAATAACTCTCAGAAGTCTTTTGCCGTATACTTTAAAAATTATTTAAGCATAATGCTCAGTCATTTCTACCATACAACGCCATAAAATGATCCTCACTTATCTGCTCCTACGTATACTTCAACTAGATCCAAAAATTCATGTAGCGTGATAAATTTTACATGGCAGTATAAACAAAAAAGCTTGTGTTACGAGTCCATATACTTTATAGCGGGAACATACATCGTTGTCAAAAAAATTGTATCACTAAAAACGTAGCCTATTCGTCTTTCCGTGTTACACAAGCAGATTTGAAATCCTCGAATACGAACTGTTTTCAAGTTGAATATTCAATCGATCTATGAAGTTTTATTACTTATTCTCACACACACTACATGTAATTTTTTAAATTTTGACAGCAATGTAATAATTAACAATCGTTATCTAGCCTAATCTATATTTTATTTTCCTCTAAAAGTTAACATTTTTAGCTAATATATATATAATGGATACTTCGGCGTTAGCCAATAATTTAGAATCATATAACTTAATCAAGCTGAAAAGGGTGTTATATGTTATAACAAAACAAATGAATATTTTTTAGGAAATCTGAAACAGGGCATAACTAAATAGCACATTTATTTTATATACAATTTCCTGTTGAAATATCATTTACAAGATTAGTTACTTCAATCAATCAGTAATCAAGATAATTTATTTAAATCTGGCAATAATTCATTACTCACATTAATCTAAAATATAGATATAAAAAAATAATTATTCTAAGTTATATTTATTTCCTTCTTAGTTGTAATATTAATTGATTCTTACTAACATCTCTGATTAAAATCCATTTATTTTTTTATTGCGGTAATTCTTAATTTCAATACGGAATTGATTGCGGTTATGTTCATTGCTGTTATTGAATGAATTTTTCAACAAAACTATTATATTTTGCTTCAACAAATAGAGCCGCTATTGTAGTTATAGTCCATACAAGTGTTATTCTGATGTTCTAGGTTAATATATTCATATAATTTTGTAGTGAATTTTCTAAATAAGTCGAAGTTATAAAATATGACATAATAAAATAAATAGCTTATTGTTTATGTCTCAGACCGAATCTATTAGATAATGTATTTAATGATTTTTATGTTTACAAACAATAAAGCAATAATTTAGATAAAACAATCATGTAAACGGTAATTATGCTGAGTTAGCTGACGATGTATTGAGTTTAGCAATTATTTTTTATTATTTCTTGGAAATAATTCATTTCACTTGAATCTTACTTAATCGACAATTTTGTAAGAAAACATGACGTGAAGGGATGAGTCATCAAGATTGTTATAATATTTAGTATTAACACAAATAAAACATAACTCTTCATTCGAAGTCCACATTTTCGTACGACCAGAAACGTATTCACTTAACGAAAACAAAATTTTAGCAGATGAACATCCTTCGAAGTTGGTTTTTTGAGTCCCATCCACAATACAAAAACACAAAATATCTGTAAAATAAAAATGAAGTTTGTGTCCAATTTTTCTTAGGGTCGCAAACAATATTTAAAAATATTGTTTTACCAATAACGTCAAATAGGTTGCTAATAAAAATCAAACATTTTTATATGAAATTCGAATTGTTAAAACTTTGTACGATTCCACATGTTCTGTTACTAACGACACGGGTTTCGCCTTACGGCATCTTCAGGCATTCTATCACACGAATGCATCAGAACTAACTGTTGAGTCAAAGTGAGTGAAAAAACATGTGGAATCGTACAAAATTTTAGCAATTTAAATTTTGTATTGAAATTCCATCGAGCACCTTCAGTCGATATCATAAATTTTTATACATGAAATTGTCACTGAAAATAAAAATAAGATTTTATATTCCTAAAAGCTGACTATCTGTTGTGTTCGAGCTCACAAAAGAGTGACATGTTTCATTGATTGAATTGGCATTTACTTGGTAGAACTCCATAATAACACGGTGAAAAAATAGCAATGTATTTTAGTTCTACAAAATTTTTATGAGATATAGTCGATAACTATTTCGGCTCACGCCGTCGTTAGAACTATTTTGTCGACCTAAAATACCTCGCCATTTTTTCACCGTGTTGTAATATTTCATATTTACGATTATACGTAATGATTGTCGATTCATGTTTATAGTTCGTCAGTGGAAATTAATAAAAAAAAATCGATATTGTTGCATCAAAGTTTTCGCCGTACAATTCTCATGATGCGGCGTTTCTAGTTATAATATTGTAATATGTCTAGCGTACGTAAGCCAAATTTCGAACATAACAAAACATTGTTCGAATGCAAAGTGAAATACTGCGACTAATTTTGCACAAAACTCCGAAGCGAATCGAAACTTTGCGAATCTTGATGAACCGAATAAGCTATACAAAGCCAAGGTTTCTCCAGAAAACCTTGCATTCAGAGAAAGAAAAACATTTTTGACCACAGACAGTAAAGTTTTAGCTTGCGAATTTTTTTTGCCTATAATCTCTTTCAATTCAACTCAAAATAACAATACATTCTTTATAAAGAAGCAGTAATAACTACACATTGAATCATTTATTTTTAAAGTTTCTTTTATTTATAAAAATAAAATTGAAACAATATTTTGAACATGAACTTTGAAATGTCAGTGAATGTGATATCTTTTGCCTCTTTATAAAACAAAAAAAAAAATTCAGTACTTATTTCCACAATATATCATAGTTTTTAATCAAAACCGGTTTCACTCATCGCGAGCATTATCAATTGAATCATTTTATGTACTAAAACAATGTGTTTTTATTATTTAAAATATCATGCATTTCAAGAAATTACAGTTAACACCTTAAAAGTAATAATGCTTGCGTTGAGCGAAACCGGTCTATATATATATATATATTGTGGAAATAAATATTAAAAATGTGTTTTTATTGTCAAAAATATCGTGCTTTTCCACCAAGAAGTGACATTTAACACCTTAAAAGTCTTTATAAAACATCAATTTACGATATTAATTCGTCTATTAGCTACAATGATTACCAATATTCTCGAAATTCCATTAAAATTCATTGTCAAAACGAAATTTCATTTCTGATCTCAGCTACTACTGATTATTACTGTCAAAAATATTGTTATTTTTAAAACTAACGAATTACAATCTGAAAAAAAATATTCAAAGACGTGAAACACGTACAAAACACCATTGGTTTCAATGCCAGTAGAGTATCACTTTAGTTTATATTATAATAATGTAATTTACATTGACACGTCAATATTGAAAGATCAACTGAAAGCGACATTACACCGTATGTGTGACTTATTGAGAATCAGTTAAGACCTTACTTAATACTCAAATAAGAAAGATTTTTTTTCTACAATTAATTTCTTTACCGTTGTATAAAAGCCTGTTTTCTAACCTTAGTACATTACTGTTTTCGAATTTATTATTTATTTATTTCTTGCTATAGTGCAATGCGTGTAAAATATTGCAATTTTAATGCCATGTTTTTAACCATCCAGTAAGCAACAAATAATATTTATTATAAATTCACGTGTACAGTTCTTCAAAGTTTTATAATTGTCGTAAAAAATTAGCATAACAGGTAGTAAATTTATGATAAATATTACTTACATACATGTTTCTGCTCCAATCATATACATTCTGCTATTAATATTCAACAATGCTGACTGAGTTATGTATAGTAAAACACTACAATGCTTAACTACAATATAATACAAAAGTAACCAAACACAAAGAGCATATAATTTTTATTCAAATTTATTTGTCTTCTTTGAGGCTTTGAATTTACTAAGACGGTGTGCAAATGGTTAAAGGAATGGTAAAACTAAGACAGTATCGATATTTCAAAAATTAATACAGCTGCATTAATTAACCACAAATAAATAAATTGGAACTAAACTTGTGATTTTGATGAAAGCTACAACTTTTCTAATGCACCAATCGAAAGGTATTAAAAAAATCGTAATGCGAATTACATTCAAAAACTGCAATCCTTAGTGCTATTATTCAGCCGAGACGATAAACTCAAAACACATATAGTTTTTTGAAATATGATTCTTCCAAAAATTAATAATACAATATTTAAACAGTGACAGATTATGGTTTTTATTTCATTCACGATTTATAGATTAGCAATCATTAACTACAAAAGATACGAGGTGTTTGATAAATTAATACGAAAGTCACGAAAACTCGTGATAATTTTGACTTGATGATATGAAGTTTCAGTAAAAATTGAAGGTTTTTATTTTACAATTTTATCATTTACATAACACAATACCAAAACAGTCGAAATAACTATCAACTATATATCTTATAAAAAATTTTAGAACTAAAATATATTGCTATTTTTTCACCAGGCAATACCAAAAAAATTTAATCAAATCTTTCTTCTAAAATTAATTGTAACCAAGTAATTCTTTAATAATAAGACTTTCGGAAATGTTTCGTACAATTTTAGAATCCAGTCGTCAATTTTTTTTTTACATATAATACCTTTCCACCAAGAAGTAAAGTTTAAAAATAAAACTACAAAATGAACATAATAATATTACGTCCTCTGTGATGTCCTAATGATTAAGTGCTTCTGTTTCATTGAGTTTGTTTATAGCATCATTTTCTTTGATCTTTCAATAGGATCACCGGAAATCTTATGAATATAGGTAAAGTATCTAGCAATCAAAAAAATGACGTGCATATTATGGTTTACAGTTAAACGCTATAGAGTCCGCCGACGTATCGCGAATTTCTTCAAACTGATCTAAATAAAGAAACGAAAACGAAAGATTAAAAATAGATCGATAAATATTTATGAGAGATCGTTTTAAAGAGCACTGCATGGAAACTATACCCGAGGTTAACTTTCACGATGCGGCAAAATTAATTCAATTTGACATACTGAATTATTAAATTTAAAATACTAATGGTTTTCTTTCTGTTTCCGTTGTTTTTAAATTGATATTAAGCTACAAATATCTCTCTTTAAATGTATTTTTGCGTCTTAATTAATTAATTAGTTAATTAAAAACAAACACATTTTATTTGAAATCTGGCTGTTTTTGATTTCTTAAAATGTTTTTAACAACTGTATCCAGGAAAGCAACATTACACAATAAATAATCAAAATTTCTTATAGAAAATAAAAAATACATACATATACCACAGACACAAACTAATAATAATATTTTACGACTTCCAATGGCCTATATATTTATTTACTTGTGATCGTACTGATGGAGTTCTAAACAAAATATCTACTATAACAGACCGCTGATATTTGGTATAAACACTTATGTAAGTCAATTTGCGGTATCACATAACTGTAGATTTATGAAAAAAAAATCAGCATAAAAGTGCGGCATAAAGCTATTAATTTGTGTTATAATTTTACTTGCTCTCCTACACCTATCGCTGCTTTTATATTCAATATTATTTTTTGCAACAAAATACAGTAGCATAAAATTATTTAATCCTCTCTCCGTTTGTTTTTTATTTTAACCGTGAGTGTCTCGGGGGCATTATTTAAAAATTTATGGCTTACCTATAGAACAACGTTAAAGTTAATATAAATGTCACTTACTCGCTAACCGTATAGCAACGAAAGTGTTTCAAATACAAACTATTTTTTCTGATTAATAATTATTTTGTGGTTATTAAGATTATTATGAAACGGCAAAACAGTGTGAGTTAATACACTTTACATATCGATAATCAATGAATACGACTTATTTGGCCAATGTGTATGAGAGCGATTAGCTAATTTTTGGAGCTTCCTTGCCACAAATAATTTCTCTTAACCATTTTCGAAGAGACAAGTCTTGCAATTATTCTTCTAAGCAGTTTTTTAACGATTTGTAAGTAATCACTTGATTAATAATACATATGAAACATTAAAATACCAGAAAAATTAAATCTCTTTCTTCAGTTCAAGCGAAAGCTAGTTATTACTATTTATAATTAATTATAACTACCTGCTATGTTAGAAAAAATCACCCGTTGACCTATACATCTATATTACTTCTTATCTACGTTAAAAACAGTTCTCACTCCGATATGTTCAAACCAGAAAGAGTTCTGCATCCGATACTCCAAACGGTTTTCTTTGATTGATGCAATTTCAATTAATATATGAAATTTTTATTTCAAAGGGATTCATAAAACATCAAAGTTACAGTTTCGAAACACCAATGAGGCAAAAACGAGTGTTAGTCCATTTGCTTTACTTGCTAAGCGCAGTTTGGAAATCAATTTTATCGATGAACAGGAAGTTCTAATACTTGAAGCACTTATCTGCATTCCAAAAGCTCTGTTGAAAGATAATAAATTTGTATCTGAAAATGAATAATTTTAATAACAGTTTGCTGTGCTTCAGACCTAACAATAGAATGAACTTTCTACAATGTGAATACAATAATTTAAGGCGTGTTGCGTGATGTAAGACCACACTTAATATAATAATGCTAATAAGGTGACACTTCCGCAAATACCAACGTAAAAACGTGTGTTTAACGTTATTTTATAATTCTTTAAATGCATAATTTAACAACAAAAAACACACACAAACGTCGATTTAAAAAAAATATGTATGTTTGTCCGTCAAACAATCTCAAACGTTGATCGTTTAAATTATTATAATACTTTGTGCATAATTATGGATCACTGCATTACTTCATTCCTGGTTTATACTGAAGTACAGAGATTTCATTAGATTCAAAAGTTTTTGATACACATACTGCTAGGATATACAGAACTTGCAAGCAAGTATCAATCGTACTTGATAAATAATTATACCTGCATAAAAATAATCACATTGTATTATATAAACCACGGGCAAAGCTAAGAATTGGTTCGCCGTTATAACTTGGACGGTATCAATATAAGGCTTGAAGATCAAGCGTAAGTTTAAGAGTGGTATAAAAGTTGGTTTGATCAAAAATATCATAAAAACAAATACGAAAGGCAGTAAGTATCAAGTACTACCAAAAAAATGTGGAAGAGTCAGAAAAGTTGATAATACCAATCAATCACTTGTGTCGCGTAAAATAAAATCATAAAATGTTAGCTATGTTATGTGAAAATATTTTTCACATAATACTCATGTCTAGTGTACCCTTTTAGCGGATAAATTATTTTTAACACCAAAAATTATCCTGAATTTAGGTTTTTAAGGTCTCAACGTAGATAATCATTATATTTTTTTTTATTTACTATATCGACTGAAGATGCTAAATTTTGTTTAATTTAATTACGAAATTTTAAACGAACACACAAATATAGGTTTTT
Organism: Himalopsyche japonica; assembly: GCA_028555115.1. Classification (NCBI taxonomy): domain Eukaryota; kingdom Metazoa; phylum Arthropoda; class Insecta; order Trichoptera; family Rhyacophilidae; genus Himalopsyche; species Himalopsyche japonica. Next base: position 842,211 of record JAHFWJ010000700.1, on the reverse strand, counting down.
CGCCGCTCCTCAGACCATTGCGAAGGGCTAAAGCGTTTCGGTATTAAATCATCTCCGAGTAGTAGTTATATATATACTATATCTTATAAAAAAATTGTAGAACAAAAATACATTGCTATTTTTTCACCGTGTTATAATGAAGTTCTACCAAGTGAATGCAAATTCAATCAATAAGTTTTACTTGATTATTGAGAAAATATATCACTTGAGAAGTACTCCGATGTATTACACTTAACAAAATAATTAAATGATTTATAGTTATGTATTATAGGAAAAGAAAATATTTTTCTCTCATTTTACCCACTCGCAAGAAAAATCTTTTTTTTAAAGGTTTTTTTTATTGTATTTATTCGGTGATGGACTGAATTATATCAGTGACGTGTGTTTCATCTCGGCATGAGTTATTCATCACTTTACAACTTGCGCGCATATGCTCTAGTAATATAAGTGATCATAGCAGTATTTGTTTATGGAAATGTAAGTGTTAATGTATGCAAACTGTAAACGAGCATAATAATCATTGATTATGTGGCAGTCTCATTTCTCAGAATCATTCATTATGTTTGTTAAAATTACAGAAGCTTTATTTTGGCAAATAAACATAATCATTTCTTAAACCAAAAAGCACATTTTTATCTTTACAAATACAATATGAATGCCAGAGAGTTGATCAAAATCAAAAATTATAAATTTGAATAGTTACAACTTTTTACGATTTCACGTATTTTGTCACTGACGACCCTGGTTTCACCTTTCGGCATCTTCAGTTCATCACACGGATGCAACAGAACTGACTAGTTCCTGGCTTGACTTTAGTCAGTTCTGGTCGTTAGTGACAAAACATCTGGAATCGTACAAAGTTGTAACAAACCAAATTTGATATTGAAATGGCATAAGTAACTGACTCGTCAGTTCTGTTGCATCTGTGTGATAGAATGTCTGAAGATGCCGAGAGGCGAAACCCGAATCGTTAGTGACAAAACATGTGGAATCGTACAAAATCGTAACAATTCAAACTTTATATTGAAATTCCATCAAGCACCTTCAGTCGATATCATAAATTATAATACTTAGCTTGAACGACCTTGAATATCAATTCAAGGAATAAAGATATTTAAAACAACAAAAAAAATTCAAATATATCGAATAAATTCAAAATTGGCTTTAACTTTGTTAGTATTTTAATCCTGATCCGTTGGAATACAAGTCTTTTCGTTGAATCATAAACACAAACTTTAACCTTTTATAACAACGCTTGAAACAAATTACTCGTGTTACTCATTTTCGTTTCGTTATAGAATTTTGGTCTCAAATTTCAAAAAAAAAAAAATATTTTACATTTCCAAATACATTGACGTCCCATGTTTAAATAATAAAACAGCTACCTAAAATTAAGTCGAGAAATATTTATGAATAGACGAATGATATTGTTGTTTGTATAATATATATGTAGTGGAGAATGAGATTGTATTTTTTCAATGCTGAACTGACCATACCCAAATTTAAAAATCTTAATTATTTTCTTTGTAGACGTACGGCGGTAGAATTGGTTCGTGATTATATTCCTAAGCAAATGCCAAAACGCGGAACGAATCGGCGTCATCTGCAGCCTGTTTATGAGTGTGACATATACACACAATCTTGAATATATTTTCTAATTAGCTCGCTTTGTTAAGAAGAACATTTTCGAATTGCAAAAAAGACAATTATGTGTCCAACCTTCGCGTGACATGAGTCGAGTTTGATTTTCGCTACTACCAGCGAACTTGCTGTTTCATATATTATTAAACCGTTATCAGCTGACATTAAAATTCGTTTATTATCTGTGTAACACTGCGTTTCTTCATATTATATGGTGCAATGCTTAAGCCAACATAAATTTTGCACTAAGCATGCTAAACTCAAAGGCCACAACGATTTTTTGCGATCCGCAAATGCCTAAAAATTACCTCGCTTCTGCCTTCGATTGTCACTTTTTTTGTGTAAACTCTCAATTATCCATACGTGTACTGAACGTATAAATTCTTATTAAAACTCGCTCAATTGTAGATAAAAATTCAACTATTATGTAGAATATGACTTATTATCGTCTTACAACCCTATATGAAAAGAAATATTTACCACGGTGAAAAATTAGCAATGTATTTTAGTTCTACAATTTTTTTATAAGATATAGTTGAAAGCTATTTTGGCTCACGCCATCGTCAGAACTATACAGAATAGTTCTGACGATGGCGTAAGCAGACATAGCTATCAACTATATCTTATAAAATAAATTGTAGAACCAAAATACATTGCTATATTTTAACCATGATATAATGGAGTTCTACTAAGTAAATGCCAATTCAATCAAGAAATATTTTAAATAATGTCAATTTACGTACAATAATAATATGGTAGGCTTGTTTTAATATTGTTATTGTTTTTTCATTGAAGTCTGCAATCTCGTCAATACTAAATTCTTTTTAATATATTTTATTCCTTATATATTTTCGGTACATATTATTTTTTTAGTTTTTTTTTGATGAAAAAATACATCAATTTGCTCATTAAGTTTAATATAACGCTAATATATTTACATAAAATACTATTAAACGTTGAACGCGATATAGGTATTAACTGTTTTATATTAATAATTTGGAAGTGGAACAACCCTTTATCTTTGTGGCATACATCATTAATTGTTTTTTATAACTAAAATTCAGTAGATATAACAATTCACCATTCTGAAAAACAACTAAAACGGGAAGACGAAAGAATATTTGTAAAATTAATTCTTATTAAGCTTTTCTATATTCTGTACATATAAGTCAATCAAAGAATACTCGTAATACACTAGATATGTATATGTACTTATATCAAATTTTTGTAATAGATATAACAAGAAACTCTTAACTCATTTCCTGCTGAACCGTTAAAAGGATATTCCAACACCTAGATTTTAAAAATTTATTGAGTAATATTGGTTAGAAACAATCTTATTGAGTTTTTCAGAACAAATCAAGTAATGCATTAACTCAAAATTAAGCGAATACAAGAATGTTTAAACTATTTTTTTGGGTATCAACTATCAACATATAAAAATCAGCCACCTCAACAGTCGTCACGTTAGCAGTCAGAGGGTCAAAAAAAAATTAAAAATAAAGAAAATCTGTAGGTTATTTCATCCAAATGATAAATATGCGTATAAAATTTAATGAAACAACTCAGTAATGCATACACTTTGAACATTTTGGTTTTTGGGCTATCAATGTTTTTGCTAACCTGTATTTTACTCTTCTTCAACAATTCTAAGCTTATCTGACTGATGGTAATGTTTAGAGAAACTTATAACTATCATTCACATACCAAGTCTTTAAGGCCAAAAGTATGATATGACACGAGAGATAATAGTTTGAAAACATTAAAGAGCGTTATGCTCAGAATTTTCGTATTAAAATAAGACACTAGCTCTACAAACTACAACAATAAAAAACAGCTGAATTAAGGCCACGAATTTCATAAAATATCAACCTCGAAATTTTGGATTTTCAGTCTAGAACAATGCTGGTGAACTTAACATATAACATAGCTTGTCAAGGATGATAAGCCAAAACAATTTTACCAAGTGAAATCATTTACAAATGATCTTTGTAAAATAACAATTATCACGGGCTGCGTTTGTTTCACTCTAAATATAAGTGAGCTCATATAGTAGTTTTGTCATCATAAATTTGTTTACTTTATATTCACACAGGAATCTGAAACGTTGTCGTTTAGATAATGATAAAAAGCGCCTCCACGGGCAAAGAAAATACTTCTTAAATCCAATCACCAGATACCTTTTGTATCCGAAAAGTCTAGCGATAGCTTAACTTAGCTAAGCTGTTTCTTTAAAGTCCGTTTCTGAAACCTTATTTTCAATTTCAAATAATAACAAATTCAATAAAATAAATACACGGGTAGATTGTATGAAAAACATTTGTTTTCGTTTGATTATCACGATACACCCAACCTTCAATTGAATGCTAAGCAGATAAAACTTGGTCACATAAGTGACTTATGTAAATAATTATTATATTTACATATATTAGACTATAAATAACAAAATTAAGAATATTTTTAGAAGTAACGCGACATGGCATTTGCACAAAAGTTCCGCAATCACTAGTAAGTATTGAATAATGGTTTTCAACATGCTTTAAATGCTTTAGTGTTTAATTCCAATTTGAAGTAACAGCGTTTCAAAATATTTTGTTAATTTTATTAAACATTGAATAATGTTTTAGTATATAGTAATGAAATAGTTCTGACGATGGCGTGAGCCGAAATAGCTATCAACTATATTTGTTAAAAATAATTTTGTAGAACTAAAATACATTGCTATTTTTTCACCGTGTTATAATGGAGTTCTACCAAGTGAATGCCAATTCAATCAATAAATTGAATAATGAAAGATAAATAAGGAAAAGATGAATCTACAAATTTTGCTGCCAATTATCTAAAGCTATCACCAGAATAATATTTTTTTCCAGCCATTCTTGCTTTCAATTGCTCTTATGATAACAATTAGCGTACAACTAGATCTTTCATACCCTCCCGCCTATTTTCCATTCCAGTCTTCAAAATGTTAAATTGATTGACTAAATAAACACTGATTTTCGCTAATAAAATATCAAAGCTCCGTTGAATGTCTTATTTCTTCCTTTTGGACAAATTTTGAAAACGTAGTGCTTTCAATTAGCTTACCACTTGTGGTGTTTGCATCTATCTTTCTTTATTCCCTATCTATAAAAAATAAATTATGCAACCATGTAATAATCAGTTATCTCATAGGAAAACGTATAATGTAAATATTTTAAAAAGGAAGGTTACCATTAATTTTTCTTTTCAAATAATTATATCTCAAAAAAATATACGAACGTCTCAAATATAACATATATTATTATGCGTGATAATGGTCAGATTCATATTCAAAATGTGAGCTTTGTTATGAAATATTTATAATACAAACATAGATTTTATTTATACTGGATGAAGCTTAGAAGTCTTTTGAGTTTGGTCTTAAAAATTCGTCAAGCATAATGGTTTGCCGGTTCTTACATATGGTGCGGAAAAATGACCCTCACTTATCTGCCCTCACAGAAACTTCAGCTAGATCCAAAAGCCATGAAGCGTAATACATTTGACATAGCATTATGAGACAGAAAAAGGCACGAGTGGACCCGCAAGGTTCCTAGCAAAATCAAAAAGGTCACCTGGTTGAAGAAGAAATAAGCGACCTGTATCACTATTATTTAGAAGGATCTATTGTTCAAAAATAAGTAAAACGAATAAGACACTTATAAGGCACTGACTACTTACCTCTCACAATGCCGTCTAACAGAAAGTTTGGAAAATAATTTTGAGATGGTTGTATTTAGAAAAAACTTAAGCTGAATGCCTCGCTTCTTCTTGTTACAGTATCTGCCAGTTTGATAACAAGCTCTGATTATTAGAAATGTTATAAAATACATACTTACATTTTTATCCATACATTTTATTCTAACACAGCCTAGTTGAAGCAATGAGCCAACTTCGATCCCTTTTCTAGCCCTAACTTTATATTTTATAATGTTAAGATTAAGTACCCTTTTTATGTGTTAAATATTTCTTTTTAGTACAAACACATTATTTTTAAAATAATAAAATACATTTTTACTACTACTTACACGATGAAATATTTTTAATCAGGCCCAGTTTTGCTCATCGCGAGCATTATCGACTTTGTTCCCGTAACCGAATTTTCTTTTTGAATGATTTTTATGAATGTTTGAAAGTTTTGGAGTGGTCTTTTTCTATTTATTTTCTTTGAGAAATCGCCTTTCGATTATTAGTGAGCGAATAAATTATTGCAGATTTCTGCATAATTTCGCATATCTTTCATTTCTTGGAAGAGACGTGGGCTCTTTTTGTGTTGGTGTATCTTAAAGCTTCTACATTAAAAATAATTGCTGAAGTCATTTTTTTGTTTCTTAACTCTTTGATATTAGTGTATTGATTAACTTTTCACAAAAATATAAGAGTTTTGTCAGTGACAAAGATGTAATTTACAAACTATTTTTTTTTTGTTAAAATATAGACTGATTTGTCTTGATTATTTTCATAAATTAGTTGAACTTTTGAAGTATTCGATGTTTAACAATTCTTTACAGCTCAATAGAAAACTTGTTTATAGGAGGTGTTAAAAAAGTTAATATTTATTAGACATCGATGGCTCAAGAATTAAGATTAATAGTAATTTGAACCAGTTCAAAATCAATTCTGGAGCAGTTTTGAATAGATTTTGTTTTCAGAGCACTAGTAATCAACTGAAACTTAGTCACTTATATTTCCATTGTAATCATGTAATATCTAATTCACTCTCTTATCGAATCTGAACTGAACTTCAAAATGATTAACAATGCGAATGTATCCGATTCAAGTTTGTTGTGTGAGTGGCTCATTCTTATTTGCGATTTTAGTTTCAATTGACTTCCACCAACGTTCTAATTAATACAAGTTCAAAGTCGACCACTCTATATTGGATGAGTAAAATATCACGTGTTTGTGTTATTTTAATAGTTGTTCACTTCATTAATGACTAGAAGCGGATAGGCCTTGCGAATAACCGTGAGAAATCCTGGATGTATAACGATTCCCACATTTACCAAATTTCCTTTCTTCTAACAACAATACTGACCGCTATACTCAAAACTCAAGGGATAATGATGAAAATATTCACAATAAAAACGCTTACATCAAAGAAAAGTGCAAAAACGAATTTTCAGTGAAATAGTTAAAAAATAATTCATTGTCTTTAAATGGTATTTGCAAACTTTCATGTGGCAGCTGTAAAACTTTTTACATTGGGTAAACTGATATAAGTTGATATAGTTTTAACGGTAATTATGACAAAAAAATATTTTTTATTATGAGTTTTTATCAGCAAATAAAATAACATTTTATTTTCTGATAAAATTTACAAATAAAAATCTTGGTGAATTTTATTTGATTGGCAATCAAAACTATTTTCTTTCTTCTATCTGAAATAAATTTCATTGCTTTCTTCTTAAATTTTGATGAATATTGACATCATTGTTTTGTACAACAAATTTTGTACGCAAAAAATATCGCCAGTATTACTGTAACGCATAGTACAACGCGCATAAACCGCAACAAGAGTTGATATAAATATGAAACTCTTACCTGGCTATTTATTTTTTAAATTTATATTTAATATTTTTCATTTGAGCTCCTCTCTCATCAAATTGAACAAACTTTTTCATATTGAGGTAGAGAAGACGTACAGCGAACATTATTCCTTATAGTCAGTTACTTCTACAATCGATTTCGTCTGCAACACTTTCGTTTCATTGACTGATTGACCCCTCTTATTTGAATCTGTGCACTCATAAATGCATCACAGCTGTAATCGTGCCAATTATTGAGAGAAATATTATTGAAAATAATAGCCAACCCTTCAGCGAGAGATTTCTTATGTTTATTAACATATCAAATAAACTTTAATATAGTTTTTGAGACCATTGTCCGGACAATGGTCTCAATTGCCAGCAATGGCTGATTTATGATTGTGACCACTTTTTTGAGCATAGAAAACTTTAGTAAAGCTTCACTTTCCAGCGTTTTTTTAACCTACGTTCCTTAAAATGTTATGTTTTTAAAATTTTTAACACTTTCTTTTTCGAACTAAGTGAGATTAAACGAATTAAATTAATGTAATGTGGAATGGACATAGTCTAAAAGCTTACCACTTTTATTAAGCACCATTTTCAGAATTATTTAGTTGATTTTTTTATATCACTTACTATTACAATTTTCTAGCACAATAATATTTTTTTTGTTTCAATAAAATTGTGTTTTTCCAATAACTATAAAATACAGTCAGTATCAAAAAAATAATAAGCGATCAGAATTTTTTTATGTTGTGTCATCTCAGTTAGCTTAGGTTAGGAATTTCTATGTATATGTTCATGTTGAATAAAAAACTGTCTATCTTGCACATATTCGTGACCAGTAGATGGTGCTGTTTTTGATAAATCACTGAAAATATATCATATTTAATGTCCACAATTTTTGTCAAGACCGTAATTAAAGAAATATGAAGTAAAACCTAAGTATCACGATAGAAAATCTCAAGAAAATGTACATAATATATTAGGTATATAGTTGATTGCTATTTCGGCTTACACTCTCATCAACTCTACCTTGTTGAACTTGAAAACGATTTCAATTAATATCTCGAGAGTTCACGACTTGTATTTAAAATATTTTGGTAAAAGAAAAAGAACCTTATACAGAATTCAGAATCCGTTGACAGAAATTTCTCTTTAAGATGGAAGTGTAAAAAAATTAGCCATGTATATTTGAAATGATATTAATTATATTACAAGCTTGGTTTGGGACTTGAAATGGTTAATTGATTGAATTGGCATTCACTTGGTAGAACTCCATTATAACACGGTGAAAAAATAGCAATGTATTTTAGTTCTACAAAATTATTTTTAACAAATATAGTTGATAGCTATTTCGGCTCAAGCCATCGTCAGAACTATTCTACTATATGACGATGGCGTGAGCCGAAATAGCTATCAACTATATTTGTTAAAAATAATTTTGTAGAACTAAAATACATTGCTATTTTTTCACCGTGTTGAAATGGTTAATATATACAACCGCACTTCGAAAGTAGTCGTAAAACCTGAGTGCTTTGAAATTATTTTTGAATTTGCATTGCATTCCGATATGCGTACTTTCAGCACTTACTCGGTTAGAATTATTATTCAGGAATATTTTTGGATACTGACTTTAAACTAATTCTTTTAATCTAATAAAATCGAATAACTCGCTGCAAATAGTGTTTTCATGTATATATGTTATCGTAATTTATAAATTGTACTAATTTATTAAATGAACTCCTATTTTCTGCTGCTTGTTTATTAAATATACAACTTATACACTCGTTTTACCAATGAGTTTTTAAAACAACCGAAATTAAATTCTTGTAACTATATTGCTTTTATTAAACAATTTCCTTAATCTCCCAATTGGTGCTTTGAGATTTTCCTTCAATCAATATTTCGCTTATTTGAAAGATGTCTTCATCAATAACTTTCACCAGAAACATTATAAACTGTTCTCACTCCTTTCGCTACGTCTTTTTTCAGCACAACACACACAATTCTATCAATCCAGACCTTTAAAAGCGTTTGACATTGTCGTACAATCTGTAGAACTCATCGAAAGGTCGTTATTTATTTTTTATTTCATTATGTTATGTCAATTATCTTCACGTTTATCAATCAATATTTTATAATATTGATACATTTTTAAGCCCTTGACAAATAAAGTCAAATATGATTACGTATGTATCTAATCTTAGTATTTCGACTCGTCAAAAAATACATTAAGGAATAGATTATGCATTCTATTGCAGGGAAAAATCACGATTTTAAACCATTGTGTTATAATTAAAATATTTTTTAGATTCTTAGTGAATTTAATTCTACCGCCTACGTATAACTGTTTTATACTTGTTTCTTTTACAATGTATTTTTTGGCAGAGAAGGTAGGGAAAAAATTTTGACGACTAAATTGAATGCTCTTAAGTGTGCTAGATGTTCAATTTCAATCATAAATAGACGATATTTTTTTTTCTAGTTTTGTTTTTGTATTGTTATAGAACATAGTAACAGAAGAAAAAAATGCCGTGAAATACCACTTCACATTGTACAAATATTTTTTGTATAAAACATTAAATGAATTGATTATGTTATGTTATCTACAATCTGAAACGGAGGAAAATATTTTTTTAGCAATAATTTCATTGTTCAATTAATCTTATTTTCATATATTCTTTCAAAGTTCAGGTCATAATAACAATAATTTCAATATAAATATTCATTATCTCACAAATTTTAATAAAATATAACTTGTTTTATAGAATCACACATTAAAAAATACATATTTTATCGAACAAATAACTAGCTGAGATTGTGTAGACGTATATGACTTTAAATATATGTTTTTTTAAACTTTATTACTTTTATTTTTGAAATAAATTGTTTATTTAACAGAATTATCAAAAGTATTGAAGTGTAATACGCAAATTCAATTTAATTCAAATCTATCTATCAATTGTAAAAGTATTGTATTTATTAGTGTAAAAACTACCTTTACATATTTATACACATTCAAAAATATATCATAAGACCGAAAATTCTCGTAACATTTGAAATTGAATAAATTATATTCAGAGTTTGCTTAAATTTTACTTCAGTCCACTAAATTTACATATAAAATATATACCACGCATAGGTAAGTGAAACACGTATAAGCTTATTTTATATATAGTTTTTTTGTTTAATTTATTCTAATTCAATGTATCCTTATTTTTCAAATTTATATAAAGCCTTTTATAATAAATTTTCTATCGAGCATATTTTAAGCAAATCTAGAAAGTTTTAATAAAATCTCGCAGCTAACCAAAAAGTGTAGATTTATAATGTATACTTTAAAATTATGGAACTGATTTCCATACATTTTACCAAGCGAACAACACGAAGTTTTTTTAATTGTTGAATATGATCAAGCTATACTTTTTTTAGATTGCATTATTTTGATGGTAATATTATTTCAAAAACACAAAAAATTTTCTCTTCTGATAAGTATACGAATTTTGTCGAAAGTTTTGTTACAGTTTCAATATTATTAAATAGAGGTAAAATTTGTAGATGCACTCGCCTTTTGTATTTAAAATATTTACAATCTCGTTCAAAGGTATGTATATCCAAAATTTTCAACACTAAGTATATATCAGTTTTTTTTATTGTTAAGTATAGATAGCTTCCTAAATCTTGTGTTCTACGTGTTTTTAAATAAATTTCAGTCGATATCACAAATTATGTTTTTTAATACTTTGAACGCTTCTTTTATTACACTTGAAGATGTATAATACACCAAGTGAATACTTTGTGTGCAACATGTGATCAATGCATTTCAAAAATCCTAATCGTAAAATTTATTTTCCGTTGCATAAAATCGCTACGGATATAAGCTGATTACAATTTTATTATCCTCAGTAAAATTTCAGACGCAAAAATTGTTATGATTTTGACATCAGTTTTGAAGCTACTTTGAAATCCGTTGCCACTTTACAACAATTGATACTTTTCACGATGTACTTTTAACTTTAGTCAAATCGCTGTTGTAGCTATTCGTATTAATGTAAAATAGCACTATTTATTCTTTTTGCCGACTTTTCTGTTGTCCTAACGATGGGGTGAGCCGAAATAGCTATCAACTATATTTTAAAAAATAATTTTGTAAAACTAAAACACATTGCCAATTCAAATAATAAATTCATGTTAGTTTAAATTAATACAGTTTTTTATAATAACTATTTAGATGAAAGGTATAAAAAATATTGAATGCAAAATTAGTTCCAAAATGAAAAAAAGAATGACAACAATTTAAACTAATGAGGAGATAGAGAATCTTATTTTTAGCAGTCATTCTTATTATTATGAAAAAATTTCAGTTCGTTTTGAGGAAGTCTTAATCAAAAGGACCCAACTGGTGTTAAGAAATAAAAATGTTTTCAAATAATTATGCAAAATTTAATTTTTCTTAAAAAAAACTATATATCTTTAGCTATGAGTTGCAAGAGCAACTGTCAATTAGGTATTTAATAATAAGCAAATACATTTATCGATCAGACTTTATAAAAACATCGAGGATTATTTATTTAGAATTGACTTCGATTTTTACTTTGGTTGGCATAAAAATACATATACTTTTATTCTTCTATTTCAATAAAATCATTTGAAAAAAATTACGTAAAAAGAAATTACTGTGACGCATTCTGAGATTTATCCTACCGCTATTTTGAATTATTATGTGCTACCTGGAGGAAAAAGATGTAACTAATTGGTCGATCCATTTCTGCCTACCTTTTTCTTTCGCATCTTTTCCGCTTACTTGATTCTCTGGATATATATTAAATGAACCCAGAATTCAGCCTTTGAGAATAAACGAAGGCTAAATTTTGACCTTTTTTTGACTCCAATTAATGAAAAACGTCTGATTTTTCTTCAAATTTTATCACTTGTTAATATATAAAGACATATCTGAGTGATATTAATAAAGTTATATTAAACAATCGTAAAGGACGTTGTGATTTCTTTTGAATATTAATTCTTTTTATCGTAGAAATACATTTTAAGTTGTTAATTGCCACTTGTTGATGGAAAGGCATGATATTTTAAATAATAAAATCAGGACCGGTTTCATTCGTCGCGAGTATTATCATCAGCTGGTACTAATATATGCTGTCGAAATAGTAATAAAATTTGTAAAAATATAATAATAAATAGTAATACATCAACACCTTTCAAAGAGCGCAATAAATTTTACTATTTTTAACTAATCTATGCTACAATAAAATGTACGCACTTTAAAATTTTAAACACATAGTTTAAATAGTATTTTTTTACAGTTTCCTATTTGTACAACAGTTTCAAATCTATAAAGTTTTTCAACAATTGTCACATAGTTATTTTGGATACTAAAAAAGTTATTTTATATACATCATTTTTTACACGAATGCTGTCAGGCTGAAGGTTAAAATTTTTTGTACTTCTCACCTTAAGAATAATAAATCGACAAACTCACGCCTATCTTTTGATTGATTTAATATTATTACACCAACATCAGCATTGATACTAAATTTAAATAAATTTATTTCGATGCTTTTCTTCCAAGAAAAATATTTCTTTCTTAAAGAAATATTGATAATCTAAATAATCAATAAATCTCATTTTTACATACATTTTTATAAGCTCACTAAAAAACTAAAAGTCGTATTCAGAGATATTTAGGATATTCCATTCGTTTAGATTGAAACACCATTAACTCGTACTATTCATAGATTTACGCTTATAATCAAACAAGAACCAAGACTGTTAGATAATTGGAAAGCGATTCGTAGTATCCCCACGATGGTGTTTAATCGTTTAACCTGAATCCATATTTCAGTTCACATACCAAAAAATTATAAAATATGACATATGAATACAAAAACAAGTATTCTATTAAAATACAATATAGAAATTAAAGAAGTTACTTGGATTAATCAAGTATTCCGTCTCCTATGCAATGAGCTTTTTATATTTGATAGGCAATTTTTCACCACCAACAAAATACGTAACTCATTTAAATGCAAAAATAAACTTGCTGTCAACTTATAAACATCAATTTGTCTTGTGGAAATGTTAAACAACATACACAATATAAAAAAAACTCACAGCATTGCAATCTTAGCGCTTGTACATTTTTCACTTCGACAGCTTTTATTCGTGAAAGTTTTTCTTTTTCGGAAAGTGTGAATTGAGGAATAAATTTTCGCGTTTACAAGTCGAATTGTTCATCGTCATTTTGCGGTTCACTTTGTTCCAATGCCATTTTCTCTTATGCCTTCTTCAAGAAAGCTTTTGCATTTATTTATTGTATGCAGAAAGTTTTAGTGAAGCTTTTTTCTGAAACTTAACGACACTGTTATTTTACCACCTGACGTTGGTGTACTAATAATAATAGCTTTCATAGAAGAATGATGTATTTTGAGAAACAAGTAACCTTTAATGCAAAAATTATAAAGTGTTTTAAAAAGTTGACTTCTTTGTCTACCGTTTAGAATCAAGGGACATTTTGCTAAAACAATATCAGAGCAGAAACGACATAAAGTACATGAAAACATCTAATTCTTATGAATGAAATCCAAATTTTCAAAGTATTTTCACGAAAGTTTCTCGTCTACCTTTTTCTACATGATTCAATCTAAATATTTTTACGTTTGTTTTATAATATAATGGTTTGACACTAATCAAATCAAAACGTATTATTTTAGCTATATATACATATTAGAAAGAATGAGTAGCATAATTGTGTATTCGTATTTGCCATTACAGTTATATTGTGTGGGTAAATATCCTAGCTTGAATATTTTTCACGCTTATCTCAAGATTTTGAGTTCTTTTAAATTACTCAGCATAAGCAAATAACAAATGTCTTTTTCTCCTTCTGATCGCGAGTTCACGAGAAAAAGTTTCCTTGCGGTTCTTTAAAGAAATGTACATTTCCTACGACTCGATTCATCTCATTTTTTTTTTCATCCTCCTGACGGAAAGTGATTTTTCAATTCGTGTAGCGTGTGATATATAATGATGGAAAATACGAGAACAGATGAAGAAGTCTTAGATAAAATAATACCTTTATTTATCAACTGCTTTGAAGCTTATTTCCGTATAATATTTTCAAATAAAAAAAACTTTTACGTAATAGTTATGATTAAAGAAACACATTTTGGACATTATAAATCGTTTGTAATTTGAGAAAATATTTAATACGTCTATTGAAAACAGGTTTTCCAATTAAATTTGTTTTTTATCTGTTGTACCAACTCTCTACTAGAGATAGATAGATAAAAATTATCTCAATATACAATTGTTATACTTAAAATACTGCTTGACCACATAAGTTATCTTTATAATAAAAATCTTCATCTATAGGTTAAAGACATATAGATACAAAAATGTCACTAGTGGTAAGGAAACCAGCCTGTTTTCATTGAGATCGAATAAGACAAGAATGATTAGAGCTTGAAACTTTACGTATATGTACGCATTACAAAACTAAAAGTTATTTCAAAGAATGGAAAGAAATTCGTTATTTTGTATCCTAAATTGTACATATATATATATTATCACCAACACTTTGAGTTTATTGTCCTCTTTGATTTGTTCAATCGGTTCATATCAATGATAACGAATACAGAAAACTGAGTTCTACATTATTTCTTTTCTGATTATGTCTGCCGTTTAAAAACACAAATGATTAAGCAACGAAGTAATCATATATTTCCTTATGCGAAAATTTTTTCATTTAGACAGAAAGGTTTCTAAATGACTTATATCTTATTCATTATATACATTACACACAATTAACTTAAGCCAGATAATATACTAGTTAATTCTGTAATTTTTTTAATATGTAATCCTTACTTCTTAATCAACAAAATATCAGTATAAAATATGTATTATTGTGAAATTTATTGAGGTATTTAATACAGATATGTGTAATATAATATTTTATAAAAAAGCGTATTTTCACTACTAATAACATCATCATCTAATGACATGGCGCTGAATAATAACATTAAACAAATTTTATCAATTTATAAACAACCATATCTTTTGAAATATTATTCAATATATGAAAGGTCAATGTTGTGCTCGATTTAATTTAAGGTCTCTAAGTCAAGGTTATATTAATCATATTTTTACTTCCAGTGCATTGAGAGCCAACTTTATAGAGAATACTTTATCTTACTTTTAGCCAAAGGTGTTGGTTATGTCTTAAAATTTCTTACAACTCATCTGATCCTTAAAAAATAGGGCTTGTTGAATGATATTATTTTGATGTCATTAGCTTTGTTTTAGCTCTATCTTTTCCATCTCTCTCGTTGAAAAAAAAAAGATTGAGCAAACACTTCTTGCAGAAAAGCTTATGTGGAGATACATTCATTAGGAAACCAATTTAATTAAAACACACATTTCACACACGTGTACAAATTTCGACAAGCCATAACTATTTTAGTGTGACGTGTTATTATGTGTCATAAGCAATATAATTATATTTCGAAATGACACGGCAACAAATGATAGTACATCAAAGGTTTGCTTTATTTTTAAAATAAAACGTTCATATACAATTTTAACCATTATTTCAATTCATTTTACCAACCCACATTGACAATGTCGCACGGTTTTTTTAAGCAAAAAAAAAATAAAACCTTCATCGAGATTTGAAAGTTTGCAGTATACTTTTTATTGTGGTCAGAGTAAACATGTTGCGTTGTGTAATTCAGAGACTACTCGTGAGTTAGAGCCATTATTTTTATTTAATTTGGTTGAAAAAGTTGTACTTTTTAACTGAATTGTACTAAATAATCATAGTAAGTGATTATTATTATTACTAAACGCTGTTATAGACGTTTTTATTTAATATAATATATAAGCAAAAAAAAAACAAAAATATTTAAATACTATTCTAAATTGGTAGTCACTTTAACTTCTATACACTATAATTTTTTTTATAATTATGAGTTACCAGTATTATTATTTCAACGGCTAAAGAAAATATATTAAGCATCAATTACAACTAAAAATAAAATTAATAAAAAAATATATTTAATTTGGCTATATTTCGTATAGTAATGAATATTTATTTCTATCTTTCTCACACATAATATAAATTAAAAGGTTTGAACTATTTTTTTCATTTATAAAAAATGTATATAGCGTCACGATAACACTTTGGTTTTTAATATTAATATAAATAATATACACATATTATATAGGGCGGCCATTTGGTTCTATCCCATCCGCCATTTTATTTTTTATCTTCCCTTTAACGACATCTCACGGATGTGGTCACAAGTATTGAAACATTCAATTTTTAAGACCGATACTACGGCTTCATTTTATTACCCATACTGATGTTTGCTATTTTGTATACATTTTTTATGTCTGATCTTTCTATACAAGAATACTAACAAAGAGAAAAGTTGTTTACATCGTATTGGATAATATACACGTGGAAGACGATTTTTTTAACTTTGTTCAAATCTTTTATAGCAATCGCGTAAAACACGATTAGTTAAACGTAGTCTTATGCGTAACAAGTTGTTAACTGGATTTTATTTAGTATGAAAAATAAATATCACTTTATTATTATGCATATAGATTTAAGTTTTGGATGGAAAGCCAAAAGAAAAATATGGTTTTTCACGATGGAAAAAAGGTAATCATTTCAATTCTGACTTTTATTTAATTCAACGAATTATTTACAATTCTGAATCATTCATAATCAATTTCTAGATATTTACAAATATTCACACTTTATTAAATCTTAGTACAATTATATGTCATTCAAAGAATTCATTGGGTTCTATTAATAACGGGAATTCCTAGAAAAAATGAATTAAGAAGAAGAATACAATATGTAGCAATAATAAAGTAATTTTTTTTTCCCACATGAACACATTTTTTTTTTTTGTTTTTTAATAAAAGCTCAATTATTTATATATATTTAATACGCTTCAATTGACAATCAAAATTAAAGTTATAGAACATTTAATCTTCTTAGTCATCGTAGAAATCTTAATATATCATTTATCTTGTATCTTAAGATTAACATATTTCTCCGTTTGTTTGCATTTTATCTGGTCCAGTAAACAACGTAGTTTATTTGGAAATTACATTCAAATAGATAGCTTAAAAGTTTAATGTGATAAGTTCGATTAATTCCTTATAATATTTTGAAATATAAATTGATAAAATTGTGTATTACTCCGACTGTTAAACTCTTCGTAATTGGCTATGTTATTTTTTGAGTATTAAGGAAAATATTGTTTTATGTTTTTTATTTATCATCTTATTGCTATGATGTTTAACCTTTTTTGAAATTGATAACCACGCCTTTTTTATTTGAAAATTTAGGAACGATTATAAAAGACATATCAATGTGAAGCTAAATTTGATTTCGGTAGTTCAATGAAGCAGCTCAAATTAAAAATAAACACATAAACTAATAAAATTTCCCGGTCGCTTTGATCAACGACCATCAAAAAAACATTATTCCAAAATGGCCATCTGAAAACATGGCTTTCAGTGTAAAGCTTCTTCAAACATAGACCGCAGCTCCATTTTCTGAAATTTCCATACGTTTGCCGGTTATGCATATTTTAAGCTGAACCTGAAATCGCTCTACGAAAATGGCTCCGTTAATATTCAGGTATCCGAAACGTAGGCTGCTCTATTCACAATGCTTTGATTTACTTACCCTTTACCTGGATTTAATACGTAAAAAATTTAGTACCCCAATCGATATCAGCAAATCATCAGCCATTATAACAAATAATTTTTGCTCGGCAGCAATATTATGATGCTATTTTTACAATGCAAATTACTTATTTGATTTCTAATACTCTGATACTCGTTCGTCTCGTAATGAAAACTGCAGATTTTTTTAATATGACGGAATATATCATTTTATTAAATACAAATCTTATTTTGGCCTTTATCAATATCTTATTTGTAACCGCTAAGTCAAGGCTCTTGATTTAATAGCTCTACGATGTTATACATTTTTATCCTTTAATAGATACCCGTATAATCAAAATGTACTGATTTCTCAATCAATAATACATTTTGGACTGTTAAACTGTGTACATTTTCACAAGTTTTGTCACGCATGACCTGACTTTCACAGTTACGAATCCTCATGTATTATATCATAATATTGCAATAGAAAACAAAACAATCACTCAACCGTTTGCATCACTTTTATGTATGGACGATTAAGCTTAGATATAGAAATAGTTTTTACAGCAATTGATTTGATTAAAATGACAAAACAATTGGGAAGAGGTAATATTATATCCAATACAACCTAATGAATTTGTAGCTAGGGGTTTTCACAAAATTTACAACCATTTAAATTTACTTGTTATATTTAGTGTCTGCTTATTTTAAATGGGTAAATAATAAAATTATCAAACATGTCGAAAGGTAAAACCGGAGTTGTATGTGACAAAACTGGTAGAAATTTATAAAATTTCAACGATTCAAATTTGAAAATAATATAATTTTTTTGAAAATTACCAAACTTTAATTTTAGATGTTTTTATGGTTGATACCATAAAATGCAGCAAGTCAATGGATCACGTTTGGAAGCCAAAGATGATATGGCTATTTGAACCGTTCGACCATAAAGGACTTACAGTATATTTTTATTAAATTTTCGTTATCAATATTTTATAATCTTGGAATTGTTGAGGGTATTCAAATAATTTTATTCATCAAGACGTTTCCTTATGTTAAAATCGACATGTAAATCCTTGAAGCATATTTTAGTATTAGATAGTTTGAAGAAAAGTTTTACATAATGCCAGTTTTTATTATTTAAGAAAAAATAACCACGTTAACGATTGTGAATAATTGTGAATGCGTTTTAATTTTTATTTAATTGAATATTTGAACTTTTATTTATGCCACTGAAATACATAACTTGAGCTTTTCATATAAATCTCTCACATAAAGTATTTCTGAGATTTGTGAAATCACATTATTCAAATATTTCGGTAACAGTTCTACTTGATGCGCTTAATGTACAATCAAAGAGATAATGTGCTTTATACTGTCCATTGGAGACAGAGAAACCAAGACACAATATTTATTTAGGTATTTCTAAGACCTGCTTTGATAATTACTAAAAATAAAAAATCATTTAGGAACCAAGAATTATATATAAAAAAATCTTTTAATTTCACAATTTATGGTTAATTTTCTTCAATTAAAATTTTTGATAGCTAATTGTCTAAAAATGTGAAGAATTTCATATAAATTTCAAATAAAATATGTACATCAAACATCTTTTTGTATTAAAATTGTACCAGATGAGTATTAAACATGTTACGATTCACTGAAACCATATGGGAATAAACAATTCTATCTGAGAAGATTAGCTATCTAGCTATCGACAAAGGAACAAAATTAACATATCCGATCTTCGATAAAATTAACGTCGAACTAATTTCCACTGCACAGTGGAAATGATTAACGATAACATATTACGTTATATCGATTTAAATTGGAGAAGTTATAACAGAACGATAGTTAGATATATTAAATAATAAATAGCCTAATATAATAAAGAGTTTATTTTTGTTATTTTTAATATGTAAATACTGAATAAAAATGCTGAACATTACTGGTATAATTTTTAAAAATTTCCAAATAAATTACTGGAAACACGTTTTTATGATCCTGATAACAATTCGATTCAATTTTAAACGAAGCTTTCATAAATTTTCCAAAAATATCAATAACTGTTTTTGAATATTCCTTAACTTTTACGTTCACGTTTAAAAATAATTAATGAACACAATATCTCGCATACAAATCAATTCATTACTTTTTTACCGCAAAATACACTAAAAGTCATTTGCAAACAAATACCTTTTGTACCTACAAGCTAAATTGAGATTATACTCGTTAATCCCGATTAAAAATCCCGATAAACAGCTCATAAATCCGCTTACAGGGCTCCTATAGCTAACGACAAATTTAACCGGATGAGAACCGGATATCCGAAGAATGGAACTTTTCGATTGATGAACTTGTCATCTCCATAACAAAATGATTAATTCAACATTTTATCCATGCAGCTTTTGTTTGGTAGTTATTTCCAATAACGTATAGTATTAAAACATTAAATACACAAAAAAAAAAAAATATTTTTCTTTAACCCATAATAAAATGGTGCTTTCTTTGCATTAAAATTTAAAAAAAAAATTAATATTTCTTTGTCACTTATTTCATTTTTTATTCATATATTATATCATATAATTACCACATCTCTTAAAACAACACAGCATTAATATGTCAACTAAGAAAATTATTTCAGTGTCAAAGAATAACTTAAAAAGTTTATCCGAAAATAGTTTATTAAAGAATAAATTTATTCATGAATCTTAGAACTTTTGCTCGAAAAGTTCATCTTGAGCTTTAATTTGTTCCAAAGTATTCATATTTCTCGTTTTATCATTCCTGTTTAATGTATATATCTAATTTTATTTTCAAAATTTATTTATTTAGTCTTATTTTAATAATTTATTTTGTAATGTGAATCGTGAAGAGTATATTGAGAAGTCCGTGAACGTATTAAATAATTAGAAAAACCCTTAAATTATCAACTTTGATATACTTTATTAATTATATTATTATTGTGATATACTTTGATATATATGTTGATACGTTTTGGTTATTATTCATTACTGTCAAATATTTTTCCTTATTTCATCGCAATATTTGATACAGTGAAAAAATCTTTATACTTATAGAAGAAATATAGTTATTGTAATAAGTAATAAATTCATGTTTTTCAGAAGAATATTTGAAAAGAAAATTGTTTATCGTTAATAAAATATTTTTCACTATCCTAACATTCTTTCCTAAATTAGTGATCAACAATGGTGTCATAACGCTCAAAAAATATGCGTTTATGGATATTAATTGTTTTGATGTTAACTCACATTGTAATTTTAAGAAGATTTGTTTATTATTATTATTATTAAAACACAAATGTTTACTTGATTTTGTCATGTCAAAAAATCCTTTGTTTCATAATTGAAAAATATTCCTTTCATCCAAAGCCTCGAAGGGTTGGCCAAAAATGAGCACGTCAAGGTCCCAAGGCGCCATCTCGCAGTCACGGCGTATACAATGTCATTAACGTTACCTGAAATTCACCTGACAGCGCTAACTAGCGGGCCGCATCCCCTGGGTTTGGCGACCCTAGAACGAATCGTTCTCTCGTTTGCTAGATAGCGCCGTCTCATAATTATGGGAAGCCAATCGTCGAGAGTCGAGATCACGCTATTTTATTACGGTCAGGCTTTTTAAAGCAGGGTTAACGATTTTTTTAACTCATTAAATAAACGGATTAAGCTGTGTTAATTTTTTCAGTGACCACTTAACCCAATTATGAATATTGAAGATATAAAAAAGATTTTTTAATCGTGAAATTACTTATTTATTTTTTGATATCAAAAATTAAAACATAAAACTTTATTAAGTGTATTTTTTATATTATCCCGCTCTTTATGAAATCGGCTGAGTCAGTCATTTAAAAAAAATTTAAAAATAAAGTGCAACAAGAAAATTGAAACATAAAAATTACTATTAAGTTATTTTTTACTTTTGTATAAAATTAAAAATGAAGTTTTATATCATTATTTTATTTGACAACAATCTTTTACGAAGTATGTCACGGATCACAGTTGATTGCTTAGTATACTTTGGCAGATAGATAGGAATTGAGTGATATCATTCGTAACTCAACTATATCGAAAGTTTATTTAATCCAACTTAAACAAATAGTTTTATTTTTTTAAACACAAAAAAAGAAATATAAAGAATCAAATGAATGCCATATTTATTATTTAAATACCGGTTGACACTTTGATTTTTGAAACGTTCCACGATTCTACGTATATAGTCACAATCGACCAGGGTTTTGTCTTCCGGCATCTTCAATCATACTTTCACACGGATGTAACAAAACTGACGAGTTATTGTTATGCTGACATATCCAATATCTGATAATTCAAGTTTGATGTTGAAATTCTATCAAACACCTTCAATCGATATCATAAATTACAACAATTAATTTTTACGTGTGATAGAACGCCTGAAAATGGCAAAAGATGAAACTCTGGTTTTTAGTGACAAAACATGTGGAATCGTATATAGTTTCAACAATTCAAGTTTGACACTGAATACACCTATAGTCGATATCATAAAATACCCGTTTTATTTCTGGACCTTTTGAATTATAAATGAGTACCCCTAAAAATGTGTTCATGTACTTTAATAATGATACTTAACTGTAATAATGTTCGATATATATTTTATTGTAAAATTATGAAAAACCTTTTGAACAATACAATTTCCTGTTGAGATGCTTCTTAATAATCCATCTACATTTTTATTTGTCTGTTATCTTGATTATAAGAAGAGGCTCTTTTTTCTTAAACATACAAATATATCTATAAGGATTGCAAAACAAACATTTGAATATTCATTTTTGAGTGTTTTCTCGCCCTTGGCTACGTTGAACTTCGTACCGAAAATGTTATAACCCTGTCTCCCACGCACATTTCCCGGTGGCGCCTTTTCCAAAAGGCCAAAGTGCGCAAAACTTCATAATAATTCAACAGCTGGCGTGGCAAAGATTTAGAAAATCTAATATGGCAATTTCACCACGTTTCTTTGAATTCTGCTACCTCAGAGAAACTACTTAAAATAACATTATTATGATAAACATTTTGGAAACATGTGAAGACTTAACATATAAAATAAAAGCCTATATTCACACAGTTGAAACAATTCTCATACAGTAATAGTTCTCGTCGGAAAGGCACGACATTTAAAATTTAAAAAAAAAACATTATTTCATGTGTTCTAAGCGGTTGTTGACATTTTAATTGTGAAAAATTTATACAACTATCTATAAGTTATGTCGTTTCAATAACCATTTTTATTCACGTGGTAATAATTATTAAGCACTACACTTTTTGGTATGCCTGCGAAACGATTTTTATGCTATTAATTGATAACGCTTGCGATGTACAAAATCTGGCATAATCGCTGTGAAAACATTAAAATAATTTGTTATTACTCAAAATATTATTTTTTACTTACTTTCAATTTATAAAATATTAGAAACGGTTTTGCGTTGTACATGAATTTTAATTTGATTTAATTTAAGTTAATTAAAATAAAAATCGCAACCTCTTATTTGTTCTAATTTTGTACGATTCCACATGTTTTGTCACTAACGACCCAGGTTTCGCCTTTCGGCGTCTTCAGGTATTCTATCACACGGATGCAACAGAACTGACTTAGTTCTGACTCAGTTAGTGACAAAACAATGACTTCGTTAGTGACAAAACATGTGGAATCGTACAAAATTGTAACAATTAAAATTTTATATTGAAATTCCATCAAGCACCTTCAGTCGATATCATAAATTATAAAAATAGCAACATTAGAACAACAATTGTCAAAGATTTTGAAAACGTTTACCTTATAAAATCCGTGATATTGTCTGTTAGTTTAAACTGGAATGACATTATATCATTACATCTATAAAAAATGGAGTGAAGTATGTAATTATTCAGAAAAACATTTTATTTATAATATCTACTTATCTTTTAGTCATAACCGATTTAACCGATCATCATCACTTTCAACATTTGAAAAAAATTATTTATTGTATATATATACTATTTAACAAAATTTAAATCAAAAAATGCATATATTTTCCAATATCGAAGATACTAAACGTTTCCAATATTTTAATTTATTCAAACTTCTCCATCGGTTATTGTTTGGGGAACACTGCTTTAAAATACTTTTTCAATTATAATTATCTACGTACTTCATCTTCGATCAACTGAAGTATCTGTGAGCTTGTATGCAAATTATTTAGCCTCGGGCGTCTTTCGGTTCTGTGAAATAATACAAACGAAATAAATGACATAAAAAATTAGGTCACAAAGCCAAAGTAAAACGTATCTTTTATATAAGATTTTTTCACCGAAATTGGAGCGACTCGATCTAATTTACTATTGAATACTTACATTTTCTAGATGCATCGCTTTTTTTAGTATTTATTTTTCAAACTGTCTCGAAAAATAAGGTTATACTTAATGTAACCAGACATCGCGTTTTCACTGAGACGGTCCCGTTTTCAGGCATCGTGTATAAGTGTCCCTGAACACAGTTCTGGAAAACCAAAATTCCGTATTTTTTAAACGGAGAAACTCGCAATAATAATTTTAAAAAAAGCGTGCATAATGAAAATCCTGACGATAGAATCTAGTACCTGTAAAGATTTATTTGATTGGGGCTCTCAAAATTGTTAAATTGTAACAATCGACTTATTAAAGTGACATCTTTTAAATTTGCAGTCGATCGTTGAAAACAGTGCGTCAAATTATCATGGAAGGTTATAGTGCTGAACAACATGTGAAAATATCAAATTTGAATGGATATTCTGCACGAGCGATTCGAAGACATAGAACTGGCTACCAAGATCGTGCATGTTTAGACTTTTTATTTTGGGGCTATCGTAAATTGAAATTTTTTGCAAATAAGCCGCAAATAATTGACGCCTTCAACATCAACATAACAAACGCTATCCAACAAATTCAGTCTAATTTATGTGACAAAATCATTGAAAATAGGACCTGCTGGATACGTGTCACAGAGCCTTTGCTCATCAGCAGACATTTTAACGTCATATATTTCACACTTCATGCTATAAAACATACTTTTAAATTTTTTTAAAAATGAGTGGACATCTCACACACAACTTGTTTTATTCACACTCACACAAATATTGAGCGTTCTATTGAAATTCTCTTTTGATAAGACACATGCGTAAATAAAATAACATTTGCTACGAAAAACACTGTGGGAACTCAATTATTTTATGCGCCTACAAAACAAACTGATAATTTTTAAACAATGTACATCTTACTTATTAAAAAAACACTCAAAACATACATGAAAATATTTGAAGATTTTTTTTTAATATTCAAAATTTTCTGTTCATAATATAACTGCTCAGTAATAAAAATAAATCTGCTATGGTATACGATGAGATACAGCGGTTCATAAACTCAATATATAAACAGATATGTGGAAAAAATAGTAACCTCGTTAATATATTTTCTTTTGAAATATGTGATTTTTCGTACAAACAACCACCACATACAATACTGCATTTTCATATGTTTGAACTGGCCGGCCTACTTGAAAGTTATTTTGCCAATTAGTATTGGATATTGGTGAAGATTGTCTCTGTCTTATAAGACTCGTATAATTTAAGGGCTCTCCTGATAGAGAAACTTTGTTCGATTGCCAAAACTTATAAAAAGTTTTGGCACTGTTGAGGGCAATACTTTTATAACAAAAGATAACTTTATTTGACAAGTAATAATATTTTCCAGTCAATGCACAATATTTTATTTATATATATATATATATATACATTGCTCTCCTAATTATTAAGTCGTTTTTTGTGTCGCAAGGGTAAATTCCAAAAATAATTTCAACCATATGATTTTAAATGAAGAAACTGGCGCATTTAAGAATTACTTATTTCTAGTAAAATTCATATTTATGTTACCTTTTGAGTCTAATAGTGATAAAATTAAAAACATTTTTTTAAGTATTAAACACATTTGTGTTTATGGTTCAGTCCATATTGGATAAAGCTTAATTCGAATTAAAAATATAGTATTATAAATACTTGCAGTCATTTTATAAATTCGTTTTATATATATAATATATGTATTATTGTCGGCGTTGTAATATTCAACCAATATTGCAATATTACAACACAAAATCTCCGTATATAATATATTAAGTATTTTAAATAATAAAAGAACATTTTTACAATATATTTTATGATCAGGATTGGTTTCACACGTCAAAAGCTTTATCAACTGGTAACAAGATACCAAAGTACAAACAAGTATATTAACACATTATTTTGAGTTCTAAAATTGGCAGGTACACAAAATTGTATAAACAGTTTTATTATGTAATTAATATTCTGTCAGCTGACAATGATTGCGACGAGCAAGACCTTGCTCATAAAATTTATTGTGTTAATAGTGCTGAGAAATATGTTTTTATTATGTAAAATATAATGATTTCCATCAATAAGTTAACAACCTAAAAGATACATATGTAAAGTACGTACATAGTATAGTCACAAATTGAGCTTTCCACATTTGTCTTTACAATTGAATCAGCAGTGAGTATCATGATTATTATTTGAATATTTTTACTGTTTTTTTTTTTATATTAGCCGATGTTACACTCGTTAATGTTACATTTGGAATATTATCTTTACAACTTTATATAAACTCCGATGAATTTAGTAATTGATAACTTCAAAGTGGATTATTTAATATATGTGTCCGTTATTGCAATCGTACGGAGGCTTATTCGAAAGAACTTGTATTGTAATTTAATTTATTGTTTTTAAACCAGTCAACCTCTTACTTTTACTTTGTTCAAAATATAATAGCAGCGTCCACAATAATCCACAAATGTGAACTACTTTTGTGATACAATTACCAGGCAGCATGCACTTTACTTGCAATGAAAGCTTTAAAATTGAATTCAACTGTGCAAAAATAAGATAGTGCATTGATTCGTGATTTATTTTTAAATAAAAATCAAAAGCTCATTTGGAATTTGACTTACTATTCGACGTTTGTTATTGGAATGCAATTAGTTGACTTGTTTGTAAAAACTTTAACTGTTCATGTTAGAAGATTAAACTTTTAAGCTCATTACTGGCTGCTACTTGTGAGTGATAATACGGTTCTTTAAATATATTACTGATGAAAGGAAAGCATAAAATTATTTATGCAAAATTTGTAATTACACTAGTATCAATGACGTATTCAAATAGTTTGTTCAATCAAGCGTGATATAACAAGTCTTAGCTGTAGAATAATTATACTACGTCTACACAAAACGATAAGAAAATTTAATCTCTCTAATGAAATTGTTTTTATTATATACACTACATTCGATTATAACCTGAAATATTGTAATTCAGTTCAATATATTAAGTATCAAAAACTTTGGTTTAATTTCGCTGACGTTACACTCATACTTTTTAAAAAAATCTGATGAAAATAAGCTACCAGTAAAATACTTGCAAAGATTTTGAATTTATTTACTGGTTGATTATACAATATCTTAAAGATGTGAAAACGCATAGAAAAATATAACCTCATGGCTAAGATTTTCATTTGTATGTAAGACTATTACTATCACATAATAGGTGGTAAAACTATTAGTTAGTTTTTCACATCCCCGAGTTAAAAAAAACATATTTACCGAATTGCTTGAAATGTCAGACATGGAAGCTTTTTGTCTTCTTAATTTACTCATGATAGAATATTTCATGAGTCAATCAATGTTGTCTTTTTCTGTCTTGCCCTATTACTAATTTTATGATTATATATATATCCACATAATTATATAGAAAAATCACAAATTTACATAAAAGACATCTATTATGCGCATATTTTAATCCTGAATATTCGTAGTAGTTTTTTTGCATCGCTTAATGATAAACTACTGACACGAATAATCATTATTTACATCATTTATAAATATCAAAAAATCATTGTCATCTGCAATAATATATTGTAAAATAAATATTCTATATCCACACAGACATACATACATGCCTATCTTAAAACCAGTATTGTAAAAAAAGTGTATATACTTATATATATATTCGTTTCGTTTTTTACAGGTAAGAAATCATTCATAGAAACGACAGTGTCTCACAACCATTAATTAATACGTCATGAAAACAAGTAAGTGAGATATTAACGTTTTAAATTTTCAATTGTGTATTTAAATTAAGTCATCTATTCAGAAATATTTCCAAAAATTAAAAAATCACTCCTCATATTTTATTACCATTTTTGATCTGGTAAAGTTATGTCATTATTTCCTATTCAATACCGGAGGTATTAAAATGACAATGTTTTTATATGCAATATATAATAATTGATATATACATATATAAATCAAATTTTTTTTTCTTAGAATCGAAATATATCCGAAATAAACTAAATCATGAATACTGGAATCTATCGACCTAAATATAAAATAGAAAATAAGCTTGCAGAAATTGAATTACAGTTTGAATGTTTTTTGTACAAAAAAACATTTAATTAATTAAATATAACTTATTTCACCAAAAATTGACGGTTATCACGTCACAAGTTATTAGATTGCTTTATACTAATTGCCACGAATCTCAGAATCAAATTTTGTTACCGAATTGCACCGTTTTATTTTTCAATTAAAAAAAACAGTTAATTATCAGGCTTTTGTCATAACAGTATTCCATTCTCTACCCAATATTGGATCAATTAATTTGCTGTCAATATAATCAACCCATAAGACCAGTAAATTTATGAATAAGTTTTTTTTGTATTCATATCATTGAGCGAAGGGTTATTATGTTAATTTATTGACAATTATACGACCTTTCCTGGAAATAAAGTGACTGAGAGATTGTTTTGCTATGACAGATATCTCCTTGTTTTGACACAAAGATATACGCTTACGAAATATGTCTTTGTATGACATTGTATTTTTTGCTTTTGTAGAATTTACAATATGAAAGAATATTGTATATTTATGAATAGGTGGATACGAACCATGCATCAAAGCGATTTGGAATTCGGAACACGGTCAACCATTTAGAAGGTGTCGTTGATAATTATTTGAAAATAATTAACTCATATCGGTTAAATGTATGTACATTTCATTATATAGAAAAATAATTGCATATCTAACGTAAAATTAAAAACCAAGTAACTAACGCTTGTATGGGAAAAAAATTTACAAGTAAATTTTATTTTAGATTGGACAAACGTTATTCTTCATTGTTTTTTCAATGCAATCTTTATTTTCTTTTTCTCAGACCATCTTTGACATATATGACACCTCTAAGTTACAGTAGAACCCCCAATTACACTACCCTGAATTACGCGCTTGCTTGAAATATTCACCGCAAATCCCTCAATTACAAGATCGATTAGCTACAAGCACGCAGCCGCATTTTATCACCTAGTAATTAAATATTTCGTCCATATATTTTTTTTGGAAACCTTAGTTTCCAATAATCTTTGTTTTGTATTTTTCGCGAAAAAAAACAAAATCCCTATTTTCGTATGAGATTCACTCCCCCAATAACACTACTCAAAATTACACGGTCGCGGCTTCAACGTAAATGGAGGTTTGTATGTTCTCATAACTTTCTAGCATCTTGCTACCAAATAAGACCATTTTAGTCAAACAATACATTTTTAAACGAATATCATCAAAATTCATGTAATTCAAGCAATTGTATAATCTTTGAACACCTAGAAATTTCCCTAATAAATTCGGACGGTTGAGCAAGTAAACTCACAACTCTATAGCGGACAGATATAACTAGCTGACAATGATAAATTGGACTGAATTTACGGCAAATAATAAAACGAAATCTTAAAATAACGTTTGTCAATATTCATACCGGGTTTTCTCTAGATAAAGACTATGACTTCCTGTTCTTCGACTGAAAATAGCATAAAAGTTTTCGAACATTTCAAAAACTACTGCAATTACTGCATTTTATTCGCTCCGCAAATTTACTACCTCATTAATCTTCGTCAAATTTTTGCTATGAACATGTATAATATGTTCACATGAGAGGTTACAGCTCGTTGAATCTCACAAAAAATAATAATGTACGCGTAACAACAGCAACTAACGCAGAAAACTTTTAATAGAATTATGTCGAATTTATTAGAAAAGCTTATTATTTGGAGCAACTCGTGAGAGATAATTAATAATTTGTCTGAGAACAGAGTCTGGAGAAGTATTGTACAAGTCTGTTGTTATTTCAATATAATGAACGGAAACTTTTTGAGGTTAACAAGAAAACAACCTAATTTCACGAAACAAATTGTACATTCCCTTATTTGTCAATTACCATTATTTCATGAATATTTTTATCTTTATAACCATTTTACGAAGAAAGACCTTTATTTTTTTGGGAAAAATAATTTTTATTTCAGCTGATATCTGTGGCTGTGGTATTAGATTTTTTTTTTAGCATAACATTGATATTTATCACTATACGTCTCTTATTTAAAAGACTATTGATAAAAAGAAATGGTTTACACAAAAACTGTCATTCGAATAAGAAAGAACAAATGATGTTTTCACAAGAGACCATTCTTAAACAGAAATATAAATATATATTGATTGAAAAATCATTTCATAAAATACTCTATACTGAGATTCAAGCCCGTCAACAGTGCAACTGAGAGTAACAACCTTAACCTCAAGTGGTTGAGGTTAATGTTGTTGAGCCCTATGTATAATTTATAATATCAACTGAAGGTGCTTGATGAATTTCAATGTCAAATTTGAATTGTTAAAACTTTTTACGATTCCGCATGTTTTGTTACTTACGACCCGAGTTTCACCTTTCGGCATCTTCAGGCATTCTGTTCTGCCGCATCCATGTAATAAAATGCCTGAAGATGCCAAAACGCGAACTCTGTTAGTGACAAAACATGTGGAATTGTACAACGTTTTAACAATTCAATGTCTCTACGGATAACTTAGCCTCTTGTTAGATATTAATATTATCATATAAATATCTAACAAGAAGCAAATAAAGCAGCTATCTAAAGTATTTCTAAATATTCAAATTATTTTTTAGTTTGCACAGACAGATCAAAACTGACAGTCAAAAATATACAAGTAGAATATTTGAAAGACTATTTTGAGAACACAGTGGAAAAGCTTCGATAAATTTTGTACGGCTAAACATACTTACCGTTAGGATATAAATACATAGTCAGCGGGCTAAAGTGGCTTATAAAGAAAAATTTCAAAGGAAAAGTCTTTCCCAGTAGTTGATCGCGTTACAAAAATAGAAAAAGTCTCCAAAGCAACATGACCTTTCAAATAAAGATATGCGAGAAAAATCGAAAAGGCGAAAAAGCTTTATTTGAATGATAGGCTCGTCCGCATTAGGAGAAAGTGTCAAGTATAACCAGCTAGCTTTAGCAGAGTTATCGACCAAGCAAATACTATTGTCGTTTTTCAAATGCTAGAATTACCGCACTACGTAAAGCAGAAAGTTTTCTCTCAGCAATAGCAAATCTATCAAGTTATATAACCTTATTTGTAATAAAGAAATGAATTATTTTTAAGCTTTTTGTGATATTTTGCGTTTTTTTTTCAAATTATCTTCAATTGATAATTTATTAGTTAGTTTTTATCTAATATATTTATCTGGATTGCTTTTTAACAGTAATATTTCTTAATGTAAAGTCAATTTAATGGTTGATATTTCACAAATAATTATTTAACGAAAGGTGTAATTAATTACTTTTTTCAGTATAATTAAAATTAAGTATAACGATATAAAAAATCAAGCTTTTTGCTGATTGATTCATACTTCTCCTTTTGCCCATTTTCACTACCGGATAGAATAAATAAAATTATTTCAATAAAACCTTTTAAAGTAGCAAGAAACGCTATATTCATCCATTACTTGACTATTAATTATTCATTACATTTTAAAACATATCGACAATGAATTTTTACTTATTTGGAATTGAGACTTACCTATTATTGTTGGATTTTACACTTCTTCAGAAAAAGTCTTTGTAAAATTATGCAAAGATTATCACCTTAGCGGTTATATGGCAGATTAAGCTTCATTTCATGACATGGTCAATCTCAATATAAGGTTTTCATAAGTTCAACATTTCGGATATTGATGTTTACAATTTCTGTACTACTAGAGCTAATTTCTAATAACTTTAAAAATAATATGTGTTAACTTGGCTATGTTAAGTAATTACTTAATATTAAACACTATCTATCTTAAATGTATTCAATTATTTTTCTCGATCAATGACTCGAATGAAATTCAATTTTATGGATCGATTTAAACGATTACATAAATCCTTATCATTTAATTGTAATTTGTTAAGATGGAATTCGCCCAAATAATTCCTCAATACTTATTTATTTTTTGAAAATAAAAGTCGTAAATCGTTCACCTATAAAATTTACTGTATAGATGCACGAAGTTCTCAATGGATTTCTCTATTGAAACCTCGCATTATCATGTTGATGTACTTGGGAGTCTCTTACCAATAGAATCGCTCGTTTGCCATTAATATGTCAATAAATATCGCTTGTATAAGATGAATTACCCTTGTTCAGTGAAGGAAAACCATTCGAAAACTATTTTTCTTTCCGTATTAATTAATTTCTACTCGCATTTTTCTATCCATGTCTTCTTGAAAGAGGTCGAGCAAATTACTTTCTCTATTGAAAAGCTTTTATTTAATTCAATATTTCAATTATCTATTTACCAAAAAGAATACTCATATAGCTTTCGTATGTGTAATATATATATAACATTTTCCTTTTTCCAATCAACCTAGATGAAAAAATAATAAATTATAGGAAATATTGTATAGTTTTACGTTCAAATATTATATTCTGTTTACATTTGTGAATATTTTAATGTACTTTGTAGCGCATATATGTTAACTGTGATTGAAACGAATAAAATTGACATTATCAGGATTTTATTGTTATAGCAAATATGAAATTGCATTAGCTGTTTTAGTAATAAATCTTAGCGATAAAGGTTAAGCGTGAGTGTTGAATGATTAATAATTAGCTAAACAAACCCAAGCGACCGATATAACCAAAGATATAACATGTCTGGCCTAAGGTGTGTGACCGCTTATTTGTCACAAGAAATACCTATACGGGCACTCTCCAATAATAATGACCTACCGTATATTTCTGTATTAACTGCTACCTTTTCTCATCTGTAGAGCCAGTTTTGGGACCTAGGGAAAGACCCGATCGAATGAACGTAATCCCATTTGAAACAGATTCACCAGAACTATATGGTTAAGGTTAAATTTTGCAAGATTTCACATCGATATTTTATGTTTAAGACACGATTATATCAATACATAATTTTAACTGTAAAATATCACAAGTTCCTTTAAGATTAGAATTTGACTTTATTTTATGATAAAAGCTCTTTCTAAAGAATGTGATCATAACTGTTTTCTTTTTTCCTATTCAGAAATATCAAAAATTTCTCTCTTAGCAAATTTATATCATAGACATTTGAAACTGAGCATATATCAATCATTTGACTATCAAATGAGGTATTTTGAACATTATTTCATATATTTTGAATTGTTACAACATTGTACGATTCCACATGTTTTGTTACTAACGACCCGGGTTTCGCCTTTCGGCATCTTCAGACATTCTATCACACGGATGCAACAGAACTGGCGTAAAATAAACAGTAAGCATCGTATATATACTTAAGTTATTAACTACAGAAATACACTTACCCTAAGGCAAACAGTAAATTACAGCTAAAACAAATTTTACAACATTTATCTTATAATAATCAACACAATTGTGTGTGATAGTTTTCATTTACGCTCTTGTTAATGAGTCATTCTTTAAAGGGCTCTTCAACAAATATCAAACAACCAACATTAAAATACAAATAGATTTTTTTGTGATATGGAGAATACTTTTCAAAAAACCCATATTAATATTTATAAAATTGTAACCAATTGACTTGAATTTTATATCATCATTTAAGCGTTCAAATCAAATATAGATTGTTCTTTAGTTACTTCCAAGGTTACAATGATTATTTTCAGATGTCAAATAATATATCTGTTGGATAGCATTTTCTTTGCAATAATATTTTTGTCTGTCGTGAATTGAAAAGCCAGTCACCGTTGCGGAGAATAAAAATATTTTCAGGTGTAAAATCAATTTCAGTCATAAACTGAAGTGGAAGGGAATTTGCAATAGGCGCAATCTTCAATTGAATGACGCCGTTATCCTGGAAAATATCCGAAAACGCGCCTCCTTTCATGCCTTTGAATTTACACCTCGAGGCGAACCCACGCCGGGGGGAAAATGGCAAAGAAATTTCGACATACATTGTTAAATTTTGTGTTTTTTTTTCTTCTTTGTTCGTTTGTTAGCCTTTTATAAGAGCGCTGCTTTGTTTGTAAGATTAATTCATAATTTCAATCGTTTGCTTAATAATGTACATACAATGAAAAATAAATAATTTGAGAATTCTGCCTATGTTACTATGGTTACACAAAACAATAAACCTTAGTGGAAATTCTTATATTTTAAAAAATCCACTTAAAATGTTTTGTAACGTTTTCAAATCAAATTTTCTCTTCAATTAAAAGTTCTTATACACGATCTCTCTGCCTTTATTTTTAATTTCTTGACCTTAAAAATAAAATGAATACTATACATTAAATCTTAACAAATATTTTTACTCTTAAATCAAATTTCAATAGTTTTATTTTTTATCAAATTATGAAGTTGGTTTGTTCATTTACTTTAATACACTGCTTATAATTTGCAAACGTTTGATTTAATCTTGTTTTAAATAGCTATTCAATATACCCTACCTGTATCCATCATAATTACTTGAGTTTTAGTTTCTTAGTTTCTAGTAAGCTACTAAAACAATAACTGATCGAATTCTACCTATTGGCACAAAGTAAAATAAAAATGTGACCCGTGGGACATAGTTATTTAAAATCATAGATTATTTCCACAAACTAACAGCCGAATCTATTAGTAGTATTATTTACCATGTCTTGAATAAAACATTTACACCCAGTCCTTTTTTTACGCGATACATTGGTTTCAGAAAAAGGCGCGTAAAAAAAATGATTTCACGCAATTGCATTATATTTCTTTACACACCCTAAAACATAAATTCGCGTAATATCCGATACACTTGTTAATATTTGGCAATTTTACGTGTATTTAAAAAATGGAATGCTTTACAAAATTAAGTTTTAAAAATACACATATTTTTTTTATTTTTAAAAATAATGAAACGTACATGCCTAGTATCTTATATAAATGTCTTCTTTAAAACAAATTTGGGGAAAAAATTAAGTAAAAACGAGTGAAGCGCGTAAAGAAATGTAGCGGTGCCGTCCAAAAAAATCACGTATAATCGAATTCGCGTAAAAAAAATCGCGTAAAAAAAGGACTGGGTGTATTATAAAAAAAAATATTTGTGTATTAAAATCACAGAGTAACTTGTTAATTCAAATAATCGTCGTTACTTTCCTGCTTTTAATAAATAAATTCGATGTTTTATTTCTCTTTGAATTTGTTTTATTATATCTATTTAATTTGTAATAATATAAGACAAAAGACAATCTTTTTATTCTATTATTACTTTCGATCTATCACTTTTTTATCCGGTTATCATATTAAAATAAGCTAACATTTACATTAATTTTTATTGTGTCAACTGTCAATTCTTAGAGAAAAGAATAAAAGCTTAGGAAATGAAACACAATTTGAATTGTACTCATTCCATATTATTATACTGATAAAGACAATGGCAATTCAATTTTAGCATTTACAATAATCTACGAGATATCGATAAAAAACTGAATGAAGGTTTTTCGAAAACGTTAATTTAATAACTGTTAATACATTTCTATTAAAAATATCTTGTGATTTAAAAAAAACGTCATCAGCTGACACGTGTTAAAACTACTTCAGTTGTATAATTACAAGCTAAATATTATATATTTCTAAAATTTGATATGAGCAGAAATTTGATTATTGATCGACTTATCTACAGAATGCATTGATGAATGATATATGCAACACTTAGAATGTT
This sequence comes from Himalopsyche japonica, assembly GCA_028555115.1. NCBI lineage: Eukaryota > Metazoa > Arthropoda > Insecta > Trichoptera > Rhyacophilidae > Himalopsyche > Himalopsyche japonica. The sequence continues at coordinate 806,217 of JAHFWJ010000700.1, read as the reverse complement.
GTCCCGAAATCCATTTAGCCGTGGCTGTATTGTAACAAAATCGATCGTGTATTTATTTCCAGTATTTTCAATTCTAAGGCAATCTTCCAATCGATCTTAGTCACGCCTTACATCAACATATACATTGTATTGGCACAGCTTTATGTATAAACTACGTCTAGAATAGATATCAAACCGTTTGCTTATTTGTAGCGTTAAGTGCATCGAAATACAAAGATTTCAATCCAAACTGAAATGAAACAATCGAGAAAATAAAATTTTACAAATTTTACCTATTTAGAGATGTTTTGATAAACATAAATTCATGGTACGTCTTCTGGTCTATAGTGTTTTATAAAGTCTATTTAATATTCCATAAATTGAAACAACGAAACAAAAGCCCATACATAACAATAAAACGTCCGCATAAATACGGGTTTTATGGACTCTTAATTAATCACTTTAACTATTGTATTCTTATAAGAATTGTGAGTAATTCAGTCGCTTAGCAACCTTTTTGAAGTAAGTACGGCAATAAGGTCGTGGCTGTGAAAAGATAATGTAGATATAATACGGTTGAAATGATCTCTATTAGTGTACATTTATTAATGGTTTATTTGAATCTACTTTTAATAATTACCTTTATACAGATATTCAATAACAGATTTTAAGAAATGTTGAAATAATGCTTTTTTATAATGAACTTATATAGAAGTTTTGTGTCATTAAAGCTCATAAAATACTGCTGTTACCTGTCATCCAAAGAGATGAATTCACTTTTACATGATGATTACTATTTAGTAACGTATGTTTTTTCACTATTGAGACGTAGAAACCCTCAAAAGAAACATTGATTTCATACTTCGATCCTTTTTTTAATATCAATGCCATATTTTTTATCTATGAATCAAAAAAGCATTTTCTATTGACGACTCCCTCTCTAAAGCAAACATTAACTTACCAAAATATAACATAATACAGTCAGTACGAGAAGTTTCTAATTAACACAATAGCTAATTTTTAGTCGGGTAAAATGTTCATACAATATTTTTGGTCATTTTTTTAATTGATACGAAGCACACAACTTAAAAACTGTTAACTAAAAAGTTTTTTTTTTCAGATGTGCTTAAAACCGTAACCCAGTAGATATGCATATTTCATAGTAGAACTTGTCTTGCAATTTTGATAAGGGTACTATATTCACTTAGCTAAAATGAATATGTACGTAAATTTTTATAAATATTTATCTTAATCGAATATTTTGCAACAGGTTTTATGACTAAGGTATTTTTTGGGAGTTTATTCTACTATCAATTTTATGACTTTTTATAAATACTTTATTGTATTAAACTTCTTTCCGCCAAGGATGTATATCATTCGAACTTTACAGTAGTTGCATCCGACTTACCAACTACCCACTGCTTTGGAACCTTCTGCATAAAGCTTCAATATCGTAAAATAATATGTAAATTTCAACCTGTAGAAATGTTCATGTTTACTTTTACAGATATATGATCGAGGAAATTTTAGTTTGGAGCAATACATTCAAGTGTATCTAAAGATATGTGAGATACGGCTTAAATGCATAACATTAAACTAAGTTCAAAATGTTACGCTTTCAGAATGTCAGAAATCCCTGGTTTACAAAATTCATGCACTTGTCAAAACAATGCTCTAGCTATGAGAACATGTAAGCTTAAATATAATATATCCTGTGGTACATAAAATTGTTTGCATTAGTTTTGATCTTAAACTATGAAAATTTACAATATTTGCATTCATTCGCGTTTTTATCTTGAGGTATACTGTGAACACTAAAATCATCGTTAGTAATTACACTCTAAAATTTAAGAATGGCGAGTCGTTAATATATGCCAATGCTATCAGCTACGAACAACAAAGTTTATCATGCCTAATTATTCAGTCAAATACGTAGCTTTGTTTTGTCTGTATCAATCAATATGCCACCCATTTTGCTTTAAGTTGAAAGAAATTGAGTGGCGGCCCACTTGAATATTTTTTTCTTTTTGACTCCACATAAACAATTTACATTTTTAATGTTTATATATTCACTTGCTTCGCAACGTAAGAAATAAAAATTCCAATCTCTTTCTCATCAATTTAAATACATCATATAATAAATCAAATAAAGCTAAATTTAAACACACAACAATATCTTAAATTCAGCTCTTAAATGTGGATTATTAAAAAATACATACTTTTCTTTCTATCCATAAATAATGCACAGTATTAAATAATAAACAAAAAATCAACTCTTCTTGAATATTAAAATTTCAGGTACATTAAAAAAATATTTATAAGATACCAAAAATCTAATGGTAAAGTTATTAACTTTCAATTAGAATACTTGTCACTTCCTGGTGGAAAGACAATGTATATTTTAAAAAATAAAAAATAGTGTCGAGAAATTTTTTAACAATTTTACATTTTATATATCGGGTCAATCTACCGATGCCCAAGATAAACGAAACCGGACCTGTAACGTTAAAAGGTTGAAGAAACAGTTTTTATTGATTATTATTTTAAGAAATAAAAGATTAAGCTACGTTTTTTAGACTTCTGAAAAAGATGAGCTAGTAGTAACAAAACCAATGTTTTATCGATGTTTCCAGTTAATTTTACAAGTTTTACAACGTTATATATAGCTAACTGTACCGTCACCCAGTGCTGCGATCTCAGAGAAAGGAAATTCAAGAAAACTCGTTATGATAACAAACAATTTAATTGTTGATAGTGTTAAAAGTCATAATATATATTGGATTATACATCGATTTGGGAAGAGATTGGTATGCCAAGACTTTTGCGGGAGTGTACTCAAGAAATTTATTAAGTTCCATAACGATCAGATGAGTGTATGGTAATGAATAAATTATGATGAAGAGACTGACATACATTTATTTATATGTTATTTTATTATGATTCAATAAATGTTAAGAGTTAATATAAACATAAAAATACTAAGAAGTTTTGTCTTAATTTTCAGCAATTGGTGTTATTTTAATTGGGATTAACTCATCTGTATATTTCTAGAATTATCCGATGATATTTACTAGTGTTTCCAGAGCAAGTTCAGGGCCGATTATCGCGCCTTGCTTGTCTAACTTTTACTTATATTCGAACATATCCGTTGCAGAAATTCGAGCAATACAATTATTAATTACTGAGTAAATCGTGTTCCACATGAACGCTTGTCCGCTTTCCTGTCGGCTACGAAAGTTGCGATGCGATTTCCGCTACCAAAAATCTATCCTGCGGCAATATTCATAAGCTGGATACAAACAGTATCGAGAATAATAATAAAGTTGAGTTTGTATTCATATAAAGATATGTCAAAAGTCTTGTGTATCCTGAAATAAAATTTCGGATTATTTTTACATTTCAATTAATTCATTTTTCAGTCCATTTGTGTAGTGCTTTCAACACAATTTTCCACTCATTCGACACTAACTAGCGTAGGGAGAACGATTAGTTAGGCATTATCATATCTTTTTTGTGTGAACGCCGTTTTTACTTACAGTGGTCTAGCTGGTAAACAATTGTCGAAAAACCACTTTCTAGGTTTTAATAAATTTCATGTGACGTTTATTTTAGCCACAGTAAGACTATACTTCACTGAAAAAAGAAAAAGAATCTTTCTTACCTATACACACAAAACAGGCTATAGCTTCTTATAAAATTTGAGCTGTTAAAACTTTGAACGATTCCACATGTTTCGTCACAAACGATCCGGGTTTCGCCTTTCAGCATCTTCAGACATTCTATCACCCGAATGAAACAGAATTGATCGCGTGACAGAATGCCTGAAGATGCCGAGAGACAAAACAAGTGGAATCGTACAAAGTTTTAAAAATTCAAATTTGATATTGAAATTCCATCAAGCACCTTCATACCAAATACTATATAACAAAAGCTTATTATTATTATATTATTAGTTAAGATCGTAGAGGTTTAGAAAAATGCATAATTAATAAACACACACCACACATTTTTTAAAACATAAAATTGAAAAATGTTATTTAAAAATATGGTTACGACAAATTATTTTAAATAATAAAACACATTTTTAGTACTATTTCAAGCATTATCAACCGATGATCATCTTGATATAATGTATATCTTTACATCGTTCTGAAGATGGCGTAACCCGAAATTGTTATCAACATATGTTAAATACAAATTATTACAGCTAAATATTTTATTATTTTTTCCGTATGATGTCAATACGATGACATTTTATAAGCTTAAAAATATGATGAGCCAAGAAAATTCTCACGTAGTTTTGTACACAGACCCATATAACGATTGATAAAATAATGTGATAATAGATTTCACACAATAAACAGAGATGGCGTGTGATTAATAGCCATTGTAAATACCCCATCCGAAATCAATGTTTATGTTTAAATGCATTTGGACGTGATCCAACACCTAATATTCCGAAAGTTTGAAGGTTATAATATCGTTCTTATAATATCAACTTGAAGTTACATAGTTGATAATTTTGATACTACGAAACAATATACTTAATGAAAATTTGTCATACGTTATCTGTATTTCTGATAAATCATGTCAGCATGTTGAGGAATATGCTTGCTTTTTATGATTTTTGGCTATTTTTGTTTGGAATAACGCCAAAGATTTTTGTTAAACAACCTCATTTTTTAATACATAAAATGGGATTTTTTTTGTTTCTTTTAATAAAGTCAATAGCTTAAAACAATGTTTTTTTAATGTAATTAAGTTTTATAGACACCTAGTCTTATTTAATTTAAAAATGAAAACAATATAGATTCGATAATTTCAGTCGTACAAAAATTTCGACTCAAAAGGAACCACTGTAAAACATATTTCTAACACTCCAAAAATTCTGTTCTCGCGAAAAAATACCTTGATGCATTAATTTAATTGTCTTTTTGTAAGAGTTTACTTACAGTTCTTTAATATTTTCTATTTATTTAAAAATATGACACGGAGCTAAACGTAATCTCTGTAATAACTCTGTCTTAATATGCTATGAGGCTTAGAAAAAAATCTCCCAATAGATAATTTTACGATACAATTTCTTGATCAATATAATTGAAAGCTTCAGTGTTTTTCATTTATTCGTATACTTTAAAAAAGGAGGTAGTGTAGAGAGTCATTTGATATAAGTATATTATCTCTTGAGGCTTTTTTGTTCGATTTTAGCGAAGGTTTTTTAAATTTCATCTCTTATGGGAAAAGAAGTTTTACATGAAACTTTAAAGATTATTTTTTCCATAATACACAAATTGGCATGCATCTATCGAATAAATCAGACATATTTTTCTATTCCCAACCTTATGACAGCATGCGTGATGAATTAATTTTTTTGTTCAGTATATCTTTATTTTCGTCTAACTTCACAGTGTGTATATATAGTACAAAACTTATATAATATGTGTGATAATAATACAACCAAATTATTAAGAAGCAAATACATATCGTCCTTTTTTTAAATGGCGAAATGAAAGAGAACCACTTTTCAGCGATTTTTTATTTAAATACGATCCCAATTGTATGTTACGTTCTTTTGCTTTAAAAAAATTGTCGTTAATTGATTTTCAATCTTTACAATCTTTATCTACGATATATAACAACCACGTAAGTACAGATTTTGAATAAATAAATCATCCTTATAATCGATTTAGCGAACCGTTTAACTGTTAGCTATATCTGGAACCAGTGCTAGAATCGTTTTACTCCATTTTCCGGTATATAAATAATAAATACTGTATTCGTCGGATGCTTAACTAAACCAAATATTTCCCCACGGAATAACCAAATCGGAATCGTTGCCTGCGCGCCCGCTCGACAAAATTTACGTATTTTTCTGTAGGAAAAAACTCGCATCTAAGCAAATTTGGTTTTACTTCGCAGAACAAGGCTTTTTTTACTCTAAGCGTGGGAGCATTTTCTCGAAAAAATTCAAAGTGTGGGTCATCTAGAGTTTATATCATACATAATTTATAAACTCTATCATAAAATAGATGATTTATTAAGGTAGATAAGATAGCTTTTTTCGCTTATATATATTTATATATTATATAAGAATGTAAAATTAAAAGCTTTTGAACTTTTGAGAAAAAATAGCGAGTAAAATCGTTGACAAGTAAAAAATTTGCCAGAATGAAGAGAATTATTTTAACTCTAATGTGGTTCACAATTTAAATTTGACCCTCAAATATTCGCTGGACAACAAACCGTAAATTTCTATTGTTGAAAATTTTCGCTCTGAACGAAACCAGTCCAGATTAATATATATTATACATAATTCTTAACAGTGTCTAAAAATACAGTTATGTAATTATGATGAAACGTCTTTCAACAAAAATTCCAAATTCAAATGAGAACGATGTTTAAATAATAGATAATTGGTTAAAAGGTGCAAAACTTCAACAAATAGTAAACGATATTTTTATCAGTGACTTAAAATAGAGAAAATAATTTACAAGTGAGTTTAGAGTTTATATTCATTCTTAGTTGGCATTGTATAATATATTAAACATATCATTAACGATATTTTGATATTTTGTATTCAATACCAGATTAGTTAATATTATATAAAAATCGTTTTAAAAACATAGACAAAAATGAGTAAAGAACATAAATATCAAGATTTTATTTTAAATTTAATAACCGATATTTCGCTAATACCAGCATAAAAATCGTAGGCTACTTTTTCAAAAAATCCCATTTTTCGGCCAATCGTTGTAATGGTAACATTTAAAACAATAATATACACGTGCGGTATGATTTGAAAAATGTTTACTTCAATGAGAAGGTCAAAGAAGTCAGATTTCACAAGTCGACGCACAAGCGCACGTGCAAAAAATCAAATATTTACAGACAGATATATTAAAAAAAGTTTTAGAAATACCATAAAGCATCTGAATAAATGATGTAATATATTGTCGTATTATCTATACTTATTCATATATTTTGACATTCCACTTTTGAAATTTCTCTATGCCTAATTTATTTATCTGGCAAGTAAATATTCGATACAGTTCACAAAAGCTTTAATCGTGGATTTTGAATTCAAAATTTATGTTCTTTTGTTCTGTTTATGGGGAATAAATATTAATTATTATTTCCCTGATCGATTTTGATAAAAAAACATTATTAAAAAATAATAAAGAATTCTTTGATGGCAGTTTTATTATGTTCATTTTAAATAATTAAAATATTGTTTTCTGAAACAAAAATGTATTTTTAAAAAAGAAATAACTATAACTTAAGGAAAATGTGATTCAATTTAAAAATAATTCGGATGCGAATTTTTTCCCACTGTTTATTATATTTTTAAAAATATCATAGTATTTCATGAAAACTGTAAAATAGTATATCATACAAATTCATCCGTAGTTCTAGACTTAAATCTTTAACTGTAATAGTTTTAATACTTTCTTAATAAAGCTAGGAACTAGTTTAATATTTATCACGCATAGAAGACTTGAGTTTATGAACAACGTTGAATGAACTAAATTGAAGATAATTGCGCTCCGAATCTAGAAAACATTACCAAATGTAATAAGCTTTTTATGTGTCCTATTTTATTGTAAATTGGTGTATCTCTATCTCAAATATTGATCTTGTTTTACGATGAACCATTTTAGACTAAGATTCAATTAAGTTAACAAAATATAATCGAAGTTGGCTGTTTATTTTCTATGCCAAATAGAGTGCACTTCAATTTAACGATAATAATTGTTTGCCCTCATCAATATTGCTTCTTTATTAAACTATTCTGCCTTTGATCTTTATTTATTATTCCAAATATTTATTTAGTATCTGAAAATAACACGGTGGAAATATAGCAATGTATTTTAGCTCTACATTTTTTTATAAGATATAGTTGATAGCTATTTCGGCTCACGTCATCGTCAGAACTATATAGTTATTTAAAAAAATGTTTTCGATGGGACACTTTTTTCAAATACAGGGAAATAAAAACCAATGAAGTTTACCATTTTTTTTACTCCTGTGCTCTGATTTCTGAACTACCCGATTCGTAACTAGACATGGTGAGATTTATGTCAAGAACTTCTAGCTAGGTTATTGAGTCGACAGTCCAACATTTAAATGAGGTGATATATTTCTTTGTATTGATCCTTTGGGAATTTAAAGATTCGGAAAAAGTAAAAAAAATTTCGAGACTATACAATTATTAATTCAAGTTGTCAGATTCGTTTGCTTTGGCATTCTAAAGAAATTATATTTTAATATATATTATATATAACTAGTCTTTTAATATCATTATGAATTTATAAAATTAAATAATCACGATCAGAATAACTTTTCTTTGAACATTCTACGTAAAAATTAATACACAAATATCGTAATGATACCATATGAAAAGAGTATACACGTAAAGCTATATAAAATATTTGAAAACCATTAAGGTTTTTATAATATATACTGAATTATAAAGTGTAATTGATTGTTCTGAGTTTTTCACGCTGCAACTTTTAAGCTGCACATAACATATAATATAAAGTGAAAATCCAGTGAGAGTAATTCATCTTCATTAATTAGAGTTATACCTAATTATGAAGTGGAAATTATATTTATAAAAAATGCAATATACACAATGTCATTAGGGAAATCAACTCGGTGCCAGTCGTCAAAGTAAAACGACGAACAAACGTAAACTTTACCCAGGAAAATGTCGAGGAAGGATTTATTTCTGTGGATTATTTATTTATCTAGCCCTTCCGTCAACGAGAGCTTTCGTACAAACGTGTGTTTTTGCAAGTTTTAGTTTGGGAACTTAGACAAAGCTCAGGATGTTTGAGTGGTGAATTTGTACGTTGTGTTGAACTCCAGGCAGCCACGGGAGAGAGAAAATTGGATTGATATTTAAATATGCTCGAGGATTTTTTTTGTAACTATTCTGAAATGGTATTCATAAACGCTTGGAACTTGTTCTCGAATTTTTTATTTCAAAAATGCTGTGTGCATTTTAAATGTGGATGAAAGAATTCTTTTATGCTTGATTTTTTATTAAAACAAATATCAAAAAGAATTAATTTATTATTTAATCGAAATTTCATTTATAAAATTGTTTTACTGGAAATTTAGTCGGTCAAATTTTTATCCACTAACCTATTTCAACACTTCTATTTTTTTTTTTATAAAAAGAACGATTCTATACAATTTATGTTACAAAGCAGATATATAAACATTACGCTTTTTCTAAGATACGTATGAATGAAAAGTATCAGGAAATTTTTCATTAATTTTGTATTTATGAAAAATATTTTAAATAATAAAAACACATTTTTTAGTACTTATTTCCCCAAAATATTTTTTTTTGATCAGGACCGGTTTCGCTCATCGCGAGCATTATCAACTGATAGAATACAATTTACAAACAAGTCTATTTATACAAAACAAAAAAATATTAATTTGAGTTGATGGTAGCAGGTGTACAAAACAATTGTGAACATTTAATTTTTATACTAATTTACTTTATTTGTATCAATATTGTATAATTTTATGTAAATTGTTTCCTAGTTCTTGTACCCATGGTTTTGTACACCTGCTACCATTAACTCAAATTAATATTTTTTTGTTTTGTATAAATAGATTTGTTTGTAAATTGTATTCTATCAGTTGATAATGCTCGCGATGAGCGAAACCGGTCCTGATCAAAAAAATATATTTTGGGGAAATAAGTACTAAAAAATGTGTTTTTATTATTTAAAATATAATGCCTTTCCATCAAGAAGTGACAGTTAACACCTTAAAAGTGATTTATGAAAAATCTTATTAATAATAAACTATTTGATTTAGTGATTTCTTTCGCATATTAATCGTTAAAGGCTAAATTTAATCTGTTTAACGATTGAAATTTTGCATAACTTTACATATCTTCAGATTTTTTGATTTGTTATGAAAATTGTTATATTTGTAACATTCTGTTAATATTTATTTTCATGGCGTAACTTAAGTTTTGACCCATCGTCATAAATTTTAAAACAGATTAAAGTCGCAGTCACTGACTGTCGTAAAACGATATATTATTGCCACCTTAATGCATAAAAAGTTGGATCAGGTACTATTAACTACAAAAATATGAAATAAATTTGTTATATTCTTGCAAAATATTGTATTTTAAAATTATATTTATAACAATGTTAAGAGTAAAATAAGTAGCAATAGATAGCTACAAATTTAGATAAATCTGCCAAAATATCTTTGATTGGGCAAAACTTATTAAATTAGAAAGTAAATGTGAATGTGGTTACGTCAAAAGACGAAAATTGTTGATAAAATGTTGACTAGGAAATTTACTACGCTTTCTTTCTTACGAAAATATGACGGTGCATCATGTGCTATCGTTTTTGAATTTCTGCGTTTGATTGTCGTCCCAAAGATCTGTACGGAAAAGTGTTCATTGCAAATTGCTGATTAATACCAAACTAATATTTCTTATGAAGCTGAAAGCTTAAGAATGAATGATACTAAGAGGCTTCTGGCAAAAATTTTCTTTCTAAAATTACGTGGTATTGCCAACATATTTAAACAAAATAAACGGTCTTAAAAGTATTGTCGTATAAAACAAAAAAGTATTATATTGTAACATTACTGCTTAGAAATTGACATTAAATGATATTTCGAACGTTAAAGAAAGCTTTCGACATTGATTATAATGTTAATTTTATTTGGGAAAAACTGGACCAGACGTTATATTATTTGATTAACTCAATCAAAATTTAGAATATTCCTCCATTTTTTCTACATTAATAATGTTATTTGTCAATATGGAGAATATGTGTTATTCTTTTATTCAAATAAAAATTGAGTATTATATTTTCGTTATTTTTTATAAAACGGTTCATAAAATAAACGCTAATTCTTTATATACTATCATCGTGTTAGTATTAATTAGACTTTGAATTTTATATTATCTGCAGCCGGTTCAGTTGAGAGTTTGAAAACGAATTATTTAGCGGATAGTTTTGCATTAAATTTACCCATCAACATGGATAATGGGAGTCTCGGGAAATGCATTCGCCTTGAAAAGCTTCAATCCATCTTCCGTTTTTTATGGCAGACTTCAGTAGAAAATCCCATTTATATTTTTTTAAGCAATGTGGTGTTCAATTAAACCGTATCCCGGATGAGCTTTTAAAAATTTCTGTCGTAAATTACAGTATATAAATATAATAAACCTTCATACGTTAATTAACATTATATTCTTATAATATCCGTCGTTTGATTATATAATTATTAGTATTTAAATAAAAACTAATGAATGCTTATCAAATCTGATATCAACATCAATTTTTGCTTAACTAAAAAACAATTTCAATTATAAATATTATTGATAAAATATATACAAGGCTTAAAAATTAAAACTAATTATTAAGGGAAATTGTTTTTACTGGGTCTCACGGAGGTAATATAAACATAATACGCCATTTTATTTATTTATTTACTTATAATAAACGGTACAAAATTTTACATTTATGAATTCATTGCTTTTGCAACGTTAACATATTTGAACATAAAGTGTTGGAAATTTAACAAATACACAGAAAAACATTCAAAAATGATTGCAAAAAAGGTCAACGAAGTAAGATTATGAAACATCTACTTTAAATGAATTTTAATTTCAATCGAAAAAAAATCCATAAAATTTGAATTTTCAAAACTTTGTACGATTCCACATGTTTTGTCACTAACGACCCGGGTTTCACCTTTCGGCATCTTCAGGCATTCTATCACACGGATGCAACAGAACTGACTTAGTAGTGACAAAACACGTGGAATCGTAAGTTTTAACAATTCAAATTTGATATTGAAATTCCATAAAACACCTTCAGTGGATATCATAAAAAAAAAAAAAACATAATTTTATCAATTATTTAAATTATATATAACATGTGTTAAATTCGTATATTCTGCAACTAAGTACAACAAACGTAAGTGAGCATTATTTCCTTCGGATTTATAAGGTAAAATAAAAAAGTTTTAGCAAATTAACTTCAATGGAACCGTTGATCTAACATACAGTCACATACTACAATATATAGGCACGCGGTGTCCGGTTTCCAATACTAATTCTACAATCCGTATGTGGACATCTGTGATCTACCACTTGGTACTCTGAGAACAATTTTAGTCACTTAACCCCTAAGGGATGAAGCAAGCAATGCACGCCCGTGTATATCCATCGTCTGCAGGTGTCGTAAATCCGCATTATGCAAGATCTCGGGACAAGATTTGCTTGATTGCAAGATTACGTTTGCCATTTCTGAGATCATATAGTCGTTAGTTTATAATTGGCAATATTTGACGTAATGGTTCATCGCATTTCCTGTGATTAAGATGAGATTTCGGAATCATACTAACGTTAGATCGAGTTTTCTCGCAACGGTACCAGTAACGATTAGAATAACCTACGAATGTTTAGAATAAAGAATTTATTTCTTGGTCGTAGAATACAAGCCACTTATAGATTTAATAATTATATTAAATGTTTATTTCATTGTGTTATTGAATAAATTCATTCAACATTATTTTGAACAACAACAGAATTTTGTAGAACTAAAATACATTGCTATTTTTTTAAACGGTGGTTGTTTTTACTTCTTTTGTATCGGTGATCTGGGAAAATTCTTTATCACATTTATTAAACATTATAAAAAAATAATCAGAAAAAGACTATTGGTGAGCTGATTAGTATCACTACAAAGGGATTCAAAAAAAATATTCTCATGCGTTCAAAAATAAATCTGCAAATCGATGGACAAAAATTTTTTGTTTCTCGTGAGATTCGTCTAAAATCAATAACGTTGTTTTTTACAACACAGAGTATAATAAATTCAAATACCGTTTTCTTTTAATTAACACAAATAGCAAATGACATTCTAACACTAGACAAGACAATTAACACCTTTATTTTGATTTTTCGTATAAATAAATATCGATATTCAAAAAATTGCCTTAATCTTAAAAACTCGGCAAAAGATGAAATAAAAACTATTGCAATAATTAAATAGTTTATGACACTACTCGAAATAGCAATATTTGTATCTAAGGCCAATTATTAAGTTGATTAAGCTTTTGGATTGTATACTATGAGGCAATTGTTTACCATTTTTCATGGTGTGAAAAAAGTTGGCTTGCAAGTGAAAATACACTCTTAACTATGATTGGTGATATTTGGAGAGCTTAAACAAAACCTTAAACTATCATTGGTGAATAATCATAAACTCTAGTGGATTTTCAATTCGTTGTCAATTTTTCTTCATGCAAAGCTTTTGAATACAATCGATTTTTTATATCTTCTTATGTGTTGCCAAGGTACATGTAAAAATATTAACTTCTTTATTCAAATAAATATTTTAACAATACTTTCGGCTATTTCTCGTAGGAATAAAATAATTTATAACAATTTACCTATTTATGTTTTACGTTTTGTGGTCATAATCAATATATTCGCAGTCAACATTGGACATATCTATAAATAAAATATTTAAATGTTTCCTTCCTTGTCGATTAAATCCATCAGTTTAATTTCGTACCGAGTTATCACTGTTTACTACAAACTGTACATAGCATATGTTGTGTTGACAGTCTACCATCCTCATTTACATAAACTGCACCGCGTATGTGCATTTGCAAGAGGGATTACAAATTGCACTGGTACGGTAATCAAGTTAAACATCATTGATTGAATCGCTATTCACTTAGTAAAACTGTGTAATTATAGAGTGAAAATAACATAATATTAATTTGTACATAAAAAACTTTAACATTTGTAGTTCTAACTAAAGTTTGAGGCCGAAATAACATCCACCAATCTATTAAAAAAATCATAACTAAGTCTAAAAAAACAGTAAAATATTTTTATATTTTATTCTATTATCAAGTAATAAAAATCTTTCCTCCGATGAATTTAAAGTCAATTTCGTACGTCTAAATTCTGAATACGTTTTTTTAATAGCAAAGCATATTAATTATTTAAATCATATTTAAATATTCAACATGTGAAATAACAAATTACTGTATTATGAGTGTATTAAAAACTATGAATTCAACAAATATTATTATAATTCTTGGTTCTCAAATCGTGAGTATAAACAAAATTAGTTTCTATTAAAATAATTTAAAATTTTGAAAATGTATTATATCTATATAAAAAATATTTGAAGCAAAAAATATGTTACCATAAATTAATTTTCTTTTTCAAAAAATAGTTCTTTTGCAAAATCACAAGTTTTCATCTGTCAAACCTATAACTTCCCACAATTTTCCTATGTTTTCTATTTATATATATTTACCCCTTCTTAAAAAATTGCTTAAGTCATCACACATGTGATAGTCGTAAAAACTTCATTTGAAGTACGTTTTTACTACTTTTCATTCCTTAAAAAAACATAATTATTAATTTTAATTTAATTTAACGCTTTCTATGCGGAAATAAGCTGTTGGAAAGCTTTTCAAATAGTTCCAGGTTTCAAAAAACAAAGTAACTACTAACACCACGATACATTTGCAATAAACTGAATAACAGAGTGTTCAGTGTTTCATATCCCTACGCGAACTGATGCATTCTCCTGCGGGAGCATCAAGTACTATTGTAGTCATAATACAACAAAACAATACACAAACTGCTGTTTCCATACAAAATGTCACCGTAGCAACAACTTGTTAAGAAGACTTGGGACTTTATTCCGCACTGCTGCTTGCAAAGTGCTATAGAGCTTTCCACTTGGAAATATGAAATTGAAACGCAACAAAACATCTTTTGTGAATAAAAAATATTTACAGAAGCTTTTATATAATACAAATTATAATATCTTCCATCGTAAAATTAGCTACTCCGATTTGACCTCACCCTTCATCGATCAACAAACCGTCACTGTCGTGCTATTTACTAAATACCTCTCAAATTTGAATTGTTACAACTATTTACGATTCCATATGGTTTGTCACTAACGTGGTTTCATCTTGCAGCATCTTCAGGCATTCTATCACACGGATGTAACAAAACTTTCTACTTTGTCAGTTCTGTTGCATCCGTGTGATAGAATGCCTGAAGAAGCCGCAAGGCGAAACCCGGGTCATTAGTGAAAAAACATGTGGAATCGTACAAAGTTGTAACAATTCAAAATTGATATTGAAATTCCATCAAGCACCTTCAGTCGATATCATAAATTAAATACCTCTCATTTTTTTGTCTACTTTAAATGGAGTTTTGGCTGCTTAAATAACTACAACTTTCACTTTTAAGGTGTTGATCAGTTGATAATGCTCGCGATGAGCAAAACCGGTCATGATCAAAAAATATATTGTGGCAATAATTACTAAAAATGTGTTTTTATTATTTAAAGTACAACTTTTATTGCGATTTACAAATTATGTGGTTTTATATCGTAGTGAAACAATTTACAACGTACTTTAAAACTTATCACTATGTTATTAGACATATTAATACAGCAAATTAAAACAAAGAAGGTTGTGGCGTTGAGCAACGAGTGCAAATAATCTAATGTGGATGGACATTCCGCATGAGTGATTTGAAAGCATGAAACTGACCACCGAAATCGTGCGATCGATCACCTTCTTATGGAACTACTTTTATACTCAAATCTATAAATAAGCCGCAAGCAATTGACGCCTTCAAATTCAACATAACAAATCCTATCCAGCCAATTTAGCCAGATTTATGCAATCATTGAAAATTGGACCTCCAGAATACGTGCCGCCAAGTAAGCCACGGCAGATATTTAAACAATGTTATATTGCATACGTAATGTTATTAAATATTCTTTCGTATGAAAAAAATGAGTAAATATCTCACACACAATTTGTTTTATTTTCATAGAAAGAAATTTTGAGCGTCCCAGTTGAAAGATTCTATATGTTTAATATTATAAAACAATAATTGTCTGGAATAATGATCTTTTTTTCCAATTGATAAATTTTACTTTATTACTATTACTTAAGTTTCATAAAAGAAAAACGTGTATTACTTCGTTTTTATAATGTATATAAGATATAATTCGTTTCAAATGAATTAATTAAAATTGAAATAAGCACGTGACAAGATATTAAAGCCTAAGGGTTTGTATTGCCTAATATTTTACTTACGAAGGCCCGTTCTATATTCTTGACTCGCATTTGTTTTGATTGTATAACTTATGTTATGCCTGAAACTTAAATTTTAAAACATGGTAGAAACACTTTTGAAGAATAATCATCACTTAACGTGATTGATAATTTCACTTATGTTTAAAAAGCGTAATAAATTTCAAATAGGAAAAACAACAAAAATGAAACAGCTTTTACAGTATAGTCAATAACTAATTTATTTTATATTAGAGATCCATCAAGCAGTCGATATCTTGAAATATATAGACAGGTAGCTATTTTCTGGTATACAGAAACTTATATTTGGTAGCAAGTTTGAGAGATTTCTTCGATAATATGTTATGCGTTTTCACTTTTTATGAAAGGCTTATAATTGATTTTTGTGCTTTCTTGTTTTGACTTGCTCCAATTTTTATTTTACATGAGATCACATCTTCAGTAAGAGACATTTTTCTTTTCCTGTTTATTTCCAGAATCACCGATGCAATATTTTTTTTTCTTTGAAACCTTCACAATGAATACATAATGCCTGCATTACAGTATGACCGCAAAACGTGAAATCCACAGACTTCTAAAAAAATCTTTTTGGAAATCAGTTGGGAAAGCGTGCAAAATATGTATGAGCATTGTGGGTAAATATTTTCAGGAATTTCCCTCGGGGGAGCTCTAAATACCATCAAAACAATTGCTCAACTTTTTATTGTATTTTATATTTTTGACTGTGCGCCGCACACGGAAACAAGTAGTAAATTACTACTATTAACGTCCTCAAAAGACTAAGTCTTTGTTTTTATTTATCGTGTTTATTGAAGAACATGTTTAAGCTTTTTTATCAGTTAAATTTATTGTTAAATTTTGTAAAGTTTAGCTTTACATTTAAGTGAGAGTAAAGATTAATCTAAATTGCTAGAATGTTGAATATAAATCAATGTATCGTCATTTATATGTGTATCTCAAGCAAGTAATTTTTTTTCAACGATTTGAGATGTTTTATTTATATAACCAAAGCTTAGCAATCTTAACCTCCGATTACTGTTCAACTTTATTTTTTAAATCTTACAAGCGACTTAATTATATTTTAACTTAGTTAAGAAAAATGATGAACTGTTTGGTATAAGCCCGATAGAAACAAAATATTCAGCTTATATGCTATATACTCAAAACCGTATTTTAATTTATTGATTTATTCAACTGTTTGTAATATTCTCACAGATTTCTAATTTTGCACTTCAACAAATGAGAAAAAATTCTCGGCACAAAAGATTTTCACAAATCAATAGAATTATTGTTATAAAGCACTTGACAAGTAATATAATTGGTACATTTTTTCCTTGGTATTGTCGCAGTCTTGAACCAATCGACCTTCATGCTTGAACATCCGCATTATTATTAATAAGGCCTTACCTCAAAACGAGACCTCTCAAGCAGTCTTTTGGCAAGATTTCCTTTTGATTTTCAACCCCTCAAAAATGCTAGCTAGGTACACTTCAAATATCTGTAAAATTTCGCGAATCTTGCACTCGAATATGTCGTAGGCGTTATTGGCTATAATGAAATACAGGGCAAGCCAGATAAATTTTGTTTAATTTTTTACAACACTACTAAAATCTATCAATAAGTACAAGTTTTACATATCAATTGTCGACAACTTTTTTCCAACTAAACGATAGTCAGTGATATGTTTTACGGTGAATTTTATTTGATGTAGTTTCAATTCCAATTTTGAATAATTTAAAATTGTGAATTGTACCTTTTTGTTGACAACGATACCGTATATTAGTGCATGGATGAACTACAGTATTACTCAAAATAGCCTGTTGTTATCCGAAAATATTCTCAAACTAATACATTCCCAATCTAGATTAAGCTTCAACAGCTATAATCAAATCATTTTTTTAATATTTAGATCACCATCCACATGGTAAATTAGCGATAACTTTGTGTTTGCTTCGGTTTAATAAACAGTTACAACGATTAACTAACCGCTAGTTCGAATTTACCCTTTCACCTTAATATTTTATATGACGATACTGTATCACTAAACAGACCGTCAGTGAAAATAATTAGGTAAATTAACAATGAATCATTGACAAACGTTGGTCTACATAGTTGTGTGGAAAAATACTCGTCTTGCGATGAAAAGTCTTCGGAGTCAAGTTTCTTTAAGGCCAATTTTACTATACCGTTCACAACAGCTCGTTTTAAGTGTCTGTTAACATTTTATTGCTAATCATATTCAAACTAAAAGTTATTTCAAAAAAAGCATAAAGAAATGTATGTATCTTTTCTTCACCAATATTTGGTGGTCGTTCAACAAATATTTATCAACCTATGTTTTGAGGAAAAATCCACTTGAATATATATACTTATTTGGTGTAAATAATCTAAACCAAGAAACAGTTGGTACTTACAAATGATTTAACATAAAAAATATGGCCAAATTTTTTGATCGAATCAATAAAATTGTCAAAAATTTATTCAATTTGGATTTTGGTCCACCTTAGCTGATAAAATCAGACTAAATTATGTGGAAAAATTTTACCCATAAACTTATAAAAGGATAATTTGAATGCTTTTTTTGGTTTACTCTGTAATATTCAACGTTGCCGCAGTTACAAAATTGTACGCCGTTAAAACTCTTAAAGTTTCACCGTGAAAATTTTACAGCTCATAAAAACGTAGCGAAGTCTGATTTCGCGATGATCAGAAATAACAACTTCAATTTAACGTTTTATTCTTATATGGAGACATACTTACACTGTCAAAGATATCAAATACAATTTCATGTACATAGCAAACCCGATTCGGAAATGTTTTAGGCAGAGAGGTAAATGACAAACAACTAGTTCATAACTCTCTAACCACGTAATTGTATTGCAACCTTTGTGGAGTAAGACGACATTGTAACTTTAATAATACATTCAGAATCTTTAATACAATCTCATAAATTAACTAATTACTCATATATACAATTCTTCTAGCTGTTTGAATTTTTGTCACTAGAAAAGAATTGAACAGAAGAATATTACCGAATATACCAGTTCAAAAATCTTAAATATTTTTTGAAGCTGCTTTTATATTATATCCGATGTCTAACAACGTAACACACAATAATCATACGAACTGTCTGGTGTGTTTGTGTAAAGTGACGGCGTACTGTTACTTGTTTTCATATCGATTTTTCGTTTTTTCAATACATCCATCCTCGCTATGCGGCCGCTCTTTATACGGCATTTCGCCATAACTGCCCTCTTCAACTAAGACACGTTTTCGGTTTACGCTCTAAAATGTCTCGCTATAATGGCAAAAAAAAATTCTTTTCGATGTCGATATACCTACATGTTGCCAATCTTGCGCACTTTTTTTAAACCAGGCCCATCCTTACCAGCGAAAAATGATGACGACAATGATCTGCAGGTTACCATTCCTTCATCGTCTTCAGATTAAACAGATACATACACATATATTATGTAACATGAAGTTGTTTCGTTTTTGTTTATAGATTATTGTTGGTTTTTGGAGTCTGTTATTATTTTATGTACAAATGTATGTACTTGTTATGTATGTATTTTTGTTTTAAATGAAATTAAAAGATAAAATCCATTTTGAATGATAACCCATGTTACATATTTAAAAAATTTGGAACCGATCCCATTGAATTTGTATTAGAATAATTGATTCCTTATACGGCTTTTCGCTTTGCAGCCAAGTTTTGTGGAACGTATCTAGGCCGCAAAGCGAGGTGTGGGTGTATTTAATTAAATATACCATTCATAATAATACCAAATCATTTATTGATTGAATTGGCATTCACTTGGTAGAACTCCATTATAACACGGTGAAAAAAAATAGCAATGTATTTTAGATCTAAAAAATTATTTTTTATAAAAAACAGATTCACAATTCGTTAATCACGTTATTAATGAATCACATGATATAAATTCAAACTCAACGCCTAAATGTTTGCATCTTTGTAGTAAGGGTCGGAGAATGACGGCTTTGGAACAGCTGGAAATAGACACCAATTATCACAAAGGATTCTTAACGAAAAAACTAACATAATAGTATCGCCACTTGTCCAGCCGTTGTACAAAGGGGTGGTCTGATTTGCTTCCATAATGACCACTTCCGTCCCACATATAAACTTATTGTCATAGACACCTATTGTTTCATTTAGAATTTTTGAAAATTTAGTGTCATTGTGTTAAAGTAACAACCTAGGCCGTTGGAACAGGAGAGAGGATGTGCTGTGTGCCTTTTCTGCACAGCTGTATATAGATAAGCAAATGTTAGTTTAAGCATAGTTCTGACGATGGCGTGAGCCGAAATAGCTATCAACTTTTTTTTTTTTTTTTAATAATTTTGTAGAACTAAAATACATTGCTATTTTTTTTTTCACCGTATTAATACCAAATCATATAATATTGTTATAAAATAATTTTGCGTATTCTCTTTACTGTCTTTTTTCCTTCAAGTTTATGCATTCTGGATTTTATTATTTTCTAGGCTTAGCACAGAATAACATTATTTTATATGTTCACTTTGGCAAGATTCGTATAACAGCCTCGACCCGACAGTTAAATTTCACGAGGATGCGCCTCGGGAATAGTTGTATCTAAAAATAATAAGATGGATTGAGATATCTTGCCAGGTAGAATATCTCTCACCTTCGACTTTTCACCCCCTAAGTCTGGGTTACCCTATAGTTTTATCTCGCTTTCAAACAATTCCATCGTGAAATACCTTTTCCGCGGAATACTTCTAAAAACGTCTTTGACACAACCTTCAGTTCTCTCACATAATTGACACCTCAAAAGAAAATCTTTTTTTGCGAGAATAAAAACAAAACGCACTTTTTTCTGTTACCGAAAATGCTTCGATTTGTTTAATACAACAATATTTTTAAACTCTTTTAAAACTCAAGCTCGTCATTTTACAACAGTTTACTTTTTATATAGATAAGCAGATGTTAGTTTAAACATAGTTCTGACGATGGCGTGAGCCGAAATAGCTATCAACTATATTTTTAAAAAAATATTTTGTAGAACTTAAATACATTGCTATTTTTTTCACCGTGTCATTTTTTGTATTTATTTCGACAATTTATTTTTTTATCAGGACCGGTTTCGCTCATCCGTTGATAATTCACGCGATGAGCGAAACCGGTCTCAAAAGTTTATTGTGGAAACAAGTACAAAAAAATGTGTTTTTATTATTTTAAATATCAGTACGCCTAATTGAAAATAAATCTTACAGCGGAACACTATGATATTATATAAAAAAAAACACTTCCAAATAATTTTTGCTTAGCCTTCGTTTATAACTACAAAAATTCATTTTTATCTTTGACTATTAAATATATTATTTCAATACTTCCTGCATATTTTGTTTTGATATTTCAAAATGTACAAATATGTAGCGGAAAACATTTAATTTATTGATGTCTGTATTCGTATTCAACATCTTCTATCTTGGCCTTTGTAGAGTTGCTTGCTAGATGCTCAATTGTGAATAAAGCGTAAATAAATAAGCAGGCCCCAAACTCAAGCTCGACTTGTATGAACAGGTCAAGTTCATTTCACAGCAAAGTGTTTGTTTGCATTCGGGATTTGAACGGAATAAAGCAGTCCTAATCTTCTAGGCACGATGTCTACTGGCATATTATTTTTCTCTCAATAGTCATATTCACTCGTGCTTAATATTGTTTTTAGAAAATCTGTGTCAAGCTTTTTTTTAAGCTTTTGCAACTGCGTAGACTGTTTTTTAAGACGTATACACTTCCTGTGTGGCGTGTAGATTAACATAGGATAACAACTAGATATTGCTTAAAAATACGCGGAATACGGTTTCGCCGAAGAAAAGGCAATAAATTATTTAGCCAATAAAAAAATATATATTTTCCAGGATTTCTATGTCTTTTAATAGCCAGTTATAAATTCAGAAAAGGTTATACTTTTCTCCAACAATAATAATTCGGTCGAAGGAAACGATAAAAAGTGTGCAAATGATTCGTCTTAACAAAATTTATTAAAAATATTAAATCGGTGATAGAATTGAATGGATAAAATATTTTTCATCTTAATTCAATACTGTGGAGTGATGACGATAAAATAATACAATTATTTGATTCTATGCCACCATTCATTGACTTTTTGTTTTGAAAATAATTTTAATTATCATTGTAATAGTTGATTACATTTGACTTAATAGAATTACATCCAATTTATAATTGAGTCGGTTTTTATAGTTATTTCGGCCTTACGCTATCATCAGAACAATTCTGAGGTTTATTCAGTTTTATTGTGATTTTGTTCACAAGAAAGTAATGAAGTTTTTGTTTGATACTATTATTTTAATAGTGATATATCTATTCGTATTTAGTTTTATTGAATGTGAAGCTAGATGGTTACTGATCTGATTAGCATTTTTGCAATTTTGTTTTAATTTGTTATATTTTATCATAACCAACTTTATGATCTGTCAAAAAATATATTGACTAAATATTTCAACGACCTTCGATCGGTGGCTCAAATCAGTTGCATAGTTCTTCACATCCCGGCTTTATACTGTCGATTGCTTACATAAAGCAATCATTATACGTGAAAAAGTAATGACATATCAGTCGCAAATGTTCATTGCTACGTTACCATTTGCAACACTTTGAGCAAAAAATGACAGACGGCAATCTTTAATACACTTAAGTGGTGATTTAAGCTTTTTTGATAGCATTTTGCTCAGTTGAAGACGTTATTATGAAAATTAAGCCCACAAGTTTCCTAACGGCTTTACTAATTTTATGATATCACGTCTTTGTGACTCAAGCGTTTAATAAATTCTGGCAACATAGATTATGTAAGAACAGATATTACTATGAATACATCAAATATTGAAAATTATTTTTAACAATTTTTGACCATGTATGTCTCCTTTATCCATCTGTCATCATATTCTCGTATTTACTATCATTCAGAAACCTACAATTATCAGTCAGTAAGGTTAGTAATCAATTGGATAATTAGATTACTGTATTTTGGATAGAGGTTTTAACAAAAACTGAAAAGTCAAATATCGTAAAAAATATATAGTCTTCCCAAAAGGGACAAACAGACTGGATTGAAAATAAACTATTTATTGTTTTGATTAAATTGGCATTTCCTTAGTAGAACTTGATTACAACACGGTGAAAAAATAGCAATGTATTTTAGTTCTACAAAATTTTGTAGAACTAAAATACATTGCTATTTATTGTAGTTAACATTATAAATGTATTTTTTTGAATTATTACCAAACCTCTGTACAAAAATTTGAAAACTTAAATATTTTCGAATATACTTGTACAAAAATTGATAGGCGAAACAGACTTAAATGAATTGTTAACATAAAATTTGTAATCGATTTATATGAAAAAATATCACCCATAGAAAATATAATAATTAACAAAACGATAAATTTTATTTAGTTATCGACTGTCGTTACTCAGTGGAATTTAAATTAAAACTTTGAATTGTTAAAATATTGTACAATTCCATATGTTTTGTCAGTTGCGGTCCGAGTCGATTCTATGAGTTACTGAAAGGACAATCTTAATGTAGACCTTTTTTTGTTTTCTTATCACCACTTGACTGATTTTTAACTTACAACGGATCGAATCAAAGCAATTAAACTTTTTATTATCAGATATTTGTAGAAACAATATGCTCATTTCCATTTTAAAACAAACTTACTTACATCAAATTCCTTCATTCTCTGAATCACATTTTCACTCTAAAAATCTACACTATTCCTTTACCGTACAAAAAAAAACTAATTCTTTTAAAGCTCGGTTCCGCTGCATATTTTTTAGTAAAATGGTTTCATTTTAATGAGTTCTCGTCGCTCTTCGAATCCCCGCTGAAGGCGGATTGTCATTGTGGTATTAAATCCAGCAAAATCTTCCGAGTGTGGCGGCGCTTTTAACGAGGCTCAATTTGCTTCAGTACAGTTTACTCAAAGGAAGTATGCTAAAAATAATAACTCTCACTATCGATAACATCAATTGGCAAAATGAAATTTCAAATTGAATAATTAAGAATTGTCTTTTAAATATTGAAAAATGAATACAGCCATCAATAATTATGTATTGAAAGATTTCCAATATAAATAGTTAATATAGGTTTTTGGAATTCCAATAATTAATTGATTAATGGCATCTAATAAAAAAGAAATCTTATTAAATAACACAATTATAAAGAATAATTTTCTATCAGTTTTACAGTAAAAACAGAAATATTTTTTCCAAAGTAAATAGTTATTTAAGCCTTATAGTTTTCTTACAAAATTTACAATGCGTTACTATGGTTACAGTAGAGTTTTTTAATGCCCATTTTTTAATTATGTATCAAACTTCTCAAAATTCTAACGATGAATGATAGCTAATATCAAGTCTCTGTTGTAATCACAGTAAGTTTTATTTCATATACATGAAGCAAAAATTTGATCACGTAATTAAATATGCTTTTTAAAAGCAAATTATTGGATCAATTTATTGAATTACTTTTTTATTATGTTAGAAAAAAATAATTCAACGGTAGAACCCGGAGGTGTTTTTTTTCTCTTTGTACTGTACAAATTCGTTACATAAAATAAATCAGTAAAACATTTTAAAAATTCAATCTTTTAAAATTTTAATAAAGCCATCTTCCAATTTTTCCGCTTTCCTGATTCGAATTTTTACTTAATATTCTCCATTTTTCCGAATTACATTTTTAATTATAAAGTTTTGTATTAAGATATTGTTTCTTTGTAAACTGAAACTTTTCTTCATTTACCAAGTTCTCAAATGTTTGAAGAATGACTGATGTTATATATTTTTTCTCTGTTATCATTATTAACGTTATTTGTCTTAATTTTTCATGGCAACTTTGCACGCAATTAACATTTTAAATTAAATAAAATTGGCTCGTTATTTTAAAAATATTTTTTTCACTATTATAATGGTTATCGTCAGAAGGGTTAAAATTACAAATATCTCGATGAAAAATGTAAAAAAGTGTTTTATATAATTTTTTAATATTATTAAATACGGTTAAATAAACTTCGAAAAAGCGATTCGAAAGTTTGTTAATTCATTATATCGGTTTTAATTTCTTATTTTTTATTTCTTAACAGGAAAATATATCATATACATATAAAATTCTAAAACTAGTTCAAAACTAATTATAGCGCTTTTTATTATTACTTGAATGCAGTAAGTCTTCTAATTTCAAACATACAAACATTTTGTCATGTGAATTTAATCGACAAATTCCTTTGAAAACCTAGGTCATTTAGAATAATGCTTTGTAGCAAAAATTTCAATTTTCGAATTTTTATCGACGATAGACAATTAAAAAGATTTTTATATAAATAAAATGGAATGGTTTCTTTCTCGCGGTAAAATAAATTCGAATCAATAATGCTGCCAGACATCATATTAAACAAGCGCTCAAAACATAAATTGGTAAATTTATCCGGGACCAAAATTGTTTTGGAAGTTTAACAGTTAGCTTGGCTACGATATTTCCAATAATGAAGCAATTAACGCAGTACTTTTCAGGTATGAAGAAACTTTTTTATTCTTTTCCGAGCTTTATACCAAGCAATATCTTTCAATAAAAATTTATCGCCATGATTAATTTTGCTTTATACTATCTTTCGATTTCACGAAATTATTTTTTATTGAATTAGTTTTTGTGCTCTGAAGCCTTGATAACCTGTATACGACACATGCTACTACGGTTCAATTATCAGATTAAATAGTACAATGTGGACTTAACTATTAGCAGTACCCAGTTAGTAAGGCTCAATATATTATCGCTAAACGTTATGACCTCTTTTAACCTCTAGTTAGTTCTATTTCACTTAAATTGTCGCAAAAGACGTAGACGTCATATATATGTTATATTGTAAATTTGTGGAAAAAAAATGTTCATTTCACATTCAAAAATAATTGGCGAATAAATACAGTATGAACCGCACTTTTTACAAAATAATGATTTACCGCGTCTTGGAACATGCTTTTTATTGAAATTAGTTAAGCTATTGAGTTGAATTCTGAATAGGATAAAAAATTCTTGAAATTGAATAAAAAATCCAAATCTTTTACCTAAAAATCTTATATAATATTTATGTATTTTAAAAGTATCGTATTGCAATATATTATTTATGCAGCAGACTTTGAAAGAACGTTCCATTCCAGCGATCGGCTAAAAACCTTATAAATAAAAACGTGCCAATCCTTTTGTTATTCGTTTATCATAGGTTAATCAACCCTGCCTACGCTTTACTAGCGTGCCTAACAGTGCGGTATAGAAGAGTTGTATGCGTAACATTTTCCTAACATGACTTTATACAACGTCTATTTTCGAAAGATGACTTCTGCACTTGAATTATTAATTTGATTTGGAAGTGCGTAAAATATATTGAGCTACCCCTAAAATATTGTATCCATTTTGAATCAATATATTTTCTCTCACAAACTCTATTAAAACTCTAAATAAAACAAAATGCAAGATTTTTCATAACTTAAACTTTCAATATTTAACTTCCTGAATTCCAACGCCTCAACTGTTAAGATACTTGATTATTGTTTGTTGTTTGAAACTTAAAATATAAAAAAATTTGCAATTTCAAAACTTTTGTGTAGGAAATTTGAATTGTTATAACTTTGTACGATTCCACATGCTTTGTCACTAACGACCCGGGTTTCGCCTTTCGGCATCTTCAGGCATTCTATCACACGGATGCAACAGAACTGACGAAAGGTGAAACCCGGGTCGTTAGTGACAAAACATGTGGAATCGTACAAAATTGTAACAATTCAAATTTGATATTGAAATTTCATCAAGCACCTTCAGTCGATATCATAGATTTTATGTAGAAGATAATTTTTGTACTCAACTATACCCAGATTTGTCCTGATAAGTTTTCTATAAGATGGTTTACAGTGATATAACTGATATATTCAAATATAATAATAAAAACATTTTGTTTGAATTTTGTCCACAATTTTATGTATTATACTATTTGTAAGTCATCTTTTGTCGTTAGCACTATTTATAGTATAACCATAGGCAAACTTTGGAATGTGTAACTATTCCTTGATATAATAATATATAGGTTACAGAATCTCTCCTGTCTTCATGAATAAGCGCATGGCTTTGGGTAAATTGCATGAATAACTTATCGCAGGGTTCAGTAATCAATATTATCTAAACTTATTTAATTTGTGTGTTCAACAAGAACATAAATCATTCCTCAGATCCTACTAAGATATAATAATATTTCCTTGACGCTCAAAATCATTTAACCTATACATATAATAATCTATATATTCCTTGATCGTTCAAATTGGTACGGATTAAGATTTTTATAAATATCAATAAAGAAAATTTATTTTGTTTCAAATGTTTGATCCTTTCTTCGTCTCATTTTTATGGCCTTATTTTCTCAAAAAAATATCGATGGAATCAGTTTCCATTGTACTAATTTTACTAGTTTGCTCTATTCGAAGTTAATTTATTTCACATTTTACATATACGTGATTTAAAAAATATAACTCTTCTTGTTTATGATATCATCGATACAACAAAAAGTGTTTATATCAACAACAAAAAAAAACATTTACAGTAACTGATACAGTGATCGATTAGTTACGGACATGCATTGCTTTGAAAGGTTTCGAAAGACCTCTTATTTAAACAAAGTCATAAGCAAAGCTATATTTTTAATAACATCATACAATACTTGCAAAAAATATATTATAGAAACTGGTAAAAAAGTATAGCGATCGGTCATATTCAGACAGATATGGACCACCTCCCCGACAGTGGTTTTTTCAGAACAAATTATGCAAACAATTTTTTTTTTTTATAACTACTGCATCAAAGTGCCAATACCTTTTATTCAAACGAAAACACCTTGACTTCACACTTGAGATAAATAAAGATATTAGAATGACTCAAGATTGGTTCTAGGTGTTAGGGTCAAATCTGTCACATAGTGTACATATTATATATGCCATTTTTTGTGGTGTACAGAAAAAAATAGTTAGTACGTACAATTTTAAATATTTATTTGTTACGTTTTACTGATGAGTTTACCGTCACTGAAAGGTGGCCTACGACTGTATCTTTTTCCCAACAACATACAAAAGTAATCAGTGTGATTGATTTCATTGTATTATGCAAATTATAACAATTGATGTAATACACACTCACCAAAAAAATTTACTAGTAGAAGAAATAATCTAATTGAAGAATGGTTTTAAATAAAAAATTAACACTTATTCAAAATCAACGGGATCTTTTTAACGAGAAAATTTATCCGTTTGCATTATAAGTTATTGATTGAGAACTTACACTTTACAATGAGCAGTAAATGAATTAATGATATTCAATTAATATTATACAGTAATATGAAATTACTTTTATAAAAAAAACTATGACAATTACAGAAATCATTCAATATACCATAGTAATAAAATATTTTTTATACGCTTTGCGTCATATGTCTACCGGCGCGTTTTATTGTTGTTTAGCATATAAAATGTGTTTATGACATGTGTTTATAGAAATTGAATTACAATCTCCACATAATCACCAAGTAAGGTATTATTTACTTGTATATTTATAATTGATTTAAAAACAAATTCTCTTTGCGTCATGTTTGTGCTAAGTGCAAATTGAAAACATTAATTTTTGCATTAAATTAACTCACTCATATTGTGGTATTACTGAATGATAAATCATTTTACTTATTGAAAAACAACTGAGAAAAATTATTCTATCGAAAAATGCCAATTTTATTTGCTACAGCCGAAAAACTTATCATACTAAATCAATTCGTATTTTACTAATAAAGCATAACTTTAAATTAATTTCTTTAAAATACCGTTATTTTTTTCAATCCACCGTTCTTAAATTTGAATTGTTTTGAAATAACACAGTTCAAGAAAAATCTTATACATGTGTTTGTATAATAACTGCTGTCTAAATATTCATAATTAGATAAAATAAAAACGGGCAATAAGTTTATTTTTTAGTAACAACACTGAATGAGTATATTTATCTATTCTATATTTGAATTCATTTGAATCAAAAACTATATCAATTTCATACCTTTCTATGTTTACGTTCAACGTTATAATATATTTATGTGATAATCATAAATAAATTCGATTTATATATGAGTTCACGATTTTCGCAGTTTTATTTGATTTTAAATAATACATAAAATTCTAAATTAAAATTAATTTGCGTTGAACTCTAGTTGTTACGATATGCGGCGTCTCTTTGAAAAATGCCTTCAAACAATAAAATAATAAAATTTTGATTCTACATGTATTATTCCTTAACATCATAAAACAATATTACACAATAAATTAACAAATTGCATTTCAATGATAGTTTGTTCACTCGACACAGCGTCTATAATTAATTGTTAATAAAGCATAAAAAACGGATCTAACGACATTTAATTCAAATCAGTGACTGCATTTATTTTTACAATTATACAATCTCATCTGAATTACACTGCAATAATTTTACTATTCACGAATGTGAAATGTGTTATTTACAAAATATCCGTAATGTAACTCGAAAAACAGTCGCCATGGCAGAATTATTTATCAAACACACTTCAAATAAACTCGGATATATTATTTTTGTAGTGGAAAAAGTATTGAAATGCTTCAATTTCTGCTTAATCGACATATATAATATAAATGAGAAATATTGTAAGATGATTTAATTACAAATACTGAAGAAATTTCTTAATTATAATACGTTACTCGTGTATAAAACTTTCCAGAAATCGTTTCTTGAATAAATATATATGGCCATTAACTTGCTTTAGCAGTCAGCTATTTTCCATTTTTTTTTTTTTTGAAAAGAATTAGCCTGATTCGATTTCCAAAGAATATTATTTTATTATGCAATGATAACTCATTTGATTTCGATATTCAAACTGTTAAAAAGAATATGTTAAAAATGCTGATGACAATCAAAAATAGTTCTAATTACTTTTTAAAAAATTTAAAACTTAGCGAATAAAAGTGCTATACATAGCATATTAAATACAATTTTGTATAAAACATAACCGATTTTTAAAATTTTTCTTTGATATTTTTAAATGTCATTACGTAGACATTCCTTGTTATATATTGACTAATTAATTTTGTTGTTACAAAAGAAACTTCATTCAAAATTAGTGTGCCTTGAGATATACTAAAACTTTTATATTTTTTTCAAAATTAGATCAATCAGAAGACAATCGAGTAAAAAAAATATTTCACTTTAACCAAATTATATATATATAATTGTTTACAATAGTATTGGCATGCATTATTAATTTAGCGGTTCGCTTGGAAAATTAATTAAACAATACATGAAATAATTGTTTGTTTATATTATACAATTCTTTAACATCAAATCAATTCTAAACCATATTATTTGTGAGGTAATATACAATTTCAACATAAATTTTATATCTTGTTTTGCATATACACCATTATTCCTCAACACTTTTTACGATATTAGAACAGTTTACTTCAGTGCATTAATATGTATTATCAATGTCATTAAATACCGTTGTTTTATGTTATCTGCCTTTTTTTACTATCGATTGATATTTTAGAGAGTTAATAATTAAAAATAAAGTTTATTTTATACTAATAAACATTATACTTCTCGGTTAGAGTTTATTCTCAGTACTATCTTGGGATTTTAAAAATTCAAAAATCGAATGCTAACTCTAGAGTGCAAATATTTTCTAGATGCACTGCATCACGTTAATTCAATTAACATAGAGTACGGAATAATTGATTCAAAGCCTAAACTTACTCAGCGAAGCATGCACTGAAACAACCACAAAGGTATTGTTGACCGTAACATGTGCAACGAAATTATTAATAATACAATAGATGGCGTTCAATTACTCTACATTTATAAATAACGAATTAATTTATTCAAATAACAATATTTTTCTCATTGAAGATAATATCACTTTCTGTAGATCTATTTATGGTCAGAGCTTTGATTAAGCATGTCTTATAAGAATAAAAATCTTTCAATTTTTACTCCATGATTTAATATTGAAATGCACATATTTTGTGTGTGCTTTTTTATACACCATAAAAAGCTGCAATTCTTAGGGTACATTACGAAAATATTATTGCTGATAATAAACGTAAGTGAAGGTCACATTTAAGGTATTAACTATCACTTCTTGATGGAACGGCATGATATTTTAAATAATAAAAACATTTTATTGATTGAATTGGCATTCACTTGATAGAACTCCATTATAACACGGTGAAAAAATAGCAATGTATTTTAGTTCTACAAAATTACTTTTACAAATATATTTGATAGCTATTTCGGCTCACGCCATCGCCAGAACTATAGTTCTAATAGTTCTGACGATGGCGTGAGCCGAAACAGCTATCAACTATATTTGTAAAAATAATTTTGTAGAGCTAAAATACATTGCTATTTTTTCACCGTGTAATAAAAACATTTTTCAGTCCACTAGTTCTGATGAAGAAATAAGCCGAAATAGCTATTAACTATATATATCTTTTTATAAAATTTGGTAGATTTGCCACTTTTTACCGTGTTCTACCAAGTAAGTTCCAATTCAATCAACTTGTTTAGTACTTATTTCCACAATATATTTTATTATCAGGTCCGGTTTCGCTCATCGCGAGCATCATTAGCTGTCAATCAGTTTAACATCATCAGATTTTGAAACTAAATGTTAAAAAAATTAATTAAAAAATTAATTCCAAAAATATTAAATTAATTTTGAATTCTGATCATCAAGAAAGAAGCAAACGATTTCTGGCGTAAGTGCATATCTGGTTATATAAATACGAACTTAAAATAGTTATTGAGCATATTTTTTTTCACAAAAGGTGTAGAAAAATCTTAATAATTAAATAACTTAAAACAGCTTTACTAAAATTCTATTTTTTTCTATTACAGGTAAGCAACATAACTCATCTAAAAATCTCCAATGCTCGACCGATACATTGATTTGGTAAGTAAGTAATCAGATGGTTGTATTAAGCTGTGGTTTTATACTTGTGGTCGCATTGCAACGAGCTTTGGCATTATTAAGTAAATTTTCAGAGCACTATATACATAGCTAAGAGTTTCATGGTTCTAGACAATACGATATTTAAAATTGATAACCTAACATTTGCACTTCGTAACAGCAATTTGATGTAATAATGTTTTATTTAAACCTATATGAGAGTAATAGTCAATTTATTCCAAATAATGTTTACGTATAATAGGAATTTTATTACGTCAAATAGGCTTTTCATAATTTGCCGCATAGTTTTTGATTACAATTAATAATGTAGAAACAGTACTGTAATCAAACTGCATAGAAAATTTGAAACTTTTATCAAAGCTTTTTATTCGCGACAGCTGTTCATTTCAAATTACTCGTTCAATTCCACCGAATCCATACATTTAAACAATCATTAATTTATAGTATTGTGCACGAAATGCATATATCGCGGTGAAAGCTTGCTTGTTCAATATAAACATACCGGCTTTGTGTACTGTAATTGAGTCTGCGTTTTCTATTATTCAACATCCTGAAACTTGATACAACATCGACTCACAATATTGCATGGATTTTATTTTATCGAATAAGCATATCCGCAATTGTTTTGACTTTTATTAGCAATCATTAGCCAAATATAGTATATCAATACAAATTACTTTTAAGATAATCTTTTCGACATTTTTTTTTTATTTTAGAGACATTTCTTTAAGGTCCTTTTATACAGTACACATTAAAATGTGCGCTTGTGAACAATTCAAGTGTGCAGCACATTGACAGAGTTTTCTACGTTTAAAAAATCAAACTAAAATATTATTATAATTTATGATATCGCCTGAAGATACTTGGTGGAATTTCAATATCATTTTTTTAATTTTTAAGCGATTCCACATGCTTTGTCACCAATGATATGTGTGATAAAATTCCTGAAGATGCCGAAAGGCGAAACCCTGGTGACAGAAAATGTGGAATCTTACAAAGTTTTAATAATTCAAATTTAAAATATCACTGTTTGATTATTAGAAAAAGATTGCTTTTCATTTCAATTTACTGATTGTAGAATCAATAAAGTAACAGACATTTTATAACGATAAGCGAAAGTCAGTAAGACGCCAAAATTATTTATCATCAATATTATTATCCAATATATAAAAATTTATTGGTATATTTGATTGGAAAGCCAAGAGAAAATTTTCGAAATACATACAATTTTTGAAATGTTTAACAAACCATTTGTCATTGATAAATTTCCGTGTTACTTCCGATATGATAATGAACTCTACAATACTCTTAAAAATGCCTGTGTTATCACTTTATCATAAATCATACGAATTTACACATTCAAAGAATTTATTGATATTTTCTTTGTGTTCTTATTTTCTTTCGAATATTCTTTTAGGTCTGAATTGTAAATGTACATTCATGTATTCCATTTACTCGGCACTTTGGGAGGCGTTGGACCGGAAAACCAATTTTCAATGACGCCATTACCTTTCATACACTCGATGGTTTTTGTTTGGTTTTGATTCCATCGAAGCAGTCCAGATCATATTAAATATGATGTTTTTTTATTACAAGATAACAGTTTTGTTAAAAGAAATGCCAAAATGTAAATAATTATTTCGAGTAAATCGTTTTCAAAATCTATATTGTCCGTTTTTTTATAATGAATCTTGTCAGATTTATCAATAACAACGGATAAGTAAATTGTTTTAATTCAAAAGTATAATATTATATATTGAAACTATGAACTATGTATAGAAATTTCCAATATTAAACGTACTGTACGTTTTAACTTTTTTTTTCAGAAATCAAAAATGGGCATTTGTAATTTGAAGAAAATTCTAAATTTTTCCTAAGTGTAACCAAAATTTTGATAGACAATTTTTATTGGGATTTCAATTTAAATTACTCATAACATACACTTTTGACAAAGACACTGCAAGAGCCGAAAGTTTTGGAATAGTCGTGTAAAAAATACCGTGATTCTTACATACGTAATTAATTTAAAAGTGTTACAAATGATAAGCACATTGTTAAGTACTATTTCAACAATTTTATATTATTCAAATCATGACTGGTATCACTCATCTTGAGCATTAACAGCTCGTGAAATGATGGATATTATTTAAATAAATTGTTCATCAGAAAAAATATTTTATAATATTAACCGTTTTTTATTTTATTGTGGCGCAGATTCTAATGAACCGATAATTTTCAATAGAGGATATGAGCAGTTTAAAATTTCACTAATTCCAGTGCTTTATGATAAAACACAAAATTTTGCAGTGAATTTTGAAATATCTGATGCTCATACTGAAAAAATATACAAATCAATTCGAGAAAAAAAAACACAATCAAAAATATCTACATTTCGTTCCGATACGAATACTTACTTTGCTACTAATATTACTGTACATAAAATCAAAGCTAACTTTATTATAAATAACAGTGTTATATTATGCTGTAATCATCCAACATTTTAAAGCGTATTATGAGTGTATCTGTTTGCTATCTGAAAAATTAAATCATCCTGCAAAATTTTGCGATCACGGTATACCTTGAACCCGTTGCCAATATTCTTGTTAAGTATAACACCAAATATGAAAAACTTTTTTTGTATGTCTCACAACTTCGTGTATAAGTATTCACATGGTGATAATGTTAGTGGCGGTCGCATTTTCATTGCTCTTCAATTCCAAATGGCTCAATTTTATCTCTTATACAATTTCCATAATCTTCTCCACAAATTCTATTCTGAGAAGACATTGACGACCAAAAGGAATTTTGCTGGGATATGGAACAACACAATAGAATGTAAGACGTGAAATCAAAAACATTTCCGTTCGTATATTCGTTTTATGAATAATTTTACCTCTAATAAAGTTATCGTTACATCATATTTGTGGGTATGTATCATGTTGCTAGAATAATAATATATAGAGTAGAATGTCAATTTAAATTATTTCTTACGCCTGCGTTTTTTTGATCAAACTATCCAAATAAACAAACTACAATATGTTTATTTATAAATGATTTCTGTGATAAAATGAAATGAGCTTTTTTTCTATCAATTATATGGTTATGGCTTTCAATAATGGCGCGTAAAATTTAAAAAATATACATAAATATGTACTAATATGTGACGTTAAAAATTCTCTTCTATTTTTCCTCAAGGAATTTAAAAAATATATTAAATCTCGCACATCTAAAAATCAAAACTAAATTGCTTGCTCCAACGTCTGAAAAATCATCACAGAAAAAAAATAACATTCTTATAAAATGAATAATCCCACAGAAACAAAAACGATTCTTTTAAATGTCGTATTGCTGAGTATTAAAAGTTGGTCATAATAAATTGAAATATATAAGATTACATTTAGTTCTGTAGATTGAAAAATTGTAATCGCTTTAATTTGTTAAGCAAACAAAAAAGAAAAAAAACATGAATCCACTTACTGTTTTCTGTCCAAATCAAGCTTACTGTGACGATAAATAATAATTGTTTAATTTTGTTAAATCCCCTAATGGAAAGTTTTCAAGTTTTTCCCAGTACAATATTGTCTGCCCTTTATTCCTTAAGCGTTCTTGTGAAGTCTTTTTCTGACATGCCCATTAAAAGCGAATACGGCTATAAAACAACTGAAAAAGTATAGATCGATCCACCAATAAAAGAACAAGTTGCTCTCTTTTCATTGGACATAAGTATTTATTGCGATTTAGGCCGACTTGCACGACTTTTTCACGTTCCGTACGTGAATCGAAAGGGTCTTGGCTCGTAACTTCGAGGCCAGTCTGTTTATTGGCTTGTATTTATACTAAATGATGGTCAACGTTTTATGTTTTATCTTTATTTTGAGTCATAATTTACTTATGCATAGCGCTTACAACGGAAGTACCATTTCAAAAACATTATCTCGACTTCAAAAAACACCTCAGGGTATTCAGCTAGAAAGGTTAAATCAATAAAACGAAACTAATTCACTGAATTATAAAAAATATACTACCCTCTTGAAGTATATCTGTAGTCTGGAAACCAAAAAGTTTATTGATAAAATACAATACACAGCTTTCAATCGTGATTCAGTCCACGATCTATGGACAGCCTACATCTTTTTAAGCCTTTCATGTTAATTTTTATCAGTCAAATAATACCAAAGTTAAATTGTTGAAACATCATCAGAGTTTTGCACTTCGGTATCTTCAGGTATTCAATCACAGTGATGCAATAGAACTTTCACACAATAAATAGTCGGTGAAGTCCGGAGCACGAGTACCAAAACATTGAATTGTACAAACTTTCAACAATTCAAGTTTGGTATTAAAATTCCGTTGGTTGATATTTTTATTTCATTAATTATTGAAAAAATAATCATAACGAGTTTTTTCCAGATAAAGCAAGTGGTATAAACCCATTAAAATAATTAAAATAATTGTCAATGCATACAACATTCTAGTCTATACCGCTTAACTTCCTTGTAGACTTTCTTTACCAAGATAACAGTTAAAGACAGTATCAAAGGACATTCCACTTTAATTCCGATGAAAACTCTTTAAATCGACGTATTGAAGCACAAATCACAATGAAAAGGGCTTAGATTGTTCAATTCACAATACATTCAAAGCTTCTAACGTGAAAATGCTTAACGATAAATATCGGTCAACAAAGAAAAGTTTCGTGGACCGAAGAAAATTCTATATATTTTCGCACAAATGTATTCTTTTAACACGAAAATAATTTGCATCTCATATGAACAAAATATACATTTAGAATTTTCTTAATTAGTTTATTTTTTTAATAATGCAAATATTGTAATGCTTTACAATAAACAGGCTACCAATAATCTTACAGGTGTATATTTTAACAGGATCTTTCGAAAAAAGGTCATGTTTGTAAGAAACGTTTTTGACAGTTATTTTGTTAGCTTAAACACCACCAACCACGATCGTCCTTGCGTCTTACGCATGCGCGTGCTAATTTTTAATGATATTTCATTTCCTATCAATAAAAATGGACAATATTATAAATTCATTTTATATTACAATCATCTTACTTGTAATATGATCATTATTTATGTAAGTATAACAACGTAATAATAGTACAATAACTATTTACAATTGAACGCCATCTGTTGTGTGAACTATTGAATTATATTTTATAGCTATTACTTCGTTATGATCGTGTAATGTTTGAATATTTATATATCTTTGTATATTTTATGACGGAGTAATTTCAAAAAGGGCTACGCTTTTAGTTTGGATTGATTTGCTAACTGGCAACTCTTCTACTGTCAAAGCAAACTAAATTTGTTTTCTTAATTAAAACGCACAAAAACAACATGGCCGAAGTTTACCATTCTTAAATTGAATTGCCGCTTTGTGTATTCGCGCGTGCAATGAGTACTGTTTTTTTGTTGCCAGTATTACGTCGATTACAACCCAGAGCTTTAACGCTGAGATTATATATTTTTAATTTCCGTTGATTATAAATAATGTGCGGGAGAAAAAAATAATAAAAATTACCTCTATGATTTTTTCTGGTTCATAAATGTACTTTTGTTAAATTGTGCTACAAGAGCAAAAGAGTTCTGTGCGTATTGACTAAAAAATAATTACTCATATTGGTACAATTACAGTCTTCATTGTTTTTCTTTTTACTGTTTTTTTGTTGAAAATGAGATTCATTTTTCTATATTTAAATTGAGAATTTGAAAACAATTATTAAAAATGTTTTTTTTTGAAAGAGTATGATAGATAATTATCTCTCAAATATATTTTAGTAGCTAAAGAACTGCTCGTGAAAAAAGTTGTTTATATGTGCTTTGCAGTCAGAAATGAGTAATAACGACCATTAGGAATTTACATAGCTCAGCCAGACATACAAACAATAACCAATTATTGGAAAAAAGTCAACGTTGTCAATGCAAAATATCATTTAACCCTTTCTATGCCTGAAGTTTTATTATGGCCAGATACGAAGGGCCGCGATTTTATTTATACTTGGAAGCTCTTTTTAAAATCGATACTTCGGTGATTATAATACAAATTATTTCAACTGTAAGTATAACACTATGATCCTAAGAGATGTCGCTGTGTGGTTTAAATATTCAAATTATTAAAATTGTCGACCTTGTTGAGTTGTAGTGTGTCTTAAGTGGACCGTATATATACGCGGATTTTGTATGGCCGGCACTGCGCTCACGGAATTATAGACCGCATTTATTTGTCTCCGGCAGATATCCGGTTAAATTAAAGGCTCAAGATAAACGCTCAATAATCCTTCAAACTTCGTCGGGTTTTCTTTTAACTAAACACCAGTTATTTTGAGTCACATTTCCGAACGAAAATCATGATTTTTCTCAAAATGGCGTACTATAATACGCGGATTGCACTTTTTCGTTAACTTTGAATGAAAT
The DNA here is from genome assembly GCA_028555115.1 of Himalopsyche japonica. Taxonomy (NCBI): domain Eukaryota; kingdom Metazoa; phylum Arthropoda; class Insecta; order Trichoptera; family Rhyacophilidae; genus Himalopsyche; species Himalopsyche japonica. The sequence continues at coordinate 767,581 of JAHFWJ010000700.1, read as the reverse complement.
TAAATCAGCAAATTTATAGAATGACAAATATTCATTGACCACAGAATGAAGATTCTCGAAATTTTATATGAAACTATAGTGACGTCAAGAAACTTTCGGCGTCGTACCAGCAGCCACCATTTTCAATGAATTTGCAAACCAAATAATATTGATAGAAGGCAAGTTTCTTTTACCTTGTGAGTCCGTTTTGAATTTAGATTGTACTCGGAAGTCGAGGCCCTTTTTCTTTTGCGAAACATATTACAATGTTGAACGTGTTTGAATAAAATAAAACTATCATTCCAGACCAAGCACTTTATCATGTAAATTTATACTCTTCCATCTATTCGGGGAATATTCCGATCCAATGTTATCAATTTACTAGCGAATATATATAATTCAACTCCTATAAAATATTGGCTTATTGTTACAACGTCATTTTTATATCCAAACAATGATACCTATTCTATTTCAGTTGGTATTAAGTGCCTTACGCTTCTTGTATTGTAAATTGTTTTATCAACGATGGATTGTTCATGTTAATTTTTAATAATGACAACAAAATAATCAAAATATTTACAAATTGCATTAATTCTTTTATAGTTAATTGAACTGAACTGATCTATTTATTACACTTGAATATTTTTCCTAGAACAACTTGATATATAATATATATATATATATACAAAATAATATGTTTTATAGTATTCTAAATTTTAAATTTCAATCGGTTATTTTTAGATAATAAATGAATAGACTGATAAAACTAGGAAAATTGATTATTTTTTTTCTTATATTTTTTCATGACTTTATAGATGTGTATGTCACTTTTAATGTGTTAACTGTCACTTCTTGATGGAAAAGTATGTTATTTTAAATGCTAAGAACACATTTTTAGTGCTTATTTCCACAATATATTTTTGATCAGAACCGGTTTCACCTTATTTCATCACGATCATTATCAAGTTGATAATAATCGTGATGTTTTTATTATTTAAAATATCATACTTTTCCATCAAGGAGTGACAGTTAACACCTTAAAAGTGAATATATATTCTAAATGTTTGAGATTGAGATAATATATATAAGGAAATCGGATTAAACAATATCTTGAATCTGATCAACTCATGACGATTAAATATGTGAAAACTGTCGATTTTTTTGTACATAACAATCCTGTTTATGATTTATAATATTTTTAATTAACTATAACTTTATTCGATTTTAAAATAAAATATTCTTTCTTGATTACGTTAATACAATTTAAGCTCATACAAAGGAATGTGATGTAAAAATAAAATAAACTAAAGCTTTTTAGGGTAGTACGGACAAACCTGGCGGTGCGTTGAGAATAAGGGATCTGTAATTAATGAGCAGCTCCCTTAAAGGCTTTGCCGCAGTCTTATCAACGTAATCAATCAAAAGCTCTCGCAGGTAATATGGAGACTCTTAATTTATGCACACACTTTGAGAGTTTGCCATAAATAATCAAAATGCAAATTTTCAAACCTACCTTCTTCAACGCAACCGTCAAAATAGATTAGTAAAGTTCGTTGATTTTTCACCATCAAATGTTAATTATTGTTTTTCTTAATCATGCTAATTTCGAAACTGAAACAAATACAAAGTTTGTTTACAACTGAAAATTGAATAAGGACACAGCTTCATCAGTTGTGACAAACAATAAATCACATATTTTATTACGTTCATCAGAAGCAATCTTTTCACCAGCTATATCATTATATATGTGTATTGTAAATTTATATCTAAGTTTATTGATTGAATTGGCATTCACTTGGTAGAACTCCATTATAGCACGGTGAAAAAAATAGCAATGTATTTTAGTTCTACAAAATCATTTTAAAAAAAAATGTTGATAGCTATTTCGGCTCTCGCCATCGTCAGAACTACCCTATAACTATAGTTCTGACGATGGCCTGAGACGAAATAGCTATCAACTATATTTTTTTTTAAATAATTTTGTAGAACTAAAATACATTGCTTTTTTTTTTCACCGTGTTATATCTAAGTTCATGAAATTCTATTCTCCTCAGTTTTCTGTGAAATACTATAGTAAAATTCCCTAGCTGAAACATTCATTCATTGGTTTATCAACCTCTTAAACCTATTCATCAAAATGGACGTGTACAATGTAATCGTTTCACAGCTCTTCTGTTTCGAAGATATATAATATATTTTTATTCGTATCATTAAATGATCTTTAACATCAACTGCTGTCAGTAACCGCTTAAAGTCAGATATATTTAAAAATATCTATTGATTACCTTTATTATGAAGTCATACGCTCTACGTAAGAAGCGAATTGTATTTTACGATATATTTTCCTCGACTATCCACTTCTACCAACCTTTTATAAAATATGAATAAGCCAATATCATATAAATTATTTTCAAAAAATAATCAATGATAAATTAAAGTGTCTCTTTATTGAACCATATTACGTTATATTTAAAAGATTAAATTTTAGGTCATACATTTTATTCATTGAATTGGCATTTACTTAGTAGAACTTCATTATAACACGGTAAAAAATAACAATGTACAGAAGCATATCCACTCGAGCTAAGGATCATATTCAAAAAAAGTAGATTCACAATTTGCAAAGCACTTTATAAAAGAATCGCATAATACTAATTTCAACTCAGCGTCTACATGTTTACATCTTTGTAATAAAGACCGCAAGATGACGGCTTTGGAACAACTGGAAATCAGTAGATATCAATTGTCACACTAAATTTTAAATGAACAAACAAATACAAATCGGTCGCCGCTTCTCAGACCATTGCGAGGGGCTATTGCCTTCCCGTAATAAACCATCTCCTTCCAATATTTAAGCTTATTGAAATTGCCGCCTGTTTAGTTTCATTTACATTTTTTAATTTTTTTAGTATTATTGCTAGCAGGAAATATGCAAAGTTGTTAAAACAGAAGAGAAGATGTATTGTATACTTTTTCTACACAGCTATATATAGATAAGCAAACTGACGGTGGCGTGAGCCGAAATAGCTATCAACTATATCATTTAAAAAAAATTGTATTAAATTGTAATTTAACTGAAATACATTGCTATTTTTACACCGTGTTAAGGTCATATAGCTTTAAAGCGCATTAAGTAATTCGAGCATTAACTTAAATTGAATAGATATCAAAATAGTTCTTGAAAATGATAAATCTAAAGCTCTTGCGGGTGATTTTATTCCACGTAAAAATCGGGAGCGTAGGGCTATTTATTTCCTTTGCGATAAATTTCAATTAGGACGGTGGTGAGTCCATAAATAACTGCGGGGCAAGCGGGTCCATAAATAAAGATTTCGGAACTGCGGAGTAATTACCACCTTAATTCTAATAATTATTAATGATGCTGTTTACATTTTTTATCATCACAATACGAAAACACATTATCGATATATTCTTTTCAATAAATTTCATGTTTTCTTGGTTATATTTTGGCAGACAACAGACTTTTAAAATTGATTTTTATTCAGACTCTCGGAGAAAGAAAGAATGGGGCTATTGAATGGACTTACAGTTGAACAATCGCTTAGAAGAAAACTACTCTTAATTCCTATATTATCATTTATTGTTAACACGGCTTTTTAAAAAGGTTATCGTATTATCAATATTTTTAGCATACCTTAACCCAACACATTATGTATTAGAACTTATATCGTTTATTTAGACGTTGGCGTTTTTTTGCGTTGATTTAGCTCTAAATTATAATATCAACTAAAGGTGATTGGTGGAATTTCAATATCAAACAGAACTGAATCATACAAAGTTGTAAAAATTCATATTAAATCTAACTGTTTTCGAAAATGGAAAATACTGCCATGGCCTCCCTTATATGTCATAACTGTTACATCTCGCTTTTGTATTTTTTGGAAACAGTTTATTTTCATATAAACAAATTTATACACGATTATTTTTACTTATATTACATATTAAAAATATATTCATGAAATGGAGTTTTATAAGTAGATGTAATATATCGCTTCATCAACAATTATAATATTATAGAGTTTTAGTTATTGCGAATCCAAATTCATATTACAGTATATCTACAATATGAGGCACTTTATAGCGTAAACAAAAAAAAAGATAACTGCACATTTCCTGTGATTATTCATATAATATCCAAAATATTGATGCAATTAATCACATTCGCTAAAAGATGTACCATCTTTTATAATTATGCATTCTAAGAAACAAAAATTAATCAATCAATCCACAATAGCTCTGATAGATTGATGTGAAATCACGGACATCGAAACTAACGAAAGACGATGACTAGCCCGCAAGAGTTTTGGTAATTTACATATTTTTACACACTTCTAAGTGTATCTTTCCCAAATTTATCATCATTTCAGATTAGCTAAATATTACATGTTGTACGGATAGCGCATTATGTACGGAGATACTAACCTCGCACGCTACTGTGGTAGTTGTGGAAGTCTAAAAACACAAACCAGCAAGATTATGTAGTGTCCCACCCCTTTTATTCCTCCACCCATGCGAAAGCTCGATCAATAGAGCGGTTACCTGAAGCTTTCACTATATCCTATATCCTACAACAATCTAAAGGTATGATATAGTACAGCCTCTAAAACACTTTCGACTTGTATATCTTAATATATTATGAAGTGTTCTTTGTAAGGCATAATATAATAAAAAAAATATATAGGAAAACAGATGACTGATCGTATTTACGTAATCTATCTATCTATCATTATATATATATATATATATATATAAATGAATGTCTGTCTGTCTGTCTGTCTGTCTGTCCTTTATTAACTCCTACACCATTAATCCGATTGCGATAAAACTTTGTCGAATTATTACTTAGACTACCGGGCAAAAGATAGGATACTCTATAATAATATAATTATATAGGATAGGATAATTAATTGAATATTTACGAAAAACATGTTTTCATACAAGACTATTGTAATACAGAATGGCCATTCATGATACATTGTATCCATAGCAACGACGAAAACAAGAACGACGCAAATCTGTCAGATTCACTCACCTGTAGGTACTTACGTAAGGTACTGAATATTTTGAAACAAAGTTCGATTTTCGAAAAAAGTATTTCAATGTTCTATTTTTTACAGACTTTTTTGTTTTAGTTTTATGTCGCATGACAGAACGAATTGAAATAAATATTACGTATAAATCGTGTGTGATATAGAAAGAATTTATTCAATATATCAATTATTTTATTTTTATTTTTCAAAAGTGAATTTCAAAACGTAACATTCACTGTGAAATCAATTATGCCACCCAAACGAAAAGGCATAGGTCAGAGTACAACTCAAACACGAAAGAAAAGGGTGAAACAATGAGGTTGAAGTTGATAATCGTCGGATTGTACCGTATTCCCAGCTTCTCTCGAAAACGTACACAGCACACATCAACATCGAGTATTGTAATTCAGTGAAATCCATCAAATACATTTGTAAATATGTCAACAAAGGAAGCGATATGGCAGTTTTTGGAGTGGGAAATTCAACTGCATCTATCGATGAAATCAACCAATATCAACTGGGACGCTACATTAGTAGCAATGAAGCAATATGGCGCATTTTATCATTTCTAATTCATGAACGGCATCCACCAGTTACGCATTTGGCAGTTCACCTTGAAAATGGACAGCGAGTGTACTTCACAACAGAAAATGCACGTGTGAGAGCATTGTCGCCACAGCCAACAGCGTTAACTGCATTTTTCTTATTGTGCAGGGATGATATGTTTGCAAAGACGCTACCTTACTCTTAAGTGCCAACATTCTACAGATGGAATGCATCAGAAAAAAATTCAACGTCGCAAACAAGGTAAAGCAGTTGAAGGACATTACAATGTATATTCAACCGACGCATTAGGCCGTCTGTACACTGTTCAACCAAATAATTCAGGATGCGTTTACTTGCGATTACTGTTAATCAACATACGTGGACCAACATCCTTCCAAGAATTGAGAACAGTAAACGGTCGAATATGTTTCATTTATCGTGAAGCTTGCCTCGAATTAAATCTTCTAGAAAACGATGCACATTGGGACACTTCACTCGCTAATTCATCGAATACTGCTGACCCACAACAAATACATGCGTTATTTGCAGTAATATTAACAATTTGCTTTCCATCCAATCCAAAAGATCTTTGGAAAAATACAAAGACTACATGAGTGAAAATATTTTACACAGTTTGCGTGAAACAATTCAAAATCCACACGATCAATTCACACCAAACGTGTATAATGAGGCATTGCTATTGATTGAGGATATATGTTTAGTAATCGCTTACAAATCATTGGTACAATTGGGAATGGCTGCGCTGAATCCATCTGAAAACGACTGACGTGATCGTGATTTCCAACGAGAAACACACTTTGATGTGAATGAATTGGGTAAATTTGTTCAAACGAATCTTCCGAAATTGGTTTCAGATCAACGTATAGTGTATGACACAATCATGGATGCAATTACAAGTCAAAGTGGTAGATTTTATTTCATAGATGCACCCGAAGGCACAGGTAAAACCTTTCTCATTTCACTCATTTTGGCAGTCACACAATCACGAAAAAACATTGCACTAGCAATCGCATCATCTGGAATTGCAGCAACTCTTTTGGATGGTGACCGAACAGCGCATTCAGCACTGAAACTCCCATTGAATATGTAAATAATTGAGAAACCAACATGCAATATCAACAAAAATTCTTAAACGGGCAAACTATTGCTAAATGATTACTTACATCATGTAAAATCATTGTATGCGATGCATGTACGGTATAGCACACAAAAAATCATCAGAAGCATTTCATCGCACACTAAAAGATTTGAGAGGAAACGAACAACTTTTCGTTGGCGCTCTCATTTTATTGTCTGGTGATTTTCGACAAACTCTACCTGTTATATCACGCTCAACAGTGGCCGATGAACTTAATACATGTCTCAAATCATCTGTTTTATGGCGATACGTACATAGATTCACTTTGAAGTCCTATATGCGTGTGCAACTACGATACAATACAACATTATGCATCCGCTGAATGTTTCGCAAAACAATTGTTGGATATAGGAAATGGGAAAATGGCAATAGAGGAATCCACACAATGTATCACATTACTAGCAAATTTAATTGATTCACAAAGTTTTTCCAAATATTGCACACAATCATAAAAATCATCAATGGCTCAATGCACGTGCTATATTAGCAGCCAAATACAAGGATGTCAATGCAATCAATTTCAGCATACTGAATGAAATACCAGGAGAAGTAACAAAGTATAAGTCCATCGATACTATAACGAATCAAGACAAAGTCGTCAATTATCCAACAGAATTCTTGAATTCACTTGATTTGCCAGGCATGCCGCCGCATGTTTTAACATTGAAAATTGACGAGCCTATCAATCTTCTCCAAAACACAAATCCACCGCGACTTTGCAACGGTACCAGGCTTTCTGTAAGAAAAAAGATGCGCAATATTATTGAAGCTACAATTTTAAATGGAAAATTCAAAGGAGAAGGTACTGTTGCCACGCATCCCAATGATTCCGACAGATATGCCATTTGAATTTAAGCGTCCGCAGTTTCCATTGCGAGTCGCCTTTGCAATGACCATCAATAAGGCACAAGGACAGTCGTTACAAGTGTGTGGGCTAAATTTGGAAAATCCATGCTTCTCACATGGACAACTGTATGTGGCCTGCTCGAGCGTTGGAAAACCTTTTGATTTATTTGTGAACGCACAATATTGAAACATTGTGCATTCAAAAGCATTCCAATAAATTAAAACACATACAGCCGCCACTGTCAAATTTAGGTAAGAAAAACATAACCTCAGCTTTTCGCTTCTAATTGGTTCCGGCCTCACCTCAAATCCGACTTATCCAATTGCAAGGCGAGAGGCTCCCGACGAGACGCTTCCATAAACTCGCGGTTTCTTTTTTTTGAGTGGCATTGCAACGCATGCCGAGTACACGCTAGTATTATATACTTATGAAATTATCTTCAAATCTTATGTTTATTTATAATCACTTACGTTAGCTAGATCATATGATCAAGTTATCTTCATTTTTATGTTATTTGACTTATTCGACACATAACTTCACTAAACTTTGTTTTAAAAATACAATTTATTATGCAACCAGGTAGACAAAATTATTTCCTTAAAATATAGGGTGTTTTTTTAGAGGTAAATAACTTTGTAATGAAATCAACCCAAAGTGTACTTTATCGCTTATGGCCGTAGTGCGCGATACGAATTTCAAACAGGAAATGAATTTGCACAATTTGGAATCGTTGTTCAGACGTCAGTCTATTTATGTTGAAATACCAAACCAAACTAACCATAAACCACTTGACAACTGACAAAATGGCCACCAGTTAAAAAGTGTTGCCAACTTAAAGTTCTATACCTCTAAAAAACAACCTATATTACAGTTTTCAAATTATTTGTTACTCTTTCCCATTCACTTAGGATTTATTATTGTCAATTGAATAGAAACTATTATTTTTTATAAAACAAATTTTTTATCTAAATTTAAAGAAATATGAAATTTAGAATCATTTAAATTAAACCATTGATTAGTTGTATGATTAAAAGTTTTCATTGTGAAACTCAAATGATTGTATAAATAGAGTGAATTTCCGATGTGAATTAATGTATGAAAGTCAATTTTCAAAATATATATAATTTTTAATTTACATTTGAAAATATATACGGAATTAATTAAATTTTATAAATAAAATAAATTGCCACAAATAAACACCGAATCCGTCAAAAGGGTTGTTTATAACCACCCACAACGTTATCTATCATGTTTACTGTTCAATGAAACTTTTAACCAATAAATTATCATATCTGTAAATTAACACACTCTGATGTCACCCCATGGGCTATTTTTCGGTAAACTTACCCCAAAATTACGAGATTAAAGTGTCGTAATCGTAATTAACGCAATAAATATTGTTTTTTAACCCTCATCACTCTAAACTGCCACATATAGGCTACACTCTTCGATAACCGAGTTGAGGTAGGGTTGTAAAGCTTATTCTTGACCCGAATCATGAATCGACAGGTGAAGGAAGGGTTTGTCCGGAGCGTGCCGAAATGAGCTCAGCTTGGAATATAATAAGCCTTTGCAGGCTTTATAGAAATCTCCACGTTTTATTGTGCACGTTACGATTGTAGCATATTAAGTTTGTACAAAGCGCTCAGAAGCTTTTTACTGCGTGCTTTTTAAGTTAGCCCAATTTATATTTAGATAATTTAATAATAAATCACTAATACATTTGAAGGTTTGGCTTACTCAGCTCCAGTATTCATAGTCGTGATACTCCTATGCGGAAAACGTCAAAAATTGATTTTTCGGTCGAACTACCGATTGATATTGACATACTCTTAATGAATAAATAGAGGACTTCTAGTCAGTGCCTAATTTTATCATTCTTTTCTGAACCTCTCTGAACGCAATTGTAACTTCGTGACACAAAAACAAACTGTTGACATATTAAGTAAATAAGTCTTATTTTACTTGACTGTACACTTCTTCACAAGTCTACATTGAAAGTAGCCATAGCTTTAAGAGTAATATCACGTTATCACAATATTTGTTACCAAATTTTCTTTTTGTATATTTGTTTCACACAGCACAAGTCTCTCACACTATCAATCTCCCTTTCCCCTCTCACGCTTTCTAGTATTCAGGCATGGAAAACTGATTTTCTACCACTTTTTTTCAACACAATAGTGCGTAAAAAGAACACTTTCTTGTCTGACCAGTGACGTGCGTGAAAATATTCATAATATTACATTTCAAGCAATACACCATTGATTGTAACCACAGCCTAAATATCTAGAAAAATAGTAGTGTATTAAAATATTTGTCATTGATTTTTATTATATTATATCTTATATGATGTAAAATTTCTAAAAACATTATGAATATATTACACAATTAATAACTGTTTTTATATATTTATTTTTAACTAATTACACATTTTTTGAAATTTTATGTAATGTAGGTAAATGTTATTGCCTCCGGTTACCGTGTTCATAAGTTCATTCATATTTCAAAATGGACAATTTCAAAACTTTATTTAGAGATTTATGCTCAAAGTTATAAACGTCTTTGATGTTTACATTAATATTACCGAACAACGAATATTTATGAAAAGTTTAACACAAACGATTTACTTATTAATTACTCCTTACTATTACCTTATTAGCGTTGTTTGATCCATATTTTCTCTGGAAAAAGTAATTGGACAATATGATAACAAACAGTTATCGATTCCATTGCTACAACATACAGATAAATAAATGTCTAAAAATGGTTAAGGAAAAAAGAATCTTTTTAAAATGAAAAGAAAACTATTTCTTTTTTTTTAAATATTGTACAAGAACTGATGAATATATAATAGAAGGTGAAAAGCAAAACTCGAATCATTAGTGAAAAAACTTGTGGAAATGTGAAATTCAATGAATTGTAAATATATAAAAAAAACTTGCAATTTCCAGTACAGAAAAGAATATGAAATATATCTTGACCATGCTGGTTGCCATTTATAAACAAAATTTTTGTAAAATTTCATTTATTTTGGATTACTCCATATTTTGCTTGTTGCTCTAAAATAAGATCTTAAAAGATGATCGTTTTATTTATTGGTTTCATCTCCTCCTCGTCAGCTCACGTCATTGACGGTGTGACCTTCGATCGCGCAATCACTGTGCCTCAATGGCCTGGCGATTCAGCAGAAAAAGACAAAACTCTCCAACACGCAGTCAATTTTCTGGCAACATCTCCCCATGGCCGGCAATTATCGTTACAAGGACTTCTACTGTATAATCAATTTGAACATTTAGAAAGTTACTATGAAAATCGATTACACAAAATCCTCTTTTTCTAATCGATCAAATTTGTCTTTTTACTGTCAAGTGCCGAGAAATATATCGTGAAATAATTATTTAAATAGATTATTCAGATTTAATTCCTACCTTAAATACATTCTTTTATTAGAACTAGGTTGATAAAAAATATAGTGAATTTTTTAAAACGATAATAACCATTAAATATAATTATAACAAGCATATATGAATGGAGTATGTTTTGATTATTAAACAATGTTAAAGTTTAGACAGAACAATTGGATAGCTGAAAGCTCTTAGTACGCCTTATTTTCCGGATTGGCATAATGTTAAAGAATTTCGTACATTACAAAAATCCATCCCTTCGTACCAAAATCAACATATTTAACTGTATCTGAAACTATGCGCATTGCAACTTGTGCTCATGATCATTTTTATCGAAGTCATCGACGTTAGTCATTTGGCGACATTTCTGAGCTTTAAAGCACACACTTCACATTAAAAGCACTCAAAACGGTTTTACATCTTTCCAAAAAAACTTTGTTGTTTTAATAGAAAAGCTGAATTAAAAATAGTTTTTCCTGAAATAGTTGAAAATCGTGTGCAAAACCCCCGCTCGACTTTTTATGAAAAAAAACTTCATTTTAGATAGATTGTCATTTTTTTCATTATTTCATATATATAATTCCAAAAAAATATTGCTTAGTTACAAAAGAATAATTAATAGTGTTTTATATATTTATTTAATTTTTTCGAACTATTTAAATTTCTTACGTTTTCATATATGTTTATATTATGATATATAACTAACGGGTTTCGCCTCATTTTAATTGTATGATTCTCCTGATTGGTGTCAGTTAAAGTTAAACAGATAGGTTCATATAGCGCAATTGTAAATCATAGTGTCAATTAATTAACACCACTCAATTAAGCGAACAATTACCACGATACATTGTTACATATATAAAGGAAGATAAAATGTGTTTTAATTGCTTTTTAATTGGATTCGATCAGTAGATCACTCCATAAATTGTAACATGCACTTTAAATGGCAATTTTAATCATATTTCACCAGGAAATGATATCTCAACATTCCACAATTTTCACAAGACTTTGATAATATTGAATTAACTTTTGTATTAATTAATTTATGAAAATAACTATGAAAATTTCTATTTGTAAAACATATCAATTACATTCACGTGTCTTATTATTTTCACGGAATAGATGAATTAAAAACTCAATTTCTTCCATTAATGTGATGACCACGTGATATATAATCGTTTAATTGCTTAGATAATTGGAAAATTCGCTTGAATATTTGAAATTAGATTTAATTCAATCTAGCTCGTGTTCATGCAACTCGCTTAAATTAAAATGGCATCCATCCATTCCATCTTAAGGAAACTCATATGCTGTAAGCTGTCAATATGATAAGATCTCTCTTAGTTTATTTTAAATTTGACAATTAAAAGCAGACCAAGCAAGGTACAATGTTATAACCGACTAGAATATATGCTGCGCTTAATCTGATTTCCAGAGACAATATGTATTAGAAAGGATTTTTTATAACGCTATTTGCTTTTTCCACGACTCGTTTTATGTATCAAATAGATTGTGAAAAAATACACACATTTTCCACTGAGTAAAAATTCAAAAACTATTGAAAAAATATCAAGTGAAAAATCACATAAGGGTTAATTAATTGTGTTAATTTTCGAAATCCGATCAAGTTTAACCACTTCACTAAACGTCAGCCTGTATTTACAACTTCGTTAGCAATTGTTCGATACAAAATTTGCTAAAATAACAACTACAGTTAACAACTTAATCAAAATACCGTAATAATTTAATCTTCCGTGTTATATTAGTTAAAGCGAAACTGAATTGCCTATTAGATTGATTAGATAAACTCGGAAAACTTCACGTACTATTTTTTCCATCCCCTTTTCGACGCTGTTTTGAATTCCACAGTAAATATATTTCCAAAGGGTGTGTTGATTGATTGATAACTGTCGGCCCGTGGCCTGGATTAACTTTTGGCAATTAATATCGTTGATTAAAACCCACTATCGTCAAAAACTTAACAGCATTATCAACTCTGCTGAAGTGGCGAAAAGTTTCCCACGCCTGCTTATTGATTTATTAAGATTTTGTAAATTTACAATAGAACACCGAAAATTTTAAATTAATATTTTATATATTAACGTTTTCTTTTCGAAATTGAATAACAGTTTTGTATGACAATTCAATTTCGTCGAATTGAAGCAATTGCTGCGTCTATCTTATTACAATGATTTCATAAAAATCCATTTTCGCAAACACCAAACTGAAATCGATAGTTTTTTTGTGTTTTATTTGTGTTATATTTCTAAATGAGACGAAACACGTCTCGCAATTATTAACAAAGCTATCGCAAGTAATAAAAATAACGTATTTCTACAGTATTATCGCTGAATCCATTAATACTTAAGCCTGTTTAATTTACAATGCTTCGGAAGAGACAACTCGAATTTTCGAATCCCAAAATTAAGCACACGTTTCTTTTTACACCGCTATAAGTTTCCAAAGATGTTTTTTTTCATTTCTCTCTTTTTGGTGAAAGCGTTACAAAATCCTGGTAAACGAAGGAACTCTCGAAAGGTATTGATTTTTGTCTTAAATTCGACAGTGCGAAACATTCAGACAGAAGTTGTTCTCATTGCGTAACGTCAAAAGATTCTAAGCTTAAAATTATACCATGGAGCTATATTTGCAAAATTATTTTATTCCTACGCATACTTTATGATATATTGTTTTAACCCCGTGGCTGAGTGGTCAACTCTCTTGAATTCATATCTTTTACTGTTACTTTATTTTCATTTTATATGTGGATTAGTCTTGCTATACGTAATGACCAATTTTTGTAATTGTAGTAACCTTCAAAACATTGTGTTACATTTCTTCCGATTAACATTAATAAGTTAATTACCTAACTATAACGATTTATTTTTTTATAATATCAACTGAGCGTGTTGAGCTGAGGTGAATTTCAATTAAAAAATTTCGAATTTTTGAAACTTTTTGCTATTTCACAATTTTTCGTGACGTCATTTCTGTTGCATCCGTGTATTAAAAAAAACGCATGAAAATGTCGAAGCGCGAACCTAAGTCATAAGTGACAAAACATGAGGAGTCATACAAATTTTCAACAAATCAAATTTGACTATTTTTCTATTGAAGGTTCATCAAGCACCTTACTTCACCTTAAATGTACATTTCCTTTTGAGTTTCGTAATAAATATTCAGCATCAACATTAAAATTAAATTAAATTTCTAATGAAGTATAATTCACTTATTCTATCATTAGCACTGTATTCGAATTATCATAACATCATGTATTGTAATATATTAATGCTGTAAACGTGAAAACTTTCTCATAAGTAGCTAAAACATTAAAAGCTTTCACCATAGTTTATTTTTGTAAGTAACTCTAGCCAACACATTCGAGGTTAGGTTAGGTTAGGTCAGTTTAAAAAGCAGGTGCGGTGAAAGGGATGGTTAGGCATTGCAGTGTTACGAAACAAACATACGAAGGAAAATAGGTCATGAAACGTTCGAGCTTATGTATTCATTCACTTTGTTAAAATATAAACTCACTTTTTGCGGTTGTACTAAGAATAGTTAAAATAGATCAAATGTTTGTAATATTGTATTCAAGCAAATGATAAAACCACATGATTTATACAATATATTGTATATAAATACGTATGATAAATACGCGTAAACGTTTGAGAGCTCTTATATTGTAATATCTCATAAATTATTTGAAAAAATCATTAATCACTTTAATTATTTTTCAACTTGGAGATCAAACATTTGATAGAAAGACAACCGATCGAGTATCTTATCTCGAGTATATTCACAGTGCTGAACGTTTTATTTGAACCTTTTGACTACTATATTACGATTATATACTTAATTATTCTATAAAAATTTTAAGTATAAAAAATACAGAAGAGGGATGCCGTCGATAACGTTTTTAAAAATATTGTAGTTTTTAATTGTTCATTTTAGTAAGTCGTTTTATTTGCACATCGTTATATTCTAGGTGTAAATGAAATTACTGTCGTTGAAAAGGTGTATAAAAACACGCTTTAAATGAAATAGATTTTAAGTTTAATCAATGCTCTTTATATTATCATTTAAGCAGTGTGGTTATTAATACTATTGCATTTATGATGAAAAGAAATGATTGTTTTTTTTCCGAACACTTTAAAAGTCATAGATATCTGTTTCCGTAGTTTCACCAATTAAATCTATTTTGCTAATCTTAAATCTATCTTAAGTTATTTTTATAAACCATCAAAAAACAACAGTAACAATTTTAAAGTTGTTCATTAAACTGTTCATTAAATATTTCTTAAAATTTATTAACTGTTTTGTTAGTTTTCATTCGTAAACTTTTAAATAAAATATAAATATTTTTCTTTTGTAATTTCTACGCAAGGTTGGCGTATTGAGATAAGTGCTCCTGTATCGTGTCGAAAATCCCAAGGTTTTTCAGAGTCTGAATTGCGTGATAATAAATAAAATTTCACATAGTAAAATGTGTAAGTATTTTTATTATATTACTGATTAACACACTATTTTTTGCGCTTTCGTCATAGAGTCTTAAATTAGCAAAATTATAATCACGCATATTTGTAATTATCAATAAATCTTCGTTTTTTTTTACAAAACTCACCAATAATTAGTATTGCATTATTGGTTGAATAAACAAAAATTTCCGTATCAAATAACATTTAATAAATATTTATAATTAATAAGCTTAAAGTGAGCTAAAGGGGTAACGATAATGAAAATAAAACGTTAAAATTTGTAGGTTATTCAATTCATCCTTTCCTCGTTTAATTTTTATTTTAATCCGGATACTTACACAAGATTTCGATACTTCAGATGTTAATAAAATGAACCCCTTATTTACACTCCTGCAAATAAATCTTATTGCATGGTACAAATACATAACTAAAAGGATTGGAAACTACCTTTGAATGGATTTGCATCGTGTTATATTACTTGCAGTGTTTATAGTTCCATGCATTAAGATTTTACTCTTCAATGAGTATTTGAAGGTATCGATTAAGTTCTTACAAAGAAGCTTTTTATTTTTGCATGGCTCAATGAGGAGATAAATTTGAAAAAATCTTTCTTGATGATATACTTGATCTGAAAACATGTGATTAAAATAAACTTGAATAAAATCTAAGGGATAGTATTTCCGCATGTAAATATTTTAACTTATACTTTTACGAGATACTTTTTCTACGGTACGGGGAGTTTTTTGTGGTTCTATAAACATGCTTTTCTTTCATTCACGTTTGCACTTTTTTCTTTTGCTGCTTCCTTGTAGTAATTTCTAACGCTGTTTATTCGTGTTTTGGTGTACCTACAGTACATTGTTGCTTGTCGATGGCTTATTGTATAATATTTAATCACAAATTAACCATCTTTATCACTTCTTCTACAAAAAAATAATCAATAATTTCCTATCCTTAGACCGTTATGAAAATGCTGAAAATATTTTTTTCTATTTTTAAAGATATTTTTGTATATCTATATATATATATATATAAACAAATCACTTTTAATGTCTTAACTGTCACTTCTGGACGGAAAATCATGATATTTTAAATATTTAAAACATTTCCGCAATATGTTTTTGATCAGGACCCATTCCGCTCATCACGAGCATTGTCAACTGATTCAGTAAATCGTAATAAACAAATTGTGAAAAAAACATTTTTATTTAAATCGACAGTGCTATAACAGTTACAATTTCATAATTTTAATGTTCCAGATTTCATAATTTCATTTTTTTATATTTATCAGTAAAAATTTCGAATCTTTTAATTTGACAACGATCCTAAGTGCACAGCATATAAAATTTACAGTTAGAATTCGGAATCAGCAAATTTAACAAAAGCGAAAATCACTGTTAAGCTTCTATTTTCTTTCTTTTTTAACTGCTTTTAAAATTGTGAACAAACCTTAACAGTATCAAATGGAGAATTCATTACTTTATTCACTTCATTGAGAATTCTTATGATATTTCAAAATTGTATATTATTACTTAATTATAAAAATGAGCTCCAGGAAATGCATTTTTTTTCAATCAGGGACATAATTTAATTTTTTTTTTTGCGATAAAGATGCTATTTTTTTGATTCATCAATATGAACAAAGTTGAACCACAAAGAATATATGTACGTGTTTTTGAATTCAGCTACGCCTGGTTCCCTAATTGACATCGCTGTTTGAAAATTCATCGTATTATTTATTTAAAAGCAATATTTTATTAGTTTTATGAATGATATGACTTAATACAAAGTTTCAGGTAAATGTCGTTATTTTAAGGAGGTTTGGTAATAGTAAAATATAATTAATTGCACCATTACAAGTTGTAGCCACTTCAAAACTGTGGGAAACAAATACCTAAACTATAGAATAGTCACGAACTCACCACGAAAAATTCTGTTATCCATTTACATCACGTTGCAAAATACTGAACATATTTTTTTAAATGTTAATCGATGCTTTCATAGACTGAATCGTTAATCTTCAAAAAATCGGAGCTTAAAGAAAATCATATTATTGAAACAATTGTCTTAGTATTTGTTTTGTTGTCCTGAATAATTGATTGAACTCTATATTTTTATGTCAAGATATTAATGTTTTTCATTTCAGTAATTACTTGACAAATGATCTTTGGAATCGGTTTGATTACGACATTCTAAAAAAATATGGTTCTTTTTGACAACGGTGTGAAAGCTAATTTCTGTACTAAGTTAAAGCTGTGAAATTTCTTGAAGATAAAATGTGATTATATATGCCATATAAAAGCCTTGGATGAAGAACAAAAGAGGGCAAAAATTGTATACTTATTTGCTTAAATTCTACTAATGATTTTTTTTTTTAATTTTCAACTAAAAGATTTTTTTTATTTCAAAAACGAAAACAAGGGACAACCATGATAAAGATTATCATGTCAATTTCCGTACTTAAAGAAAGGTCTGCTCTTACTTGAAAATCGAAAGATATTTCCATTTGATGGTCGACAATTTCCCAGAGGAGCTATAAGACATTCAATGAGATATGTTTATGTAATATATTCACTGATAAACTAGAATTTTTGTACATTTATTTTGCCTCAATAATATCTTTTTTTAATACTGACATGTTTAGTAGCTGTTAAGCCTTGAATTGTTTTTACTATCTTTCTGGCGTGGTAAATATCTAGTGTCGTAAACTTTTAAAGAGACAGTTAGACTATCCATGAATAAATATTTCCGTATTCATTTTTACGCTATATGTACGAAAGTCGTAACCAAGATAAAGTAATTTTCTGAACTTTATTTGTCACCAAATTTATTTTATTTTTTAACTTTGATTAAGTTCTGTAACCATGATAATTTACAAGCTTAAATATGATTAGGGGATAATAGATATAAGATTTTTGTAAAAAAAACTCTAGACATTTAAGTTCACCTGTAGGTTAATATTTGAAGAAAAAAAACAATTATTCAAAAAATAACAGAGATTGCTCATTTGAAGAACTTTCTTGTGAGTAAATGCTAGAAATAATACAATGTTCTTTTGGTAAAACAATAAAGAACAGTTATTCAATCCGTAACACGTGCAATTTAATTTTGTATATTATGAATACCGAAAGACCGATTGTTTTTTATTTTCAAGACTAATATTTCTGTATTGAAAAATTATCTCTCTACCAGTTTTTCAATTCATACTTAAAATACTCTTAAGTATCAGCTTGCTTATTAATTGAATACTAGATAAAACAACAAAAAAAAATATTGAATCAAAAAATTAATAATCATCGATGTACCTTCAAAACCTAACCACTGTGATCGTACCATCAGTAAATTATCTTTGTTTTTTTCCAAACTCACAACACTTCGATCTTTTTTATTTCGGCTACTACTTTTGTTTTAGCCTTCTATGGAGTCGAGCGTGGAGTGATGTTAAAATATTACCTTACGCTTTCGCATCTAACAGCTGGAAATATTTCCTCTATTTGTAGCTCAAAGAAAAGCCTACAAAAGCTCCAAATTTGTACAGGATTAAAGCGGGTCAAGGATGAAGCTTTTTTCCACTACCGATGATAAACGCCAAAAAAAATATTAGTGATATCGACATTTTATTTTTTATTCTACTATAGTATTTTTTGTTTTTTTTTGCATAATAAAAATTCAAAAAATACACCTATTGGTGTATAGACTTTTTTTGGATTTTTTCCATACTAAAAATTTATTGAAACAAGCTTTTGAACTTAGATTATTAAATGGTTTATAAATAAAAAAAAAACATTAATACACATTATATTTGCTGAATAATTGATTGAGCTGTTCTTAGAAAACCTTTTATTCAACAAAAGCTATCGAAATGCATTACATAGTGACTTTGTACAGTACAATCGTGTAGTACATAAATTAACCAAATTCCATTTAATCAAAATTATAGCGATAATGCCATCCCAGAATAGCTTATATGTTTCGTGTAGACGTGAAAACTTGTAGTTTTTTTAACTTAAATTTTTTTTCAACGATACTCAATCTAGCTGTCCATTGCCTTACCTAGATAAAGTTAAACTACAAAATTGTCTTCCTACTCAGAAAGAAACTGAAATACTTGATACTTTCTTACATAGTAGAAGCAAAGGTCGATTGTGAAGCTGGGTCGGATAAAAAGGCATTCGAATATGGCCTCAGGAAGCTGCCAACGGTAATTACACCCAGGAGACTTCTCACACCTCCGTCGAACCCCGGCTTGGTCCGGGACCATTGAAAAGGCCCGAAATTCAACCCACAGTTCTCAGCTGTCTTACAGTATTATACTATGCCCGTTAAATTGGAAAGTCTGCTGTTCCCAGGAGTATACCGTTTCATCTATGATTTAAGGAGTATGTTAATCTGCTTTCGCCTAAATAGTAAGTAGATAATAACTAAATCCTTTGTTTATCAGAAGCGGTTAAGTTTGTAGTTAATATTAATGTTGTCTGGTTTCAAATCATATATTTAGATTAATTTGAAGTGAAGCTTAAACTGTTTAATCCGTTATTTTGCTTCGCTATTAATTTTTACGTTGAAAGTTAGGTGTAAGTTTTATGTTGGACAGATCGATTAATAAAAATTTATTAAAACAAACAAGACTTATCCGATTATAGTAATGAAATCGTGAAAAATAATCTCGTCAACAATAATTTCGATTTAAAATGCATACCAATGGTAATATATATTTGAATGTTGCGGGTTTTGGTTGGATGAAGTATTTATCTACTTCAATAAAAATTTATTACTCCAGAAATTCAAATAATATTGTTCTAACAATATTACGTCATTAATTCACAGCAGTACCTTGTAAGGCTTATAACACCCTTTTGATTTTTAAAATACATAATATATCATAGTACACGACCCTGTTTTCCTTTTATTGTTTCCGATTTCTATACAAACTAACATTATAATAATGTGAAGGTTAATTCAATTTGCAATTTTTTGTATCCGACAATCAAATTTTTACGTCGTCGTCGATAATAAAATTAGTTCAGTTCGTTGACTTAACGAAAATATCCTTTTTCTGACTTTGTCTATTATATATTAACATTTAATCACTGTTAAGATGTTAACTATCACTTCTTGGTTGAAAAGCATAATATTTTAAATAATAAAAACACATTTTTAGTAGTTATTTCCACGGTATAATTTTCGACCGGTTTCGCTCATCGCGAGCAATATCAATTGATGACTTTTAATCAATTGATTGATTTCCGTAATAAATCAGATGATTCCGTTCAATATTTAAGCTTATTGAAATTGCCGTATGTTTAGTTTCGTTTAAATTTAAATTTTAATTTTTATTGCTAGCAGGAAATAAGCTAGTTTCTTAAAACAGAAGACAAGATGTATTGTGTACCTTTTTTACACAACTATATATAGACAAGCAAATGTACGTTTAAACATAGTTCTGACGATGGCGTGAGCTGAAATAGCTATCAAACATATTTTTAAATTTTGTAGAACTAAAACACATTGCTTTTTTTTCACCGTGATACTTTTAATCCACTTTCTTTTCAAATTCACTCGTATACTTAGAAGCAATAAGATTCATAACTGACAACACGTGTATAATATAATTGTATTATATTTATGTAAATTTTAACAGTTCAATACAACAGTTGAAGAATCGTACGAAAATCTTATTCACGAACTTCAGCACGGTTGTGAAAGTTTACGTCACGTGACATGGCGTGACTTGACGTAAGGTCATGGGTGAAACGCCTTGCTGATGGTAATGGTTTGAAGGGGAAATCCTGAATAGCTTCGATACGGCGTTTCTAGCAACCAAGCCATTCTTAGAATTTCACATTATCCTTGATCCTACTACAATCACTATTGTTCTCGTATCATAAATATAGTATCAAACAATAAAATGAGTTAAAGATAATCTATTTTTATTTCAATGTTAAAGTGTCAATTATTTTTAGAAAAAATACATTTTTTTATACAATATTTCATTGCTAAAAACCATTTTTTAGTATATTGAATGAATCAACAATACTTTATTATCTAGAACAGGGGTGGGGAACCTTTTCATTTAAAAATGCCACATTCACTTATCTGATTCAAAATAAGCCCGCAGTAAAGAAAACGTTGACAACGCCTTCCCCTATAAACTGAATATTTTAATTCACAGTATAAATTAGTCAAAACACAATTTTCAAGAATCTTTTAAGAAAAAATACACACATGTTATACAAGTATATATATTTGAAGGAATCGTTCAAATTGGCATCGGTTAAAAGGCCGCACTAGAATAGTCAAAAGAGCTTAAAGCCACTGTTTCTCATGCGTGATCTAGAGTATAAAACTGTTTTTACTCATATTAACCTATTCTATATACTTATATTAACCTATTCACTGCTGATGACTTTTCGCAAACATTGGCGCAAAAATAAAATAACTCTAAAACGCTGCAAAACGTTACAGAACGCGCCTCGCATGATGAAGGAACTGAATAAGTTAATATAATATAACACTGGGCTTTCGTTATTGCGTTTATAAGGTCATTACATTGAAACCCACAGCTTTATTCTTTGAATTTTTATTTCATGTAGGGAACGGATTTAATTAAGAATATATGTTCATGGACAAACTACGTTACATTAAACAAGACAGCAAAGGTTTTCAACTGATCAATTAATAATGCTCGTGATAAGCAAAACCGATCCCTTCGAAATAATATTAAGTTATGATTTTTTTTGTAATATACTAAAACACTATAGGTTTCAATTATCTAGTCGAACTTCAGTGACATAAATTAGTGTCTATATTTTTATTTTAAACTTTGAAATTTTACAGTAATTAAATTGGATGAACTTGTTATATTAATCGAATATTCAAATTAAACAAACCATATTATATGTGCCTTGACTTGCTTTTATATTTATTAATAACGCAGCACATACACACACACGTTCTATACGTTAGTTAATGTATAGAGAAACAATGTATGTTAGAGCGTAAGTTTTCAGTATTTTTTTTACAGTAATCTTATATGTGACGCAAAACATACACTCACTGATTTGACATTTTGAACGAAAGCTTTCAAAAATGTTAAGTATTATTGCCGTTAAAAATAAAAATAAAGAAGGTTTTTATCTTATTAAAAAATAATGACGTTACCTTTCTAATACGGTCCTTTGTTTCACCTTTAACAGAGTATCAGAAACTACAGAAAACGTAGGTGAAACTTTACTTTCAGACCTGACGGTTGCATTTGGGACAAGCCTCTATGAATTATTTATATTCCAACATGGATAACTGCTTCATTTTTGTTGTACAAGCCAATTTGTTTTCCACTTGATATAATGTAACGAGACCGTGGTGGAAATATATATAGTGAATATGACTTTCTCATCTCAATATACGTCAGTATGAATCATATTATTGATTTCGTATAACCAAGCGTAGAGTTAAAGTTAGATAATAAAATCTTGTATTTTTCTTGAAATAGACTGTAAAGTATATTTCATATTATTATTAATCACCATATGTATGTAACACAGTAGGAAATACATTGTAAATACGTTGCTCACGAACTCAAATTTCAGTACGAAAATAAACTGATTTATAAATCGAACTAAATACTTTCTATAGTAAGAATGAAGGTATGTAATGTAAAAACTTACCTCCATCATATGTTGTCCTACAACGATACGTAACGATGCACTATAAACACGAATGTATTCAACACATAAAGAAGTATTCTATAGGCAACAGTTTTTTTTCTTTCAGTAAAAATTCAAGTTTAATATCCATAACATGAAATGTTTTTAAATATCGACATGAATATTAAAAATCTTTTTGTGTTTATTCATTGATCACACGTTTTTCGGCTTATCAGTCAGTGTCAATCATTCGGTGCTATCAAAGTTTTTTTTTTCTTGTTGGGTGACGTTTGAACAAACATAGCTCAATGCCATATGTCAAAGTTAGGGGCACTTTAAATCTCCGTCGAGCAACATGTTTAAGCCTTTGAGATAACACAGAATCCTCTTTGTGATGGAAACAACCTTTTTGTTTCCGCTGACCTGCAGCTGTTTCCACTTAGGTGAAGGCTAGGGAAACTCGCCTCCGTCTGAATTCCAATACATATAAATATACAATTTTTAAGAAACACAGTTTAAACAAATTTATAAAAGTATTTATAAAAAATAATAAAACAACTACAAATACTCTCTAGATAAATTACTTCAACTACGTCTTTACTAACTTGTACATAATTAACTCATAATATAATAGATACTTGTTAGGTAAGTGATTAAATATTTTTGTTATAGAAAACAATACAAGAAATTTATTATCGTCGCTATTATTCTATTCAAACTAAAACAATGCCGCCCAACCGACATCTTTCATTTTTGCACGAATAACATCAAAATACTGTATAACTGAAATATTCTATAAGCTGAACGCTTTATATTTTTGGCTATTTCAATGATGATTTCTGACATGGGAAGGCATTTTTATGTTGATAAAATACGATTTTTATACAAACTGGTTTCAAAATAATCAGTAGTAGCTTCGTTCAGCGCGTGATCATTTCCAATTGATTAAAATTGTATATTTACGGTTATTGTGATTCACGACAATTCCGAATGCATATTAAACAATTGGTTCATAGTTATGAAGGAATTTAACCAAAAAGTATTTTATTTTCTTATCATATTAAAATAATTTGGAACCAATTATATCTATCATTGTATAGTTTGGTGTACTGGAATCAGTCGTTTTCATTTTGCTATTAATGTAATATCTTCGATTTATCTTAGTTGTAAAGCTATTTATACATTACTATAACCACATGACAACACACATGATTTTTTAACCATAACAAAAGCTATTACAAAACTGAAAACAATGTCACACTTGTTGACGTTGTTCATACCTACTGTCAATTGTTCGTAAACTAAATTTGATTTTGGAACAAACTATTGACTAAATGAAAACTGAAAAAAAACTCGCCAAAATCGATTACTTTGAATCTAACCTAATAATAATTTAAATAAAAGCTTTTGCAAAACTGTCACACTTTTAGGTTAAGAATATCTGAAGACATTTTTCAAACCATCGATTGTAGCGAGTAGTACAGTTCTTTTAGTACACTTTTGAGTGGCATTGTAACACATGCCGGATACACGCTAGTTTTATCATAAATATACACGAATTCTGACATTGAAGAGATCGACTGTTAAATTTCAAAAGCTACTATCTGCTAGTAAATAAAACATCTTCACGAAGATTAGAAAAGATGTTTTTGAGTTTAGTCCGCTCCACAAACACTATAAATTAAATATGATCAATTAACAACAGTATTTTAAAGAAAAAGATTTCATGAAGCAACCACTAGGTCTTAAAATTGAGTAAGTTAGAGAGACTTAATTAAAGTACTTAATTTTTGTTAATCGTCCCTTATAACTTATATCTCCAATTAAAAAATAAAATGCAATGTAATTTATTCATTGAATTGGCATTCACTTCTTAGAACTCCATTATAACACGGTGAAAAAAATAGCAATGTATTTTAGTCCTACAAAATTATTTTTTTAATTATAGTTGATAGCTTTTTCGGCTCACGCCATCGTCAGAACTACATCGTAGAATAGTTCTGACGGTGGCGTAAGCCGAAATAGCTATCAACTATAATTTAAAAAATAATTTTGTAGGACTATAATACATTGCTATTTTTTTCACCGTGTTATAATGTAATTATTGGTAAAATATTTTAAGGAGTAAACTATCTCTTCTTAGTGGAAAGGCATGATATTTCAAATAATAATTACATGTAATTATTATCATTAGTATTATAAATATTATTTCCTTAATATATTTTATTATCAGAACCGGTTACGCGTATCGCGATCATTATTAACATCAAATCAGTTGAAACTAAAAAAATAAAATGATCGTTGTTGGGAAAAAAAAAAAATTATCAGTAGTACTACATATCCATTCACTTAAAATTTCTTAAAAATTGAATTTTTTTCGAGAAACATAAATCATAAAACACGTTCAGAATGAATTTGTACGAACTTGTATATAATAGCATGCGATATTTGGAATATGAGATCGTACACAGACTATATTCCCTGAGGTGAGATTATTTTTCGGTGAAGCCAGTTGGGCGATGGAAAACAAGTTTTTTCGGATATATTCAACGTTCTGTTCGCTTGTTTTTCTCAAAAAGCTCAAAACAGAACCAACTTTTGTTAAATTCATATTTTTATATGTTATTACAGTGTAGTCTGTTATATCAAATATTATCTTTATACAAACGTGCCAAATGTATTTTTCCCAACATATAATTTTTCTGCAGTTTTTTTTCTTCTTTAATCGTGTTCGCTCTTAATAGGTTTTATCTCAACAGAGGGTTCTTTACAATAACTGCTTGTTACACACTCACTCAACTACCTTTCTTTTAAAAGAGAATACGACAGTATAGAACTTGGGCTAAATCGGGGTGCGGTTAACCATTCGCTATTTCTATTGAAGTCATAGTCATATCATACTGTAATTAATTTAACTCTTATCAATTTGATAGATTTCGTATTGCCGAATATCACTTATAAACAGGAAATAAAATACACCAGATTGGGATAAAATTTGAACCAGTTACATTTACAGTTAAAATCATACACGAATGACTCAAATTGGGAAGAAAATTAGATAATCATTTTATACAAAATGACTCAAATGTTGAACGGGCCCTTCGATTTCAACATGACATTAATCAATGCTTGACTCAATATGATGAGGTTCATAAAGATCTAACAAGAAATTCGAAGCAAATGTTAATTACAGATTTTATTACCAAATATCCTCGAGGTGTAAATGCTTCTACTTCAAACATCGAATTGACACAAATAATTTCGAGTGATAAAAGTGACTTTGAACCAGTCACGAAGAAGAGATTGACAGTGATTTGTGATAGTGATAAGTGATAAAAACTCCACCAACAGTTGCAATATTTTATTTTATGAATCTTTTGGATTTCATATTTTTCTTCCTCTATATATGCTTTATGTGTATTTAATTAATAAAATGATATGTATATTTATACTTTTCAATAATTTTGTTTATTTGTGTATTTTAGGAAACAACCAAATTATGTGCATTTTGTGTACTTTTCGATTTACACGGTTTTATATTAAAAATTATACAATTTCGATTTAAACGTTTTTCTCAAGAAACTACAATATTTACCGTGTAAATTGAGGAATAGGTGTTTATTAAATAAATATTTCCGCGTACGTCACAAAAGCATTAAATCTTCAACAGTTTCAATAATTGTAATAATAGCAATTTATTTTTATTAAAAACACACCTGTGCAATTAGGTAGAAACAAATTAGGACTAAATTCGCTTACGTGTTCACCTCAATTTTTTTTGTCTTTTTGTTCAATTGGCTGCCTTGTTTTTTTAATTGTGTGTGTTGGTACCTTTATTAATTGCGTTTCTTTTCCAGCATTATTCTTTGCCAGCTTTGCAATGCTATCAAGTTAATGCTTTTAAATAATACCTGTCTCTGCTTTAAATTCAAGCAAAACATACTGGCGGGGTAATTGCGTTCACACATATATGTACAACCAGGCTTTGTAAAAGATTAAAATAAAACTATCTCGTACCATACACAATCTAAAAATATTTCTATTACATTTGAATTATTACAACTTTGTACGACTCCACATGCTTTGTCACTAACGACCCGGGTTTCACCTTTCGGCATTTTCAGGCATTCTATCACAGTTAGCAGTTTTTATTAACAGTTAGCATCGTCTATATACAACTTAATATATTGAACGCCTTTAATTACCGGTTAATATTACATTATTATCCAATCAGTTTTCAGTAGAACCAAGTCGAGTAGTCAATGTCGTTAACTTCGGTTAGTAATGAAGGTGATAAAAAAATGTTTTTAATAAAATGTATTTGAGAAGACTTTCCCTTTCAAAACTTATATAATTTTAGTGTATAGCCTCATTTAGAATAATATTCTTTATATTTTTTTTTATTTTTGCTGTTTTAGTTGAGCTTCTTTATTTTGCTTTATATAATATAAATAATTTTCATCTCAAAATTTTCAGGGGCAGAACATTTTAATTTTCATATTATTTGGGATGGTAAAGTGTGCCGCGGCGTTACCGAATATAATGTTAAAGAAGCTTTTCTACGTAGCGCTGAATTTAAATAGCAGTGGCGTACCGCACAAGGTCAAGGGGGAGCCGGATCCCCCTAGCACTCCATCGGGCAACATCAATCATCCGCTTCAAAAAGGCCCCACACCGCATGTAGATTAGCACGTCTCAGAGTAGCATGCGAGCGATGCGATCCAAAATCGGCCATTCACTCTCTCTCTATCAACGAGTATAAAATAACAAAAGAAGGGTTTAAAGAGATATTGTTGTTTGTTTTCTCATATTTCTAAAAAATCATTTCGTATAAAACAGCATAATTTAATTTGTGTTCTGACCAACGTTTATGAATAAAACATTGTTCATTCGAGTAATGACATGAGTCAATTAACACGGTGAAAAAAATAGCGATTTATGTACGATACGATAAAAAATACTTAAGTTCTACAATTTTTTTTATAAGATATAGTTGATAGCTATTTCGGCTCACGCCATCGTCAGAACTATGTTTAAACGTACATTTGTTAATCTATTATATATTAAGCTGTGTAGAAAAGGTACACAATACATCTTCTCTTCTGTTCTAGCGACCTAGCTTATTTCCTGCTAGCAATAAAACTGAAAGTTTTGAAAATGTAAATGAAACTATACCGGCGGCTATATCAGGCGAAATGGTTGTTATGGTATATTACGGTTTTATTACGGGTAGGCAATAGCCTCTCGCAATGGTCTGAGGAGCGGCGACTGTCGTACATTTGTTTGCTCATTTAAGATGTCGTATGACGACTGACATCTATTGATTTCCATCTGTTCTAAAGCCGTCACCGTGTTATAATGGAGTTCTACCAAATAAATGCCTATTCAATCAATAAAATGAGTCAATTACAAATCCCGTGGCCTCGGAAGTATCACTAATATGATTAATTTTCGTTTATAACTAAACATTTTATATTTGATCTTGTCTTTTGCTTTACATATAGTTACATATAATTCTGTCAACCCAAAAAATATTTCAATTGGTATATTATAGGCAAAAAAAAATACTTATTATTATTCCAAGATTTCAACGTTACATTTCAAACATGGCTGAATGAAAGATTAATACAAAATGCAATCAATACTCAGTAACGCGATCAAGAAGTTAAATTCTTAAATATAATTTTCTTATTTTATTATATATGACGATTATCTATTTTATTTCACATACTGAAAAAACCACTATTAAATCGATTATCAAACATGCGTTTCTTCATCAACCATAAATTTTACTATCGTTCCTTTTTTGAAAAGTAAGATGAAATATCCTTTATATTTTCACATTTATATAGATAGCTAAAGCAGAAATACTTTAAAAATTTATGTCGAGCTTTATGATTGTTTTATTTCTTATACACATTTTTTTTTACGTAGGTAGTTCTTCATATAATTACATATATATTCACTGCTTTTATGTGACAGTCTTTCAAACTCCAATGGTTTTAGAAGTTAACGGTGCTTGGTTGGTAGATAATAACTTTGATTTTCAGAATATTCCTTCACGTTTTTTTGTGGCTATTTAAATTCTATCCACTCAATACAAGTATTAAACCGATTGTCGTGAAACTTTATATTTTCAACATGATCTTATATGTTTTGAGTTAGGTTAGTGTCAATATTATAAAGATGGCGGCTCTGACCGGATATGACTTAAAGTTCTCTCGTTCTCACAATTAGCGGAAATTGTTATACATGTGAAGTGCGATAACGGGTCATAATTAGTATTTTATAACTCAAATTCATTTATTTCAGAGCTGTATTACCATGTTTTTTTCAATTATAATATTGATATACATTAACACAACTTTCCTTGGTCTTATTGTTATAAAATAGTTTGCTATGACTTTAACATTAATATAAAATACAAAATCACGGAGACTCTTGGTAGCTCTCGGTGAATATTGGATGTGTTTGCGGTATTTTTCTTTTTAAATTTAATGTGTCATAAATTTTGAAACTCAATAAAATCTAAAAGCACGTTATAAAACCTTTATTTTGTTTCTGGTCGGATACGAACAGACATGAAAATGTTTTATGGACTTAGGAGATACTTCTTGCAGCGGTTCATAAATTTTCCACGGTTCACTGTATAATTCGCCCCTGAGTAAGTTATAAAGTTATTCTTGGTGAAATCATCCTGCTTGACGATCATTTTCCTTCGAAAATTGCTGATATCATGTCTTATCTATACAACACGCTACGTTATAGTATATTTTTAGTTTTACTATCTTGTTTCTTGTATAGTTTAGACAGCAACTTATCATTTCTTATATTGAAACTAATCATCATACACCATTCCATTTATGTTCTATGTAAGACAAAAGAATTCCAAAACACAACAGTCGTACAAAATAACCAACCAAGACAACATCTGTGTTAGTGACGTCACAGTATTCGTTGATATTATAAGAAATGTCTTTATTAAAGAACGTTTAAACTTCTCGCATTAGTTATTAATTTTATTTTACACAAATCATTTTTGCTAGCATTAGTAGATAAATAGCTGTTTAGTGTATCTACATAATCAACACTTCGTTCGTTTTATTTGATTGGGATGGCAAAATTTAGTAACGTACATAAGTTATGTTTTTTCAATTGTTTTATGAAACCAATCCAGAAGCAATTTAAAAATGTTTAAATATGTCGATTAAATTCCCTCATATCGTTAAATTGTGTTGTAATTTAGTCATAGTTTATTCAGCCGCTTTTTTTCTTCGTCTTAACTATCCAAAAAAAGAAAAAAAATCGAGTTATAACTTACAAATCAAATTCGATTTATTACAATTTTGTACGATTCCACATGTTTTGTCACTAAAAACCCGGGTTTCGCCTTTCGGCGTCTTCAGGCATTCTATTACATAAATTCAACAGAACTGACAGTTCTATTGCATTCTTTTTAGTCAGTACTGTTGCATCCGTGTGATAGAATGCCTGAAAATGTCGAAAAGCGAAACCCGGGTTGTTAGTGACATAACATGTGAAATCGTACAAAATTGTAACTATACAAATATATATTGAAATTCCATCAAGCACCTTCAGTCGATATCATAAACTACTTACAAATCAGTTCTTGAGTGTGTTTTTTTTATTTAATTAATTTGTATTCTATCAATGGATCCATGATCTACATTTGTAGCTAATACGGTCAAAAATGATGAAGTTTTACTTAATTTAATCAAACTGTGAGACAATAATTATTGGATTATAAGATATTGGTCCAAACTGTTTGTTGTTTTACGCAAAATATTGCGGCCGTCGAAATCAAACGTAAATAACACACATTTATTTCAAGTGGCGTAATTTTCATTCAAACTACTTCCATTAATACGTTTATTACATATGTAGCGTAGCAGGCTAAGTGGAAATCTAAAATTAGACTATCGATATGCGTACTTTTAATCATAAAAGAAACATACAGGCACAAACAGACGTATAAAAGTAGGTTGCTATTTTATTATTGGCTAGTATTATTTTACGCAAATGTGAGCATCGTATCAAATCGATAATCCCCAAATCTTAAGCGTTCCAATTAAGATTTGAAGTTGTTATAAAAAGATTTTTCAACTGCCTTCAGTTTACACAATAACCACGTAAATGTATGGAAAACTCTAGCGTTGATTATTTAATACTCAAAATCAAACTCGTTTGACTCAATACACATAGAGCGGCGACCCCTTTCTCTGAATTTGAAATATGTCCTATGTTGCGCTTTGCAATTGATGCAAAGTTCCACTTATTTTTTAGTGGACATTTTAAAGACAAAGTTTTGACATTTGAACTTAAGTTTACAGAAAACTCTCAAAATCTAAATAATCTGTTGACTCAAAGCCGACATTTAATTAATCATTTTCTTTTTTTTGTTGCAGTTTTCCATTATTACACGAATAATTCCTTATATTACATATGGTAAACCAACTAAAGCCGTTTTAACTTTCACTACTGACACGATCAATTGATTACAATTAAAACTTATAAGAACATTTTTATTTAAAAACCAAATATACCAAACAATTCTCGCATGGACTGCAAAAATATATGATAGTCAATTTCAAAATATCGCACTATTTTTCAATTCGAATTTTATACTAACACTCAAGCAACCGCACTTTTCGGGCAGAAATTTCGCCTGTGACCGCACATTTTTCGCGATTTTATTATTTCTCGCGACATTAAGAATTATGCTTATAACTTTTTACTCAGTTGAGTGAATTTGATAAATAAGAATTATCGTGTAGATTATAGTATTATATATGTAAATTAGAAACAATTGACTTTAAAATAAAATTATCAAGCTACAATTTTTTGCTATATAAAGCTATATTTTTTACATAAAAATCAAAAAAAATATCTTTTAACACTCATATAAACCCATAAAGGAATGTGATTTGTGTTACACGTATTTGAGAATCATATTGTCTACTAACTGTTTCACAAGGCTTAATTACTTACATTACCAAAGAATTTATTTTTTAGCTTAAAATGGATGTGGGAAGGGAGATAGACACAAAACCATAAAGTAATAACTACCACACACTCCTAATTACTAATTAATTAGTAGTAAATAAAGGTGGAAATAGCAATGGAACTAAACTGAATTGTCAAGAGCCATCTGTTATTTTAACATGTTTTTAACTAATAATTGTTTACTGTTAATGATTTATTAATTTATAAGAAAAATACATTTCAAAATGGTTTTTAATTTACATGACATGTTTTCTACGTAATTATTTCAGTTAAAATTGTGAAATTGTATATTTGTTACGGTAGAAAGAAATGCGAGAAAAGAAAACATTTTCCTCTATAGTTGTTGAAAAGTATATAAAATAATACCAATACCATAAATATAAGACATAAAATAATGGCAAAACATTTGATATAAAGTAAAAGTTTCAAAAGACACGCTATGCTTTATGATTCAGCTCGAAATATTTGTGATGAGAAAAACTCAGGTAAGTAAGTACCTATTTTTGTCTTATGCTTAGATTTAAGGACAAAGAGTAACGGCCTAAAGTTTTTAACACAGCCCCAAATAAAGGATAACGACACAGGCATGTATAAAAACATTCGGAATGACTAATGGCTTTTCGTGTAAATCAGTCTTACATGTCTACCAACATAACCTTGCCATAGTTTTCAGGGCTAGAGCCTAACAGGGCAAAAATATAATCATAGACAATCCTAGCATTAGCTTTACTGAACAATCTTTCTGACCAAATGTATTTTTTTTATTATTATATTTTATTGTAAATAGTCTTGCGTAGCTATGACAGCTGGTTTTATAATATCTTCTATTATTATAGATCTAATTAAATGGTATAAATAAACATATATTACAGTAAATATTACAGAAAACATTTAAACGATTCTGTAAGAAAAGTAGCTTGTATAAACTTCAATAAATGTTATATTAATTCCAAATCGACACAATACAAATAAATGCACACTGTGACTTTATAGTATAATTTATTAAATTAATCGCAAATGGACTTATGAATAAGCAACATTTAATGTCATACTAAAAAAACAAACTGATATATTTAATATATTATGTTAAGCATTGATACAACTATTGTAAAATTTTGGTATATTGTATATTATTAAATATTAATTATATAATTAATTATATAATAAATATAATTATTATATACTCCACGGGTGGCAATACTTAAATTTACTTCTAATGTCATCTAATGTTCATCGCCTATTGGATAGATATAAAAAGTTTTTTATCTATAGTTAAATAAAAATTATGTTCTGCGAAAATATAAAATATTCTCGCAGGACATTCTAGTTTTTCTTTTTAAAATAAAAAAATCACAAAAAAACTTTTCTTAGGAAACAGATGTATTCACAGGAATAACTTGCTTTGTTTAAGTGCACCATTTCTATACAAGCTATATTGAAAACTTTCCAAATTACATGTATTATTACGGTTATATTTGAAGATATCTCGTTTTAATATTAATTTCATTTATTTTTAGCTTGTTCCAAGAATAGTTTCAGTCGAATATATCAAGTTAAATGAACTGTTTTTTTTTAACTTATCGCCAGAATAAGTAAAATGATATAAAGTTTCTTTAATTTTAGTTCTAACGAAAGCGTGATACTAAAAAAATATTTATAATTGTTAAGCGTTGAACAGAATGTTTTTCTTACATTATTATATTATAGTTTTAACAATTCAATCCCAGTAAAATCAATTATTTTTTTCTATCTTATATACAGCTTGTTGCACATTAATTATTTGTGATACTTGTATATTTTTTTTCTCAAAAAAAAACACTTACAAAATATAAATGTACTTTCGCATAAATAACACTGATACTACTTTACTTGTCCAATTAATTAATACAATTATTACATCATACACCTGTACCCGCCATAACTTAGCAGTCTACCAACTTAATCAACGTTTCTCTGAATTCATATATTATATTATAACGGTACGTACTTGTGTGGTTGTCTGGCTTGTTCTAAATGTATTTTAAAGCGTATCGAAGCTCGTTCTTAGAAACGAACGTCCATGAAAATCTTCGGAAAATTTTCTTAATTAAAGGAAATGTTATATATTATACTTCTTATATAAAATATTATCACGTATATTTTATACATATTTACAATGCAAATCGAAGCAGAAAACGTTTCACTTTTTATTTCAATGAAATTTTTTAACTTCATATATTTAAATTTATATTAAGTATTATTTACTCGCTTTTCATAGATCTTTCCCATCGAAGTTTAACAGCACTTAATAATGGTAAAATGTTAAAAATGCTTGAATATAATGGCACATATATCAGCGATTAATTTTATATATACTCTATCAAAAGGTTGCAACAGTTTATCGTCTTCCAGTTCGATATCCTAAAAAAAATTACAATTAATATTTGAATATATATACGATGAGCTTTGTCTTTATTACCTGAGGTCGGAGAATCTTAATCTATTTTAACAGATTCTTATCCGTTTGTTTAAAGGCTAAATCGGATTCTGCCTTCTAAGCTTATTCGTATTGAAATCGTTATCTACTTCATTAACGTTTCATCTCTATTCTCAATAAATATTATTAAGCTAATTTTTTTATAATTATACATCATGCAAAATTATTTTTTTTTCAAATATCAAAATTCATATTCCTCTAAACTATAATTTTTCAATTTTAAAACATAAATACAATGGAACCCTCAATAAAATTACTCCGAATTACGCGCTGGCTTGAAATATCACAAATCCCCCAATTGCACGATCGCTTAGCTGCGCACACACACACAGCCAGACGTCCGTATGTGCTGTGCATACAGTCAAATGTTGTCTAGCGTCTGTGTATTCAACACGTGAAAGGCTATACAGGCACAGTCGGGCAACTTTTATCACCTATTAACTACATATTATTATTAGTTTGACAAAAAAAAATACATAGATTATTCTAAGTTTTGCATTGTTTACTCGGAAAAAAACAAAATCCCTAATTTTGCTTGAGGTTTGCTCACCCAATTACACTACTCCAAATTATACGATCCCAGCATTAGTGTAAATCGGGGTTTTACTGTATTATTCATTTAATGTGTATATCACGCAAATTCAAATATCGATAATGTTATGTCTATGAATCAACGAATGATTCTAATTCTGAAAAAATATGTACATATTTGGTTTTACCTTGTACTCTCGGCGGTAGCCGTCTGTCGGCAATCGTTGAAACTAAATATTTATATGATGATTATTCTTTATGCATCATAATAAAAGCATCTCTTCTAGCTTTACCCATTAACGGCTGAAAGCTTTGATATTGTAATCGAAGAAAAATCAAATAAAAAAAATCCCGGAAAACTGCCAGCCATGGATTTTT
Source organism: Himalopsyche japonica (assembly GCA_028555115.1). Lineage (NCBI taxonomy): Eukaryota > Metazoa > Arthropoda > Insecta > Trichoptera > Rhyacophilidae > Himalopsyche > Himalopsyche japonica. The sequence continues at coordinate 732,065 of JAHFWJ010000700.1, read as the reverse complement.
AATGTTTTTGTTTCAAATGTTTCAATATTTAAAGAGGCCGATGCATTGGAATCAAAAACAATAAAATATTCTTCAAAGTGACGTATTTATTTTCTTTTTACTTATTTTCAAGGATATACACATTGAAATAAATGTTACATAATATATTAGGTTTAAAATAATCTTTTATCAACATATGGTGCATATTAATTACTCTGCAGTTTAATAATTTACCTAAGTTTCAAGAAAATTAACAATATCATTTGTGGTCGATTTCTTCTTAACGCTCTCGTGGGTTAAAATTGTTGACCTGAGATATGCTAGTGAAACTTTTTACTTCAAACAAAGTTTCTTGAAATTTTATAGAAGTGGGGCATTAAAAATTGCTTGCAATTTTTAAGATTAAGGAATATCGAAAAACATATTTGAATGATTGAATACTTATTACAGATGTAAAACAAAAATTAAACTCCAGTACAAAAAAACTTTTTTATACCTATTTTATTTTTTTCATTATAAAAAAGTTACAATTAAATCGTACGGAAAAATCTAAATTATTTTTTTATGTTAGTGTCTAGGCCATCTTCTTATTATTTAATCATTTCAAACTCTTTTTCCCACACAAATGTTTCTGCTATTGGAACAAAAAATATAATTTTCAATGAAGTGTCAAAATTCTCTATTAAATGAAGGATTAAAATTATTGAATGTATTTTAAATTTACACCGCAATCCAATATAATTTATAATTTAAACATTCGAAATGTAACAGGTTGTGACAAAAAAAATCATATTCCAACTAAATTTTATAAATTGAAAGTTTGGTCACTTTTGAGAAAGTTTTAAAAAACAATATTTTCGCGATGATTCCAAACAAACATTCTTTTTTCATATGATGGTGGATCCTTCAAAGTGATTATGGAAACATTTCTCGTAATTTCTCAATTTTTGTTTTCACACAAAGAAACTGCCTATTTGCTTTATTTGCTATTATTACTGTCGCTATTTGTGCTAAAAATGTTGCAATTTTTTATGGCAATCAATGTACAATATACGTTGAAACACTTTCTTATAAATTTTTCGACAAATTTAAGGAATCCAATATCCAGAATTTATACTTTTTACTTTTATCTGACCAAGTAAAAACTTAATAAGAAGTAGGAAATATTGACCCTTTACACAAAAATCAAAAATTAACTTTGATAGTGTTATAAAAATAGGCAAAAACTTGAATTAACCCAATTATTCCGTTTCTTCGTCTGTGAATGATCCAAACATATTGAATTAATTGATAGAATCATTCCTATTTTTGTTATATGTTTATGATAGATATTTTACGTCTAGACAATAAAATCGTCACGTTTTTGTATCTATTTTAACAATTTCATTTATTAAAATATTTTTTTTATTTTTAAGCTCGCTTTGCTTATTAAATGTTTATCTCACTCTGAATACGGGAAAAATTAATTAGTCTGCTCAAAACTGTCGTATATGTCGCCTAATAAAAGCTGCCCAGCGTGGTCGCTTTAATGAAATCCTTTCAATTTCCCGCACTAACCACACGTCCAATGGAATAAAAATTCATAATGGCAAACGTTACGCTTGTGCATGCACGCTGCATTTGGCGCCAAATGCAGCTGTCATGACGACGTCGGATACGGCCAGAACTTGGCGGTAAATTAGGCGGCAGGTCGCGTTCCCTAGTACTTCCGGTTCCTAGACCACAGACAATGACAATTGCCGGACCCCCGCATCTATTATTCATAGACATTTCTGTGCCCATTGTCATCCGATAGATATAACATGACCATGTGAAATTGGGAATCAGACTCATCAATTTGTGTTATTTGATTTGTTAATTGTTCGCAAGTCATTTTGTGATGTATGTTTTGATCAGTTCTTTATGAACGTTTGTATTAAATTTATTGCGCTACATCAAACTATTATTGTTATTTTTGTTAAATATATATATCTTTATAAAGATCATATTTCTGCTACAGTATTTTTGAAGTGTTATTTTTTTTGAACTTGCCATGATTACTTTCATAGATAAATAATAAATATTTCTGTAGTTGTTTATGATAATTTAAACGATAAAATCACGAGCACTGTAGCTAAAAACCACTGGAAAGCATAACGAATAATAAAAAATCGTTATCTTACTGAAAAATAAGTTTCTCAGTCTAACATATAACTTGCCGCCTCTCTTTTCAGCAAATAAATCGATTATTACGTCATCAAAGGCGTATTTTGATTTGAAATTCAATAGAATATTTTCCACCATGCTGCCTTCTTATTTCAGCTTTTAAAAGTTTGTCATGCCCGAGAAACTATGGAACCTTCATTTTTCTCTCAGAAATAAGGCATCCATGTTTTTTGACTCCAATATAATTGCTTAATATAATATAATAATATCATAGTTTGTTTAATGTTTAGAATTCGTAATATTATGTTATTGTTTTGTATGGTCATTAAAAATGAATTTGTAACATCTAATTTATATTTTGTACACAGAATATTTCTTTTAATTTATATTTATTTGACGAATTTTCAATCTATAGAAGATGTTTCATCTCTAGTACGTGGGCGCTTTAAAATAATGTCTACACATTCAGAATAATTGACTTAAATTCATTCAAAAAGAATAAGATTTTAAATATTCGACTTTTTATCAACAAGCTCAATTTGTTTTTGATTTAATTGATAATAGTGAAAATATTTATCGAATCTGTAAATTACATATTTTTTGAAAACGTGTAATTGTCTTTTTATTTCATCTCGTCCGTACATTTTAAAGTATTTGTCAGGTACTTGGCCCTTTTAGGAAAAAAATCAACGTGAAGCTTTGAACATAAACAATTTTTATTATTATTTTTTACGTCATAAACAACAGCGAGAATAGCAGATGAGACCATTTAGCATTTTCAAACCATAATGTAGGGCAATTCCACATATGCTATGTTCGTTAAATATTTCTCATCGTTAAAGTTGTCTGCTTGAACTCGAAAAGTAAGCTCGGAAATACAAAGTTACTATAGTCGTATTGCTTGGCCTAGAATGGTTTACATTATGTTAATTGTATTTTCTTTTAAATCTTATCGTAGACAAAATATTACACTTCGCAAATTTCCTATCCTATTCTTGGTGCTTATCTCTCTTCCACTTGGAATTTATGTAATATAAATAAATATACGCGTTGTAATTCACTTTTAAGGAGTTATATATCACCTCTTCGTGAAAAAACTATATATTTACATAAATAAAACATAATTCTACTTTTAAATTTTGTAACATTTTATAATACATCAATACGGTTTTGCTCATCGCGAGAATTATTAACTGATATCGTCGTATATCAAATCTTAAGCAAGCTTATAACCTGTATTACTTCGACCGCTTACAGCTTGGCACGAGTATCCAATAGGTCGGAAACTATAAACAATTGAATATTTATCAAGTATCCAATTAATCGACCTGAATCCAAATTTAAAATTCGATTAAATGCAAAATCTTGTAATCTTAGTTAATTATAATGGATAGTATTAAAAAATTTACGTTTGGCTTACAAAAAGATCTCTTTATAGCTAAACCCTATCATAAGTAATCAGACAATATTTGGTCGTCTATACAACACCAACAATTTCATTTATATCGCCTGTATCACATAATTATATAGTTTCAAAAAATAAATAAAATCACTCAAACCTCGTGGACCACTGCACATAGCTTATGAAAGATTTAAAAGAATACAAGTGACGAGTTATACGCCATAAATCCCGCCACTTTTTACGTAGGTATACCTAACAAAACTTTTTTCCATTAGAAGAGGTGCCTTAATTTTGTGTACTAACTTACATAAAACAATATGTTGCCGTTGTCATTCATACGTTTCCCTAAAAATTGGAATCCCAAATTTGTGCTCTTTTTTCAAATATATTCGTAAGCAAAAATAAACCCATATAAAAAGTATTAAACTGTGGTTACTTGAAATAGAATTTAGCGCGTTATTCAAATTTGACATTCGAGAATGTTCAAAAGATAGGCTTAGATCTCAACGACAGAATACAAACAGACATCATGACTTGAGTGTTAGTCGCTACAAATTGGTTACTATTTGCGTATTAATTCTGTTGCTATCATCGTTTGTCAGCATATCTTAAAGTACTCCCTTTAATCTGATTGTTGTGGATATAGGCAGATATTTCTATAATGAACACGTGCTTTATATCAGTGTTTCTCAAAAAAAGTATTAGCCAAACTGAGAGACATATTTTTAGCAATTAAAAAATACGTTTGTATCTAAATTTGATTTATCACATGTAATTTCAGGTTATCGCATATTCAATGCATTGTTGAGAATTGATTGTTGACTGTAACACCCATTTTTTTGATATCATACGACTTTTTAAGCTATGTCCGCCTTCGTCCGAATTCGTATTTTATGAATTGTGGAGGTCTGGTAATGAAGGTTGTTATATATCTCTATGAGAACAGTTTGTTATTTAGTCACCGAAAGCTCTTTTTTGAGAAGGTCTGGATACAAGGATGAGAGAGGCAAGATTTTTTTAAATCATAGACATTTACAACATTAAACATAAGATTTGTGAAAGATTATAAAACGTTTTATGAAAATATCCATGTTTGGATTCACACAACTAGACACCGTACCTTTTTTATCGCTTTTTATAGAGCGCATTTAGAATTTATATTGATCATTGATTTTGTTTCTGTCATTATTAACAGGTGTTGATTTGAATTAGAATTATTGTTTTATGAATTGGCATAGACAATATAGCATAACAGAATTTTGCAATACTGAAAATTGTGTTTAGAAACACATGACCTAGAACAAATATAATAATAGTTCACATGAGACTGCTTGACTTCATTTGACTTCTTCTAATTAATCTGATGCAGCATCAAAATAATAATATACCTAATAGTAGGAGATACTCACAACAATTATTATTTACATCGTAATATTATTTTAGATATACAGTTAAGAATATCGATATAATGATATCTGAAATTCTTAAAATAATTTTGTTTCTATGCGCTTAACGTTATACGTTGTGTCCTTTTTGGTGGCATTTTAATAAAAAATCGATTAACCTGTGTATGCTTTTATATGTCACGTCTACTTTGTCTCAAAAAAAAAAATTGGTTGTCTGTAAAGTCGGTTTACGGACGATAGTTTAACGTGACAACGTCATAAGAATATGAATAAAATGGAATCATTTTTATTGAGTTATCATTATTTTGTATGGATACGAAGATGGACTGAAATGAAATCTACAATTTTTTTTCTGAAAGAAATCGTTGATAATTTATTGTTAAAAGTATATTTGTTATACGTTAATCAGATTTTTAATATGCAAGAATTAATTACCTTTATTGCCGCAATTGTTGTTGTAATATAAACAATGAAAACCACATTAACATTTCACTTCACTTTATAAACAGTTGTAAACAGATCACGTGTAGGTACTGTAGGTGTATAAGTTGTGTGCTGCCGCTGTCTCTTTTCTACTCAGACGCATCGACCAATCGAGTGGAAGAGAGATAGATGCGGCACAATCCGAACGGTAGGCCGATCGGGCCTCTCTATCGCTTATCCGCGCTCTCGCTCGCACGCTTGCCTTCGGCGTAACGCGACAAACGGGACAATGAGTTATGTTTTTTCGTGCGTGCAGCGGGCGTTCATCGATTTATAAGACGTTGTCACGTCAAAAAAGTGAAAGACTATTTTCAAATGGAATTACGATTTTATCATGTGTTTAAGCCATGCATTTTTTATTCAGTCCGTTCGAGATAAAGATTCGAACTACTGGTAATAACAAATCAGCCATTTAATTTATTTTGCAGAATAAAAATGGTACTTTTTCAACGCTATTTTAATTATGTATTTAATGATCTATTTAAAAATATAAAAATATTTTCTGAATATCTTTAAATACATAAACATTAACCTGTATACGTTTCAAAGTGTAATTCGACAACAACTTTTAGGCATCTCTTACCCTTAACTGCTTTGCGGTGTCTTACGTAAAGCGTGTATATTTCAAAGTAGGGAAACTTTTCAGGTCAAAGTCAAAGCTGTAAGTAACTGTTCACAAAACCTTCCTAGAGATCATTTGAAAGCACTTGACGTTGAGCTGTTACGTGATACGCCCAATATCGGCACTGATACTTGACGGGTATATCAGTTATTACGTAGTGAAGATAGAATTTCGGTATATATAATAATAATTAATTGTATCATCTGTCGTTTTCTGGTTATATTAACAATCATTGTCACTCTGGTTTCTCAGCAACTTCTTTTTCGTGAAAGGAGAATTAATTATTTGGTTGTGACTCAAATCTTTTTTTTTACAGATTTTACTGGGACCTTTGTATGCTGCTACTCCTAGTGGCGAACCTGATCATCCTTCCGGTGGCGATATCATTCTTCAACGACGACCTCAGCACCCGGTGGATAGCCTTCAACTGCCTGTCAGACACCATTTTCCTCATAGATATCGTCGTTAATTTTAGAACAGGCAAGACAAATTATTTTCTAAACAATTATTCATAAGTAATACACACATATATATTTGACGTCGAGTATATCTATTCAAATCAATACTATTGATTTATAATAGATATATACTTTCATTAAAATACAATCGTATTTATATGTCTTAATTAATTGATTTACAAGAAAACTGTTTGAAGTTTCTTAAAATTATTCTGAGTTACGAAAGATATCTGGATGCGAGTGATTTATTTACAAATGTAGTTTCAGTTTTGTTTGAAGCAAAAAAACGGCATTTTACTATTTTAGAATTTTCCCTGACACTGCTTGAAATTAAAATAGAGCATAATCTCAAATCAAACCATAAACAAAAAAACATTTTTTTTAGACATATACTAGTATGCAGAAGTGGTAGCAACTACCACTTCATGGTTCGCACATTTTCGCTAAATAACGACACCGAAAAAGTTTTTTCCTATTTTGATTTTAGACCTCCTGTATATTCTTCATCCATCTATCGATAAATTTTGGAAGTAAAAATTAAAATTCATATTAATTTTTGGTAGTATAGCTGCGCATATCCGAAGACGCCACCATTAGCGTTCCCGCATCGTAACATTTGTCTCGAAAATGACACCAATGTGGCGTCCGTGGACCGTCAAGTGTTAATATAAAAAAATAGTATAAAGAACTACAAAAAGAAAAAAAGCCCGAATGAACTTATTATTTACTGTTTGGGTTATATTTAATAGATATGGAAATAAAACCGCTAGCAAATTAACAATTTAAAATACAATAATTTTTATGTTTAGTGGGCAGCTTTTATGCTTAAGTTCAGTATATTTTATGAATTTTATCAACAATTAACGTATTTATAAAAAAGTATAAAGTTCTTGCTTATTATTTATTGATGTTCGTATTTCCTTGGTGAAACAGACACGTATAAATAAACATGATTGTATCTATTGAAAGTTTTCCAAAATGAAACATGCAAGCTGTAGTAACATTAAGATTTCAGTACAAGAAAACTAGTGTAAGAAACTTTATTCACATATAACTTGCAAACTTGAAAGTTTCCACGTGAAAGGCCACGAACATGGCAAGCTTTGTATGTATATTTGTTTAAAAATACTGATATAACAGCAATCAAATACGGTTACATCAGTTCATATTGAAATCGTGGTTACTTAGTTGTTGAGAACGTTTATTAATCAGAAACATTAAATATCTTACGAATAAATTATACAATATCTCAAATTTAAAAGGACTCACAATTTGCTTGTGAATTTTTTCAACAACTATTGTTGTTGAATATTATTTTATTTGGATTTTATCTTCTCTGGAAAGGAATAATTCATAGCAATCACCATTAATTATTATTTTAAAATACTCTAGATAGTTAGTGATAAACATTTTTTTCGTTAATAGATCTTTTTTCTATTTCAAAATATTACACGCGCTGCAAATCGATTCGTTACTTTATCTGATACTCTATCAATTACAAAGGACGTTGTTATATTTCCGAAAACTGGCACAAAATAAGTTACACATTATAGCAGTTCTGTTGTACAGATTTGGGGTAATGTGGTGATCTATTTATATGGTCTCGCATAATATAATACACCCAAATGATTCGATAAATCAATTCTCGTTGTAATCCACAGAAAGAGCGTGTTGGATCAATCAATCATTCTGAAAAATGGACGAAGCGGAAAATGTGTTTATTAAATCTGGCACAACTTGCCAACCTGTTTAGCATACAGAAAGTTTTAACCTTATCAAAAAACAAACAATTATAATAACATTGAGCAATTGGAATCTAAAATCAATATATCTTCATTGTGGAAAATGATTTAACTCTTTCGTTAATTAATTACTCTTTTGATTAAGCTAGGGGTTCCAATTGAATATTTGACATTTGAAAATGATTAATTATTTGAATATTATATATTTTCAGGCAAATATTTCGCTTCAAATAATGTTTTATAACACACAACTTACAGTCCAACAAAACACTTACATAAGACATATCTTGCAAAAAATATAAAAAAAAAAAAAAACAATATACTTGCATCATTTAATTCATGTTTTGGTATATTTCTACTAAAGTTAATTATTGAAATCCATCAACCGCACTAGAAACCAAAAGTTTTTTTTTGTTCATATTAACACTCATTGTTATACGTAATAAATTGACAGAAACGAGACTCTCGTTTTTGTGATTTTTAGCCTCTGTATTCATAATAATAGAAAAAAATACCTGTCGAGTGGCATATATTTTTCAACAGATTTTTATATGAAGGGCTAGGTTTTTTTCAGCCTAATAAATGTCTTTTTTCATATATTCTATATAAGACCAAACCTGAAAACTTATTCTTTATAAAAAAAGTTAATCCTTTGATAATAAATGTATTATTTAGACAAGAGCAAAAATTATTTCCAGGGGTCAACAACCAATTTTCAAAAAACATTACACGTTCAATAAAAAGTAATACTAAAATCACTACTGAACACTCAAAAAAATAGTTATTTTGTAATTGGCAGTACACTCCAAAAAGCTATAAAAACCCCAATTAATACCCATTGTAATCAAAATACGATATAAACTCCGATAAAGTATGTTATTTGAGTGCGAAATAGTGCAAAATTTCTAGTAAAAAAAAAATCCGCGTGCTCACGATGTGCTGGTTTGAGATAGCGTTGATCCGAACTGTCAATATTTCGCGGGAATAATCAATGTATATTTAAGTCGGTAAAAGCGTAAACTGTAAAATAAAGAGTTAAAGTATTCATAAATATTCCCTAGATGACAGAAGCATGCCCGTTTTCGAAATAGTATGTCAATTAAAACAAATCCCCATCAAACGTAAATATACGTGAATGCCAATTTTGAACAAATTTTCGCCCACGTACCAGTACGTGCACGCCACTCCACAGGTTAATCTATAAAATATTTTTTATTAATAATAAATTCGTTTTATTTCACGTAATATTTCAATATATATATATATAAATTGAATGCTTTACATTCAAAACAGGTTAATCTTTGTAAGCATTTTTCAGGCTTTTATTATCAAGCGGGATTCCAAATATACGCTTCGGTACATTTTTAACTTTTTAATAAATAGTCAGCCGGTTGGAAGCAATCGAAATTAGGCTATCGAAAAAGACAACTCTGTTTTCGTAATTCTAAACCATATTCACGCAAAACGTTAGTATGTAAGTCAAAACTAGTGTTGATTGAGGAAGAGGTTCATTTATAAATGTTGAAAAATACCGTGCTCGTCATAGAATTTTAGTAATGACCGACTTGCAATATATACATACATGCATTAATGCTTGTGCTATATTTAACAACTTCTTTCAATCTAACCTGTAAAAATTGCACACTTCATAAGATTTTCTTTGAATGTTTTTCTTGGAATAACAGAAATGTGCTTTTATGTAACCATAAGTAAATCTTTTAAATATTCAAAAAAAACTCTTTGAAGCATGGGCTTTGAAGGGAATCCATTGAGAGATAACGATGACACAAGAATATGAACATTATTTTACAAGGAGATTTGCGTAATAGACCAGCCAAGTCCAACGCACGGTCATAAAATATTTTTTGCGGTATATTGAAATATTTAGCCTTCTTTATGTTTGGTATTTTGAAATTTATGAATTTAAAAAATGCGTAAGTCAATTCGAAAAATCAACATTACGGCAACTGCCAGTGATATTATTGCAACATTTGAGAAAACATCACCATAAGTCGCTCTTTCTATAATATATTAAAAATAGTAAAAATCAGATGTCGTACCAGGTTTGATCATTGGTCAGCAATCTGGCTCTGTGGCTCATTAGATGTGGCTCTTCCACAAATTTGTTTTATTGATGAAAGCCTGGAATCATGCCTAAAATTTAAACAGCAACTTATAAACCGCAAACTTTCCAATGAGATACAAGGCCATTGTTCACATTAGCGTTTGTCAGTTTTTTTTATACATGTGTGCGGAACACATAATCCAAGAATTATTTTGATTGGGTCTCCAAACCATAGTTTCTCAACCGGTAATCCATGGACCACTGGTGAACCCTAAAGAATCGAATTTTATGTTGTACTTTATGGATTTTTAAATTACGTTTTTTTGTTACTATCTGTTTTAATATACTTACATATTTTTATATCAACATACGGTGTAGCAAAACTATTTTCTTTTTTGATAAAAAATTAGTTATTTAAATTTTTATTATTTTAATCCAATGTTGATGGTCCGTAAAACATTTTTAGATTTTTTGGTGGTCCGCGGATATAAAAAAGTTAAGGAACTGTGCTCTTAACGATTTCTATTCGACAATGTTGAAATATACGAACACATGTGAAAACACACGGTGATAATTAAATACTATTTTCAGATAAATCAGCCCCCTTCGATATTACACAAGTGGCAAAAAGAGGCAAAAATACCATATTTGTTGGTACACAGATAAGGTGTTAATGTCTAGCGTAGTTACTTTAATTTTATCGAAGCAAAGATTTATATGCTGTATTTGGTGGGCGTCATTATTTTAAATATGACCTGTCTCTAAATGGCATGTTCGTGTTTTACAATATTCCAGGTATAATGCAACAAGACAACGCGGAGCAGGTGATTCTGGACCCAAAGCTGATAGCCAAGCACTACCTCCGGACGTGGTTTTTCTTGGACCTCATCTCCAGTATTCCCCTTGACTATATATTCTTGATCTTCAATCAGGTAAACGTACGTTTCATTCGTTTGTTTTGTTTTATTTTGCCTCTTGTTTGTTTTATTATTTTTATTTATTACCCGTTTTTGTGTTTCTGTTCCAGTGTGATTTTGTTTACATTTTGTGTTGTCAACATCGATTGTCGTTGTTTGATTTTTGTTCTATTCCATATTTTATTCGACCAGTGTGATCGAGCCAGGTTTGGTGTGACATGTACCTATTTTTAAACATATTTTCCATTTTATATTCTCACTCTCTTATCACCTATTCTCTTCGTTATTTATATACAAATGCATTCCATTTTATTTTGGATATCGCTACCATTTTCATGAATCACGCTTCTAAAACGAAATTCGCATTTCTAATAACTTGATTTCTGCAAGAAAAATACTATCTTGTCGTTGATATGACAAAATCTCTATTAAAAAATAGTATATTTCGATAACGCATTACATTTCAAATCAACCGCTTTATTCTTTAATTCTTCCCAAGACTCTCCAATACAATATTTTCCAAATCTTACATGAATATTATAAACACATCAACGTTTAAGCATTTCATGTTTTGTTTTTTTTTGAAAACATCGTAAAATATTGCTTTTGAAATCATTGCTACGTTTCGACTATATTTCATACATATTTCAAATTTAAATCTCCCAGTATTTTTTAATCACAATAATTTTCACTGCGATTCATGCAAGCTCCAAGTTATCTATTAAGGATGTAAGGACATTCCTTAACTTTACATTCAAAACAAAGAGATGACTACATATTTCGATTGAATTAAATCACATATAAGCTTTAAAAGTTCAAATCACGTCTTAAGAGATACAAAAAGTATTTCAAACTCTACGTATTTCGATCTCAGTTAGATTTATTGAATTCATACTTGTATCATTGTCGTCTCTGTAAAATAAGAAAATTAAGAAATATTCAAACCCACCCGATTTAGATTTTAAATAACCAACGTTTGTTTTTTTTTGACAAATGTGCTAAGAAACATGTAATCGATTTTTTGAAAAGCGCCAAAACATAATTATAATATTACAAATGTAACATACGTATAAAAATTCATATTTATTAGTCTTATTTGTCGTATTTTATTTTACGGGCGTATCCGTTTTAAAAACTTCATGGACCTAATATATACATGGAACCACTAAAAATATATATAATGGAGTTCTTCAGGGATTAAAAAATATATATTATTAGTAGTTTAATATTTATTACGAAGAATTTTTCAATTTTAAGACATTTTAGTCTTTCTTATAACTTTTTCTATGCTTTACTTTCTCAGCATTTTCTTCTCAATTTCTAAAAATCTTTGAAATTCTACATTCAAAGTGATTCTGAATTCTGTTCACATAGGAGATTTTTAGGCATGATCAAAACGTAATCTTCTTTATTTGTAGGTACTATATCTTTTAAAATTCCCCCATCACATTGGATATGGTACGATGCCAAGTGATGAGTATTTATGTAAATGGATGCAATACTTATTTTATTGTTATTTTTCTGCTGACACCTTTCATTGAGTCTTTTTTCAGTGTGCACATCTTTCACCTATGCTTAAATCACTCCGTTCTCGCATAAAATTTCGTAATAATTTTTACTTTTCGTTTGTACTTTTTATTCGCTTTTTCGGTTTATTTCCGTTAATTTTTCTTTCGGGCTATAGGCTCTTAATTAAAATAATTAGTGACAGTTTGCAAACGGAAAATTGGAAAATATCTACACCATAGACAAGCAATCATTTTTTTTTTTACTGATTTAAATAATTAAAAATTAGTGTAATGAGAAACTTTAAATGTATAATCATTGACAGTTTTTAATTAGATGAATTCCCAAATGATTTTTATTTAGTTGTTCCTGTAATTGATAAAGTATTCAGAAGATAGTTTTAGTCTTTGTCAGTTCAGACATTCTTTGTTTCATTATACCACTTACGAAGTGGTGATTTTATTTTATTTTCTTTAAGATTTCATATGTTATATAAAAAAAAAAAAAATGATTATTATGAAAATTTGGATATTTTTCCAATTTTCCTGTTTTCTTGTATTATATACATACATTATTACATTAAGCTAAATATAAGCTATTTTATAAATTTGCTACAATTCTACACAATTTTTGATCAATTTGATGATGACTAACTTAAAACTAGAATACTAACATAGTTCATTTTCATATTGGTAGACATTCCGACAGAACATTTAATTATTTAAAGACTAACTTCATAATTTTTACTAACTATACAAAATACTTTTTAACTATTAAGTCATTTATATTAACAACTACATTGACAAAATTTATTGCTTTGAATGTATTATATTTACTAATTATTGTGTTTCAACATGAATAAGTTGATGCAATATCTTTTTTCGATACCGATAAATTATCTAATCAACAACAAAATAAAAGGAAAAAAATAATCATTGTATATTTCAGATTTCAGTTTTTTTTTTTTTGTAAAATCAACTAACAGATTCTCTTTAATGTATTACTGGATGAATTTGATATTATTTAAAAGTTAGAAATTTTATAGTGGTACAAGGCACTGATTTCCAAGCTGGGAGACATTTTAAAATGTACTCGAAACACATGTTTGTTCCACTGAAACATATAATTCTCTGTCAAATAAAAAACTACGACATTATCATCAATTACTGAAATATTTTTCATTAATGTTATTTTAATCGATAACATCAAGCTGGCTGTAATATTTTTAAAAAGTCAATTGATTCACGCATTTTAGTTTCATTAAATACACATTTGTTTCTAAAAACCATTTAATATGTTTAGAAATATGAACCTTTTTCCTCGCCTACTTAACTATGTAAAAATTATGATTTTTCAATCTTATCTCTGAAAGATACAGGTTAATTTTTACTAATGAAATATGTTGTCTCTGAAAATAAAAAAAAATATTTGAAAGAGTTATTGCATTATTTTTTACGTCTTATTGAAGCACAGCATGTTCATTATTTATTTTCACCCATTAATTGGTGAACTAGACACTTCAAAATTAAAAAAACATCTTCAAAAAAATATCCTAAGCATTCACAAAGAAAATAATGTATATAGTTTGGCTGATGTCGATACTTATATTTTTGGTTGTTATTTTTTCAATACTATTGGAGCGTAGCTTATTTTTGACGAATTTAAAAAAACAACTGAATGTACACATTTTGAAATGACTTTCAGTTTTTAAGTTATTTCGAAATATTTGTTTGGTACTTTTTTCAAATTTTGTTTCATAATAAGAAGCTTTTTGAATGTTCACTAATATTTTGGTCAGCAGATTTTTTGCACGATCGTCCTTATTTTGAATAAAGAAAATGAACACGATAACAAGATCTAACTGGAAACCTGCTACAGCCAAACGACGGTTTCCCAAAGCAATATTTGCATTGAAAATTCTATTCAATTAACCTATAACAAAATAACTTTTATGAGTATTCGATAGGAATTTTGTGAAACCATACCTATTTTAATAATAATACAACAGAAAAAGACAAAACTACTGCAGTAGACAAATAATAAAACGTAAATATTTAAATCATTGATTTGAAGCAAATTCATAAACTGTTAATAAAATAGGTTGATTTATTTTCCACATTATAAAATAATGGGGCGATATTGATAATAACACCCCTACAATAGCCAAGAAATGATAAGTACATAACTGGAGATATTAAGAAAACAGATTTCTTACATCTAATTGCTACTATTTTCAGGATTTCAAAATTCAGAAATTTAATTTATTCAATCTCAAATATATTAAGAAGAATGCAAATAGCAGTAATCTCTATTCAAGCTTAAGTAATTATAATAAATTTATATGAACACCCACCTGAACGTTTCAACTAAGAATGATAATAATTATATTATTGATAATATGCATATTTGAACCAAAAAATCTCACCATTTTGTTTGCCTTTTTCAATATCTAAGTTGATCATATGGCAAAATAGAACATTAAAATGTTTTTTTTTTGATATTTTCTTGGAAAAATATTTGCTCTACTATTTTAAATATATAATATATTTATACAGTTAAAACATAACATGGGTTGTCAAACTTTCAACTAATATGTGCAACCGTGCTTTTGCTGCTCAGTATGCTTTTGAAATTATTAGCGGCGGTCTACTAACACTAAAAGTAGTGTTTAAATAATTGGTAAAATTATATTTTATTTATAGGATACATGATTTGACAGACTTCAAAAATATTAAAATTAAAAAAATTCAGAACCTGGGATCATTATCATACTTCAATAATAATATGGAAATAAATTAGTTATAACGGTCTAATGGTTCCTCTTGTGGTTGTTTTTACCCAGTTCTCGTAAGCATAGAATGATTGACCACACTTTTCATAAATAAATTTCTAGGGGTCAGATTTTTTTCAAAAAATTTAAGAATTAATAAGACTGTGTTAATAACGTCTTTTCGTAGTTTATGAGGTATAAAATGTTTGTGTTCAAGTAGTCAGCCAAAGAACTGTAAAATCTCTTCGACAGCTTTCTGATATCCTCGTGAACTATTTCCAAATTTAAGTCTCTGTGGAAGTTATTGGTTCAAACATACCACAGCACACTCATACCTCTTCGTAATTTCTTCGCTTCTAGTTTTATATAATGCTTTGCTTGCAATCAAGTATTCCCAGATGGAAATGTACATACGTCATAATGGAATGATTAATTGTGGTACAGGAAATAAGTAAACACTAACCGTACTAACACGTTATTTGTAAGGAATGCATCAGTCATCTGAGAAGTTTTGAAAATTTATCAATCAAAAATTTATTCTTTTTTATTATGTAGATGTCTCTGATTAAAAAAATTATTTTTCCTTTATCAATACGATTCAGATGAACATGATATTTTTTTTCATTGTATTATTTATGTTCCTTGCTATTTTTTTTTCTCATGTGAACATAAATTTTTAGAAAACTTAAACAACATTAGATGAAAAAAAAGCTATAAAAATAATACAACACTTCAAGTCAAATATTATCAGCCAGGTAGCAATAGCTTTTAGGTGTGTCTGCATTTTCTTTATTCAACATAAGAACTTTTAAATTTACAAATTGGTATTGAGTCATTTGATTTTCGACGACACTCCACCAGAACAACGCATTTTATTGTAGTGACGCAGAATTTGCGAAGGAAACGCAAATGGTTGCATTTTTGGATAATTAGAACAACCTCTATCGACACAAACATGTGCTAATCTTTGCGGTTATGTAATCCAGGATTTCAGTGAGAGCTTCCAGATCTTACATGCTGGACGAGCCCTTAGAATCCTGAGACTGGCGAAGCTCCTCTCCCTTGTGAGACTGTTGCGGCTTTCCAGACTTGTGAGATATGTCTCGCAATGGGAGGAAGTCTATGTAAGTAAAAAATTGATTTATTAACAATTAACATTTAAAATACACCACCATTTATTCTATACGATATCGTATTCATGAAATATTCGTAATGTCTTTTGACGATTTAATAATTCGACAATGTAAATAAAAATAGCATATCATTTCCCAAAATATTAAAAAGATCAACGTGATTATTCTAACTAGCAATAAAAATAATTTCCTTTTTCAAATGGCAGACAAAATTTTAAAATTTTCATTTAAATTTAAGAACCATTAAGATCTGCCTGCAAATTTAGTTTTTGCTTGTACACTATTTAAACACTACAAGCTTTTCAAAAACGAATAAATTTCAAAAACATTCTTCAAGTGCGTTTTTTAATACTGGCTGAGCTCCAAAATTGTCAACAAAACCCGTTTTTTGACTATATATCTTAACTACAATGTACATTCATAATAATAAAAATACAAATCTACCATTAAAATAATAAAATAAACAATATTTAAAAAAAAATACTTCATTGATTATATTGATTTAATACAAATATGGATATCCTTACCACCTGCATTTTGTAGAATTGTGCAGACAGAAATAATGTCACTGCATGATTGCATACATAATCTAAAACACTTAGTTTTTATCATACTCTTCCATGACTTCAATATTTAATTTAATAATTAAAACTTTTGTTACAAAATAAATCATAAAAGTCTACAGAATGAAACCTTCTTTAAAAAACTGCTGATTTTTGTGGATAACTAAGAGTTCTTTTAAGAAGATAAGATAATGTCTCTTGGATACTGAAACATTTTATTAATTTCATGAGAGTGGTAGAAACGTGAATCTCAGACTGTACAATATTATCGATGTAATTATACTCAAGGTAATGAAGAAATCCTGAAATAGTATTTACCATTTTTGGTTTTGCCGCACTGTTGTACGCTTTTTCAATGCTAGCCGTTCGTTACGTTGTTGCTGCGCTATAAAATGTATGCAATCATAATATCATCAGCTTATTTTGTAAAATACATATCTAAATTTGAGAAATACGTTCAGGAGTGAAATGAAAGACAAATCAATCCTAATTGAACTAGTTTGAATTTTACAGCTGTTTTTTATTACACTTCTTATTTTAATTTACAATTGAGGAGACAATTTACCAGATAACTCATGTAAAAATCATAAAACGTCAATCTGCCTATTATAGTTTTGTTCATAAAATTATAAAAATTACTTCCATGACATATTACTCAAACCACAAGTATTTTACAAGTTAAGATGGCGGTATATTATCTTAAAAATATCCACGGTATGTAAATAGGCAATACCGTCAGTATCATTTATTGTGAGATAATAAAACAATTATTTTAATCACATTATCTGTATCATCATTTTCATTAGCTATTATAAAACCTAAATTAAAATTGTTTGATACATGATATATCAATTCAATTCTATCAAATCAAAAATTATTTGTAAATAGAAAAATTATATGTGAGATATCATATTCAGCATTTATATCAAACACTTATCGTTTTAATTAAATGATTAAAAATGAACAGATTTAGATATGTGTAACATTTTTGTTAAGAGATTATGATTAATAAGATAAACTTATTTTAAGTATAAAATAACACTTAATTAGCTTAATAATATAACTATGGTTAGTAAGTTTTTTAGACTAACTAAATAGTAATGGAAAATGAATAGCGGTTTGTGGAAAAAAAATCCCATCATTCAAACAGAATATGGCTATAAAGTAATACAGCATATTAACTTAATGACAGCTAAAATCTCTACTTTTGAAATGTCTGATTATAAAATTTAATACTAAGTGCAACTTTCGTGAATTAGATCAACTTTGTGCTTGAATATAGTCTGATTTATCCTTAAATCTCCATAAGATTATTAAATACCAACTCTACTGAAATATTCACTGTTGGAATATCTTTTAGGTTACTCAGCTGGAAAGGGTTAAGGCAGATTAAACATCAATCTATTATCCCTCCCGTGTAAATGATTTTTCACAGTAATGTGTAGTTGTTGAGATTTTCATACATGAAAAGAAAATAAAATAGCAGATCTTAAACAATTTGTATATTTAAATCCTATTTATAAGGCACATGGCAATCCTTGCCATGTGAAAAAGCTTCGTGATTCTTTCATAGTTAAAAATGACTTTCGACAAAGGCTTAGTTCTAAAGTCTTCACTATTACTGAATTTAAGAAGCTTAAAGCATAAAATAGTTTATAAGTAAACCTTGCAGTAAAAGTTCACATATCGTGAAATATATGGCAAGTAAAACCGTACATGCATTTTAGTCATTTACTTCCGTTTTGAAGACTACAATTTAGGTAAGCCAAATAAAAATAGAAAAAGTATACAGATTCAATGAACATTTCTGCTACACCATTTTGTTTTACAATTAAAAAATGGTCAATGTTCGTTAATTTTCTATATGTATACATTTTAAAGAAAAAACCCTTTTTAATAATTAAAATATTACGTGAATCAAAATTAAATACTTAATCAATTAAAACAATCCATACTAGATAAAAAAAAATATTTTCTATTATGTAATTGAAATTTTAATAATAAAACAAAAAATAACTCAGAGATACTTCTAACACAAAAAATATCAAAAAAAACTTAATCAGATTGCAATATTTAATTTTTTCAACGTTTCATTGTTCAAGGCATAAAACATGAATAAAAAAATAATGTAAGTTTCTTACTAATTAAAAAAATCATTTTTTCTGATGATTTTCTAAATTCTAATACTACACCTACCCATTTATTTATCTAACATGTTTTTTTATTGGAATGATTCTTTTTATTTACCAAAACATGTTATTAAATAATTTTTGTTTTAGCACTGATCTTCCCTACAAAATGATGTTACAATATTGGTACAAAAATTTTGGGCGAAATGTTAACTTTGCTCCAAACCAAATGTTTCCTTTCGCATGGCTCCATTTGGTTTCATTTTTGGGTAACTATTCAATTCATTTGGGATTAACATTCATCCATCATCACACGTTTCTGGGAATCTTTTCACATAATAACAAACAAGAGGAATATACTCAAATATATTTTTACCACCTACAAATAATAAATCTTTTTTTAAATCTATATTTTTTTACAATCTTGCTCGTAATATAAGAAATCCTCATGGCATAAAATGTATCGATACCTTCATCATTCATTCATAAAAACATCGTCATAATTGTTCATGAAATCCCTTCTTTCAAGTGTTTCTTTATCTTTTTAAGCCATATTTATGTGATAGCAATAATATTTATACTATGACAACCGAATACACTTCTAAGTGTAAATGTCAATGTATTATTATATACATTGTGTTTAATTATGAAATATATTGTGGTTTTCTTTTTAAGAAGAAGGGAAGGCAGTCTACGATAGGTACCAAAATGCTTGGGGCTCAATTGAAAAAAATCGTAATTATGTATTAAAGCAGTTTGCACAAAATACACTAAAAAAATACACACACAACATACTGCTTGAGTAAAAAAATATTACAATAGTACTTTTTCATTGCAAATCTTTGAATGTCATTCTTGTTAGACCATTTAATTAATTGCTTTCACTTTGAATTAAGGGTGAGCAAAAAAGCTCTAATAGTAAATGCTCAATTAATTTTTCAACAATAAATTGGGATATTCGAGTTGAAAAATTAAATTCTGAAAAATGTCATAATTTTTCTCCTTCATAGGTGTCACTGTCTATCACTACTTTTGATTGTTGTTGAAGCTTATGATAATGTCATTATATTTGCTTAAATTCAACCACTTTCAATGTTTAGATTGTCTCAATAGCATTACGTCTAAATATGTCAAAGAGCAGATTTTTTTTTCAAAATAGTTCTACACATTTGGGAAACTACAATATATGAATTTTAAAAATGCTTTAGTGCTTATTTCATTTTTTATAATGAAAATCCTCGACTTAAAAGATGTATAGCTTCAATTTTTACAATTCTCTTGGTCTTAGTTTAAATATTATTCTACAGACTTTTTATAAATTATTCAATAAAATGATTTGAACAATTTTTCCAATCAACCTAAAAACACATTTTTATATTTTACTCATGTACATGTCAAAAAGTTATTTACTTACTTCATCTTTGTGGAAAGGTCACATGATTCATGAACCACTTTCTCTTTTATACGGACGATATAATTAATCTTGTGTAAATATGGCTTAAAAATGACTATTCCATTAATAAAAATCGCCTTCCTCATTTTTTATTCATTAAGATGCTACATATCTCTGCCTTTCTTACTAGGAATATTGTTTTTTTTTATTATATTATATTCTAAAGCAACACTAGAATTAAATTTTACTACCGGCTACAAGCTTTTTGGCTTTGGCTTATAGATTTGAGTATCTGAATCTATTTTGAACTGCCATCACAGAATCAATTTTGCATGTTGCAGCACTGCGTACGAAAACAATCGTATGTCTAAAATCAAGCTTAAAAGAAAGGGCTTTGCCAACATAAAAAATAAAGAACAAGTTGCAATGCAAAGAAATGAAATTTATTGAAATATCTAATTGCGTTGAAATGTTTCCAGTGTGAAATATTGGGACATTTTTTTATATTTATTTTCATCCAATCATTTTTAAAATTCAATCAAAACTTGAATCAGTTTTAGTAAAAAACTATTATTAATCCTTTGGTAAACACAATATTTCTCATTCAAGGTGTTATTTTTTTTATGACATATCATGGGTATAAAAGACGAATTTGTAATGTTAAGAGTAGATGTCACTGCAGTATTATAATACTTATTCATAAACAAAACTATATTGCAAATCGTTTTTACTTGACATAACATATTTTTTCTTTGTACCCCTTGTTAATATCATTGTTTTTACAATTAATTAATAACATTAACTCTTTATTATTATTATTATAATAATTGACTATTTCAATTGTAGTATGTGTACAAATTTTGTCACATTACATGTCATTGAGATCCGTAAAGACATTTACAAATGACAAGTTTTGCATAGTATCAAGTAATGTCTTTCTAGGTGACACATTTTAGACCAATATCATTGCTGGATTTCAAAAATAAGTAGACAAAACTACCTATTTTGAAAGAAACTTATTTTTATTTATGCTACTGTAATGATTTCTTTGAATTTTCATTTATCAAAACAAAAAAATTCTTTCTATGTAAAACAAGAGTACAAAATGCATAATACCCTTTTAGAAATCATTATGTCTTTTGCCAGTGATATGACAAAATATTTTTTTTAAAATATCTATAATGTAGATAAACATTTTGCCACATTATCTCAATGTGACAAGAATATTTATAGATATCGTGCTCATCAAAGTGTTTATAAAATTTATAATATGTTTGAGAATAGCTATATACAACATTCAGAAATTAGTTTTTTAGTCAATAGTTAAATAATCCTTTATTATGAATGCCATCTATATTTCAGTTTGGGAAACAATTTTAAAAAATGAATGGATGATTTGTCACCGTAATTATTAATTCATTTCATGTGTACCATTTTACAATGACACCACATTTGAATTATTTTTAATCGAAATCATTTCATAAATTTTATCGCACAAGCACCACCCATCCATCATTATTTAAATGTCTTCAATCTGAATTAACTGACACTTAAAATATTAATATTAAAATTATATTGCTTAAACTGAAGAGATATATCAAAAGTAAGTTATAAAACTTTTTCTTACTAAATAATATTATTATTTCTTTTTCATGATACAGTTCATAATATTGAGTTTTATTTGTGGCAGAGCCCTCATTTTTTTTTATAATAATAATTGTGATGCATTGATTGAATCTGCTTGTAAAATTTGTTTTCATTAGAAAATGACATTATTTATTGATTTACAATTTATTTTGTCATATCGGCCGGTAGAAAATAATATAATCCATCTGACCATCTTATTCACTATAGATTGACAGAAGTGAATTATTTATGGCATCGTTTATTATTTGAACATTTTCATCTTCATAGAATTCACCACAAACACAACAATCACCACACTTATTTGACCACACTGGCACTAAAATATAATCATCGAGTGATATGATATGTTTTGTATCATTAAAATACAGTCATAAAACAAAATGAATATCTCTGGACTGAATTAAACCTACGAAAAATTCCTACCTAAATAAATTACATGTTACCATGTTATTATTAAGAAACTACGTATAGTTGTAATAATAATTTACATTGTGACCGAAAAATAATTGAAGACTATTTTAAATATTGTTCCCATGATTTAAATTAAAATTTATTTAATTATCTGTTAATTCCAATTAATAAAATAATATCTGCTATGTTAAATAGTCCAAAAACTACAAAAAAATGAGAATAATTTCAAAATGATATAAACCAATTGAAATATATATATATTACCAATACATAATGAAAATATATTTTGTATTGCAACTAATTAAATACAATTCAATATTTTTGTAACTATATTTGAATTTTTAACATATAAGATATTATTAAATTATAGACAGTGTATTCAAAAACTTAATTTTCTGTCATCTGTCTTCAGTGATCAATAGAATATTGTTTTACTCGAGTTTCTTAAAGATTCTTTTTCTTTCTTATTTCTTACTCTGGGTTCAAACAGAAAAAAGCGAATAAATGGTAGCATTATAATTAAATTATTCATTTGAAATAGTTGAAGTCAAGCCAATTTTTTTATAAATGAATAACTGAACAAAGACATATTATAGAGCATTTTGCAGAACATACAGCAAACATATTTATTCCAATCGATCAAAAAATCTGCATGTAAAATAGTGAAGCTTATACATTCTTGTGATCACTACAATCCCCCTCTGCTGAAACCCACATGCTTGCTTTTCAAATTGTTGAAATATCAAAATACACATTAAATTTTTGTTTACCAATTTTCACGTGCGGTGGCGATGCCAGGTTACTTGTATCAGTATAAAAATTCAGTTATGGTTAAAAGCCTTTGAAAGAATGAACCACATTGACACCCTCGAGGGACAGAATAGTATTTCATTTTCAGTCATTTTTCAGGAGAACTGCCAGAAAAGGCTATTTTTATTGGTATATCATTATAGCTTGACCACCAATAGAAATTGAAACTAAAATAGTAAATTTATGATTTATGGCTTAAGCGTGAATTCAAGAGTTTAATGTAAATTGTTATTACTAATAATTATATGGAAATAAAAATGATGGGCCATGTTATTTCTCTTGAAATAAAAATAATCCGTGGGAATATCTGAAAAAAATGATTATAATATTCAATATTACTGCAGTTTGTGTTGCGGCCGTGACAAGAATGTGACAACAATATTCCTATATAACACTAGCACCCTCTCCAAGCAGATAATCTTTATGAACACAAATTTATTAATTTATGATCAAAAAATCATTAAAATTTTATTTTTCTTCCCTAAAAATGACCAAAAATGATTACTAGTACTAGTTTGTTTGTTATGAGGGCCAACATGGTAATTAATAAATATTCATTCCATATCTCGCCAGTTCTTTCCAAGAGTTGATTTACACTTCAAAGCGTGGATTCAATCACAACAATTTTAAAAAATATTTTTCTAAATAAAATCTTTCAATGGTACAGGAACATATTTTAAATATTGGGTTCTGTAAATCATTAATGGAAAGATACGAGATGAAGAGATGAATAAGAATCCTATGTTTAGTAATAATCTATGTTAAAAAAAACATAGGACCACTTTTTACAATAAAAATAAATGAGAATAGGTAATTACTTAATTGTGAATCGAAAATTTTATTAATAAATCTAAATTCTAGAATAAATTTTAAAAACAGCTGATAATACTAACATTGAGTAAAATTGATCTTGATTATAATATTATAAAATGTAGAAATAATAATTTGTTACATAAGACAAATTTTGTTGCATTTATTTAAAAATATATGCCTACCAAAGGTGATAACTAACACTGAAAAACCTCATTTAACAGTTGCTTTAAATAAAATAAATAGTACAACGTTTCACTTTATCAAGAAAGGAGAAAGATAATACATGGTATTAACGCTGTTAATTAACAGCAACCAACAGATTGCCAATGCATTCAACTAATATAATGATGAGAGTAGTTAATAATGTGATATTATTGACTTAATTAACTAAAAATATTAATTTTCAAAATTGAAAGTATATGGCAAAGAAAAGGGATGGTGCTCATATACTTAATCAAATAGCTATCATATAAATTTGTTGTCAATTAGTCATGCCAATTTATATAAATTGCTGTTTTATATTTTAAAAAATCTTCATTTAAAAATGCTCATTAATGCGGTCCTATTTTTTTTTTATTTATACATGAATAAAACAAAGCTTTTTCTTTGATTTTAACCGAATATTTTGAATACAAATAAACCACTTTGGGCTAACAGTGTTTTAGTTCGCCCTACTTCTTTTAGTAATAAACTTCGGCATAGGGAATTGAATATTTGTTAGATTTATAATAGTTAAAAGCTGGATACTACTAACCTGGAATCTTTATTTTATTTTATCACATACAATTACTTTTAAATCACCTAATATCTCAAGCACACGTTTCTTCACAACCACAAAATATCTTTATGGGTCTGGTTTCTCGGAAATGCAATTACTAAAATATATTTTGAACACCTTTACACAATTGGCCAGGTGTGTTGAAAGAGGTTGGTATTCGCCAAAATGTTTTATATGACTATGATACACCATTATTTATTTTAATCTGTCACAAATTATAATAAAAGCTACAGTAGTCGCAGACAATTCTGAAAACAGTTTGGTACCTATACACTTTTATCAATATGCATTATGGTTAGAAAATGAAGAATAGAAAATGTGAATATCTCTCTCCAATAAGCATAACACAAGGGTAAGCGAAACAAACTATATTTGAGCAAATACTTCTTCGTGTGTCAAATATTTTTTTGTTAAACCAAGTCTATTTCCAATGAGATGCATGTGGACTCACAGGGATGTAATTCAACAATATAATTGCTGTAAGTTAGATAATCAACCGTTCATTTCAGAATTCAAGTGAAGACCATTAGGTTTTGATTTAAACTTTTTTTTAAGGGATGAGTTCATTAGCCAGTGCTAAAAAAAAGGGTCAGAAAACATCATTAACAGCCACATCGTTTCAATACCAAATCACAATTGAATTTTTCCAATTGCTGGTTCAAATTCTTTATCTTTTAAGAGGTCCCTAGAGTATTACTTTAGTCATATAATTAAAAGAGATCGTAGTTTTTTGATAATAATGGGAATGGAAAAATACTTCACTAAGCAAATCCATTTAAAACAGGAAAAAATTATATTATTTAGTAAATAGGAAAAAGGAGGCCGGCCAGTAAGATGAAAATACAATTTAAATCTGCTATGATCATGGGAGTCTGGAATATTAAGTGATAGTTGATGATTTCTTTATTAAGCATGTTTTATATAATTTTTACATATATATTCATCTTCATAAGTGATGTTAAGATGCAGTTTTATTTTCTGCTGCTATTTTTAACCTCTCACAAAAATCAATGCATATTTCTTTAAGTGTCCCGTGGGTCTGTGTATTTTTAGCATTTACTGTGACTTATATTACTGTGCTAGGTACTTGCAATTGACAGATGACATAGAAAATAGAAACGAACCAGTAAATGTGAAAAAGAGAAAGAAAATGATTTGATGAATTTCTCATACTTGCTTGATACATAAATACAAGGACTGTACAAGTATTACTTATTTTTGAACTATTTACTATGCACATTTAAATATATTTGAGACTTCTGACATCTATTAACCATCACTAATAGCCAATTTTTTGAAATCAATAAAAAAAGTTTCTTTTGTAGTTCACATTTCACATTTTAAAACGTTGAAATACAATACTTTATGCAGCTTTGTTCAAATAAAATTTAATAACATGTCCAATTTAAGCTTAGTTATTAACGATTTTATATAATATCGATCATCCCGTGGAGCATATAATAAATACTAACCAATATGCCCTAATTATAATAGTGTAATTGGAAAAGTTTGATACACATCTTTAAAGTTATGCAATAATTCATAGAGTGGTGCAGATTCACTACTATTCATTATTTCTCAGGCAAATTCTGTCAATGATGCACAGCCACCTGAATTGATTAATTTTAAATTTCCACAGGCAGAACCATAAATGACATTTTACCAGTCATAAAATATACAAGCTTAGTAGGGCAGAAGACATCTTCATGCAAATAGGATGTCATATCCAAGTTATACACACTATTAATATAATTGATTTATCATTCTTTTCAAACCTTCCTTTTGATTGGCATACATTATTACAAGAAAATGCGTGAAAGACATATCTACCTTTTATCTATTACGGTATAGTTAAAAATATTCAGCGTTTACAAAATTGGAGTCATTTGTACAGTTGTTAATTGTATAGCTATTAATTAATAATTACGAATTTTGTAATCTTAACCAAAAAATATATTAATTAAAATAGTGGTGACTCGTTAACATTATTTTTAAGACTCCCTTCATAGATGTAATGTAATGAAAAATTCGATTTTTACTGCAGTTTTCATCCAAGCTTAAAAAATACCTTTGCAATAGAACCTTGATCACCCATGCGTATTGGAAACAGAAATTCACCTTCTTGTTGACTAGATTAGTATTCAATCTAATAGAAATTGGCAGTATAGTCCTGTCAATGATGTTATGCCAAAAATCAATTTTATAATATAATTCTTGTGAAATATATGAATTTGCTAATAGTTACTGTGTTCCAATTCTATAAATTTTAAATATTGATAATTCTCAGGATGAGCAAAACCAACCCTGACCATCACATTATAAAATGTGGAAGTAGTACTAAACAATTTGTGTTTAACTTACTTCAAAGTAACAATAATAAAGATTGTTGCAACATATGTGAGGTAACTATGGATTCTTCAAATTTATTCTCCTACTGACCTACTTTGTGAAATATTTTCAATTTAAATTTCATGTTATCCACTACCCACAATAAATTAAGTAGCAACTCATGCTTGCACAGTTTTTAGAAAAAAATCTAACGTTTTTTTTACTAATAATTGATTTTGTTTATGGCATTTATAAGTTTCTAAGAATCCCGTATTCCTAAGATAAGGGCTTTATTTACAATCAATAATTTTTCAAGATATTATGTAGCTCTCTTACAAAGTGACATAAAGGGAATAATTGCTTTGTTAGTTGCTTATAAAAAATTCAAGTTATGAAATTGGTTCTGACAAAAGTATTTAGGCATGAAACTTGTAACCGGTAACATGCATACGCACATAAAATTACCAACTCCTCGCTTTTGTTAAATTGCATAACCCTAACATAACTCATCGATTCGCTGCACAATACTAATCCTGATGGATCCTTTATGGAATCAAAATCTACTGTTCTGTGTTAACGAAAAACAAAAAATCTCTTCTTGTCAAGAGTCTTAAATTTTAGAATTGGAATAACTGACCATAATAAAAGAGTGTGGTTGTGAAGTTGCGGTTGCGAAAGTGGCTTAGTGACGAAATATGACATTGCAAGGGGGGTTTGTGGTTTGTATAACGTGTTGGGTGATGTTGCACGCAGATCAGTCCCCTGTACCAGCCGAGACGGGCGGAGCTCGCGGCGGACGGTACCCCTCATTATCCGGACAGGGACCGAGTCACGCAGGTGCACCCGCTCACTTTCTGCTTCTGCTACTCTCACAACGTCTGTCTCAAAACTTACTGTTTTTATTAATTTAACTCGATGGTGGTGGCGTGTATTCCGTTGGATCGCCGTCGGTGTCCTGCAACTTAGCCGTAGGCCCAGGCGCTTAGTCTTGGTAGATGTGCGGACACCGCCCGATCAAACTTAGTTTTCTGTCTTCCTTTACTGTTGTAATTGCCGCGCATTACCCCGTCGTAAACTAAACTGACATAGTTTTGTATTTGTTGTGTTGGCATTTCACCTAATTCGTTTGATATAAAGAGTGCATCACCCATTCCCTTTTAGAAATTAGATGTGACATAACATCCATCAGTATTTACACTGACACAATGACTATCCTACAGTTAACATGCTTTTACCATTTCATCGCCTTTCATTTATGTGTTGCATCCATAAACTGTGACGCAGCATCGAGACCTATCATTTCCTACACCTCATGAATCTCGACAAGCACACCTCCCACCCATCAAACTCTTCATCATAGACATTCATATTGTTTGTTTCTCCATTAAACCATATTGATATGATAATCTGATCTGAAAATATTTTTTAAAACTCATAATAAAGTCTCTTCGAAAATCTTGCTATGAGCCGTCCACAAAAATCATTTAATTGATGATAAAATAATGAATTGTCTGTCAAATGGTTTCACGACTACTGTAAAGTCAATATATTTCAGCCAACAGCATTCAAGAAAATATTGTGCTCTTGATGCTCTGTAAGTACAGCATTTCGCTTATTGACTTTTATGGTTTCCTCCATCTCAATTAAAATTAGTTGATAGGCTGATAAGTTGACTATATAATCTAAAACTGCAATAATGAAAACATCTGAGAAGCTAAAACATGTTTTTGCACTGTTTTGCAAGAATCTCAACCTTCATCAAAATAATCCATACAAAATTGTCAAATTATCAATTGGTTGTGGTATGTAAATAGTTTTTTTTTCTTTATTTGTTGAATTGAACAGTTCAAAATGTAACAGATATAATATAGTTGTGAACCACCATTAAAATTATTTCTTAATGTTTTGAGTATTTAAATATATTAAGTGTTATAATGATTACTTAGAAGAGTTTTTTGAAGAGATATACTTAAAGGCTAATGACTAAAACATTTGTTTTATTTTTCATTTTTAACATGATAACTTTTGCAAATAACTAGGAAAATATATCAAATAAGCATAGTTTCATTGAAAATATATCTGCCACGTGTGATTTGATTATCCATTGCTGTTTATAAGCAAATTATAAAGAATCCAAATGGATTATATGTAAGTGGTTTGGGTTGACATAGCAAAAATAGTACAGGTGTCAGAAGCTCATTCATAACATAAATCCATTATGCAATTTCACGTGTCATTCAGAAATTTTATTTTGCTTTTATTCTTATGGTACCGCTCTCAACAAACAGCACAGTTTACAACAACCGTCCCTTCCTATTCAATGATAATAAAGACATACAAAAAAACCAACATAACGTTTTGCTAATGCTCTATGAAAACACATCCACTATTCCACAATCATATCACTAACATAACTCTGCTTGTCTCCGTAACCTGACCATTGTTCAGAAATTGGTGTTGTGCTAGAAACTAAACGATTAGCGAGTATTGTAAAAAAGTTTGGCTCCCTCGTGTTTATTATTTATCTTTTTTTATATTGGTGTATCTTTTATACTATACGTCTTGGAATGGAATAACTTAGATGTGTTACAAATAAAATGTTTACATTCAGACATTATTGAAAACATATATGGCATGCTATATTTCCCACATTTCACCACACTTCATATTCAAACAATTAAGTTGCATTGTTCAATTCTATCATTAACATATTCTGAAGACTGTAATTTTTGCAGAGCAAATAGTTTTATTTTGTCAGATTTCTTTTTGGAACATGAGCTTCATTTTTGCTTGTGCAGTACATTAATTTTGCATTATTGACATGATAATTTAAGAGAACAGTTTTGGAACCGATCGGAGATTGAAGCGATCCATCGGATCGATCAGAGTCTCGATAAGATTAATGCAATTTATTTTTATAAATAGCATGAATCGTTTCATTCTAAGCGTTTTATAGATCTGTGTTTGGTTGTTTGGATCTTAGCATAGAGCGCATCGATGTTCTTTTATGATTCTGAGTACTCAATGTGCGTGCGTGTGAGTGTATCGATGTTCCGTTTCCACATCAGGATGTCTTTTCAAAATACGTTTTTACTCGAACCCTATTAAAGCCCTCTCAATCCGTTTTCTGATCTGTCTTTCATCACTTTCTTCATCCGGTCTGTACTCTTCCCGTATCGACTTCCGAACCTCTGAGCGGCGGCCGGATACCGAGCATGAATCGATCCACGGGCCGCCGGGAGGCACTGTACCAAGCTTTGCTCTTTTCTACTATCTTGTGTTTCTCGCTTGTTTTCTAGATCTTGCAGAATCTCCAAAAAAAGCGCACCGAAAGGAGAGGGCGTCTCAGCTCCGATCAAGCGAGCAAAAAGAAAGGATACACCAAAAGCAATCTGATTTTCAAGGTAACCCGCGGCATAAGGCGCCGGGCAGCATGGTCGCCCGCAGCATGAGCCTATCGCTCGCCGAGCGAAGCCCTCTCGGGGTGTCGCCCGCGCTTCCTCCTACCGCTCCACCGCTAGTCGCTTCTTTGCTTCTTTGCTTCTGCTTCTTTCTTTTCTTCTCCGCCAGCATGTCAAAATACACGCCACACGTCGTCGATCCGCCTTCGGACAGCGGCCCCGCCGCATTCCACCATCAGTCATCGTCGAACATGAGACCGACGCCTCTGCGACATATTCGAGTCCCGCACCTAACGCGCAATCAGTTTGCGCCGGGGGCCACTGACGCGACCCGACTTTCCGTTTTGAGTCTCACACTTCTGTTTATTATAGCATTGTCAGATATCATTCAAGTAACATTTACAATATTATTATATCCGTGTTACAGGCATGCAGTTTTTATTCATTCAAATTTTTGGTTCAAAAGAATGGCTTCACAACATACTCATCAGATTTTTTTAAATTTTTCACAACTCGATTATAATTCGCATTTTTCTTGGCATATTAAATTTGATTTTGCCTCCAAGAAGGAGTAATGAATATTACATGATTACCGTATTTTTTCCACCCACTCTCGGCTCTGAGAAACCAAACCAGACATCGTTCCGCAAACGGAAGCGATCCTGAGGGAGCGTTTCACCCAATATTCAATAGACCTTCTTGGTGCAGTAGAGCCATGCCTCGTTTACGTGCTGACTTATTTATTCACTTTGAGAAATATCCAACTTGGGATACTTCATTAGTTTGTAGACTGTGACGTCTGATCTACTCATTGTTTAGTCCAGAAAATAATATGCTTTCTTTCTTAATGTTTATAACAATACCGAGATAAGTATAGATAGATTAAAATATTAAACATGGTGATCTTTGTAAGATTGAACGGCCTTCCCGATCGGTCGACGCCTACGTAGCATGATTTCAAGCTTGACTAACAAAACACCTTCTCCGACCTATTGCTTGGACTTTTAACCACTCGATGATTTGCTTCAACTTTACCCGTGCTCCACAGTGCTCAGATGTTCCTGATCTCCAAACTACAGCGGGCGTGACTGTCGACGACTATACATTTATCTATTATATGTGTTGATAATTATTCTTATAACAGTTGACTAATTCATATATGTTGAATCCTACAGTTCCTCAACATGGCATCAGTGTTCATGCGGATCTTTAACCTGATCTGCATGATGCTACTGATCGGCCACTGGTCTGGCTGTCTCCAATTCTTGGTGCCGATGTTGCAAGGCTTTCCGTCCAACTCCTGGGTCGCAATTAATGAGCTTCAGGTTTGTTTGTACAAAAATATGACATCTCAATAAACAAAAAGTTGGAAACATAAAATTATTCAATCTAGGTTTTAATATCCATTAATTTTTTTTATTTTACAGTTTTTTCTCCTCTCTTTTATCAAAAGCAGAATTGAATTTCAAAATTATATTTCTACAAATTCAAAAAAAATAAGTGATGTTTGTGAATTGGAAGTCTATTAACTTTACCAAATTTAAGTTTTACATACAACTAACATTGAACAAATTCATAAACAAAAGTACAGGAATACATGTTCCAAAAATTATCACATCACTGTATCTTCTCAATTATAAGACTAATAACATTTCGGTATCTATGAATTCAAGTAGGGCCTTATAATCAATGATATCTAACAATCCTATTTAAAATGCAGCAGTGGTAGTAAATAAAAATGACAGATAGGATGTCATCTTCTCGGAAGAAAATACTACAAAAAAAAGTCTAGTACTCTTTTTAAAAATCACTAATGAGAGTCCTTCATAGCAAACACAGCTCAATATTTTATAAAACAAAAAAATGCAAGCAACACCGACTCAGTCATAGGTTGATTCAGAATAATCTGATTCCATCGGCACATTTGAAACCGGGATCAAATGTAGATACACGGGAGAAACTCCATCAATAATATATCTACATTGAACGCCTTTTTATGGTATTTTATGATATTTACTATTGGTAAATACATAAAATACTATAATAATACTAACATCATAAATAATTTTCATAAGCATGTGATTAATTCATCATTGAAGATTCTGACAGTGTCCAAAACCCTTCAATTATGTAATTATTTTCTATTTTAATTTTCAGGAAGCATTTTGGCTTGAACAATATTCGTGGGCGTTATTCAAAGCAATGTCCCATATGCTTTGCATAGGATACGGTCGGTTCCCACCGCAATCACTGACCGACATGTGGTTGACCATGCTTTCCATGATATCCGGTGCCACCTGCTATGCCCTTTTCCTCGGCCATGCCACCAATCTCATTCAGAGTTTGGACTCCTCAAGAAGACAGTATCGAGAAAAGGTAAGACTGCACACCTTTTTTGATAATTCCTTTCAATATATGCTCGTAATGGGCTGCTAAAAGTAAATTTAAAAGCTTACCGATTGTAAATTTTTAAATCGCTCTACTGAATCTGTATTTATGTTATGGGTCCATTCATAAATGAAACTATACATTTTTGGATACTTTAAACCAGTAGTCGGCAACCTACTACCCACAGGTGGTTGAATTATCCACTGCAACATTTTTAATTAGCAACCAAAAAAATATAATGCTATTTTTTTATTGTTTTGTAAAAGATGGTTGTAGTCTTTTACTTACTAATGATTTTTTTTTTTTCCCAGTCAATAATAAGTTATTGACCACTGCTTTAAACCTGTAGCAATAAATATTTACCAGCTTTAGCTGTGTAACATTTTCACATTCAAACCGGTTCTTATATAAAATATATTCACCATCTAATTTTTGCATAAGAGCGCTTGAGTATAAGGCTAGCTGTTGTCACTTTCTATGGAGAAACATTTCTCAATGATGAATAGAATATATGAATAGATTCAAATCTTCACTTCTTAATGAATTTCAAAGTTAAATTTATTTAAAGAAAATATGTGTTGTGAAAAATTTCTTCTTCCGCTATTATCCTACAAAACAAAACCTTCTCTCTAACCACTCAGCGCAAGACATATTTAGACTACTTCTATTTTAATGTAAATCCTATTATATTTAAAATTCATTGTTCTAGGTGAAACAAGTAGAAGAATATATGGCATATAGAAAATTACCTAGAGAAATGAGACAGCGGATCACGGAATACTTTGAACATCGATATCAAGGAAAATTCTTTGATGAAGAATTAATCTTAGGAGAACTGAGCGAAAAGCTCAGAGAAGACGTAATCAATTACAACTGTAGATCGCTTGTTGCTTCAGTGCCCTTCTTTGCCAACGCCGATTCAAATTTCGTATCTGATGTTGTGACCAAGCTGAGATATGAAGTTTTCCAACCAGGTTAGAGGAACAGAGTATTATCTAGTTCTATTTCTTGTCTAAAATATAATAAATGGCCTTACAACTCGATCATCTTTACCATTTTAGGAATAACATAAAAGGAAAATAGTTCATTGTAATATTTAAGTAAATAAAACACAATATAGCATAACTTACCATTTCCATAATTTTATGATTTAATTTTGTAATGCAATTTTAAAGATTAAGAAGCATATAAAAAAAGGAAATTTGTGGAAATAGTACTAAATATTATGTTTTATTTATTTAAATATCATGTAATACAATTTCCGCCAAGAAGTGACAGATTTATTAAGCAAATCAATAGTTAAAAAAAACATTTTTACTCAACATAAAGATCTTTCTATATGAATTTGATGCTTTTTTTTTTGTTTTTGATAATTAATTGTAAAAGAATGTTAGATACAATAAACTAAATATTTTCACATACCAGTTTTATACTTCAATTTTATGAGAAAATTCTTAAATACTTCTTTTTAATGTTACTCATATTTAAACCAAAATCTACCTTTCACAAACAATATTCTTAAAACTGAAACAGTTTAGACACGTGTCATTCAATATTTTTATATATTTTATTTATATTTATTTATGTTCAGGTGTGATATTTTTTTGCTTTATAGATTGCTTAAAAACAATTTTTATATTTTCAGGGGACATTATTATAAAGGAAGGTACGATAGGGTCCAAGATGTACTTCATCCAAGAAGGCATTGTGGATATAGTGATGGCAAATGGGGAAGTGGCTACAAGCCTTTCAGACGGTTCATATTTTGGTGAAATCTGCCTGCTGACTAATGCCCGTCGTGTAGCATCTGTACGAGCGGAGACATACTGCAACCTGTTCTCTTTGTCTGTGGATCATTTTAATGCAGTGCTGGATCAGTATCCTCTGATGCGACGTACAATGGAGAGCGTAGCGGCTGAACGTCTCAATAAAATCGGCAAGAATCCCAACCTTGTCGCTCACCGGTCGGAAGAAGATACGGGTAGCATCAACGCTGTGGTCGTTGCTTTGGCGGCCGAGGCGGAACACGCCTCTCGGTCGCCTGACCGGGGGCCTCCTTCGCTGGGTCTCGCTCTGCGTCCTCTTCAGGCCGCGGCGTTTTTGGGGCAGCGCCTACCCCGCCCCAAATCCGATAATAACGTGGCCGCTGAACGCGAGCCCTCCGGCCTAGCCAGAGGCCTCTTCCACAAATCGGATGCGGCCTTTCCGCAATGACGACGCTCCGCCGAATGGTGAACGCGCTCCGGCCGTCTCCCTCCGCGCGAAGCTCGGACGCCGAAGGATAAACAATATTAGCTTTAAAAAATTTAGGTGCTCGATAAAAACAAAAGTATTAACGGAGACGGGCCGCGGCGGAATCGGGCGGGGCGCGCTCCCGGGTGGAGGTCGCGGCCTCGATTCGATACCCAAAAAAATTGTTTTTTGATACGTACGATATATTTTATAGAGAAATATATATTCGGAAGCGGCGGCCCGCCGGTCTTCATTCTCGACTGTTCTATTTTCGCAGAATGTTTCTTACCCTCCCCGTTATCGATCGGAACGAAGATTTATATTAAAAGTAAACATTTATACGATAAGTTATCTATTTCTCTAATTGCGATCGTGCACGTCGGAGCCGGCCGCGGGGACGACCTCTCAGGCGTCGCCGCGAAGCGAACCCAGAACGAATTCTCCGTTTCTTCGACGCGTCATCCGCTTCGACTCTTCGCGTTATCATTTCTATTCGTTCACTATTGGGTGTACTTTTGTTCGGTGAGTTTTAATATGATGTAAATATTAGGTAGACGACTGCAGTAGCGTTAAAGACTCCGCCTTCCGTAGAGGTATGGACGTGACCGAGCGAAGTGACGCCATCGGATGAGGCTCGGGATCATCAGCCGACCGTCGCCGTCGTCGTTTCGTCATATCACAAAATTACCTTTAAGATATCATGGCTAAATTTGAAAAGCAATAAATAATGTAACACGTTTTGTATGTTACAAAAGTTGTCTAGATTAGTAAAATATTAATTGTATTACGATTTTTCGACGGCTTCGCGAGGCGCTGACGGATTACGCCAATCGCAATAACGTAACGTGACCGTTACGCCGTGCGTGAACCCGGGCCCTGTATTTTTGTATATACAAATGTCAATTTTACATAGAATATAATTTTGCCAAATTGTGTAATATTTTATTTTCTACTTTTAAGTTGTATGACAATTATTATTATTGTTTTAATAATTAAGTAATATTATTTTTTAATTAAATTATTCGTTACCTTGCTATCGTTAATCGCTAAACACTTCTTACAAAGATTCATTAGGGGATTTCAGACACTGAAGGTTGTTGTACCAACCTATTAGGTGGATCTTGCCATTTTAATACATGAAATTAACATAATAGATTAGACTGAGATTTATTGTATCATAAAATACTTATGCTTTGTTAATTATTATGAAATGGTAGTTTATTGTAAAATTTAATAAAGTTCACCATTGATTGTAAATTGGAAACAAACTGCGATATTGTTGAGCAGAGTGACTCTGCGATCGCGAATCGACTCCCGTCATCCCCGCTATCACCTAATATTGTATAATGATATTTACGGCTTCGGTACAGTTGACAGTTGACAATTGACAGTTGACGGGTGATGAATCGAGTACTCTGTCTGATAACAGGAATATCTTTTTATTGTTATGTGTACCGATATGAGAGTTATGGATATTTTCTATTTTTAAAGACAATTTCACTGTTTACTCTACTCATAGGCTGTTGTAGAGACTTTCAAATTTTTGCCTTGACATGTAAATAATTCCAGTAAATACTTGTGATATGTCTGTGCTGTCACAACATCGTAGCTCCAGTGTCCGTTTAGTAAAAGTCGGAACCGCTATCACAATGACGCTACTTCAATGAGCAATTAATAATTATCGACATTTACTTTGTGATTGTGCCATAAAAAAAACTTGTAGGAAATGGTATATTCAAATGTTATACATGCATGCGTAGATGAATTTCCGACGATCCGATACGTTAAGTTTTCATTTAGAGCAGTTCTCTTATTTGAAGTCGAAGGATAGATAAAAATTATTTGCTATTCCAAATGTTTTGAAAGGGAACGCTTTGCAGGCTACGAGAATCGATGTTCCCATTTAAAGACGGACTAGTTACGGACGCCTAATGGATAATGAATGCACAGTTATAAGAAAAAACTAATGATATTTTACCAAAAGTGCTCATTGCTGTTATCAAAAAAAACATTAGAGAAAAACTGCATTAAATTATGAAACAAACAAAATTGTGTATTATTTTGAACTATTTCTTACCATACCATCCTTTTCCATTGAAATCTATCAAAGAATTGATACAATGCCTCAAAAAAGTCTAAGAAACCCTTTTAAGATTATCACATTTGAATGGTTTTCAGCTTTCTCATTTCAAACAATATAATCAATTCTGGATATCAGGTTTAATCTCAGTATTAATTACAAGATTATTTTAATATATATATAATAGTTAGAAACACATTCAGAAGAAAAAGTCATTGATTAAAAGAACAAAATCTCTTGCTGGCTTTATCCAATGATTACACTAAGCTTAGCATTGGTTATAGACATAATTAAATTTTTATCTTGCTATTTTTTTCTATTAATTTCCAGTATAAAAATTTTCAAATCTTTTCTTCGATGCCAAAACAATAATAATTTAAAGTGTATTTTTGTATACTATATGAACCAAATAAATGTAAAGCTGTTTATATTAATTCGTTCCTATATCGCAAAGGTAGATTGATGCACCATACTATATAAGATATCTTATCGGCTATTTCATAAGATGCAGTTCTGATTTTAATACACAAGAAGTCTTAGAAGAAGTCATTTTGCGGTCGAAAGGCACTACATTTAAATAAATAAAACACAATACTTTTTTCTAATTATACAAATTTTCCTCATTTATACTATTCCTGTTATTTTTTAACTGAATCAGTTGTTAATGCTCCTTATGAGCGAAACCGGTCCCAATCCCTACATTATAAAATCATGGAATTCGTAGTTAACATTATGTTCTATTTATTTAAACAGAAGAACTCATTTACACTTATGTAAATACGCAGAAGTGAATATGCTCATATCACAAGTATTGACAGAGATGGCTGATAACATATTGCAATGATTCCTATCTAGCTTCAACAGCACCCTAGATGAGAAGGTGCAGGACAGCGCCAAAGTATTGCTCCACCTGTATGTAACCACAGATTGACCACACATAAAAATCAGCATACATCTTTCGATCAATCTTTATAATAGAAATATATTGTAAGGAGCCTGTGTAATTTATAGTATCAAGAATAACAAACAACCCAAAATTATGAACCTCACCAATTTGGAAGCATTTCTGAATTCCTTACAATTAATTAATCACGCTGATAATAGATCTCCACGATAGACTACAGATAGTAATTTGTTATAACTTTTGGTATAAGAATTTATATTACAATAGAATATAGAAAAGATAGTACACAACAACTATAACTTATATTTATGATGACACATTGAAGTTTTCTTGAATATTGTTATTTGACCTCGTGAATGGTGATCAGCAATGAATACTGATGGACTTAAAGCAGTCAACTTTCAACTTAAATCTATTTTTGCTCCATAAACGAACACATATATACTTTTTATTAAACTGGCTGCAGCATAGTATGCTTTAACTCATATAAATAAAGCTCATAACATTAATATTATATTTACAAATAACTATTTTTTACAAATATAGTTTAAACCCAAATGAAAAGAAATTATATCATCCTGGGTAACTTGTGTGTCACACAATTTGTCTAGCCCCAACACTTAGACGTTGAACAAGATGATCAGCAATAAGGTAAACTTTTGTACACATTAGTCTGAGCGTGACACATGAGATACTGCTTTAAAACAGTGGATACACATATTTGATAGGAAGGATAAATTGAATCTTTTTTTGATTTCATATCATAGTCAGATATAAATCGCTTATTTAATTTAAAAATAGAAACTGTTAAATTAAGCTTCGTTATACAAAAATAAAGATTTGCTACTAATATTATTTCACTTTTTGGTAAAGTTTAGTAATTACATCTACAAAAAATTTGCATTTTGGTTGAGATGGGTGAGTTTATAGGAAAAATAGTAGATCACTGTTTAAGCATAACAGTGGCACTCTATATCCACATTATAAAGTAAATTACTGGTGGTTGAAAATACCAACAAATGTTTTTTCCCATTAGATGATTTCACTGTCATATTTATTTGCATTTATTGTATAAAAATAGAACAGTGAACTTTTATGTTTCTGTTCTGAAATGTTTCCTTAATATCTTTTATAAACAGAATTTATTCCTTTTTGTTTAATTTTATTCATAAATTTTAGTTAATACCTTAATATTTATATAAATGCTTGACTACTACAATATAAGATTTGAAAAACGCGCTCTTATGTGCTTAAGTATCAGTTCCGTTTTTGGTTATATAGCCATAAATGAAATTTGTAGTAATTGATCCAAACAGTGATGTACTCATAAACAAGTATGCTATGTGATGTACTGCTATGGGCTACATCGGTTCTGTCAAGCTGGTTGCTAAAATAATTTTGATTTGGAGACCTGGTTCTAAAACAGCTCATTACCGATTCGAACCTTTTTTATGTATAACCATAGAAGAAATTGACCAAGAAAACTTATCATTGCTTAGTTTCAAAATGTATTTAAATTTTTCCCTAACAATCAAAACCAATCAAATTCAAATATCATGCAAAATACTCCTTTATCCTAAATATCAAATATCCTATCTACTAAATATAAAAATCATCGCTTCATATTGCACTGTAGAAATATTTTTAAATTTAAATAATTCATTTTTCTCTACCTCTTTCGAATAAATAATATAATACAGTGCTATAGATTTCAAGGGAAAAATGTATTCATACTGTATTTTTTTTTTTTTAATATTCCATATGTACTTAAATATTTAACTACCTAAATAAATATTTCATTGGTATAACATAACTTTGTATGTAATAATATTTTAATTATAATATAAAGTTTTATTTGGTTAGTTATGAGTTTTATCTTATTACGTTTATACGTTTTGTAAAAACGGTTACGCTCAACATGGCTATTATTAGCTTTTGCAAAACTAGAATAATTTTCTACAATCGTCTTGATGTTGATCATATTATTTAACACAATGGCAGCACCGGTATTATTCATTTGACAGCTGTTTTGAGACAAGGGGTATTTCGTGCGCATATTGTCATTCTTTTCTAGTGATATCATGCGAAAGATATTTAGTGGTGTCACGACATCCAAGGTATTAAAATAAGTTCCCATTTCTATATTTGCGAATATCAGTGAGAAATATTGTGTTTTTCCAACGATATCATGGCAATGCACTCTATGGCGTCTGAAAATGGTCATTCGGAAGAAGAATCCTTCGTCGTGCTCGGAAGCACTTCGCCGAGACGGAGCATCGATTTGAGTCTCTTGCAATCGAGGATATTGGAAGAAAGCCTGGTCACGTATGAACAATCTCATTCCAAAATAACAATGAATGGTTCTCAAAACACATTTGGAACGTCTTGTAATGGTGTTAACTCGCATTTACCGCTAAAAATCAACTTTAAAATGGAACCACAGGTGAATACCTAACCGATTTTCTTTCACACCAAAATGTTACCAATTATTCCACTGCCGTAAGATAAACTACAACTAACTGCAAACTGAATTTTCGAAACAATGAAACAACTGTGATGTCAACATGAATATTTTGTTTAACTCAAACTTCGTGTATATATGTGTAGGTTTTTATAAAAGTATGATCGTCAACTAATATCGCTTTTTCTAGTTATTTCTAAACATGTATGTACTACTTAAATATCGCACCAACAAATAATGTGGATTTTTTCTTAATGGCTTGCATTTATGTCAAAATTGAAGGAGTCAAATCAGTCACATCACAAAAATAACTAAATCAATCTGAAAACATTTTTTCTTCAGCATGATCAATCTCCAAACTTTTCGACCCATCTGTCTCACTAAAAAAATAGAACTCGACCAACCACCATAACTATTCTCAAACTAAACATGCCATATGTAGACCATTTTTATGAGATGTATATGTGGTGCTTAAGGACTTGCTGTAAAAAGAAAGTCATATTCATTAAAAAATTCAATCTTTTTTTTATGCTAGCCCACACCCGCAAACTTGATTGTCGCCGACAGCATCGTGACAACATGTTCAAGCCATTCAGATATGCAAATAAAAATCGGAGAACTACTTGATGAGAACACAATCCTCAAGGAAACATTGACACAAAACAACAACTCGCTGAAGCAACAGTTCAAAACTATCGTCGAATGGCAAGAAGACGTCATGAAAGCTCATCAATTGCAAAAATCTAAATTTGCTCAAACGAAAGATCTGATCGATAAGGTAACCTATTAATTATTCTCTTTAGTGCCATGTTGTCTACTATCTTTGTATTAATATCCAAAACAGGCTTGGCAATGGATCAACCCTTAAAACTACAATCTATTGAAATATACCCATATACTGGGCAATATTCAAAAGAAAATATAGAGGTCTTCTATTACTTTTCCAACAGATTTTCTCTTAGGCTTGCAATAGTATGAATGCCTAAAAAATTGCACCTGTCGCCAAATTTCTTTCTGCTTATATAAGGTGGAAATGAAAGTTTTGTCAAAAATGTTCATCATAGTTTTTAATGAATTCAATACATAGTTTCTTCCAAAGTCAACCTTCCTGCCAATAGGGACGCCATTAAGATGAACCTTGACAGTTTCCAATGTTTTGCTCCGATTGCTAAATATTACGCATGAAAATTGGAAACAATTCTTATGTAATAAGATTGGATATTGCTACCGTAAATGTAGACTAGATAAGAGAAGTCAGTACCGTAGATTTGGTCGCTTCAATCTGTATCAATCTTGAGTATCAAATACTCTCACCTAAAATATTTAATATAAATAATGAAAAGTAGTTTATTATTTACTGGAATAGATTAGATAAAGTTTTATGAATAAAAATAACAAAGTTTTCTTAGAATCAGATATGGAATAGATTCTACTTATTGCAATTATTGTTTCTTGAGATTAGCCTCTTATAGACAACAACACACTTTTCAATGTTAATTATTTTAGTGGAATGGGCTATCTAATTTATGATCGACTGAGAGTGCTTGATGAAATTTTAATATCAAATTTGAATTGTTGAAACTTTTTAAAATGCAACATGTTTTGCCACTCAACATGGGTTTCTTCATTCCGGCATCTACACGCATTCTATCACATGGAAACAGTAGAACTGACTATAGGACTGAATTGACAGAGTAACAATTGAATTGTATAATTTTTCAACAATTCAAATTTTATTTATTACCTGTTAACTGTTTGATGTTCAATGATCTATAAATCTGTATACCACAATATGTAAAATTATTGTTACTTATTTCCATCTCATGTGTTGTGTTTCAGCTGAGGTTTGAAAATATGCACTTGAAAAGTGAACTGGAGTCTATGAAAGATGCTAAACTGGCACAACCTACAACCGTGTCTACTAGCACTGCAACTTTCAACAGCAATAACTCTGGCAATTTTGAATGCCTTGGGATGAATGTGGACGAAACCGCCATCACCAACTTGACTGAACAGCTGGAAATCGTGGAGAGACAGAGGAGGCAAGTCATCGCGGACAATGAGAGGCTTCTTAAAGATCGGGATTGTTTGTTGCAATCTATGGATCTGTTGAAGAGCGAAAATGAAGAGTTGAAGTGTATGATCAGAAAATATGATGAGGTAATTAAATTTACATTAACTTATTGAACAAAGTGAAATCATAATTGAATCCAAGTTTTATCCAATATTTGAGTGCAAAATCATTACCTTGAACAAATAAGTTAGGCAATAAAATTGTTGGCTCGCACTATGCATTGGAAAAATATTAATCCACTTTTTGGAAACTTATTTCTACATATGTATGCTTTCAACTGATTACATACAGAGTGTTACTATAGATCAAGGGTCTTCAAATTACACTCCCCGAGCCAACGGAGGCCTGTGAGCCCTTCCAATCCAGCATGCAAAAGAAGTTCAAAATTACAATACATGTGCATTTATGATGAGCTAGCTAGGTCTTGGCTCTTAGACTAAAGTTTCCCAGCCATAGACAACACTTTTTAGATGAAAGGAATAATATGAAATTGATTTGTCTGACAAACTATTAAAATTTTGTTTATCCTTTGTGTAGTTATATAAATGCATTATCTTTATTGGTGATGTGCATCAAAAAAATGTAGCTATTTTTATTTTAATTGTAATCTTACAGGAAAAGAAGAACAATCCTGAAATTGATAACAATTATGTCAAAGCCCTTGAACTCAAAATTACAACCCTCCAAACTGAGCTGAAAAATTCGCAAGTTAAACTATTGGAGTCTGAAAATATGAAGGTATTCATTATATCACATTACAGCCAGTGCTTTCCACTCATTCCATCTTTTATTACCTGCTCCAACCAGGGTAGACGAATTGTAATTTCTTAAAATAATTTAAATAATAGTGGATCATTTATTTTGTTATAAAAATTGACGCTGCTAACAATTAAGCTTTGTGATTTGAGAAATTTGGTGACTTTTATTCTTTTAGTTTACAGTGAGTGTGACACATGTTTTGCACACTGAGAAGAATCTTAAGCTTGGAAACTCGAATCGGTGTCTTGCGATAAATATAATATATTTTTGTTTAAATCAAGAACACTGGCCAAGAAGCAATATTTCTTTAGCCACTCTGTTTAAATTAATCAAAAATAAAAATTGCCTAAATTATGGTAAGTCCACATCTACTGAGACTATTTTATTTTTAGCTGGAGCACACGCAAGTAAAACTTGATTCTCAAGAAACTATCAAGCAACTAAATACAAGCATTGTGGATTTGAAGAATCGACTAAGGGAAGCTCATACAATTGTAAGTATCTGCCATCATCATAAAGTTTTGCTATTGAGCTTGGATATTCATATGTTTAAATCAGATCACTAATTGGCTATTTATTATTTTCTAGACCTTCCAGGTTTAGGTTTCCAGACTCTTCTTTCCAGATA
This sequence comes from Himalopsyche japonica, assembly GCA_028555115.1. Lineage (NCBI taxonomy): Eukaryota > Metazoa > Arthropoda > Insecta > Trichoptera > Rhyacophilidae > Himalopsyche > Himalopsyche japonica. The sequence continues at coordinate 687,638 of JAHFWJ010000700.1, read as the reverse complement.
AAAAATAACAAAATATAAAATTTTTCGAGAGTCATATGTACATATATTCATAAACACTTGTTTTTTCTAAATTATTTATGAATCATGTCACCTGTTATTAGAATCAATATTTAATCTCATTTATTTTTATTATCTTGACTTTTGTCCATGTGATTATCACATGTCATTAAATATTTATTAATTATCTCTATTACAAAAATGTAAACAATAACACATACAGAAAATAAACAACCTACATGTATTGATGTGTACATATGTGCATCTGTGATCAATCACACACTACGTATTTCCAGTTGGAACACGGGAGTCTAGGCACACATCGCATTTTGTCAAGCATAACTTGTACCGTATGAAACTTCCCATGAATATTTTATTTTGCCCAAAAATATCACCAGCAAACAGTTCTTGATAATATAAAAAATGTATTGAAAATATTTATTGTCAACCATGAAGCAAAATAATGATTAAAGAAATTAGTAATGATATAATATTTTTTTTTTATCAAACCAATTTCTTTGCAACTCAGGTTTGTAAAACCACTATTTGTTTTTTTTCTTGGGAAATAGACATATTATAAATATTATTCTTTCATAGGCAATTTTGAGGAGCTTCACACAAAGTCTTGTGTCCCCTGCATACTTGCCATTGTATTTCAAAAAAAAAGAAAAGATCTAAATAGATAATAGACATAGCTTCCCAACCATGTAGCCAATAACCATTCAAAGGGTTCATATACAACTCTCTTTCCTCAAATTTTAGGCATTCCAACCGGTTCGATATGCGTTGAGTTTGGAAGCGCAGTGTGACAGCTCTGAATTCTCCAATTTCTTGGAAAATGTAAAGCTCTACGATAAGTCTTTGAAGGATCTGGCTGCATATCTAAACCAGCACTCTCAAGAGTAAGTCATTATTCATGTCACATATTAATACATCTTTTAGCAAATTTGCATATCACCAGATATAGCATATTGGCCTTAAGAAATTCTACACCAATAATTTATCTTTTTGATTATCAATAATATACAAACTAATTAAATATATTCACATCACAAATTGTCCAAGTCTTGACTTCAATATTATCAAATGGTTTTTTGACTTCTCCATAATGCTGGCTTACCCTGATGTGTACAGCATGCAAATCAAGTGCTGTATTTCAACAACTACTACATTCATGAATATTGTTTTCTCTACCAATTTTACCCTTTTAATCCTGGTCAACGTATTATGATAAAAAAAAACTATCACTTTTGTGCCAAAAACTATTAGAGCATTTCATTTAAATTATGCTTAATAGGCTTGGATTAAAAGGGTTAATGAAGTAGATATGCGATCAAAATATGTGTTTTTATTTTCTTTTACTTTTCAGTTTCTCAACGCTCTTCGAACGAGTTACGCAAGAAGTAGATAAAATCTTCGCCACATCGACTGAACCTACCCCCCAGAAATCAAACCAATGTCTGTTGGACATTAAACAAATAATTGACTCGCATCATAAAACTACTTCAACTGATAAGTAAGGAATTATTTTATATTTATACACTTATCATTTTTTTTGTTTCGTAAATCTTTTGCTTTTACGTTCCATCTTAAATGACAGAAATCAATACAAATACATTTTGATTGTTCAAAAAGTGTTAACTTTTTTGACATACAGAGAATGTTATCGTGTTTCTTAGAACATAAGACAATATCTTACTTTCTTTTTTTGGCCCAAAGTATATTATAATATTATATAATATTTGTATACAAATTTCCAAATCCAGTTCCAATTCCAGGTCCAAATTTTTCATGTATTGAAACATGGGTATCATTAAATGAGTATTTCTTGTCTAAATATCCTACTTGTAATGCATTAGATATACAACTGTCAATTATTTTATCTCGTGAATTCTTCACAATTTTTTTGCATTCATTTCTCTTCATTCTGTTTTCAATGAATGCATTCATTTCCATGCACAGATGGTCTTTGAATGACCTGTTTATTGCAATATCAAATGTTTGGGGGAAAAAGTCATTCCTGCGGGAATCATTATTTGATCAATCCTTCTTTCAGTGAGATATATCTTGCACGGTGAGTGCTGGCTGAATCCCAAATTAGCTTACCTCTTTTTCGAAGTTGCATAAAATCGACCCATTTTCTTATAACTGCTTGTGTGGACCAATCTTTTTCACTTTCAATGATAAAATATGAGGTTTTTTCCTCTTTAGGCAAACTTCTCCCCGATTCCTTATTTGTACTCAACAGAATAGCTTTTTTTTTACACTAATTTTATCTGGGGCAGAATAATAAATCATATTGTGTGTATATTAATAAGACTTTATAAACTAAAATATATGAATGTTACATCTGCAAAATAGACATGTAAACACTAGTCGCTTTACCAAGTTATCTATTCAATCTGTCAACTGCACATTGCCACGTGCCGAATGTCAGGGGTATTAATTAATCTTGGAACGCGTATAATTATTATGAAAATGTATTTACCCATCTACTTCACATTATTTCAACTAGGGCTTATTTTTGAAGAAGCACGGAGACATGCCAATGATTCTATCTTGTATAATATCAGTTGAAACCTTTGGGTAGAGAAATTCGGCAATAAATACAAATATCAATTAAAATATAGGAATGTATATTTTTCGTAAAGAGCAGTAAATATTCAGTTGCATGAATTGCGCACCATCAAGCAGAAGAGCCAGCCCCACTATCAAAAATTATAATCGTGAATTTTCAAATTGTCTTCATTATAATCGCAATATTTATTTTTCTTTTTATCTGTAATGCAGAACACATATAAACTTTCTCTCAAGGAATGAGAGTGAATAATAATTGTTTATTTCTTGTATTTATAGCTACCAGATTAAATCGTGCCTCACAATGTTAGAGAAAATATTCTTGGACTATCAGCAAGTTTTGAAGATTTTGAAGAATGAAGAAACCCAAAGCGCAACTACTAATCAGCAGGTGTTTATATTATCATTTTTCACGAAGGCTCAAGTCACATGCTAATAATCATTGGGTTATTATCTTGCGTTAATTTGGTATTCATATTAGAAATGGGCTTAGCATTGGAGCCACACAGATTGAAGGTACTTAATAACAAGGGTACAATAAAATTTGAATCTTTAAAACTGTACATCAATTTCGAAAAAAAATTGTCATCAAGTGTCAAATTGGTATCTGAATTGATTTTAATAACTATTTTATGATATCAACTGCAATTACTTGATGGAATTTGAATTGTTGAAACTTTAAATTTCCACATGTTTTATCACTAAATGATAATACTTATGTCTAATTAAAATTTCAAAAGTAAAAAATGTTATCTACGCAAAAACCTCTAAACCCTAACTACTGTGAATAAATTCTTCAGTAACATACCATTTTTACATTATTTAAAGTTAAACAATTTTAAAACTGATTAAACAAACTAACGGTTGCCTACTACGCCCAGGTAATTTGGCCAAGTGTCACTCATGATTTTAATAATAGGGGGAATTATAAAATATTTCAGTTTTTATATCCAGGCTGTGATTATTTTCTAGCATCGCAGAGCACTCGATGAAATCACCGCCAAGTCAGTGAATCAAGAGGAGGCTTTGGCATTCGCAAATCGGGAATTGGGGCAATTGAGGCAAATGATTGAGACTTTCCAGAAAGACAGTGATGAAAGGGACCTTCTCAAAGCACAGATTGAAGTATACAGGTCGGTTTATTAAACTATTTAGTAAAGATCTCAATATAAAAACTAAATGTTATTTCCCTTACCAAATAACTTAAGTTTTCAATTTAACAATTAATTACAGAACTGACTTTGAAGCGGAACGAGAGGCGCGAACACAAATGGCTGCCGAGAAGCAGGAACTGGTCGCCAGCTTGAGGACATTGCAGAAAACCAACCAGGACTTATTAGCAGCGGTAAGTAAAAGTGGTGTACAATTCAAACAAGTATTGATTTAGAGTTGCAACTGCCACGCAAAACAATCCTAGCCCACATTGTTAATCAATACATAAACAACATCATATAAACTCGTCGAGCTTTGTTTATAAATGAGTGTTAATTTAATTCATTAGTTGTGAATGATTATTAAATGGTCAAATTAGTATACAGAAGTACTCATTTTTACACCAGCTAGAAAAACAACACAGTCCTATACCTACCATCAACCATGATATATGATCATAATCAAAAAAATATTTTTTCATCTTCTCACTTTGATATCCATATTGTATCTTCGTAGATAGAATACCTCGAGTGATTGGAAAGTTTTATTCTTTTTGGCATGTATTTGTTTAACGCCTATCTCTTATTTTGCTATAATCGAGAAAGGGGTACAGACAATGATAAATCTCTTTGACAACAAGTAAGCAACTGTTGGTTGTCGCTTTACCTAAGCAATCTAGACAGATCTGGCACCCACTGACCTGATTAATTACTGATTGTAATGTTGCATGTATATTTTGTTATTTTTATCAATCATGCGGCTTATTTTGAATTTGTTAATATAATAATTTTTTTCGTAACAAAGTGATTTCCTGTATCAATTATATCAGTGTCAAATCAATTCAGGAGTAATTAATATGAAAAATTAAATATTTGTCCAAAGGATAAATATTCACTCATTTCCTGTATAATAATGAAAACAACTTTCATATCTGAGAGTGAAACAATAATTGTTAATGATGAATACCTTTCAATGTATGTATTATCAGTCTCAGAAAATGTCATTATTGACTACAGTTTTAGTTGTTTTGATCCCGTAGTTCTAATTTTTTTTATATTTATTTTTCCGTCTTAGTTGCAATAGTTAGTAGGTGATAATTCAACAAGAATTCCCAGATTATTGCGGCTTTAGTTCATAGTCATTTTTTCAATATTCACTACAAGCGAGTTGGCTTTCGTCTCACAAAAGACAAAAGTTCAAGTCACAGATGTCTGTGATGTTTTCAAACATCCTTACCTTCCTATAAACCGAAATAATACGGGTATGACTGAAAATTTTAATAGCAATTTAGTAAACGCTTGTGTTGTATTAGGTTTTATTTTGCTTTTTTTTTTATTTTGTTATCTCATAAGGCCAATAAGCCACAGGCTTCCCCCTTACACCGCCCGTTGAGTTTGTCACGTGCCAATGCGATGAAGAATCAGCCGTCAACATCAGCAACGGTATGTCAAATTTACTGCAATTATTATTCTTTGCCACATAATAACCACTTAACAATTTTTTTACTCGTGTAACATAAATAATCTCTTCTGCATGCGCTTTTTAACCATTGAACACTTAATATATCTGAATGTTAAGTGAAGAATTTTTTTTATATTGTGGTAAAAAACGGTGTTGGATTCAGGTCGCCAATTTATTTAATTTATTTTGAATATCAAATTTAAATATTTTTTTATTATTAAGTTGGTAGTTTGGAGGGAATAAAAAGACTGCTCATTAAAAAATCGCTCATTTTGGTTCATTACATATTTAGGCTTTTTTATGCAGAAAATTATTCAATATTTTAAATTGATTTGAGGTTTCATCTTGATCATCATCAACATTATTACAGTCGGCTTTTTGGTCTTCAATGTACTTCATAGTATAATTTTTTTAGGTTCATTGCTTTCTGCAATGCACCTTCCATATTTTCACATTTTCTCACAAAAACTAACTTCATTTCATTTCTGGTCTTCCGAGAGTAGCACGAAAACTGGCAGGCGAGAACCGTTATTTCAGAGCCCACACGGTGGTTATCACCACAAAGAGAAAGGAAAAAAAATACTTTATCTAGAAGATTCACATCTCCACATTGGCCAATGTCAACCTGTTGGCAATAAAATATGTAAAAAGGATGAGGTCACTACTGTACTAAATTCACAATCAACTTCAAATACGCAAGAAATTTCTCGTATTGTCTTTATGAACACGTGCAAATAAGTCAGTTTAAAAATCCTGCATCTGTATCTTTGCTATTTCTTCTTTGGATGTTCATATTACATCATCTGTCTTTTCTTACTTGGTTTGGTGCACTCATGTGAATAAAATCCATTTTATCGTTATCGTGTAATAATAATCAAGAATATTTTGGTATTGTGTTAAAAAATCTTATAAATGTGTTGCCTGCAGAATACGCATCTGCTGCTTAAACACCTATATTTGAGAGGGACTAATCATGCGCCTGGCCATAGCCCTCTATGAATAGTAGAGATAACTATGGCCTGACACATCAGAGGTCACTCTGATATTGTATGGTACTGTATATCAATAAAAGTTTGCTAAATGCTGCATTTTATATGTGCTACACATATAAATGTATTGCTCTGAGTGTTTTTCCCGCAGTCAACGTGTTAACTATCACTTCTTGGTGGAAAGGCATTATATTTAAATAATAATATGCAATATTCAGTACTATTTTCGTAGTTTTATATTATCAAGATCAGAACTGGTGTGTTTCCAATCTCATAAAACTGCATATATGCAAAATTTCATAATCACATATGAAATTGTGGAAATAGTGCTAAACAGTATGTTTTATAATTTAAAGCAATCATTTTATCAATGTTTAATTCCATTAATGGTCAGTAAATGCTAAAGAAATAGTCAGTAATAAATTCCTAAAACATTCAATAAAATATAATTAATGGCTTTTTTTATCCATCAAATGTGGAGCATATTGCCTAACGGTGGTATCTCAGCAGAAGTTTTACCACAAAAACGACTTGTCACTCAATTGCTCAACCCCTCTTAAAAAGAGAATAGAGATATTAGGGATAAGGCCAGGACTGAAATAGCCGTAACCTCTTGCTCTTGATATACCCTATTTTTTTGAGTCAGATAGGTAGAAAGGAATTCGTCGGCGTGACAAACATCCATGCCTTTAACAGAATTGATAGCTCAACTAATGTTTACCCTGATCAATAATTTGTATGAATTCAAATTTGACATCATATTAATTTTAAATCACCGACAATGGTATTGACTAGTTTTATTTGGTTATTGTATAGTTGTATAAAATTTCTATATTACTCAAACTTCCTTCCGTTGCATGAAATATAAAATATAACAGTAGTGTACTATTTCAATCACACTTGAATTGTAATATTTTATTGTTAATTTTTTTCCATTTTTTTTTTTGTTAACCTCGACTAACATGTATGAACTACTATACAATTGTTATCAATATCGATTACGGAAGTTATTCTCGCTGACGTTTTGTCATATTTTATTTCAGGATTCCAACTGGATATGGATAGACGAAATGTCACCTTTTGATATGTGGGATGGGTACTAAAAGTCTGTCAATATAAAAAAGGTCGAGGTACATTTTAATGAAGTGATATGTCGGGAAGATCCTCCAAGAAACCGCAGCTTTCTTTTATATAATCTGTTATTTGTGTTTATATTGATGATAAACGAAGAATTAATCATTAGCCTGAAACCTGTCCGTCATATAAATTAATATCATAAGGGGTATTTCGTGCTACACATAAATTTGTGACCACCTCATTTGTTTTTTTTTGATAATATATCTTCGATGCCATTATTTTTGTGGCCATTTATTAGATTCAGCTTATGATTAAAATACGTAAGAAACTTTGCAGTGGTAATAAAACTGTTGAAATATTGACACCCTTCACATATTATTTGCAGGCAGAAAACTACTGCCACCCAAGAAAAGCTGTAATACCCAAATATGTAATCTAGTGTAATCTTTTTTCAATATGGTACCACTCGTTTTCAATATGACTTTTTTTTTAATTTTAAGATATTAACTGTCACTTCTTGGCGAAAAGGCTTTATATTCAAATAATAAAACACAATGTTTAGTATTGATCGTTACAAATCTAATCGTGGAATTAATACCAAACATTGTTTTTAATTATTTATATCTTACACTTATTTTGATTTTTGTCTAACGCTTTATCATACAGATCAATACAATTTTAAAGTTTTCACGCATACTAATCAACATTTTTCAGCTCCAATACAAATCTGTGGTGTAGAACATATTGCTTACATTAATTCTTCAGTTTTTTTTCAATGAAACTTTAACCATCATAACAAAATCAAATTCTAAAAACTTCCATAAATCACTAATTCGATTTATGAAATATTCCATCTATTTCACAATTTGTGTGATATTATTTTTATTCAATTATGTATTTTTCTGACTGAAAATTCCATTATTATTATTGATATTGTTAATTCCCATGTTTTATGTGCTGCATAATGATCCCTTCTTCTTTATTTTTATGACTAACCATCTGAAATATTTTGTAATATTACTTGGAGATTTTTTATGATATTGACTCAAGATGATATCAAATTTATATTGCTAAAACTGTACAATTTCACATGTTTGTCACTAACGACCCAGATTATGCCTTTCAGTATCTTCAAGCATTCTATCACACAAATGAAACACAACTAACGATGGAAGATGCCGAAAGGCAGAACTCAAGTCATTAGGAACAAAGCATGGAATTGTTTCAACAATTCAAATTTGGAGATTTTTCACTGTATTAGCGACAACTTTTGTATTGGTTCATATTTGAAATAAAGCCATAAATTATCGATATCAAATTTGTAATATTCTAAAATAATGATTTAGTTATGAAAATATTCTCGTGTATGTGGAAAAAGATATTAATACCTGCCCTGCAGTTTGTCAATGTTTACACCCTTTTCGTATTCAAATGCAAGTTTCAAAAACTATTCTCTTATATTTAAAAGCTTAAAATTCACACAAGATGACTTTTGCAACCGTTTCTGCTCCCAATATGAAGTATATGGACTCATAATGGATATCCATTCTAATGCTCATCAAGTACATAATTTTTTTTAGTGGATGCAAAGCGAAAGGTCGCCATCTTATTAATTTTTTTATTTCTCCTATTTGAGCAAGCTTCTGCAATGACAGATAAATATATGTTTCTTCAAATTCCCCTGGACCCCCAAATTATACCTTAGATACTTGTTTTCAAAAGGTCAGGATTGAAGTGCTGGAACATTAGTAGCTAAATAATTACTCTTGTGATGCTTCATTTTAAGGATCTGACTAGTAATAAAGGTACCACAGATATTCACACTTTTACAATACAATTTCATACATCACAACTACAAGCCTAAAAAGTTTTAGCAGGTCATATTTTTCCCTGCTCTAACAAAAATACTAAAAATGATTTACCGCTTTGTAGGGGGTGTTAGTAAGACCAGTTTAAATATTTACATCAGAATTGTGCTTGATTACTGTATATTGATAAATTTGTGCTTTTCGTGATTGTTCAGAAAGAACAGTCGCCTCCGCCTGTGCAGTTCCCCTGCCCTGTGTGTGATACATCATTCAAATCCGTGAAGCTGCTGGAAGATCACGTAGAAAGATGCTTGACTTGAATATTCAAGAGAAATAGATCCATAGAAATGCTGTTGTCGCTTCTCAGGATTTATTTTCTAATAGTGTTTTTTTTTCTTTGTGATTCTGTCATGTTCTGTATATACAACATTATAAATAAAAAAATAATATTTATAAGTTACATAATTTTCATTACATGAAATGTATGTTCAATAACTAAAAAATTTAACATACTTAAACTTGAAGAGAAATTCAATATTCAATTCACATTTTTATGAGCAGGTATCACTCTTCATTTATATGTAGACAAAGAGAAACATTTTTACTCTTCCATGGTATTTTTTATTAAAAAAAAAATTCAGTAATGTTAACATTTATTTATTTATGAATAATTTGATTGTTAAAAGCCAAAACAACTTCATTTTGTTGTAAAATATTTCCACTTACCAATCGTGTATAATATATGACAATCTTATTTGTTTTTACACATTGATTCATGTAATAAAAACAATTCTTTTGATGTTTTGACTATGCTGAAAAACTACCGCAACAATATTTGTCAATTTTTTTTATTTGTGTAATTGAAAAACATAATCTATTATAATTTTAGATGTTGTCTCTTTGTTATAATTATAATCTTAATCATTTCAGGTATTAAGTGAAAAAATACCTAACTATTGTTGTATAATAAATTTACTTTAAATGTAGTATAAATATGTGACTCTTTGGCATTAGCTGATGGCTATTTTTTTTTTTAATTTTACATGAGACACATGTAAGTTGTATAGAATTTTTTCTGTTAATATTATCTTTGATGTTCAGTAGTGAGGGCTATGAACTTATGCCACAATCCTTATTATTCAATTGTAATAAAATATAAGAATCATACAAATTAACCATATTTGAGAGATTTCTCAATACAGTGGTACCTTGAGATATGAGGAACCGCTGGTAGCACACGACTCATTAAAAGTTGCAACTGTGGTCGTGCATCAGAGCTATTTAATGACACTTGCCCAACTCATTTCTGCAAAATTTTGAAAAGAGGAAGCAACAAACCTCCCTAGACAGGTTTATTTTTAAATCTGGCGACCAGTGAAGAGAAAGGCAGTGACTAAAATTAAGCACACAGAATCATTTAAGTTGTGTGTAAGTTGCATTAGAGTGACCAAAATACAAATACTCTTTATAATACCAGTGTATTGCTTAACATTCTCTTTTATGTTTTTATGCAATATTCGTCATTTATAAATACATGTTTCTTATTCGAAAACACATTACAAGAACAACTGGGGTGGCATTTTGGGGGTTGGAATGGATTAATGGCATTTCAATAAATTTCATTGGGAAAAATTGCTTTGAGATATGAGCACGTTTACGGAACGAATTAGATTCGAATCTCGAGGTACCACCATACCATGCATTTAAATTATGGTATCTTTTGTATAAAATCTGAACTAAGAAAAATGTTTTTTTACAAGATGAGCATTTAAAACTATTCATTACAAATAACAAATTAAAACTAAATCTGTTTCTCTAACTACCAACCATGAAAGTTATTATGATGTGTATTCTATTGAGACATGAATTAGTGTCAAATATTCAACATGTATCCATTTATTACCTTATATTGAAAGAATATTGGAATCAACAGAATGGCATATCTTCTCTTCCAAAAATGTGTAGAAATACTACACTGTAGTTGAATCTTGACTATAGAATCTAATTTAAATATAGTCATCGTCTTTTTATTTCTAAGCATTTATTACTACTCTCATTATGTTATACAAGAAATTTTGTCATTTTAATCTATTATAAATATGTTTTATTGAAACATAAACATATTTTTTGTATTTTCATTTGTAATGAGAAGATATCATATTTATCTCAAGGAAAATTTCAAAAAATATTAGTTTATTGAATATGTCTGTATACCTTTGACAAAAGAGGACTTCTATCGACTGATTGATCTAATCTTGAAAATGAGGCGACATAGGGAGTGGTTCATCTAGTAAAAGATAACCCCTTCTCTCCGAAGAGAAGTTAAACAGTCTAGTTCACATTAAACGTCTATCAAGATAGTCTTTTATATTAATTGAATTCCCTCTATATTTCGTGGCCTGTTATTTTGAAAACAAGGAAGCCTATGAGTACAATTTTCAAGATAAAAATATGTAAACATCCATAAGCTTAGTATTGACAGTGTTTTTACTGATGTATTATGTATTAAAATTATGTGTTGTATCGAATAATTGTTCTTTTTCATTTACATTATTAATTTCTGTAATTATCAATACATGTTCATTTATTTAGTGGATATAAGTGTATTACTGATTTAAAGTTTGTGTTTTTTTTGCATTTGTGCTCTGTATATGAATAACAATATACATAGTGTATAAATCATAAAAGTAAATATTTTTTATAAAATATACTATTGCACCACCACTTACATATTGATTAAATTTATAAATGAAACATTTTGTCTTTGATTTTTCCCATGATTTTCCTTGTGACTTTTCCAATAATTATGAACAATTTACGACGTCTACTGAGGGTGCTTGATTGAATTTCAGTATCAAATTTGAATTGTTGAAATTAAACAATCCCACATTTCGTATGATTTGTCGATCACAAGCCGTGTTTTGCCTCTAGGCATCTTCAGGCATTCGTAACCTATATATTTAAAATAAGAATGTAGGTATCTAAATTTCACTTTACCCAGTCGCATTAATAAAACTGCAATTTCTCGTGAAACGGCTATATTATTTTTATACCATCAAATTAATAGTTATGTAAAAAATTATTAAAGATTTCCAGGTATAGATATATTTTTTAATCCCTCAAAACAAACCATTTCATTAAAATACCTAGGGTGTAGAATTTAATGAGGAGCTTAACCGAAACTGTATTATAAGTATATTATCAAACCATAACATTAATGTAATTTAACTCTCCAATAGTAAGTTCAGGAAGTTTCTACTAGTCCCTGTTGTATTTCACCATCTAGCAGAATGCTATATTCTGTGTATAGTTCTTAACGTACGACACAACTGTATTGAGACTTATCAGATATAAGTTAAATTTCTTACAAAATATAAATGGAAATAAAAAAATTGTATATCAACGATGATTAATTACACACACAATAACATATTTATTAGAATTAGATTAAAGAAATAGTTCATCATCATAAAAACTTTTTAAAATTTTTGTCTTTTGGGAAGTTGTTACAATTATTTGATTACTTTTTTTTTAAATAAGCCATAACTTAATTCTTCGATCTTGGAATACTTGTGGTTCAGTGAGGTAAATAAATTGTTTATGTACTAGAAAGTGAGCACCAATGACTTGAAGCTTTGTCTTTTACATCACGTTCACATAATCACGATGTTTTTTTGACGTGACAACGTCTTATAAATCGATGAACGCCCGCTGCACGCACGAAAAAACATGACTCATTGTCCCGTTTGTCGCGTTACGCCGAAGGCAAGCGTGCGAGCGAGAGCGCGGATAAGCGATAGAGAGGCCCGATCGGCCTACCGTTCGGATTGTGCCGCATCTATCTCTCTTCCACTCGATTGGTCGATGCGTCTGAGTAGAAAAGAGACAGCGGCAGCACACAACTTATACACCTACAGTACCTACACGTGATCTGTTTACAACTGTTTATAAAGTGAAGTGAAATGTTAATGTGGTTTTCATTGTTTATATTACAACAACAATTGCGGCAATAAAGGTAATTGATTCTTGCATATTAAAAATCTGATTAACGTATAACAAATATACTTTTAACAATAAATTATCAACGATTTCTTTCAGAAAAAAAATTGTAGATTTCATTTCAGTCCTTCTTCGTATCCATTAAAAATAATGATAATTCAATTAAAATGATTCCATTTTATTCATAAAAGTATGCAATCATTTCATCAATGTTTTCTTATGACGTTGTCACGTTAAACTATCGTCCGTAAACCGACTTTACAGACAACCAATTTTTTTTAAGTTGCTGAAAAACCATAACGCTTTTTTATAAAGTTTATAGAACCGGATGTTTAAATACTTTTATAATATGATAATATTGTCTATGGATTTTCAAGACTTACAACATCGCACACTCAAATGACAGCTGATACCGAGTTTGTTATCGAATGAAACTCTCCCAAATCCAAAATGACGACACCCAACCGAGATAGAGAAACTATACAGAAACAAATTCAACAAGATTGGGCAAACCGTGAATACATCGAAGTAATTACCGGAAGCATTAAAAAAATTACCGATTTCCTGAATTCTTTCGGTGAGAATAATAACGATACTTACCTATATTCTGATCCCTCTTTTCGGCTTCTCATTAATCCTGTTCGTGCACCAATTGACTCATACGGATCTCTTTGTACGGTTAACTGTTAAACACTCCAGTAATAAAAAACAATTAGTTTTTATTAATATTGATTAGTACTCTTTTCAGATTTATCATGTAGATCCCGATTAGCAGTTTTGAATGAAAAATTGACAACATTAGAAAGAAGAATTGATTATTTGGAAGCATGTGTAAGTGTTGGTGATTTTTTTCAACTATACTCTAATACATTAAAACAATCTCGTTTCAATATTTGATGTGTTGTCAATTTCCAGTCCATAAATAGAATTCCTACTGAGGTAACTTGTAAAGCATGTTTCCTGCCCATATCAAATGAGAACCTTGGTGTGAAATAAAACCAGTAGATCATAAACAACACAGGCTAACAATCTTTTGTATGTGATAAGTAATCTACAAGTTCGCTGAGCCAATGTCATGCTCGTTTGGTATTGGTAGCACTTTCGCATTATTGATTTATAGATTTTTATTCAAATGACTGTATTTATGATTTCTTACTGTCTTTTCTCCCATTGCGACCTTAGACGACCCAAGTTTTGTTTTTTTAGTGATGAAATCAATTTTCATGGATTTAAATGAAATGTTTTTTTTTACAGGTGACAAAAGGTGAAACATTAACATAAATATCAGATGTCCATGCCCATGAGAGATTATTTATATTTTCAAAGTTCTACAAATTAAAACCAAATGCTTCATTCATAAGATATTTTGCCAGCTGAAAGAAATGTTTATGTGTTTGTTCTGTGAAAAAAATCTTAGATGTTTATAAGTTTATAACATTGTAATATAAGTGTATTCATCAAAATATTATTTTTTAAAAATTTCATTTTGAAACTTGTCCTTTTTTAAATCTTATACTTATTCAGAGTATAATTTTCCTCCAAAATTTTTATAAAGGTCATTATGTCATTGTTTCAATAAATCAATATAAGATCTATGACAACAAAACTCAACTCCGCCAAATGCAAAATCTGAATATTTGACCATTCAAATATTTTAATTGTTACTACACATGCTTTTCTTATGAGTTCTATAGTTTTGAAATAACTTTTCTATTCAAAAAATTAACATGCCTTATATTCAGACGAATACTTTGAATGACACATAACTGATTTTGTTTGTAGACCTTCCTAATTATTAGATTTTAGACTATTTCTTTGTATTGATCTAGCAATTCTTTTCAATACATAATATTGTCCAATTCAAAGATGATTTTATAGAATCACTTCAGTATTATTGTAATTTTACACAACACATTTCAAAAAGATAGTATATAGAAATTTAAATGTAAAAAAATTCAGGACATTTAAGAAGTAGTAGAGCAATACTTTTATGCCTTAACCAGTACTATAAAAATAAATAATTAACAGCAGAACAAGAAAGACAGACAGTTTACAGCTCTTTCTTGGAATAGATTTTTTTTTCTTTGTCAATCTTCTATCATCAGACAAGATTTACTTGTATTTGTTGCATAACAAATATTTTCCTTTCATTTTATGCGGATTGTTCATTATAAAATATTATACTATGAATGTGTCTGTGCTTACAAAATATGTTATTTTTATTCGAAATAAATAATCATATTTCACGATTCTCTGTAAAGATGTAATGGAAACACACTTTATAGAATTCAATTTATAAAATTACGTTACCAAATTAGGTAGACCATATTCACAATACTAACCACATTCTGAGTTGTTTATTCAGGGCAAGATTGAAAAGAAAAAATGATGCTTAACCCTTTTAGCACCCTATAATTTTTCCAAAAATACCCTGGAAAATATCTGTTTTTTAAGTGTTTTAGTAAATTCATGAAACAGTATTAAAAGATCTTTTGATATGTATAAATATTTTATGGAGCGATAACATCATAGATTTATTCTACCTTAACAAATTTTTTCAGACCAAAAAAACTCGATTGTTTGGCCTTAAAAATCTTGACAAATTTGTTGAGAACCATTGTAATTGCTCCAAAATCTTATAGCATATTTATTAGTTTTTCTAACTAAATAAAGAATAAGTCAAAATAGTCTCTGGGTGTTGTAGCACCGGACGGGATGTGTTTAGGTCCGAGAGTTTCGATAAATTTGATACCATCATTACATCTTGGAACAAAAATTATGTAAAAAAAAAAACAACACTTTGTGGGCTGTGTTATATAACTGTGGACCTGTATGTGGCTCGAATATAAAAGGTTAGGTACCCTATGTTATGACACTTCTCATTTTAACTCAAAATTATGTTACATACATAAAAATATATGTTACATTTAGAAAAGCCGATATATCAACTCTGGGTATTTTTGGCGATTATATGAAAGCCGATATATCAGCTCTAGGGTATTAAGAGGGTTAAGCTTCTTTAGCAACCTTCAATTGAAATTTTGTGAAACATCTTCAAAAATTTCTCAAAGATCTCGATCTTCAATTATTTTTTGGCATGTTCAAAATGTTTTAGTGGAAGTCACTTATTTTCCTTTAATTGAGAAATGCAGAAAAACATTGTACAGTAACTATTCTATAACTGTCACTATTCAAACACCAGACAGGTTTTGTTATGTCCAGAATATGCCATCTAGAAGAGAAACATACCATTCATATCTCTATGCAATTTATTATCTCTTTTAAAATGCTTTTTACAATCAAATGTTAGGTAAAAATATTGCATTATATCCGGGTAAAATGTTATCTATGCTAAAGACATATTGCACTCTAAAAAAAAATGTGAATCAAGGTAAATAAATTGTTATAAGAATGTCTTACCCACCGAACCACCACTCTAATCCTAATATATTTGCACTTAGGAACATATAAATGTTTCGGTAAAAGTAAAGTAAATTAAACATTTAGAGTATCTCTTAAGTATTAAATATTTTTTGCATGGCATACATTTATTTTGAATAATAAAAACACATTTTTTTAGTACTATTCCCACATTATATTTAATGATCAGGACTGGTTTCGCTCATCACGAGCGTTATCAACTGATTACATACATGCATTTACTGATAGACTGTTGATACTTATTAGACAGGTTTTATTTTTCATATCACTATGCAATAAATTATATACAAGTATATGATATACCATACTTTAAGCCAATAGTAATATGGGGCAAATAAAAAATGTGTTTATTTAAAACCTGAAAATAATAATCTACAAAAATTTTATCTTCCCGAGGTTACATTCCTTGCTGGACTTATCAGGTAACACGGCAGCATTGAGTGTTTTCATATTGTCAAGAGACTAGTAATTGTGAAGATTTTATCTACTTGCTCTCTGTATGAATAATGTATCATCAAAATTGGCTTTACCCAAATGATAGACTTTTAAAAAAGTTCAGTTTTTTTGATAAATCAGGATATCCATTCATCCAATGTATAGTTATATCAATGCATTTTTTTAAATCTAAATTAAACCAATAATGGTATTATTGAACTATCAATAATTCCATGTGCTAATGTGTAAATGGTAACCATTTTTTATTTCTTGTTAATAAATTTATACCTAGAATGTAATGATCTGGTTTTAGAAATAAAGTAACAATAGGAAAATATTTCCACTATCATACTTTTGTACGGAATCTTAAACGAATTGATATAATAATATATGACACCAACATAAAATATATGCAGAGTTTTATTATGCCAGTCTTGTCATCCTGTGGTTGACTATAAACTTTTTAATTTATTTTTTACTTCTCGTTTTTTCTTCTAAAGCAGCGATTTCCAAACTTAATGCTACCATGCCTCCCTTAAAAAAAATTTTTTTGTGCTTTCCTCTACTTTTTATTTTTTAATATATATGCCAACATGGACACGTTTTAAATTATAATGACTTTACACAAAAAAAAAAAATGTTATAATTACATACAATTAACAGAACAAAAACGAGGTTTTGCATGTTCAAGCAAAACAGAACCACATATGATGATCCACATTTACATACACATGAACATTTATTTTTATATTGAATTGCCAACCAATTTAATGCAAAGGATTTTGCTGATTATTGGCACAGTCTTTCAAATCTTAGGGTGGACAGTGCGGCTCATAGCTTCTATTCAACTTTTCACCATTTTCAGAATCTGCCACTCTAATAATTGATATATAAAATATTTTTTATATATATATATTAATATAATTCATAAAAATTTAATTTAATTAAATGTAAGAAAAACAAAAACAACCGATTTTTTACTGATACGTACAAAGATTGAAGATATTACGTTATGATTTTTTTCTTGGAAAGTTTTGGCGCCTAGCAATAGTCCGCGCCTCCCGGTTTGGAAACCACTGTTCTAAAGAGTTGATTAAGAATCCAAATAATATTTTATAATCTAAATAATGTGCCATCGAGATAGATCAAAAACTATACATCATCCTTAACCCAATTCCGCCCCATTTCGGTAGTTAGTTCGCTAAGGCGTAATTCATACAAATTGAACTAAAACTGAATGGAAATCTAACGTCTGTCGATTAATACTTCAACAACACAAAAGAAAGTCTTTTTTGCATCAAATAGTGGTTAGCGATGTAAAGAGAAATTAATTTTAGAATCCCAAATGCGGAAAAACATGGGTTGATTCAGGTCAACAGTGCTTGGGGTTTGGTGGAATCAAAAAAATTTGGTGTATCATCAGCTTTTTCTGACCTAGTCAAAATGTCTATAGTGATAGTAACTGGAAACAAATAATCAATTTATTTCATGCGTTGATCGTTAAACTACCAGAATAGGCTAAAGACCCTACCAAGTAATTTTAGTTCCCAATAACGCACTATCACCAACTTTAAAACCCACGTTGAAAAAATTGCCTGGGACGTATTAACCCTACCGATATAATCAGCAGATCTTGCTTCTTTAGAAAACTACTTATTTGGATCAATGACACAAGCAATTGAGCTGCATTTCAAAATATACAAAGAAGTGAAAAATGTGGTCTCAAATGGTTTGCTTCAAAACATGAAAAGCTCTAACACGGTGAAAAAATAGCAATGTATTTTAGTTCTACAAAATTATTTTTAACAAATATAGTTGAACTATAGTTCTGACGATGGCGTCAGCCGAAATAGCTATCAACAATATTTGTTAAAAATAATTTTGTAGAACTAAAATACATTGCTATTTTTTCACCATGTTATAATGGAGTTCTACCAAGTGAATGCCAATTCAATCAATAAAATGAAAAGCTCTATTGGAATAGTATCCAAAAATTACCTGGAATATGTTGCTAGTGATGAAAATCATCCTCAATAAAGAAAGCACTTTTAATATTTCTTTTGAAATTATTGTTTTGTTTGATTACAAAATCTGCAATATTAATCGGTATACCTTTATTCCACATGACTTACTATAAACAAACACCTTGGAACAACTACTGGGTGTTTGAAAAATGGGTCTTACCGCAGAGCACTATTTTAAAGCATTGGAATGGTGCGTGGTTTTACCTTGGTAAATAAATAATATTTTCATAAATTATGGGTGCAATAATGTTATGTTCACTTTTAGAAGGACTTGGTTCTCTCTAATAAAAATCCAAAAAACATCATTTGTGTAATTTTAAATAGTCCAGCTTCATTTCCATTATATGCATATATATAATCCGGAATAATATGTATTAAATGAAATATTAATATATTCCGTTTCTCGATATTTTTAACCATAAATATAAGAACTCCGTACAAAAAAAATGTGTAACCCACAGTGTAACGAGACCGGATGTTTATGTGTTAAGTAAAAGATAGGGTAATTGTTGTTTACTTTTAATTTATCAATCATAATTCATTTTTTTCATTCTTTTGTGTTGTTTGTGCATTGGGCCCATCTCCAGTGTCCAATTGCTTGAGTAGTCTGTACAAGGCTGCTGCCTCTCTTATTCTACTGAAGTTAACGCAGAACGCTTCCACTTCAATAAATAGATCCTAAAAATAAAACAAGTAGATATAATGACTCATTAGAAAGTAAAAAATATAATGTTTACAAAAATACATATCGGAATTTCCTGTTTCATTGATTCATATAGGAAATAGCAAGAAAGATTTAACTATCTCTGTCCTTCCACATTCGAAGTGGACATGGTTACCAAAAAAGTGTATATATAGTTACACAGTTAGTGAGAAGCTTCATTATTTACACTAGATAGAAATAAAATTCACCACCCGACAGTCTCATTATTTCTGTCACACATTTGTAAGCAATTATAACAATGCAAATTATACACACCTTAACATTAATAATCTTGTTCCTAATAAGTGATTGTAAAAAGACGCACACTAGCCTAACAAGGCGGTTCTGCATGTAGCGATCTCGTATTGCTTCACAAGTCAGTATACAATTGCTAATATACAGATGAACAAATTCCACAGGTAAATCTACAGATGTCGTCAATCTGCAACAAAAAAATGAGCATATGACCTATTACAAAAACTATGACCACATTACTTTGAATTTATAGTATGTCTTATTCTTCATAAGATTAGTATCTTATGAAGTTTTAAGATCCTCATTATTTGCATACAAAAATATCAGACACTGAATCTGATCTGAAGTTTCCAGTTGATGGTAAGAAAGTATGTAAAACCCACATATATGCCAAATGTATAACTGTTTCACTGATTGGTGGCATGCTAATTGAGGATTCGTAAAAATATATAATTTTATATGGGAATATTTTTGTTCAGGATCAGGAACATTTACATCCTTTCATTACGTAACTATTTTGCTAGAGTAAAAAGCATAGAAATAAACATTTTTCCTGCAACTGGTAAAGGATTGAAAATTAAAAGGAGTAATGTATTTATACCTGTTGACGACTTCCATAGAGTGCAAAGAAATTTCCATATTGACAAGAACACTGAAATATTCTGTTATCTGCTGAGAATGAATTAATTTCAATAGTACGGATATCGCCACTAGGGGATTATTTTCCACCAATTCCGGTAGCTAAAAATATAAAAACTTAATATATAATGGCCGTTTCAATTTTCACAAACAACAAAATTTAAAATTATTATCGAGTAACCTTCCGAGTGCGTAAAATAAATTATATGTTCACTTAGCTCTTCTGTCAAAAGGGTTAACAACTCACCCCCACTGTGCATTACGATATAGACTAATCAAAATTATATAGATTGAATACTATGTGTCTGGACACTCTTAAAAACCAAATACTTTCAAGAAATGAGAATAGTCTGCAACAATTAAAAATGTAATTATTATAAGACATTGGACAAATAAAGGCAATTTATAATGGTAAGCTATTTCGAAACAGCACTAGTCAAATTACATAAATATCCAATATCAATGGGAACCATGTACAACTTGTTTTTATTTTATTATTCTTGATTTTTGCAAAATAAATCTATTTGAAATCTATTTCAACCCATCCTGCACTTTCAGTAGATGCTTTTTTTTATTAAAATAGCACACCGGTGGGTCGTAAGCTTTAGACAGGTTAAATTGATTCTTTTAAACAAACACAGCGGCTATTAACACCGCATCCCATAACGACACCAAACTACGATGAAAGTAAAAATAAATGTCCCATATAAGTATGGGATATAACCAAAAAGGATATTGATATTATTTATTTTTTTTGCAGATAGGTAAAATTATTGGATATGAAGATAAAGAGATTTTTCAATATCAACTAAAATGTATGCAAAAGAAGACAGTGGGTAGAAACCTGAGAAGGTGTGATGCCTATTTTATAAATAGCATTCGGGTCCTGATCCAAGCACCCTGCCAATCTCGTTTGTTGAGCAACATTCAGTGTTCCTTTTAAGGCTTGCTGGACCAACCCCTTCGCTTCTTGACTGGCGTTTGATATTGTTGCGTCCTGCGACGCATCACCATTACCACTTAGGACTGAATCGTCAATACCAGCATTGACTTTCAGGGGGGCAGCATTGGCGGACGGTGCGATTTTAACAATTAACCCTTCAAGGCTGGTATCGTACAAAGGTTTATAGAAACTACGATTCGGAAGGTCTTTCCATACAAACTGTAATTTATAAAATTGTATAATTAATAATAATATGTTTAATACACAAAAAAGAAAATTTGTTAATTTTTCATTATTGTTTTCAGTCATTTGTGTAGGTTTTACTAGATTTTGTGGGCGTATCTATCTCAATATCACATCGTCACTTAATTCTAACATAGCGTAAATCAGTAAACCTTGATGTATACCTAAGTGTTCAGGAAATAGTTGAAACTTTATATTTTAACACACAACTTACCACAAATCTTCATAAAATTTTTACTACAGGAAGATCTTAAACTAATATGAATTAATTTATGATATCGACTGAAGGTACTTGATGGAATTTCAATAACAAATTTGAATTACATGGAAAAAATGAAATAGATGCGTTGTGAAATCCAAAATCACCAAAACATGAATATAGGAAAAAAAATTACTGACGTGATGTTGGAAGCGAACCATCAACATGGCAGATTTAGAAATATATGAAATTACAGTAAAGAAAATAATTTTTTGACCCCATCAAAAATGTAAAATTCCTTCCCTTAAACATGGTGAGATATTAACATGTCTAAACATTATAATTACCTCAGAGAAATCAATATCACAGTCATCAAATTCCACCATTTGCGGCGAAAGAATAGCACATTGGGGAATTTGAGTTTTATGTAGAAGTATACCATCTTTACTCATCAGGATCTCAAGTAGTTCTTGGAACGCTGCTTTATTTGGTGGTCCACTGTAACAACATCAAAATTACTTTTAATACTTCTTCACATTTTCAACAACTTATAGATAGATTGATAGGTTTATTTATTTTCATTAAAATGTACCCGGGTATTCTTGAGAGGATTCAGTTTAACTCTTTTGAGAGAATATCCTCAATAAAAAAAATTCCTGAGATTTTACAACATTTTTGATGTAACTTTAGTCTAACAGGATGTATTACAAACATAAGAAAGACCGAAAAAGCACAGCAATCCAAAATTAAAAATTCATATTTTTTTATCAAAAATGTCAAATCAACGCAATAGATAAACAAGAGTCTAATAATACAGTTAAAAATAGATATAAAAAAACACATTTTGCTTTACAGTTAACAATAATGAAGGTGCCAAATATGTTTAAGTCATATCACTTTTTTAAAACAATGCATATCGAATACAAGTGAATTTGTCACCATTGCCCTTACCCTTCTCCTGCAGAAATAATTCCAGGGATACCCGCTCTCGCCATCGGCGGTAGCTCCGATAGCTTTTCCGCAATGGACATTTGAAGGTTGCCATAATCGAATTCCACATCTTTTTTATTTATTTCCATAGATATAATTTGTTTTGGTGATTTTTTCATAACCTAAAATTTAATAAGATTAAGATGTACTTGGTTCAAGAAAGCAGAAATAATCATTAAAAAATAGCATAAGCTAATATAAAGGAGTGTGCATGCTTCAAGCCAAAAATGGATACAAGAAATTATGAAAAATACTGTGAAAATTTGTAACATTATTTGCTTTTTGGTTATAACCATTTGATATTTTATAGTGACTTATTCATACTGATATTATGTCAATGTTTCCATGTAAATTATTGCTAACTCAGATTTCTATGAATGATAATTTAGCATTTTTTAATTTTTAATTTAATTCTCTTAAGTACTGCATGTAATGAATGTTATGAGCAGCATTGAATAAATTAACCAGGTGAATAGAATAGCGTGTTGTAGTACATATTCATTAAAATTATTATTTTGGTTATTTTTAATACCATTAACCCTTTTTAGACAATATTGTTAAAGTGCTTTCAATACCTGCGGACGGGCAGATTTTTCGCGATTTATAAGACAAATTAAATTGGATATAGTATCATTTAAAAAATATTCAATGATGTAGATGTAACCTAAACAGTTCAAAGCTAACAAACCAATTCTAAAATCAAACATTTCTCTATCTAAACAATAATAATGACGATATATAATACAATGTCTCCATACAAAAAACAAAGAACTAAAACGACTGCGGCCATACCTAATGTGACCAAACGTCTCGGTGTCCGCGAACAAAGATTTGGAAACCGAAATGTCCCGTTTTCAAAAAGACTCAAAGTACAATTTCAAGAAATGTAAAAAAGAAAAATAGCTTGAAAAATCTTGTCATTTGTATTGTATAAAAGTGTGAGACCTGAAGAAGAATGTTTGGGTGTATTATTCGTATGGTTTTCGTCTCAATCGAGTATGAATTGACTGTGATATTAAGGTTCAAAATTCGGTGTAATGCTGCGCATGTATACATGACGCTCGTCTTTTTAGCACGCGATCGGTTGGCATGTCTAGATGACGCTCGTCTGAATCAGGTTAATAAAGAGTCCGATGTTTCTTGTGAGTGTTCCACAATTTGCCATCCACTAACATGAGGTGTCTTGAGAGGATAATCTGAATATTGACATACAAGATGTAAACTTACATCTCTAACAGATCCGTTGACAAGCTGGCCCAGGAAGTTTTTTTCTTGTGGTAATAGTGGTTGTAATCCATCTTTACCCTCTAATAAATGGAGAAATAGAGGGTTGAATGGATTGTCAGCTTTATATACATCATAGAGAATCGCTAATGCGATAATTCTTTGTCCTGGCTGCGTGAGGTCACCGCCAGTGATGAGTGTTGATATCAGAAGGCATACTGAAAATTTAGAAAGTAAGATGACAAAACTAATATATAATATTAAATTCAGACACGCATCAGCATTTTAAATAGCTCACCGTTAAATTGCTCTTGTTTTGGAAAACGTTTTTGAGTTTGAGCGCATAGCGTTTCCAGGCTCTGCGTATCAACACTCTGCTCCGAAAACAAACTGTAAATAACATGCCATAAAAGTGCAATATTGTTATATTTTATGTGTATCATTATAAAATTAATTTAATAGTACGATAATGTAACAATTTAATACATATATTATTATCATAAACTTACTCGCATAAAAACTTTATACTTTCATTCATACTTTGGGTTATTATTTCATAAAAACATTTCGGTTTTAGCACAAGGTGAGTGTTTTTGACATTTCATATTTTTTTCCATAGACTATGATGGTCAGCGTCTTTCGCTTATTCGGCTACATAGCATAAACATTAAGCACACTCATGTCACAGGAATTGAAATAAGTACGATAGTAAAATTGCAACACTATAGTCTATCTGTCAAAACTCGAACTCGAATAAGCTGCTCATTCAGATTTTATAGGTTATATGCATCTGTCTGATAAAGGAAATAAACAAATACTACAACATGACTTCAAACAGAAATCCTGATACTATACCTGTTGAAGAGAGTGATCAACTTATAATTAGGCCCTTGTAATATTTTAATCATTTTTCTTAAAATAAATTAGAAGCACTTAATTTATATAGCAGACTTTTCTCGTTTACATACCGGCTATGTTAAAATCATTTTATTTTTAGGGGTGCCGGTCAAGAAGTCGGCAGATCTTGCATTATGTTAGAATTCAAAGGAAAAAAAATAATGGTAAGAATCCAAATTTGACTCGCATTTTATTTATTAATATCGAATATATATTGATTTGTAATTTGCAAAAACTAGTCGCTGATGAATGTGTTGTATATCAAAAACAGTTTATCAGTGCATTTTGTTTTCTTAAACGTATCATTTTTATTGATGATTGTTTTAAATTATAATTTAAAATAAATTGCGGTAAATTTTTTCCTAAAAAACTTTAGTCAACTATTGAAAATAGTTTTTAATTTCACCCAGAAAACGCATGGACAGAAAAGAATTATCTCTGCTTTTAAGCCATTCCTAACATTTGTAATTATCAAATGCAAATAAATACATTCCAAATTGCAAACTCTTTTTATCATTAAATGATCACTTTTAAATCATAAGGATTTTATCTTCAAAGTGACAGATATTTTCAACTAATTTTAACGTGTATTTTTTTCAGCTGGATTGTGGAATACACCCTGGCTTGTCGGGTATGGATGCACTTCCTTTCGTTGATTTGATTGAAGCTGATGAGGTTGACCTGCTGTTAATATCACAGTAAGTTTAAAATCAGTCTTCATGATCCCATAGCTCTGATTAGTATATTCTCTAGTGATAGTTACCAAAATGGTGAGCGAGACTTACATTCCCCTGAGGCAACAACAGCTCATACTTATGTAGAGTCAATCACATATATTTTTTTTAATTTTTAGATACTACAGGTGTTTCCTTGTCTGCTTTCTCAATTCCAAATTCCTAACAATTGCAAAAACTTTACTGCTAGTATTTTCCACAAACTTTTTTTTTCAATTCTTAGTATACAATTATCCAGAGCTTGCTTCAAATTTCATAACTCGCAGCATGGCAGTGTACAGATTAAAAATATCTCACCAATTTTAATTTAATTGCTTAAACTTCTAAGAGGACTGCCTTTCTGCTGTGCTTTCTATCTAAACACAACCTTCCATCTTGACTGAGAGATTAAATTATAAACATTGTTTGAATATGTTTTAAATCTTTGATTATGATAATTTTTTTTATAAGTATGTTATTTTTATTAGTTTTCATCTGGATCACAGTGGAGCACTGCCCTGGTTTCTTACTAAGACCTCGTTCAAAGGAAGAGTTTTCATGACACATGCCACAAAGGCCATTTACCGTTGGCTGGTTTCCGATTATATCAAAGTCAGGTAAATATATTCTTTAAATTTTGACAGTTCAAAATAATACAAAGGTATTTGGTAAAGTAAAGAGTAATAATGTTTATTTCATTGCAGTGCTTTCACATCAATTTATCTGCCTCCAGTAAACACATAGCATTATATTGTAACTCTGTCATACTATTACATTAAAACATTGTTTTTGATTTTTGGGTAAAACTTAAATAAGATATGTGTTTATGCCAATTGATGTTTTAAAATGAAATTAACTAACTTAACAAGATTGATTCAACTTAACCATTTCTCTTTCACACATATATGCATTGTGGATATTTTGGTATATTCAATTCATTTTTAATTTATAAATTTTCTATCGTAACCCTCTATAAATAGAGAGGTTGATCAACTTACTAACATCTGGTTCATCCATAATAAATATGAAATGACTAGAAAAATCAAAAAAGTATACACCGTCATTCAGCACAATGTGTTTGATTGGCTTACTATTTTGCTACTGACCTTTGTTTAATACTAGGTTGTGCACATACTAAAATTTTTATGAAGGAACTCTATGTACACGTTAAATGGGCAGGGTTCCTTTATATAAAGCTCCCTTTGATTATATCTGATTTAAAACAAATAGATTTCCAACTGTATTCTATCAACCGTGTGCTTAGCGATTATTATTGATTTCTAGCAACATATGCACAGAACAGATGCTTTACACTGAGTCTGATCTCGAAAATTCAATGGACAGGATTGAAACAATCAATTTTCATGAAGAAAAAGATGTACAAGGCGTTAAATTTTGGGCTTACAATGCTGGTCATGTCTTGGGAGCTGCTATGTTCATGATTGAAATAGCAGGAATCAAGGTAACTGACCCATATAAATTTATGTTTATTATATATATTGTATTGAGAAATCCAAAAATATTTATTTTTATATCTATTGAAAATTATAATTTAACAACATTCTCAATCATTTGTTGTTATTTCAAGACTATGCACTTCTAATACTAAACACTTTAGGTACTTTATACTGGAGACTTCTCACGTCAAGAGGACAGACATTTAATGGCCGCTGAAATACCTACTGTTCACCCTGATGTCCTTATAACGGTAAAATATCATATTCAATAACATAAATATTGATAAACGAAGAATCATGTATACCGTTTTATTTCACCGTTGTTATAGAATAATGATAACTGGAAAATATTGTCTTAATATTCAGGCGCTGAATAACTTTTTTTGTGGTAAAGTAGGTGATGGCTCAATCAAGCTAAAATACACTGTTCTCTGCATTTGTTATTACATCTTTTAATATTCAAAATAATCTTTTCTTCATCCGTTTTGTACATCAAATTGATTGTTTTAAAAAGGAATCAACATATGGCACACACATTCATGAGAAAAGGGAAGACCGTGAAAGCCGATTTACCAGTTTGGTAGCCGACATTGTCACTCGAGGCGGAAGGTGTCTCATCCCTGTCTTCGCTCTCGGCCGAGCCCAAGAGCTACTGCTTATTCTAGGTATGCATCATTCACTGTGATTATCTTTGAGTATATATTTTTATAAATAAATCTTTTCCTAAAATTGTTGTTACATTTTGAAACAGATGAATTCTGGTCAATGCATCCGGAACTTCACGATGTGCCGATCTATTACGCCTCTTCACTTGCGAAGAAATGCATGGCCGTTTACCAGACGTACGTCAATGCAATGAATGATAAAATTAGAAGGCAAATTGCAATAAACAATCCGTTTGTTTTTAAGCACATTTCTAACCTCAAGGTAATTGTATATTAGTTTTTCGTTTTTGTCTGTGCAATTCTTAGTCACATGCCTCTTAAATCTAGTCTCTTAAATCAGTTCTAATATTTAGTGTCTTCTATTTGTTTCATTTGAATATTCATTAGTTCAACATAAGTTCCACTAAACATCGAAACAGTATATTCTCCACAAAAAAAAATAGTGAAAGCCCACAAAAGTGAAGATAGTGTCACTTGGATTTTCTTGCCTCGAAATAGTTCTTTGTGAAACTACTGTTTGATTAATTGTATCTACCATTTATATGAAAGATTAGTACTTGGTTAGGAAAATATTATGAATATGTGACCATTCCTGAGAAGAAAAACAGAAGGAAATTTTGTTACAAACTGTGTTGCTTTAATGAATATTTTAGGGTATTGACCATTTCGAAGATATTGGCCCTTGTGTCATTATGGCATCACCTGGTATGATGCAGTCGGGACTATCAAGAGAGCTTTTTGAGTCATGGTGTACTGATGCCAAAAATGGAGTCATCATAGCAGGTAATTTTCATTTCATATTTATCATATTTTGTTTTCATTCAGTCAATTTAACTGAAGCTATAAATTCTAAAAGCTAAAATTCTTTGTTCTATTTCACAATTATTTACTGAATATATTTTTCAGGCTACTGTGTTGAAGGGACACTGGCTAAAACTATTCTCTCTGAACCTGACGAGATTACAACTATGTCTGGTCAAAAGCTACCACTGAAGATGTCTGTTGATTATATATCTTTCTCCGCCCACACTGACTATCAGCAAACTTCTGAATTTATCAGAATCTTGAAGCCTCCTCATGTTGTAAGTGTATTTCAATATAATGTATAAATCATTAAATTCTCTATTGATATATTTTATCAACATGTGTTATGGGACCATAATATTCAACCAATATACTGATAAAACGATAGATCAGGGAATTACGAATGCGGAATTACTTAACATTTTTCTTATCAGCATTCTGCAGGGATACAAAAAATAACTATACATCCAAGGAAACGATAAACGGTTTCCACTGTATATGACAATCAGTGAATCCATATGTGTTTTTGATTAATTTTAGGTACTGGTACATGGTGAACAAAATGAAATGTCTCGGTTGAGGGGTGCTCTCCAAAGGGAACATG
This sequence comes from Himalopsyche japonica, assembly GCA_028555115.1. Classification (NCBI taxonomy): domain Eukaryota; kingdom Metazoa; phylum Arthropoda; class Insecta; order Trichoptera; family Rhyacophilidae; genus Himalopsyche; species Himalopsyche japonica. The sequence goes on along the minus strand of JAHFWJ010000700.1, from coordinate 658,342 downwards.
GTACCTCTCTCACTCTTCATAGCCCAAGGAATACCCACGCCGTCAGACTTGCATTTCGTGGGCAAAAAACAGCGAAGGTAAAACTGCTCTTCCATTTGTAAATAATATAAGCAAACAAAAATCACATGATTGTAATACATTCTTAAGATTATTTATGAGCTGGAGTAGATGTTTCTTTAGATGAAGCAAGTAGCATTATCAGGTTGCAAATCTTTCAATCAGCATTATTCGCTGTCAGACGTTCTCCTTGCATTAAACACAAAAGTGATTTAAGATTTATATCTTAGATCACTTTACTTTATAGTAAAAAATATTTTTCATTTTAATTAAATTCGTGCACAGTAAATCGAATGCTTATTGTTTTTTACTACAAAACAAATACCATATATTTTCTTATTCTGTCATTATTTAATCAATTATTAAAAGATATAGTGCTTTCATGTTTTCATCAGCAAATGATCCAATTCAACCAAAAGAGTTTTGTTATAAAATAACTGAGCCCATTTAGTCCTAAAAATATTTCATTGAAATGGGTTAAAAGTGAATTATTTTTGCATAAAAATCATTTTTAACAATCACATTTTGCAACTGTAATTTTATATGAAAACAAATGGTGATATTAAATAACTAAAATCCAATTTCACAAAAAAAACTTATTGGTTTAAATACCTGCCTCTTTTTAATCTTATTCGCGAACCACTAAGTTCATTATGTGTTTTCCCACATTACTTAACAGGATTATTTATAATCAATCTTATATTGTATATTTGCATTTTATATTTTACAAAGTGGAAGAAAAATAAGCATAAAATGTCATGGCCAACTAAATTAAATGGTAGCATTTTTTGGCAAAAAAGGATATTAAGTAAATTTTCATCTTTAAAAAAAAGTATAATTTTTATTAGGTTATTGGCAGACTTGCAGTTGAAGGACCCATTCCCAACTCTCCTCTTTCTGGCTTAATCATCAAAAGAAATTTTAATTATCATCTCTTGGCTGCAGAGGACCTTAACAGTAAGTATTGTGTACCTGAATTGATTTGGTAATGAATATGTGAAATAGTGTTTGATCGCAACATAGAGCATATAAAAACATAATGGAATATTTTAACTGACAATGCATTACGAGAATTTTGACTAAAGAAATCTATGATAAAAGAATTGGGTTTGAAAAGACTAGTTGTCATTTAATCTCTATCTGTGCAAACTATTATTATGAATCTAATACAATCTAGAAACAGCATAGACATTTATCTGAAAAGTTTGTCTTTGAAAGTGCACTTTCTAATTATAATAATTTCATAGATGTTTGCCTAAATTCTGTAACTATGCATTACTTAGAATGAAATTTGCAGTCACTATTTTACAATAAATATTATTCAGTCGATACAGTAATTTTTTCTGTTAAAAAAATATATTTGTATTTTTTTCTCCCTATTACAGAATATACAGAACTGAGTCAATCTGAAGTGACGCAGAGACAATCAGTCCACTATGCTGGATCAATACCGCTTCTCAAACATATTTTGACACAACTGGCCGGCACCATAGAAATGCTAGACAACACAGATACCAAATGGAGAATGTATAAATGTGTTGACCTTACCATAAACAATAAAACTATCACAATAGAGGTTTGCGAATTATATTCTATCAGTTGGAAAATAACCATCTAAATTTTAAAGTGTATAATAAGAAATTTGATAAAAAATTAACTATTGGATACTAATAGGTTTTCCAAAATGTGTGGCAACTGTGACCTAAAAAAATATCTTACTAATAACTATGATACACGGTGAAAAAATAGCAATGTATTTTAGTTCTACAAAATTATTTTTAACACATATAGTTGATAGCTATTTCGACTCACGCCATCGTCAGAACTATGCTTAAACTAACATTTTAGAAAACCTACTTTTTGTGATACCACAATTCACGCAAAGTCCCTCCACTCATGGAATCATAAACTTGCGGCTTATAACTCCATGGTCCATAGGCTAGTAACTGTACCTATGAGTCAGGCAGATTACGACAAAGAACTGCATACTATTAAATCCATAGCCCATAATAATGGTTATGAGATAACGACGATAAATAATTTATTATATAAAAAACCATTAAATCTAGCTAGAAAACTCATTTACCCGAACCCAATACAAGATAACCGCTTCTATAAATCTATTAACTACCTAGGTAGCATAAGCGAAAAAATTCATCGGGAGATTAAAAACTCAATAAACGTAGCTTTCAAGGTCAACAATAACTTAGGCAGACATCTTAAAAATAGTAAAGATAAAATCAATATACTGGACAGAAGCGGTATTTATAAAATGTCCTGTGGCTCATGTTTATCCGTTTATATCGGACAAACAGGTAGAAGTATATCTACTCGAGCTAAGGAACATGTAAGATCATTCAACAATAATAAAACAGATTCACAATTCGCTAGTCACGTTATTAATGAATCACATACTATAAATTCAAACTCAGCCCCTAAATGTTTGCATCTTTGTAGTAAGGGTCGGAGAATGACGGCTTTAGAACAGCTAGAAATCAATAGACACCAATTATCACAAAGGATTCTTAACGACCAAACTAACATAATAGTATCGCCACTTGTCCAGCCGTTGCACAAAGGGGTGGTCTGATTTACTTCCAGAAGGATCACTTCCGTCCCACATATAATCTTATTGTCATAGACACCTATTGTTTCATTTAGAATTTTGAAAATTTAGTGCCAGTGTGTTAAAGTAACAAGCTAGACCGTTGAAACAGGAGAGAGGATGTGTTGTGTAGCTTTTCTACACAGCTATATATAGATAAGCAAATGTTAGTTAAATCATAGTTCTGACGATGGCGTGAGCCGAAATAGCTATCAACTATATTTGTTAAAAATAATTTTGTAGAACTAAAATACATTGCTATTTTTTCACCGTGTTATAATGGAGTTCAACCAAGTGAATGCCAATTCAATCAATAACTATGATACAATCTAAATATTTCAAAATGAATGTCTTAAATAATGAATGGAAAGAATTCAAAATTCGGCAAAACCAAAAATATTTCAAGTACACATGATTCCTATTTCTTACATTGCTTAAATTGAAATATTTACCTTTTCCCAAATTTATTGCCAATGTTTCTTTAATTTAAATAAGAATTTTTGTTGTAGAATACCCTGTAAGGTGATGAAAAAAATGAAAATATCTTATATCAAACATGTAAAACCACCAACTTCAGTCACAAATTAATGGAAGAATATATTAAGTTTATTATTATCTTACCTTTACTTCTTTTTTTATTAATATCCAAGGTGTTTGTGACATTGTGACTACTTGTCCAGCAATTAAATAATTTTTTGTTAACATATATTATTTTTGAGATACCAAGCAAGTAATGAAGTCTATGGATTAAAGTTCCACCGAGTTTAACAAGTACATTTTTTTCTGAATAGTGGGTAGCTCAACCTGTTACGGATATGTATGCGGATGCCATCGTCGCTGGAGTTATGAATGCATCCCTTACACCAACTCCAAAAGCACTTCCCACAATACCTAAATCAGACAGAATGCACTTCCGGGTATGTGGATGATGGTTACATTTTATTTTTTTGTTTGTGCTTAGTATGGCAGTGTACTGAGGATAACAATATAATACACACACATATTGAACCCAATATCATATTACCAATATATTGCCGGAAGTCTTACTAAGCTCCGCCGTACAGATTCACAATGCTGTATGGTGAAAGTTTGGTATACCTAATATGTTACTGGTAACTTTAAAATGTAAATATATTTCAATCTAATTCTTTTCCCAGACAGTAAACAATAAGAAAATGGATAAATTAGCCCTTCTGTCAAATACATTGTAGTGCCACTTACCCTTAAGTTTTTAATAAATTTATTTTTTATATAATTGTGTTTCAGGAATGTGTGATTGAAATGCTTCAAGAAATGTTTGGTGAGGAATCTGTTCCGAAAATGTTCAAAGGAGACAGTTTGTATGTTACTGTCGACAACAAAAAAGCTCTCATTGATCTACTTTCCTTGGTTTGTTACCTTATATTTTTATCTCTCAACTTATATTCTTATATTTTATCTTTTTATTTAAAACATCCCAGCAAACACACTTTATCTAATAGTAAAATATCTCTTTGAGGAAATTCTCTCAGTTTAAATTAAATCTAATAAAATATTGAAGGCAAGGTAAATCTTGAATTTTTCGTATATAAATAGTGTCAAATGTACTAAACTACAAGACTGCAGCAGTTGCATACAAATGGCGGGTGTGTGTATTCTGAGTATAGAAAAATTGCACTTCGGCAATTTTTCCTTTTCTATTGAATAGTACAGTTAGTTAAATAAATATTTTATTATTTCAGCAAGTCATCTGTGACGAAGACGAAACCTTCCAACAAATTGTGCAAACAGCAATATCAAAACTCCATCAGTGTCTGATGCCATTGAAATTACCAAAAGCCTAAGTTTCGACTGTCTCTTAATATTTGTGCTTATATAAAATAAAGTTGAATGTATGTGACTGGAATTGTGTAAAATCAAAAGGATGAATTGTGCCATTCAATAAGATAACATTAATACACAAGGTTGATTGCGCACTCTCCATGTAAAATGTTCTCATTTACTATATTCCATAAAAACATGGTGTTACATGTCAGTATATTTTTTTAAATTTATTTAACACACCTAATGTATTTCATCACCAATATATTTTTATATTCAACGGAAATCAAAAAAAAAGAAGAAGAAATCTTCAAGTCCACCTTGAAGATTTCTTCTTCTTTTTTTTTTTCTTAAGTCTTCCTCATTAAAGAGGCAACAGAAATATTAAATTAGTGCATAAAAGGGGTAATATATTATCTCAAAAGTGAATTGTTTTCAATTTTATTATTCTCGGAAAAAAATACTCTTATTTTCTTACCATGTTGCTTGTACCTTCAGCAGATTTATGATTCACCCATTGTAGCACTTGCAAACCTTTAAAAAAAACTGCAATCCAAAAGCTAAAAGTGACAAATCAGGTGCTATTATTGAAAACAACATTGCTTGGAGAAAATTGTGAATTTTTCTTTCGATTAAGATCGAAAACGGCATAGATAATTTTGTTATTTGTCACACATATAAAATAAAATTGACCAACTTCAGGAGTGTAAGAGTAATTTGTAGTTGATTGATAAAAACTGTAAACATTTCACCTTAAAACTAATTTTCTCATAAATGCATTCTCTTTTCATAAACCAAATAAAAAAAAAATAATCAGTAACCCTAAACCAATGTTTTTTATATTATGAAAATGTTTTCATTACATTTGAAAATTTTAATAATTCAATAAATGAAAGTTTATTTTTTCAAATAATTTTTTTTTATGTCTAATTTATTTACCTTTCCTTCCAATGTAATATCTGATAATCGTGAAATTCATATTTTAGTAGAAGATATTGACTCGTAAATAATGCTCGGTAACCCAAATGCATGTGTGCTACAAAAAAGGTGATTCTGAATACTGGAGACTCGGTGTTTTGCAGACAATTTTATTTGGCTATAATAATATAGTTACATAAAAACGTCATAAGAAGTTACAATATTTGAACATTACTAAATCCCCTGAGGTTCAACAATGAAAGCTAACATCTCTATATTTGATTCATAGTTTGGAGTTTTTATTTTTTCATTTTCATGGTGTGCCACCAAAAATCCATGTGGCATGAGTGACAAAGGTTGCCAGACGCTGTCATAAAACTTAATGCAGTGAGTAATAAGCTATCCCAAAATTGCAACAAAAAATATTATTCTCACAATCAATTTGGATGCTCCTTTGCACACAATATAATTACATTTATATTTCTTCCCCTATATATCTTAGTTATGTTGATAGACATTCATTTGAATTCGGAATTTGTGGCTATGTTCACTGCTGTTATTAGAGGAAATGTATATTCTCTGCAAAACTTTTTGTTATTCTGATATGATAAATCAATGCTTTTTGACACTTGAAAAAGTTTTTAAATGTAAATTAAATTACAGCCGACGTTAACGCACCATGTATGCAGAGTCCAGTCATTTATAAATTTGAGAATAGGGTTAGTGGTAAAAGAAAAATTTTATAGTAATTTAATTTTATTGTAAGTTAATCCACAATGCTCTACCACAAATTTTTCAGTTCAAAATATTTAATTTTCAAATTTGAAATGTTACAACATTGTATGATTCCACACGTTTCATCACTAACGACACGGGTTTCACCTTTTGGCATCTTCAGGCATTCTATTTATAACATAGTGTGATCATTTACATTAATACAGTTTAACTATATTTTATGAGGTATCATGTATAAATAATATATTATATCACAAATTTTTCTTAAAAATATGTACATATATATATATATATATATATAATATATTATTATGCTTAGTAATATAATATACTCTTCAAATCACAGATTGCACACCCGGAAAAATATATTTTTAAGTATATATATATATGTATATACTTGTCCTTTCACAGGAGAATCATTTAATGTTTTAAAAATTTGATAAAAAGGTTGGAAGAGTATAATGTTATTGTCGGTTCGTATAAGACAACATCTCTCTGAACTCTTTACGGCTGTAGTTTTTATCCAATTATTGATTTGCTATCCTGAAATTCTGAGTTTAGTTTTAGTACTGTATTTTCTCAATCAGAAGATGCATGTTTTCTTCCTATTTTGCTGTCTCTGAATTCTAATCTTAGTCTAATGATTAATGGTCCTATACAATCACTGTCTTTAAGAAATGACAATGGAATAAGGATCTCCATAATAGGCCTACTGATGACTTAGTTTTAATAAAGGTTTCATTTCTCATTAATGACATTTAAGAGATAATGGTGTTCCTTATTCCAAGATTCCAAAGAAATACAGTAAACTCAATACAGTAAAATATCAATGGTAAAAAAAATAAACCCTTAAATATTGACAGCAAGTTCAATGATCAAATTATTTAATAATGTTTCTGTTCCCTACTTCAAACACATCTATCTCTGGTTTTACTTTGTCATACAAATGCGGGAAAGCATCTTCTGCAAAGTATTTTACACGCACCATCTCATACAGTGTCAGATCAAACATTTCTTCAAATTCTTTCCGGTTCATAAAAATATCAGCGTACAAGAAAGAAAAACCCCCAACGTCCCTGGTAAACTTTTCCATTTGCCTCATGGCTGTCACAGGATTATAAGGTTTCTTATTCTTCACTTGACCGGGCACACCATATATTCCGAGATCATTATACATGGCATAGTTTGTGTCATTAATGATGTATTTTTCTGCAGGTCTCTTCAGTTGACCCGATACGGGCCCGTGGTCGTAAACTCGACAAGGATACACAAGCAGCGGATAAGCCTCAAAAAGCTTTTCGGATATATCAATCTGTTTCTCCAATTCATTAATTGGCAGTACTATATCTTGAAAAACTTGCTTTGTGAATGTAAACGCACGGATACCAGGAGTCGTTGTGAACTTCAAAAATGCAGGTTTTGGTGGCAAGAGCCAACCGAATAGCAATCTGAATAATGGATGATTCCCAAATGGAATCATCGATTCCACAACCCAAAATATTGCCCTATTGTGCCTGAGGAGATATTCCCGAAGCGGTATCAATTCTTCATATTCTCCTTTATCGAGAAAGCTCTCAACATACTTATAAAACCACGGCTTGTACCATTTTGTCAAAATATTAACTGGAAGTTTAGAGTCATAGTCGGAGTAGTCTCCTGTCATTATTACAGCTTTATTTTTACTATAAATTGTAGCCTCAACATAGTTAGGAATATTTTTATCATCCTTATTATTTGCTCCAGAAATCTCTCTTATTTTATCGCAATACTGTTTTTGTCCTGTAACAGGAGTGTACTTCATCCGGATGAACGGTTTGATAGGAACAACTTTCAGAGTCAGAGCAACTAAGAAAGCGAGACTGCCATGCGACCAGGGCAATGTCTTATACAGATCTGAATGTTCATTGTCGGCAGTCGCTTCAACAAAACTTCCATCGCCGAGAACCACTTCGTATTTGGTAATTGTTTCCTGGTAAAGGCCAACTTTGTGAGAATGTGTCGTCATTCCAGTGCCCATCGCAAGACCTTAAACAAAATATTTTTTTTATCAATGAGTATAAATCATGACCTTTGATTTATGGTTATCAATAAATGATAACAAAAACATAACGTATGGAAGATTAGAGAGAGATTGAATTGATATTGGTCTAAACAGTCTACAAATTTTGCTACTGAGTGTTTCATCTTGAAAAAGTACATATTATAATTATTAATATGACATCAGTTGCTGTGCTCGAGGAGTTTGAAAAATAACAGATATTTCAATAAATAAAGCTTTCTAACAATTTATGAAATTGTGTTCAAAGGAATGGATATTTTTAATTCCCTACCACTAATCCGATCCAGCGATTAACTAATCACTAGTCGGGGATGTATGTTGTCGAGGTGCATTAGTCTTCATTCTGAATTGAAGAAACATACATAAGCTCTTTGCTTCACATTTTGCACAGTACTATTTGAATTGCCTAATCTGTAATAAAATTAAAATACATAAAAATCAATTTTAATTTACCTCCTAAAGTAGCATCTGCAATTTCTAAAGTAACGGCTAAAGTGTAACCCTTCGGTATAAGGTATTTAGTTATCTCACCGACTGTCACCATGGGCTCTACCCTGACTGACAAATTTTTTTCATTGAATTCCAAAATGTCATAAAGTGGGACAGGTATTTTATGGCATAGATCTTTACTATAGAATGTGGTTGATAAGGACAACCAGTTAGGCCGAGATGTGCACATTAGCGGTCTGTCATTTTTTGGAAGTCTGTTCCATCTTTGCACCTACAAGAAATGAACAGTAAATATGAGATTTTTTTAAGTCTGTGGACCATATGGACTTTTTATGGTACATATGTTTAGCATAAAATAATAATTCACATCCGCTGTGTTTCATGTTTTAGACACTTTCAAATTTTTTTTAAAAATAACTATTTGGCTCATTCAACTCAAAAATACAAAATTTTAGTTTTGTTTCTTTCTTTGTTTGAGAGAATGGTACCATTGTATGGTTTGGTTTTGATGTTGTCTCAAAGTTGTTTTACTGGTGGTAACATTAATTGATGACTCAATATCTTCAAGCATGTCAGACATGTATAGTGCACCTTCGTATGTGTTTATGCTTTATGTCTTTTTTTTACCCTCGAGAAGAGGTGTAATCAATGTCCTGGATAGTTTTGAAGTTTTCTCTTGGACGTTGAAATATCATTATCTTCTTTTTTCCCGCTATTCTTAATTTATGCCTAAACTCCGTCAGAGCATTGAGGGAAGCCATTGTGTTTAAGAATTCTTAATGGTCTAACTATAATAGTATGTTTTGATTCTAAGAAATTCAGTAATACTAAAGATAAAAAAAGATTTAAAAAAAGACATAAAAGCATGAATATTTCAATAATTGTTAATTTAAGTAAACTTTATTTCTTACAATCAAAAACACCTGCTAAAAATTATCATCATTCATTAAAAAGATAACAAGTAGATTTATAAAATGTATGGTGCTTTTAAATACTGAGATATCAAAAGCAACTTATTTATCTAATTTTATTCAAAGACTTATTAACAGCTCAACTTCAATAAGTGATTAGAGCAGGTTCCAGGTTTGTTTTATCAAATTTTTGATTAAAAATCTACTTTATGGGTGTTAGTGATGTTTTTCCCTTGGAGTCCTTTATGTATTCTACTCAATTTTATCCTTAAAATTCAATATTCTTAGCTGAATTGGCAGATTGCTGAACAACCTTTTGTAATATGATAAAAATGCAACATAAATATATTGTTAAATTATAAAAAGCATTTTTCCCTATTTTGTTCCCTATGAATCTGGAGGGTGTTTTATCATTGATGTCTTCAAAATATTCACACACACAAAACATGATATTCACTGTCAAAAATGCAGCGTGACAATGCATGAAGTAGAAAATGGTAGGAAAGATGTCAGCATCTCAGATAAAAGCCCTGTGCAGAATAGTGGAATACTCTTTCAAGAAATGCTGCATCATTTATGTCTTCAATTCTACAGAACACAATAGTTTTTAGAACACAGACAATAAATCTGGGAAGATATATGATTCAGAATAATCAAAGAGATTGGTTCAATAAGTCACCAATCTGAATATTTTAATTATTTTAATAATATATCACCTAATATTTTATCTCACCGAAACTGATCCATTTAAAATCAGTATGTATCTCAAAGTAACAAATTTCCCATTTACATTGTAATGTAAGTTGATTTTATATAAAAGATGCACTGTTAACTGATTATCATTTTGAGTGCATCTGTGTGCTAGAACATTTGAAAATACCGATAGGCGAAACTCGGGTCTTAGGTGACAAAGCATCAGGAAGTGCACAGTTTCAATGAAAAAAATCAAATATTTCAATACCTTTGCCTGGATGTCCTTGACTCGTCTGTCATGGTGGTTAGGACTGCTCAAAATAGTCTGATAGAGCCAGCTCTTAATGCGAAAGGCAACATTGAATATAAAGCTTGCCGGTAGGCAAAATATCAACACCACCAATCCTCGGTTCTCCTCCAGAAAGGTCACTAACCTTTCGTTCATTGTATATTATGGAGGCTCTGAAATTTCAAAAAAAAAAAATATTAATTTGACCATATTGTCAAGTTATTCATTCGCTTTTTATCAAAATCGTTCCCGTAACATTTCAAAACCGTAGTTGAAACTAGAGAAAACAATAAGTAAACAATGATATATTATAGGGAAACTTAAAAAAAATCAATTCACTACCTTTTGCCCACTACTTGTCAGAAATTCTTATATACTGATCATAATCAATGTTTCGAAAAGCTTAACCAATAATCATTAAAATTATGTCTATAGATTATCATTTGTTTAAATTGAAATCATTATCAGCTGTCAAATATGCCTTATTGCCAACGGTAAAATTATTATATTCCTTGTTACTATTTTAATATAGGGACTTTTGTGATAAATATATTAGATTTATTATAAACGCTGGATCACAGTAAAGACTATCAACAGAATTGATTTCAATCATAAATTATTGTTGCCTGTACCTAATATCAATTACTCAAGAACTCATAATTTTGAAAAGTCGTCTGGGAAAAATCATGCTGCAAATACCTAAAATACAACTTTAAGAGATAGCAATCATGTAAGTACTTATAATCTTATAAATTTTTTAGAACTAAAATAAATTGCTATTTTTTCACCGTGATAACTCTTAAGAGACTTCACCCAAAGCTTTTGTGTAGCATATTTATTTTGTAAATAAAAATCCGAGTGCATCAACGAAGATGCTGAAACCAAAAATCCAAATTTTAAGTGATAAACTTTATGCAGGTATATAGAATTTAAATCATCTAAATTGATATTAAAATTCCATCAAATACCTTTTGGATTTCTGTTAGCAAATTATTTTTATGTCCAATGTAGTCATTAAAAATGATTGTATGTGTCTGTAACAGTAGTAAATCGATTTGTATGATTTCTAGTTCCAAAACCATGTAAGAATTCAATTTTGCATGATTCTAGTATTTTTATTGATGCATATTTTAATACCTTGAACAGTGCAACTTTTCTAAATATTGATGTTCACTGAAAGTTATTTTCAAATTCCACTTAAAAAAAAACTGTTTTGATATGAATTTTTTTTTTTTATTCAAGATTGTAAAACATTGGGGCAAGAAAAAAATTAAAATAATATTACTGATGTACCCTCAAATAATGCCTTGCTTCAGATTTAAAACAATCTCTAGCATTAAAATTTAAAATATCTTTACCCAATACCCAATGCTGGATTTACTGGTCATCAATCACAGGGTTTGAGCAATATAGATTTAGCCTTTAGCCAGAAGTACGAGAGCCTGAAATCTTCATGTCATGCCAATGGCTACTATCCTTCAGATTCAGCCTGATTTTATTAAATATGATAACTAGGTTTGTGCAATATACCCACCTAGACCAAGACGACCTTCAAGAACACATTCATTTATGAAGTTAACTGCTGAATTAAGTAAAGTATGTTTATGTGCATTAAGAAATTGATCCAAATGAAAGTTCTGTTTGTAAAGCAATGGGTACAATGCTCAACTGTGTCACTAAACAGGTATGCATACATTAACATTACAATACATGAAATATAAAAACAGCATTTTCAGAACATTCAACATCTCTCTTCTGTGTCAAACAATTCAGCTATTGGTAGGTAGTGAATATATTGGGCCTGTATACCTTTGCTCAAGTAATTGTTATAGTTCTCTGAAAATAACAACAAATAAGCAAATCGATAAATTGGATAATGATAAATGCAGGAAGATTTCAATAATGTTCTTGTGTGTTCTTGGCAGGCACTATGAAAAATCAATGATTCATGCAGAAAACAGTGAGTACCACAACTCAACTGTTATCAAGAAATCTTGATATTTCAATATATCATCATACACAGATCAAGTCTCTCCAACAGGTTTTAATTTGATGTAAAAAATATATTTATATACATACAGAGGGAAAGTTTAGATTTATACAAATAGTAAAATTAATTTTATTTGTGAAAGTGCATTTATTTTGACATTTAGTAAAAATATGTAAAAAATTGAGTATAAAATGTATATCAGTCTATGATAAAAGTAACAGATAGTACATTTTTATTTATTAAAAACATTAAATATATTCAATAAAAACAATGATTAATGCCATTTGAGTATAGCAACAATAAATTTGAGCATTTAAAAATTTAGATATTATTTCTGTGGACAGAAATTCCACACGGAGATGTAGAAAATTAAACTTCAATAAGGACAGCAATTCCTTGACCACCACCGATGCAGGCTGATCCAATTCCTCGCTTCAATCCACGGCGTCTAGAAATATAATACAGTATATTATAGAATAGTAATTGATTAAGATTTACAAAAATTGTTTTGTTATCATATGACGATCTTAGTTATTACTTTCATATCATTATAGACCTTGACTATTTAGATTTGTTGAGAAAAAGACCTCACTGCATTTTTTTCAAGACAAGTCAATGTGTCACTTATAAATGGGTTAAAATCAATTTTGGTTATAATATCATGTAAATGTGATCATAATAGTTTCGATGCAATTGACTTGCTAAGTTCTCAAATTTTAAGAGCTAATTATTCTTAGCAGTGAAAATATTAATACAAGAGCTAATTTTTGTTCTGAAATATATCTTGATTTGTACTGATAACCTTTATAAAATTAGTTAACATCAACACTATTGAAATAATTTTTGAAATATTGAGTATTGAAATATCCTTTATGTGGTTCAGCAGGAGACAGGTTAATACAATGAACTCATTTCAAAACTTTTATCATCCTGTCATAGGAATGCAGTTATAAACCGCATAAGACACTCCTGGTGACTACTAGCAGTAGTGACAGTATGAATTCACACACTGACTTGGGACAAATTCACGTGAAATTAGTAAAATTGCAAGGTCTTATATAAATCATAACTTTTACTCCACTGGGAAATATTAATAAAAAATTGGTGAAATAATTTATCTAATCCTCTTTACTATTCAATGACATAATCCAGTTTATTCTGTTTTAAAATACGCTAATAACCTCTATTACTATTTACAAATACATAAAAATTCTCACTTGAGTTCATGAACAAGGTGGGCAGTGATACGAGCTCCTGATGCTGCTAAAGGATGTCCCAAAGCGATGGCTCCTCCATTCACATTCAACTTCTCCATGTCCAATTTTAATTCTTGTGCACAAGCCATTGTCTGAACACCAAATGCCTCATTAATCTGCAACAATGCAAAATGGCTTAAATATTTAATTGCACTTCAATGCCTGATTGCTCAGGAGCAGTCACCAGCTAATTTGTATTTTACACACACAAGTATAACTATGACACTGTTAAAAAAAAATTTATGATATCGGCTCAAAGTGTCAATATCATAAATTTGAATTTTCAAAACTTTGTACAATTCCATATGTTTTTGTCACACATGACCCAGGATTTGCCTTATGGCATCTTCAGGTATTCTATCAGATGGATGCCAAAGAACCGACTGTCTTTATTATTAAAAATGGATGTTTTACCATTTTTTCTCCTATTGTGAATCATGTGTTCAAAAATGAATAAGAGTTGTTTTCAGCTTTCTGTTGCATTCGTGTGATACCTGATGATGCCGTAAAGCAAAACCCGTGTGATTAATTGCAAAATAAGTGGAATTGTACAAAGTTTTAACAATTCAAACTTGTTTAATGTTTGGTGACTGTTATTTTCACTATGAGAATTTTGTATCTTATAGATACATTTTCTACTATAGTATTACTTACGTTTACGTATTACGTAGAGGTATTACTTACGTTTTAAGAAACAATATTTTTTTGTCACAATTAATAATATAGAATATTAATTCAGACAAACAAAATATGATGACATTGCATGCGAAGTTAAAAATCAACACATGAACATAAAAAGGTATCCCTCAGTTAGTTTAGGATAGCATACAACCGAGACTCTATTCATTGAAATCAAGTGGCATTCATGATCATAATTATTAAACAGACCTATTTAAATTAATTATAATTAATTAAGAATGGTTTCTAACTGAAGAATTAAATCTCAGTAGATGAGGTTTATAAGCTCTAAAAAAGTGATCTAATTTCTAGTTCAAACCATATATGTAGGAAACGGATTTATTCAACAATGTTTGGTTTATTTCACATATGTAGTTTAATTTTCAATGATAATTGCTGTTTCAAAAATTTTTAATTCATCAATGTTTTACTGCCTAAAATTGAATTCAATAAGTTTACAATAGTACCTCGAAAAGGTCAATGTCATTGATGGTTAGTTTGGTAGCCTTAAGCAGATTCTGTATGGCGGGGACTGGGCCAATACCCATGATAGATGGATCAACTCCAACCGTAGCCCATCCGCAGAGCCTGGCCAGGGGGGTCAGACCTTCAGACTTGACGGCTTCCTCGCTCGCCAACAATATGGAACCAGCTCCATCGCACACTCCCTGGAAAATAACATTCAAAATAAAAACTATGATTGATTAAAAAAAATTTTTTTTTTAGACTTAGAAGGAATTATAATTATAAAAAAAAGTTCATTACTAATCCTGTCTTCATTTAACACTATGGAACAAAAATCTTTCTCAGGGCAGTTCTCATAGAACATCTTCAGTTGACATGTCTCTATTATGAATCTATATGCTACCCATTCAAATGTATTTTTATTGACTTGAAGTGACAATCAAAAAGATATTGTTAGAAAAAACTGAAACTCACCAATTCATATTTTATCACACAACCGGTAATAAAACGAACTTATCATATTTAAACACTTAAAATGTCATAATTTTACCTCATAATTGAGTAGATAAGATGATGTAAAATTGTGATAATAAAAATTGTACTTCAGCACTGGCTAATTAAAGATTGATGATTCAGCAAATAAATAAAATACACCAAGACCAATAAATACAGCATAAATGACATGAAATACTTCACACTTACAAATAAAACATTTCCATATCTCCATGCTTCGAAAGTGATAAACAAACGGGTGTTTTTTTTTTTTTTGTGGACATTGACATTGAGACAACTTGTTATCTGTTTTAGACATTACAGAGGCATAAAAATAAGCAATCATGCAAATTTATTAATATTTTGAAATTTTACACAACCTTTTTTAAGACTTGATATATATATATATATATTGTGTTTCAAATATTTATTTCAATTCACTAAAACATTCTATGGATTATGATATGAACATGTAAATGACAAGAGGTGTTATTAAGAAACATCATCTGTACACATAGCGTAACGGTTTTTCATTCGGAAGACTATTTTATTGAAAAGCTTTAAGTGATTAAATGTAGAATTAAAATGTCCCTGTAAGGATAAATTGCGCTCCACATAACGTGTATGAAGAACATGTGACTTAAAATAGAATAATAATCAGTACTCACAGATGCGGATCCAGCTGTGACAACACCATCTTTCATAAAGACTGTAGGCAATTTGGCGAGACTAGCCATTGATGTTTCAGGGCGGGGATGTTCATCTGTGGTAACTTCGACTGGCTTCCTTTTGATTGTGACAGTGACGGGGGCCGTCTCTGCTTTGAAAATTCCAGCGTCACTTGCTGAAAGAATTTTTTCACATTTAAAATTTCATCCATTTTATTTAAATTGTAACTGGGGGTCGCGAAGGGTTTTTCGGGAAGTCGCCAACTTATAGGGTCAACTAAATAAATATTTTTTTTGTATGCTTTTGGATTGTATGGGGGGTCGCGGGTTACATGGATTTTATGAAAAGTTTTATAAAAATGGATTTTATAAAAAAATTATGAAAAGGTGTTGCCACCCGAAAAACGTTGGGAAACTATGTTCTAGATAAACTTCAAAATTCAAAGTGAACGCTGTCCAGAGTAGAGAAATATATTTAAAAAAACGTATCATGTGTGACAAAAACATCTGGAATTGTAATTCAAATTTGATATTGAAATTCCACCAAGTGTCTCATTCCACTGTGAATTAATAATAATCTAAGCTTATAATATGGACCATTTAAAATGCAGAGTATTCTTAAGAATGGATAACAACCTGCTTTCCAGCGCTGCTGTGACCTCAAGGCAAACTTGTCGACTTCTTCTCGAGGAATTTTGTATTTCATTCCAAGGTTTTCAGCAGTAACGCCCATCTGGAGATTACAATAGGTGTCAGTGAGGCCAACCCACAGAGAGTCTTCAAAGATGGTCTTTGCACCAAGCGTTGTGCCGAATCTAATACCCCGAACGATAAACGGTGATTGTGACATGTTATCTGTGCCACCCGTTAAAGCAATTTTTGCAGTTCCGGTGAGGATATCCTGGAGAAATAAAATGATGATACACATATTTTCAATAGGTTCACCAGTTACTTTGTATTAATTGATAGTATCATTACCTAAAACAGCACATCTGTAGATATAGTTAAAATAACAGTCATCAATTCAAATCAAATTCTGTTTTTTTTTTTTAAATGGTACTCAAAAACATAACCTCACTGACAATATCACTAAAACTCCCTGGTTTGGGCTGGGAAGAAAAATATTTGTTTAATTGAATGGCCCAAAAATACCCACCAACAGGTTGTGGGTATCTAACACACATGACAAATCTTTCTCATTATGGGCTGTAAAGGGTTAGAAAATTTACAAATCATTAAATGTTTCGAAAGTAAAGTGACAGCTAATTAATATTCAAATATCATTTCTTCAGCCTACCAAATTGAGAACAAATAAATGTTGCAATGTTAATTCACATTTATTTAAAAAGCAAAACTAAAAATACCAGATTGTAAATAAAAGATAACAAATAAATGCACAAATAAAAAGTGAAAATTCATAATGTCAATATACCCTTTAGATATGATAACAGCAATACCAATTATTGTGAACTTAAATACAAAACTGCGTTTGGTTTCACTAAGTCATTAAAACTGATAACGCTTATGTACTCATGACATTCAATATTTATGACTGACATAACTTCCAAATAAACATTTCCAATGTGTAAACAATACATAAATATTAGGAAATAGCACTGTATTTAATCCATTCCATGCCTACAATTTACGATTGCCGCAAGGGTCTGTTGATTGTCATCACAGTTACAACACATTAGTTTTCAATATATAATTGGTGTATTTAATATTTTCATATTGAAGAGAAGTTGGTAATATTCGCGATGAGTGAAACCGGTCCTGATCATAGAACATACAGTGGAAATAGTACTAAAAAATTATTTTTACTATTTAAAATATCGTAGAATTGTAAAGAAGTTTCCTAAAGAAATTATGACATTGTGAGCCTGGAAGAGAAAGAGAAAATGTGTCCTTGATATTTGGGCATGATATTTCATCATTGGAGTCACGAGAATTATTTTTCATAACATTAATACAAAACTTCAAACCTGAGCACCGCTGACAACTGCCTGAAAGCCTGAACCACAGAGTCTGTTGATTGTGAGTGCAGGTTTATCGATGGGGATACCACATTTCAGCGACACGTGGCGGCTTAGAAATGCTGAGTCAGGAGATGTACTCTACAAGAAAGCATTTCATTTAAACACTGTTTTCAGTTGACTACACAACAAATTTTGTAATGGAAAGAATTCAAAGAATATTAAATCATTATATGTATTTGTAAGTGCCCAAAGCAATTGTAGATATACAGAAAAATCGGAATAAAATGGGTTAAATAAAATCATGAGTAGCATATCAGACAAATGATCGAGACTATTTAATCTATCATACTATTGTAATAGAAACTGGTGTACAATTTAATTCTTATTTTTTTTTTATGAAGTATAGCATATTTTTTTGTGGAATAATGTGTAGTTAGACTTTATTATCATTGACATGTCGCAGTAATGCTTGATGCGAGAAATACGCTGACAGGGAGCGTTATGTGTTGCAGAAGGTAATAAATCAATCAAAAATAAATATTCTCATATACTGAGCATCTGAACATGATAACATAATATTGTAAAATATTGACTAACAGTTAATACGTTGCCAACAACAACCGTGTCAATTTTTTCAGGATTGACACCGGCTTCTTTGATGGCGGCTTGGCATGCGACAGTCTGAAGCTCCACATTTGCAGTGTTCTTGAATGCTCCTCCGAATGCGCCAAAGGGTGTACGCTTTGCACCCACAATAAAAATTCCTGTAAATATAAGGAGAGTACCCGAGCATAAGTTTTGTAATATTGATTTAAATACCCAAAGTGGTTCCAGAAATTATTGTCAAAAAGGATTTTTGTATAAATTCCACAATTTATATGACAAAAAAAACAGGTCCTTAACTGGCAGTTTATTCAGACTGGTCTTTCATCAGGCTACTTTCTGCATGAATTAAGGATAAAAATATTCACTGAAATTAAATTTCAAAATTTAACTAAACTTTAGAAAACTTTTTCATATTTTAATTTTAATTTCTTTAAAAAGTAAAAATTATTGCTCAGTATAAGTTTTTCTATATTGATTATTATTGAAATAGTAATGCATTATTTGTAATTATAGTTAGTAAAGTGTGCTATGGATCTTGAAAAAATAAGTTCATGTGTCATGTGGGTTATAACAATAGTATAAAATCTTTGTATTAATTCTACTGATTTCCTTTTGAGTATCATTGAAAGTTGAAGTGCTCAAAGAAGAATTTACCTAGTGAAATATTTCTTTCAGCTCATAATGACCAAAATGAGAAAATAAAGCTTTATATTCCTAATCATTTAAGGAATTAAAGACATGAATTGCTTCATCTTCAAAATTGCATTCGCCCTTGGGAGTATAAAAATAACAAATTGAAATATCTGTATCTATTGTTATTAATATATTGCGATATTTGTATCTACTCGCTATGACTAAAATTAAAAACAAATTATTGTAAATTTAATTTTGATAAATTAATTCAAAATGATTTCAAGTTTAAAAACTTCAAATAATATGAAGAAAATGGTGGAGACGGGATGATGTTAAGTTTATCATTCAAGTTGTCAAAACATTTCAAATGTCAAAAAATATTTTAAAAACATCTTATTCAAAGATGACCCTAAATAAGGTTAGAATATGGAGTTGAAAAATTACATAATGCAAATGATAAGATTTATAATGAATTTATATATATTTTTAAATAAATTATTGAAGTACATTAATTGAACCATTTAAAAAAATTTGTTAATGGTTAAAATTATAGATTTTTCTGTACGCCGGTTAACGAAGCATTGGAACTATCTTGGTCATGGGTTAAGAGTGCCTTGAAGATTGCTAAATTCTTCTGATCCATTATTCCAGCCATTTGGATGTTGTCATTTGGAAGAGCATGGATGGTCATCCCCTAAGCCAGGGATTCCCAGCCTTTTTATACTCTAGAGCGCATTCTAAAATATCGATAGGGTGGCGGGCACCACCCATTTTTCTCTACGGGTATTTGAAAATGAGGGCATGAGGTGAAAATAGGCAGAAAACATAACATAAATAACATAGATAAATAGAAAAATTATGATTTCTGAAGGGTTCAGCTACTCGTTAAAAAGTGAAATATGTCAATAATGCTTTACTTTACTTACATGACTAATTCTAACTGATGCACAGACAAATATATGCGGAGAACAAATTTTGTTGTAATGTACTAGAAAACAGATTTCAATATTCAATTTAGATTTTTTTTTTTGATATTATTATAAGTAAAGCAACTGCCAAAAATAATACTATCGGGAAAGTTATTTCACTTAAAATTCAACTGAAATAAATATCTTTGTGAAACTTTAAAATCGCTTATTAGAATTCGATACGTTCTATCATTGTTAAAAGTAGGACGAAAATTAAATAATTGGTATGTAATAATATTTTAAAAAAACCTTTAACAGCTGTCGTCATGTTGATGCGGATAATGTAGCTTCTGGCAAGTGACCGACACTCAATTATTACAGCACTTCAAATAGAAAATGAATTTGCGGCAGGAGTCCAATGTCCAAAACTTCACTATCTTACTAATCAAATAAATAGTGCTTTAGCAAAACCAACTCGTCAATCTTACGTATTATCTATGGTTTTCTGACAGTCGCTTATCGTGGGTGATGTTGCTATACTAAAAAAATCGACAAGATATGATTAGCTATGTATACTTACGTATTCTATATTAAAACATATATTCTTCAAAATTTTCTAATCAAAAAAGTAGTTCGAGTCTGAGTTTACGATTCTGACTCAGACTCCGATATTGACTAAAAACAAGTCTCCGATTTTGACCTAAACACCGCGACTCCACGACCCCTGAATGTGATTCCGATTCCATATGATAAAAAAAGAGATGGATGTTTCGCAAAAATGAGATGGATAAAAGTATTGTAGTTAAACTCGTTTAAGCCAAAATTTAAAAAACCGAGGTTTCATATTCCGTTAATACGTGCATACAGCATTTTTAAATTTTTTTCGCATATTTTAATTATTTTTTCAGCAACTATCGCCAGGCTTATATTTTAGTATTACTGAGATATCTCATAACTGAAAATCTGGATGTCAAGTTCTGAGATACACATCCATTTATAATAAATACTTCTTAGTGTAAGAGTTGTCAGAAGAACAAGAATAAATTGACATTACCTACATCTTCACAAATTCAAAAGTATATATTTTACCAGCTATATCTCCACTCATCGGAGCTTATTCAATCATAAACTGTACCACTCGAAAAAATGGCCCAAAATTTTGTCGCTTCGATAAGATTAAGATTGGTTAGGATGAAGAATTGAGAAACACCGCCTTCAATTACAAAAGGTTCAAAAATAAGTCCAATTATTATTGAAATATAATGTGCATTATGGAAAAGAATACATTTATTATAATATTTAAATGATTATGCCCCAATGTGTGGCATTGGAGTTACAAGAGAAAAGTCAGTGCCACATGTAATGTGACATTCAAGTGTGCAAAGGCGTTTTTTTTAATATACAATACTTTTAAGTCCCAAAAAGGAATCCGAGTGTATTTTTCACACCTCTTCGTCCTTTAATAACCTTAATTTATAATCAATCTAACAAAAACAAGAGGTGAATTCCGATCTAGGAGAAAATTCCAAGACATCTGTATCAATACCAGAAGTACTAGAATAAGCTTGTCTGTAGTAAATATTTATCAATTTCAAATATTCAAGAAAAAAAAAATGACAAAACTTTCGAAGGATTTTGCTAAAAAGCACATTCATATAAAGTGGTTCCTCCATCTCAATAGTTATATTATAATTTTTTACTTCAAATCACAGTAGAAGTCGCTTGATACAAATTAAATAAAAATAGTCTCCCTAATCCAACTCTTCCACTATATAAATAAATAAATAGTTTAAGTAGAAAAAAGTTCATTGAGATACCTCCATTAGGTTATATACTTCAAAAGTAGGGAGTAGGCGTGGTGAAAAACAAAAACGAGCATACATGACAGGCGGAAATGTTATATTTTCATATATTGTATATTATATTGAAATAAAACAATTTGAAGGTCTTTGCTTCAACATTACATCTTCAAGTAAAAATTTACCAAGTAAGGAAAGTCCTAATGTACATAAAAGACAGTAAATTGAGCTGTGTAATACATTCAATATGATAAATGCATTTGAGCTATATTCATACATATTTAACTCTGCTTAATGGATTGATTCCACTGAAAGGAGCCTAGAAAACAAAATCTTATTTTCAACTAAGTATTTACAATCTAGCAAATGAGCCATTTCCATAAAATAATCTGGATAAAAATGGTAATGTCCAAGAATATAGTAAAAGTGAGTGTCGAAAATTAATCAGGATAACTGCATATCATTAAATTAGTAAGATATTTTACATTTATTCCAGATTTTGTTTATAAACATTTTAGAAATTATGATATCGACAGACAGTGCTTGATGGAATTTCAATATCAAATTTGAATTGTTACAACTTTCTACGATTCCACATGTTTTGCCACCACCGACCTGGGTTTTGCCTTTCGGCATCTTCATGCATTCTATCGCATGGATGCAAAGAATTGACGAAAGGCAAAACCTGGGTTGTTTGTGACAAAACATGTGGAATCATATAAAGTTGTAACAATTCAAAATTGATATTGAAATTCCATCTAGTCGTCAACGAGGAGTAATTTTTACTGAAGAAGATTTTTTTATATATTTTTATTATTTTCTTATAAAAGTACACAAAAATCTAATAGTTTTTGTAATATGTATGGATTTGGGAAGCATATTCCTTAAAAAGATATTTCTTAAAACAATACTTGGTTAAAATATATTTGAAATTATAAAAAATAAAATCCATTTTCATAGCAACCGTGAGCTAACGATTTACCTCTATTTCAGTACAATTCATTGTTTTCAATATTCAATTTATCTACAATATTTTAGATTTTTGCCAGTGATAAAATTATATTTTTTATTTTTAGATAAATTTAGCCATTTAGCCATGTCACAAATCACAAGTGATATAATGTTATCTCCAAGTTTTAATAAAACCACTTTATTTCATTTAAATTGAAAGAAACGCTCAAAAGAAGTTATTTTATGCTCCCATTACATTAATATACAGCAAAGAGAAATTTCGTGAGTTTACCGAAAACAATCAAACTTTATGCTTTTTATAATATTTCACAGGAGCGAGGTTTCAGTCTATTAAATCTGCAATCTAATTACATTACGTGATTTTTTAGTTAAAATTTATGATAACCACTTTTATTTAAAACAATAGTATAAACAAAAAAATTTTCACCATAATCCAGATAATTAACATGTATTATATTAAGTTCCGACATCGGTGACGCCAATAGAGCAATCAACTAGAATGAATATATCGAATGTTTCAATGTCATACATAGATTTTTTAACAAATACATTATTCACATTTTATTTATAAAATTATACACATTTTTGTTTGAGATATCCAATTTTTATGAACATAAAATATAAGATAGAAAGGACTGAATTTATAGATTGGGAACAGAATTAAAAATTTATTACATACATAGGATAATGATTCTTTTCAGTTTCAATATTGGAAACTCGAAACTTTACAATAATAACTACATCACATTGGCGATTGAAAGCTTTGTTAGGAAATACGGTTCCAAAAACGGATAATGTTGGATTTGGGTCATTATACCGCCTAACATCACAGTTGTAATCCAGGGCTTCTTGCAAGTCATCAGCTGAAACAACATGATATCTGATTGTCTGAAACAAATAAAAAAAAAAAAAATATTTATCATTCCTAGATCAATTTTTTAAAAATATAAATTGAATAACACGATGGATCTTTAGCCTGGGCATAGATAATTTAATCAAAAGTGCTCACCACGTCAATACGCAGGCAAATATGTAGAATTTTTTTACAGACTGAACAAGATTTGGAGGAAGATTTATCCGCAAAAAATACAAAACTAAGATTATTCTCAGTTTTGCAAAGAAAAATATATTGACAAAACATTTCCAGCCAACGCGTAGTTCGGAGTGGCGTAATTGGGGGTTCTATTGTGTCATTTACTTCCATGCAAGGACATGTATTCAGTATTAAGCCTGTTGTTTGTTGCCAGTGATCGTTATGCAATTTTAATAATATGAAACAAAGCCAAATTCGAATATTAGAAGGTTAAAATGACACTATATTAAATGATTACAAATTTAAAATATGGATCAGCTAGCAACTTACTTCAGTGAAGGATATATTTCTTGATCTCAAATACTCATCCTGCAGCGCATATCTGAGGAAAGAAAGAGGATGTTGAACTCTACGAATTCGAGTAATGTTTTGCTGGTCACCGACAATATTGATGTATTCTGATGAGTTTCTTGGCACTTCCACTCTGAAACAATAATACATATGGAAGTTCCAATAGCAACACACCTAATACTCATAAACAATATGATTGACATAGAGATAAAAGCATACAACCCAATACATATAAAATTCTTGAATGATTTTCTAACCCGTATCCATCCCTCCAAAATTAGGCGCATGAACATTTGAGGCTCGAGCAGTTCGACAGCTGTCAGACGTTCTTTGAAATTATGTGGGATTCACAGAAAATGTGCACACATGTGTTGTCAGAATGCGAAATGTCAATGAGTCAATGAGAATATACGAGTCTTAAAATTACATTCACACCAGTACTTTATATCTCTTATTCAGCAATGTTGGGCTTAGAAAATTTTCAGACTATATAAATACTATAAAAATCGTAATATGAATGCAGCAAATTTATAGGGGCGTTTATAAAGTAGTGGGATTACATTAACTCGTTAATGTTGTTCACCTACTTACTGGTAAAAAACAAAATAAACCATTCCGGAAATTCGGGAATTCCCGAACTGCTATTGTTTTATTTTTAGAAATAACACAAAGAAATGTGTGCTGTGAATTGCGAAAAACGAATTATACCTTCTAAGTTCTACAAGGTTAGACACAGCATTTGCAACATTAACCAAATGATTTAAGTGTCACTGATATTATAAATCTGACGTCAATAAAATTTACAAGAGTCGAGACTTGTTGGGCATATATGAAATTCAATACATATTTATAAAACACCGTCTGTGTGCTGCCGAAACTCGTTTTGAATACTACCAGACAATAGTCGGTTGAACAAAATCATGTATAAATGTAAAAATAAAAATCAACACACCTTGAAGTATCAACATAAAACAAAATAAGCCTGGTAAGTTATTTTGGAGCATTGGCCCCTCTGAAATTAATGACATGCATTTTTGCTATACACTGATTTGCGTGTACAAATGAAATAACGAGATGCTGACATCTTTAATTAAGTGTGATTGACAGGCAACTCTTTCCCTCCAGAAAGTAACAAAAATTATAAATTATGATGCCAAATAACACTGATAACATTCGTTACACTGATATTTTTTTTATATCACGAATATCAGTATGAACGGGTTGCAATAATATGTTAAGGCGTTCATAAGAAAAACTTGGGAAAGCTAAACATAGTGATGATGAATTTTTGCCATTTTTCTTAACTCGCACACATTATCAGCCGCCTTGAAACTAACATAAAACGTTCCAATATTAAAGAAAAGATTTCCTATTTGAAATTAAATTTCCTAGAGAATGAGTTTCGGGTGGTATTTAGTATTTTTTTAACCGACAGGAAAAAGTGCACGTCATAAAGCATGTTAACTATACGAAAAGGGAAATGATCATTTTAATTATCATACTTTTGAGACAAATTCCAGAATAGAAGATTTACATAATAATAATAATAAAGTTCCACTACAATACGGCGACATCATTCTTACTTAAAAACAGGACGTATAAAATAGCTCAGGTATCATGTTTATAATCGGTACACTCGATTTATTGATAAAAATCATTTGGCAGTCCGAGACTACTAGTTACACGACTAACCACAAGTATCACTAAAATGGTGAGTAAGGTTGCCTTAGATTCGAAGCCACTTACAATATGTGAAGAACATTTCTATAACTCGAAGAATCCCACCGATCAGGGTAGTACGGGCTAAGTTCCTGAAGCATCGTCACTACGTGTAGGTAATATATAAGAATTAAGTGATTAATCCACAATAAGTTTCAAAACAAATATATCAATAATGTGTTACTATCATTAATCTATGAATTGAATGAAGAAACAATGCGCTAACGCAAACAGCACCAACCGATGTCACCGCACACACTAGCGAGAGAGAATTTTCGGAAACATAAGTAACTTCACTGACAGATCGGCGGGGACTTTTTTAAAACATTGTATGAGTGGCGAGTGTTGTCGCTGCGCTAAACCGTGAGATCGTGCTATGTTCTAATCATAAACAATACACTGTTCCACTTTATGGGTTCAGTGCTGATGGTGTTTTTTTGTGCTTTTTATATATATAATTTTACTTTTGATTGATATGTAAAATAACCTTCCGAGCTTAATACGCTGTCTCGCTGCTTTACTTTTTAATCAAAAAGATTTTGATGGTAAATACGCTTCTCCTTTCTCTTCCACAAACTAATTTTATGCGGGTAAAAATACATGCATGGATAAAATTTATTTTTAATGAATAAAAATGCATAAATGGGTTATCGACTAACTATTGCCAAGATGTTATTGAAAACATATTTATCTATGACGTTCTTGGCTTCTAAAAAGCAAAACCCACATGATTTACAGGAAATTAGTTCCAATCAATATATTTAAGCTTCTTAAATAAAGTAAACATGATTTTTGGGATTAACCAATGTATACTCTAAGCTCAATTTAAACGCGATTTAGTATATTTTATTTTACCTTCTACCTAATAGCTAAGTATTTACTTATCTATGTAAAAAAAATTGAATTTTAAAAATAAGATCAAATATAAAATAAAAAAAAAATTTAATAACAAAAATACGATTTTTGGTATCTCACATTCAAAATTGTTTTTTTTTTTTTTTATTTAAAAACATATTTGAATGTTTCTCATTAATTTTTTGTAATTTATGTGATTCATATGATTGAAAATACAAAAGACATTAGTTATTCGCTTATTTGTTTATTGGTATTAATGAGATGTCAATTTATTAGTTCTGGCCACACTAGTAATGCCATGGAATTCCCTTAAACCAGACACGTTCATAAATTGGAGTGATAGTGCACTAATGGGATGCGAGAAGATTTCATAAAAAATAAACACTTTTAAAATAATTTCAATATTTAAAATACATCATAAAACAAGCATTCTTGATAAAATAATTTATTTTTATCGATTAAACTACAAAAAAAAACTATTATATTAACTCATAATGATTAAAGCTTTCATACGGATGAGTTTGATTTTTGATTGCCGAAAAAAAGTTGTTTACCATTTGCTGCTTTTTTTAGTTTAATTAGCTAAATGGGACGAATTTCAGTTTTGTAAATGAAATTTCGATATATATATAAATTGTTGATAAGTAGGTGTATATTTTCCATTATATTGAATGTATAACTTTCTACTTCTTCTATAAATTTGTATTTCAATTGTTTCTTTCTACTCATTATGTTCCCAACTTGGAGGTTGCGAAGGGTTTTTGAGGGGTTGCCAACTTACACGGTCAACCAAAAATATGTTTTTTTATGATTTTGGATTGTATGGGGAGTCGCGGGTCACATGGATTTTATGAAAAGGGGTCGCCACCCGATAAAGGTTGGGAACCCATGCATTAGGTTATTTATTTATTCAAAAAATTACGTTGGTATCAGGGACATGAAATTGGGACAAATACAAAAATATTGGGGCACCTGGCAGTCTTACTTTGATACAAATCCAAATATTTATTTGCTTCAACATGTGAACATAATGCCTTTTAGTGCATTTAACATCTCGATCGCAAAAGAATTATCCATCCTTAATACGCTATCTCTCCGGTTACAGTGGTCACTTTGTAATTCATATGTATTTACTTTTTGTCATCTCGTGCCTACACATTAAATGGTTTGTTAATACTGGCTTTAGGTAACACACATGTTCAGCTTACAACTACATTCCCATTGTGTATCCGCTGTTTAGTTGGAGTTATTGCGTATTATATTTGTACATGCATTTGTATTTGTGTTATCCCTAATATTATCATTCTTCTGCTGACCTCGCTCTGGACAGTATTATAAATTCTTTGTGAAACTTGCCGACTCGAGGCGATCCTTTTCTGCATTTTTACATTATGTCGCTAATCTCAAAATTATCTCACCACTTTCCTAATAACTGGCAATACGTACCTAGGGAAAATTATGAAGAGGAAAAATATTTGCTGTGAGTAATAATACATAAGTATATAATGCATGGTTTTAGTAGATAATTCGTATATATATTGATCAGTTTTGTCTTGATGAAAAAATACGACGAAATAAGGGATGAAGAATGATCGATATATATATATATTTTTTGTTATGTTTATACTAAAAACCAAAGATTGAATTGAACTACAATATTCCTTGTCAACTGGCGTCGTAATTTTGCATAAATTTCTCTTTGTGTACCCATATTACCGTGTTAATTGAGACCAGGATGTATCTTTAAATTTTCATTATTGGAAGAAAAAGTTGGAAATGGACACTCAAGGCTAATCATTGTAAGTAGAGCTTCAACACTTTCGAAATACATCACTGGTTATGAAGTATCCTCAACTCGACAATCACAGTAATTCTTTATAGGTACAGTTAGATCCTGTCTGTTGTCTGCATAGTACTCTTGTAAAAACTAACTGGTTTTTTATGTGAAATTCATAGTAACCTATGCGAATAGCAGAGCGCAAGCATAGGCGAAACGTTTATTTTCCCAGGATATGTTGTCGCATAAACAATAGGTTGAACCTCTCCAAAAGTTGAAGCCAGCATGAGAGTGGTTCAAGGATTTCAATGGTTGTGATAGAGGACATACGGGCTCCATGCCGGACATATGGGCTCCATGCCTCCTGTTTGGCGTGTTATTATTTTCTCATTTTACCCTGAATAATTAAATTTCCCTATAACACTAATCCATAAAATATTCCTCATAACCAATTGAACCATTGGCATATATTGTGATTGTATATTGTGCAAATGTTTTCAGGAAAAGATAGGATATGCCATATCTGACTTCCTAATGTTCAAATACATAGTTACTTTTATTTCTTTCGCAGATTTGATGTCAACGAATACTCTGAAGAATACTCGAACGTGATAAGCTCTCTCTCATCTTTAAAAATGATACATTTCCTTGTTAGAAGAATTCAATACCCAGCTGCATATTTAAGGTACAAATTGAAGTCAGAACTGGATCCTCAAAGTCAGGTTAGTCAAATTATTTATATGTATTTGAATGCTTAATGAGAAAAATCGTGAATTTTCATGATTATGAACCAATATCAGCTAACTTAATTGAATCAAGATGCTATCGACGACCATATATATTCTGGAGACATTACGCCGTCTGATTCATTTATTTAGAATTGTTTTTACATAATTTAAAGAAGAATGTAAACATTTGCATCAACCTGATATTTAGTGAATCAGCTAACCAATATTTTTTATATATTAAATAATCATGATACCGAAATCGAGGCAACAATCAACATTTTTGAATGTATGTTTATTATATATGTAGTCATGAAAATTTTGTAGTTTGTAAAAAATTATGCTATAGGGAGACTGTCGCACATGCTATATGAAACTTGTATAGGATATTTGCTGTACTTCGGTTTTCAGTATAATTAAAAAAATAAAATTTTTGGAAATGCTATACAGCGGTATTGTAAAAATAAGAGAATGAAAAATAATCAAGACTATATTCACAACTCTAAACAGAAAATTTCAGACTCACAACTCTGTGGAAGCGGTCTATTTGTAGAATACATTATTCTAATAATTGACCTCTAGAACCTGCTATTTTCTCATAAAATAAATAATTCATTTTGTGTATTGCGCTTTGTTGCAGCATTACAGTTACGTAATTATCGACAAGTCTGCTTCGCAAAGGGCTATCAGATTCAATGGTGACATAAGAAGGACAGAAGTTAATGAGATTTCTGATTTGAGTTCAGTTGTATCTAAATTAAAAATGTTACATACTACTAACCAGTCAAGATTCGAGAATACAGTAGTTGTTGTGTATCGATGTCGTCAGTATTCGAATTATGATGATGATCGATACCCAATGTATACCATTACAGGAGTGTGAATTAATTTTTTTTATTTGTTTGTAAGATTTCAAATGTCTTGGTTCCTCTAACACATAAATTATATTGTGTTTAAAGTAGTTTGTTCTTACAAATCAATCCACATTCGAGTTTTACTTTATTATGAATAAAACTGATTTATAAAGTGTGTTTTTTTCTTTACTTAAATTTAAGATTATATTTGAATGACCTTATTGAACAGCCTTTTAACTGGATGGCTGCCTGAGATGAGATATCTCGTCAAATGGTCCGTGATCAGCACGCCTAAGATGAGATATCTTGCCAATATCTTTGAACGTACTTCAAAAAATATTCCTTTGAAATGATTCTTTGACAGGATACACACTGATATCTATAAGAAATGTTTAAAAACGTTTTATCATAACTGTAAAGGATTTCTACATTGATTTTTTGCTATTTCTTCGAACGTTCGGACTGTCGCTTGACAGATGTTAATTGTTTCAAGGTTACCAAAATCAATTTTCTTCAAAATTCTTCAAGAAAACCTGCTTTTTTATGATATAACAAAAATTAATTGGCGAGTTTATTGATTATTTCTGTATATGAAGTTAAAAATAAAACATACCTTTTTTCGTTATAAATTATAGCTGGTGTGCTGGGTACAGACGTATATTTTTTCTGGCAGCCAAGGGCATTCAATCAATGAGCATTTTGTCTTCTGCCACCATGTGTGCACTTCAAATTCAATTTCAGAAAATCACTCTTAATAAACAGTACTATGTAAACAAAAATTTCACTTGAGATAAAAAACTCACCAGTTGACCCTGTTATCATTGTATTATCAACTTAAGATTGGTTGCTGATGCTTGTGATGAGAGAAAAATGGTCCTAATCATAAAATATATTATGGAAATAGTACTAAAAAATGTGTTTTTATTATTTAAAATATAAGAGGATACTTGAAAATTAAATATCTTGAGATCTCCAAATGTTTAATATACAAAAAAGAGAGGTTGAATTCTTGAGAAATTTTTACTAATAGACTGAAAATGTGTTTAAAAAACTGAGTACTATGGAATTATGAGGGTTAACCTAATCCACACTGCAGTCTAGTGCTATTTTCCGAAAAATTCCTTTTTTTTGTGGTGTATAAGATTAAAGAAGCAATTAAAAAAGTTCAGCTGTTATGGAAGCCAAATACCAAAGCCAAAACGAAATGTTTTACAACTCTAAGAAAGAGAAAGAAATGTATGTTGTCTTGTCGCAATCGCTTAAGGAATATAACCAAAACAAATAACTCGCACTTAACCGCTACAATTGGTGTAACAAATCATCGGAGCTCTCCAAGGAGGAACTTATTTGCGGTTTGACAAATAGTTGTTTAAGGCTGCTGACAATTATTTAATTACTTAAAAGAAAAATTCTTCAATATTTTGAAATTGAAAACAAATAAGGTGAACTATTTCGAGGCATGGTAAATTTTTTATTACGTGTTTGAGCCTAGGGTTAGGAAATACATGAATTATTTGTATTCAAATTTAATTGAATGAAAAGTTGAAAGGTACAGTGTTTATGGATTGCCAGATGAAAATTACACATTATGGACAACAGGAGTCGTCGATATTAGATATGAAAGCAGGTATATTCAAACACAAGTCATTCATTTCATAATTTATTTTATTGTGTAGAATTGTGTTTGCTGTTATTTCTCATAGGAAAACATTCCTTATTTATGCGACAATCATGTTTCCTATTACACCAAAACACACTTCAAAATCTTTCGGAAGCCGATAGATTGTTTTCTTTTCCTGATGATAAGAACCAGCTTATCTTCTAATTGATTGATGTACTTGTTGTTTAATGGTTGGGGATGTAACATTGATGGAAATGTACATAATATCTTAAAAATACAGCACTTAGAATTCAAAAAAGATTGGCACAAACGCAAGCACGATTTTGAGCAGAGGATAGTGTCATCACGAGCTCTTGGAGTATCGCTTCCAAAACTTTTTGACATCATCATGGCCAGACTTGGTGACAACTGCGGTCCTTGTACGACCGTTTTCCCATACCAAGACCCCGAGACTGCGTGCATGTTCTTTTAGAATAACATAGTCTGCCTGCGACAAGAATTGATTATACACAACACCCTCGGTGTATGTGAAGCGGTTTCGTTCGTTTTCCCACAGCTTTATTTGATCGACTACAGTGGGGGGGACGGGAGAAGGAGTTTGTGCGTAGCACTCGGTTGACAGAGTGCGTGGATGCGAATGCTGTTCTAAATAGTCTATCATTTGTTTGGCTGTGATACCGCCACGTAGTGCTTGTCGCACGGACTCCCTGGTCAGTACGCCTACCACCAGATTTGGGAATCTATAAAGTAACTCCGTGAAAAGTCCTAGCAGAGCCACTTGCAAACCGCTGGCTGTATAAGCATACACCCTGTAGTTAGTCTCTACCACTATGTAGCCTGACGGGGAAGGTGCAGATGATGTTGCCGTCAAGGCTGTTGTGGGGGTTCCTCTCGCGCACGCTATGTTTAACGCAAGCCGGGTGGGATAAAAACGCCCCGCTTTCCTTTTTCTTTGGTATACCAGTCCGAATTCCCTCAAGTGCTGCAGGAACACTAACATGTTACTGCTCATTCCATCTGTACTGTAATCCTGAAAAATAATAAAAAATCCATATAGTAACGTAACTGCAAACTTAGGAGTCTTGCATATTTTTTATTAGTGTTGTTTTTTGTCGCTTTGCTTAACTTAACACAGAGTTTACAGGTATTTTTAACCAATAGTCCGCATTGAATACTTAACCTATTTAAAACCATGTTTCAATTCAGTGAACAATGAATATTTTTTTGTTTTTTAGTGACACCATTCTGCTACAGAGCAAAGGAAATATAAAAGAACGCACAAATTTGTGCTCACTGTAAACATCATGTTGAAAAATGCCTCGCAGAAGAAATTGAGATGGGACTGTTGAGGGGCTGAAGATAAATCAAAAAACTTCTGAATATATGATTTTTTCAGGGTCACAATATTAATTATGTATGTATATATAGATCTGCTCGATCACCTCACATGCAATAGCTATTAAAAGGTTAAAGTTGCAAGTGTGTCTAAAAAACATGATAACAATGTCAGCCGGTAGAAGTGGAATATGTAAACAAAAAATGTTGTAATGGTTAACCCGATCGGCGCGATAGTTTTTCATACAAAAAAAATCTGTTCGTGTTGTTATTTTTCAAAATGTTCTCTTTCCACACATAGCTATAAATACAGCAATAAAAAATAATTGGGTTGGTTTTTATGGAAGCTAGATGCATTAGGAATGTTTCAGAACATTAAAAAACACAAAGAAATGTCGTATGTTGTCACAATCACCTAAACAAATAACTATCTCGTAAATTGCCATTAAGGTGACTAACGAGACAACCAATCAAACTCAAATGAACAAGCGCCATTACTGTCACATGGCATGGAGTGTCACATTGCAATGCCGCGAGATTGGTGTAAAGTTCAGTGCGAAGTTAAACGCAAGTTTAGCACGCAGTTTCAAACTGATTTGGCGGGATCGGAATAAATTTGAAGGGTTCGAAAAATCGATGTTTTAAGGATTTAAACCTAATACTTTTGACAATTTTATGGAGGTGGTAGTATCAGGACGAATTGGGCGATATTTTCAAACCAAAATCAGTCCCATATGCAAAAGATTGCCTGCGTCACGGACGTTTGAATGTTTGCGTTCCAACGTCTGGGGTGCTCGCGTAGAGGCCTTGCACATTACCATCCCATACGTTGGGGCGTTAGCGTGGAAGAGATTAAGGGGTAAACCCTACGAAAAAAGGTTTTATGATTTTCATGAACAATTTTAAAACTACCTTACCACCCAACACTTGCCACTCACTAATTTTATCTTCCTCCACTTCATTTTTGGCGTGCAATGAGAAATAAACTAGCCATTAGTATTTTTCTACCCTCAGCCTCTCGCTTTACTCTCTCGAAAAGGGGTTAGGCGACTGACATAAACATGTTTGTGAATACATCTGTGGTGGCCTTTTATACTTCACACAGAATAAATCTTCGTTTATGTGTGTCACATTATGTGACCATTTATTTTTCTCCTCGAAGTGGGACATCGTCTAATTTTATATAATAGTATTTATTGATTGAATTGGCATTCACTTGGTAGAACTCCATTATAACACTGTGAAAAAAATAGAAATGTATTTTAGTTCTACAAAATTATTTTTAACATAGTTGATAGCTATTTCGGCTCACGCCATCGTCAGAACTATGCTTAAACTAACATTCGCTTATCTATATATAGCTGTGCAGAAAAGGCACACAACACATCCTCTCTCCTGTTCCAACGGCCTAGCTTGTTACTTTAATACAATGAAACTAAATTTTTAAAATTCTAAATGAAACAATAGGTGTCTATGACAATAAGTTTATATGTGGGACGGAAGTGGTCCTTATGGAAGCAAATCAGACCACCCCTTTGTGAAAATGTTAGTTTAAGCATATTTCTGACGATGGCGTGAGCCGAAATAGCTATCAACTATATTTGTTAAAAATAATTTTGTAGAACTAAGATACATTGTTATTTTTTTCACCGTGTAATAGTATTTATATTAATTTTATTATGTAAAGCGAATAGTAATTGCCGTGAGTAAGTACTTACGACATTTTCAAATGTTTGCGAGTGTTGAAAATACTTCATCCAAACGTCATATAATCATCATTGGTAATGTAGTGGAAAAAAAACTGAAGTGATAATTTTCACAAGTCAGGTATCAGTCACATGATAATTGCCTTAACACATTCAGTGCGTCCAAGACGGCTCCCGTGTCCATCTAGATATTGCAGCCACGTTTTGGCTAGGGTATGCGAGCATCGCCATGTGTTTTGAGAAAGTGAAATAAAAAAAAAGTCTTAGGTAATTAATTTCACGATGAATTTCATTTTTTAGAGTAATACTATCTCCTAAAATGGTTAAAAACCGCGAATTTTCAATTTCTCTCTATTATATGATATATTTTGACGCAGTGAATGTGTTAAATTTATAGTCTTGAATGATTGGATGCACCACAAGGCATCTTTGATTATTTGGTTCCGTGTCAAGCTGTGATGATATACAGAAATTAATGTAACTGACCTTTCCGAGAGTGCTGAAGCTGAGTTGAAAGAGGAAAGCAAGACAGTGAGCGGGGTCAAGACCTCTCTGACCGGCAGTGTGAAGGTAATGCAACAGAAACAGCCACACTTGTCGTCCTGTCCCCAGAAGAAGAAATTGAAAGCCGGCGCGAGTTATCACTGTCGAACCATCTTCTGTGTCTCTGTGAATAGTATCGCCATAGTCAGTCACAACAGAGTTCATATAACGTATTAAGATACTGAAATCTACGTCAAGCGCATGCCTGATTAGAAAACATTTACAATTGAAAACAAGTCAATGAGTTGTATTCTTTCTGGGCTACTTGATATTTATTGTTATTTTCTTGTGAAATTCGCAGAGTATACAGCAAAGTAAACCATTTGAAATATTGTATTCCTTATGTTTACAAGCTTTTACATTTAAAAAAGGTATTGTAACCATAAACAAAAATCTCTGAATTATGAAATGCGATTGATTGTTTGCAAATGAAATTCGAAAATGTTGTTTCTTCAGTCTGTTGTGTGCTAAAATATGTACTGTTTAAAACAACGTGAGACATGGATATACAGGAGTTAAGTGGATATGAATTTTTGATAAAAATGTTGTATTTGAATGAGAGTTGTCATGAAAACACTGACAAAAATAGCATTTTTTTTTAATACGGTGAAAAAATTGCAATGTATTTTGGTTCTACAAAATTATTTTTTTAAATATAGTTGATAACTATTTCCACTCACCCATCGTCAGAACTATTCTATTATTCTATTATCGTATAACACTATAATGGGGATTAAGGGCGCGTTTAACGCCCTTCTCTCCCTTTCATCGCTGGTGTTTTGTGTTGGGAAATTTTTTGTTGGATCCT
The DNA here is from genome assembly GCA_028555115.1 of Himalopsyche japonica. Lineage (NCBI taxonomy): Eukaryota > Metazoa > Arthropoda > Insecta > Trichoptera > Rhyacophilidae > Himalopsyche > Himalopsyche japonica. The sequence continues at coordinate 622,052 of JAHFWJ010000700.1, read as the reverse complement.
TTTATTTTTTTAGAAGCGTCACGCTAGATTTTTTGCGTGACGCTTTTTCGATCTCTTTTAGGGCAAGTGACTCGCAGGTTGCATGTCACTTGCAGCACCAGGTACAAAAAACAAAAAACATGGATTCTATATAAACCAAAATACATAAAATATACAGTGATTCTATACAATTCAAAAAAAAAAAAATGACGGTCTCGGCGGCGAAGTTTTATGGTCCAGGGGGGTACTGCTTTCTCTTGCTGCTGCCCGGAACCGTAGACGGACACCAGACAGGCGAGTATGGGCGAGAGTGATGGTCTGTGTTGTGGGAGGGAGAGGATCTAGGGAGGTTTCAGTTTTAAGACATGACGAGGTCTTGTGTAATCGGAAGGGGTCAATGTCGAACGCTTCTATGCATGATTTGATCGTTGGATTTGTGTGATTTTCACAGTCGCTGTAGAACTTTGTCGACAGTCGCTGGACGTGGTCATGAATTGACTCTATCTTAAGATCGCGGTGTAATGTAGAACCGCGGACGTACCACGGGGCGTCCACGATTGTACGCAATATCTTGTTTTGCGCAATTTGCAATTTATCGGTGCGAACTTTTCCTACGTGTCCCCATATTGGGCACGCGTAGGTCATGATCGGTCTGGATATCGCGGTGTAAAGGAGCAGTTTGCTTTTTAAGGCAAGTGTGCTCCTTCTGCCTATCATCGGGTATAACCGACCGTGATTTGGGAGACCTGGCGTATTTTTGCATCGGAGTCGAGTCCCAAGTATTTGACTTACTTGTCCCACTCGATCTCGGTACCAAGCAGTTTTATCTTTTTAATTTTAAGACTGGCGGTTATTTCTCCGGTTGAAATTTACCGCCGTACTTTTGTCTGGGTGGATTTTTATCCTTCAATCGCGACACCAGGCGGCTATGTTGTTGCTCGCTTTTTCGACGAGCAGTGTGGATCTATTTCTATTAGCTGACCGGGCAAATATTGCTGTATCGTCGGCGTATTGCGCGACGATAGTCTGCGTTGTTGCGCATGGGATGGGTATGTCGTGTGTGTAGAGATTGTACAGTAATGGAGATAACGCACCCCCCTGCGGCACGCCGGCGTGCGGGGTTCGAGGGGTGGAGTATACGCCGTTCAATTTGACGTAGAATTGTCTGTCTGAGAGGTAGGAGTTTAGTAATTTTAGCATCGGAAAGTCAAGTCCGACTTCTGCCAATTTTACCACGAGTCCTTCCTTCCATACCTTATCGAAGGCCTTCTCTATGTCGAGGAATAGTCCCGTCGTGAATTGCTTTCTGCAAAAACCGTCTTTGCAGAAATCAACTACTCGGAGCAGTTGATGGTTGGTGGAGTGGTGCGCTCTGAAACCGTGTTGCTCAGTTTTTTCTCCAGAGCGGTCTCCTCAAGTCTCGATTTTATGAAGCGCTCTAGCAGTTTGCCCATTGACGGGAGCAAACTGATTGGTCTGTAGCTTTCGGGGAGTTCATGATCCTTTCCCGGTTTGGGAAGGAGGATGACATTCGCGATTTTCCAGGACTTTGGAAAGTATTGAGCCTCCAGGCACGCGTTGACGATACGCGTGAGCGTCTCTACTCCCTTCTCGGGAAGGTGTTTGAGCGCTTTTGGACCGATCTCGTCGACGCCTGAGGCTTTTTTGTTTATAAGTCGATTGATGCGACTCTCTATCTCTGCCGTGGTTGCGGGGTCGATAGGTGTGGTCGTTAGTGGGGAAGGTTGGGTGTCAGTCCACATTTTGTCATATTTCGATTCGATCAGTTTCGCGCGCTCTCTGAGCGCGTGATCGGACGAATCGATCGCGTGTGGGGAGAACTGATTCGCGAGGGAGTCTGCGAAGAGCTCCGCTTTGTCTTTCATCGTGTATACGGGACCGTTCGGCCCGTGAAGCGGGCGCGACGGGTTGGGGTCACGTCTGAGCAACTTGCTAAGTAGCCAGTACGGTTGATTCCCTTTCGCGAGATCTTTGAGATAGGCGTCGAAAGACTCTTTCCGATGATCTTTCAGCGCCCTCTTCACCTCGGCTGTGAGACGGTTTTTAAGCGTTCTCGCAACCAGGTTCGCGTGATTGCGCCATTCTTTGTTGGCTCTGTTTTTATCCCTAATCAGGTTCTTAATCCGAATGGGTAGGTCTGGTCTGTGTCCATCCGCGGTGACGGGTGAAGACGCAGCTTCCTTCGCGGATTGTATTGCATCCGTGAAGTTATCTATGGGCTTAAACTAACATTTACTTATCTATATATAGCTGTGTAGAAAAGGTACACAATACATCTTCTCTCCTGTTTTAATGGCCTAGCTTGTTTCTTTCTCGCGATAAAACAAAATTTTTCAAAAATTCTAAATGAAAATAAAAAGGCGGCTATGACAATAAGTTTACATGTGGCACGGAAATGGTCTATTACGGAAGCATATCAGACCCTAAGTGGAGAGAGTTAATTAATGGGGAAGAAAATATATTAGTTTGTTCGTTAAGAATCCTTTGTGATAGTTGATGTCTATTGATTTCCAGTTGTTCCAAAGCTGTCATCCTACGACCCTTACTACAAAGATGCAAACACTTAGGCGCTGAGTTTGAATTTATATTATGTGACTCCTTTATAACGTGATTAGCGAATTGTGAATCTGTTTTTTTTTTACTGTTGAATGATCTTACGTGTTCCTTAGCTCGAGTAGATATACTCTTACTAGTCTGTCCGATATAAATAAATTTATATCGGATTTATAAAAATAAATTTGAATGCAATAGATATTTACCTAGCCATGAGTCCGGCATGCAGAAGAATTCTAACAGCATCTACACTGATGCCTTCTGTCTGCTGACTTCCCACCATATAATGTAGAACACACTCCCATCTTTCCAAAGCATAGCTGTCAAGAAATGCAGCATCCCGTGAATGAGCGTCTTTCTCAAGAGTTCCTGACATGCTCCACGGACGCCCTCTGAAAATTTTAGCCGTTCATGTTTTAGATATATAATTATATTAGCAAATAGTACATGGAAAATTATTTTTACCTGGACTAATATATTAAATGAACTGACATCTATTTAGTAAAACTCGATTGTAATATGGCAAAAATAATAAAGTAATTAGTTAGATAAAATTTCTAATAATTGTAGAGAGCCATTTTACTTTACAGCATCGTTGTAATATCGTGACATAGTTTGTTCCATGTCTAAAGGACAATCATTTTCATATTTAGAAATAACAACATTATAAATTGTTTGCAATGCTCTGAATTGAAGATTTGTAAAAACATGCCGGAAGCTATGCTCTATTGCAGTGTTTTCCAAAAATGATGTTCCTTCAACCCTGTACTTAGTAAAACAATCTTGGCTCTGTCCTTATGTTATAAAATAACTAGGTTTACTACATATACATATTGCTATTCTTCCCTGCCTGTCTGGAAAAAGACACGACAGATGGATTGATGTATTTTTTTTCTGCTAGATATCTAAGATATTTTTTTTAAATATTTGTAAATTTATTGTCAACAGGAACAAAGAATTTTAAAGGTTAGATTCTTTTCGCCTTTATTTGAATTAGCCGCTGCTGTATGGTAATTTTACAAACCTGGGAACATTTTCGAAATATTTAAATCACTCAAAAATTTGATGGTGTGCAGATATTTTTTTTACAACCATTTACACTTCTCAAGTGAATCATGTAAGATCTTAATGGGGTTTATCTTAACAGATGTTTCTATATGACAATTTTCTTTTACTCAGATGGTCCTTAGGATAGAGCTAGGTAAGCACTAAAGGTTTCAGCCATGCCTCACAAACTATTGTAGATACATGGACAACCATATCCTTGAATACAAATCCACAAATTAATTGAAAATCAATTTACAACATTGTCCATGCTGATAATTGACCGGTTCAAATATCAGCATAGACATGCACCATCACCGAAGCCAAGAATTTTGACAGCTCTGTCTATGGACCAGCCATAATTAAAAGTCTTACTAAATAAGGGTTGAATTAAAGTACAAACCCTCCAAGAAGTGCAACTTTGAGATTCCTTTTGAATGATGACGATAGAGTCCATCCAGGTAGACCACCAGGTATTGCGGCTTCTTTCCATACTGATAATTCACTTAAGCTGTCGCACACTTCAGTGTGTTCTCTGCAAAAAAAAGAGTACAAGTGAATATTAAGTAAAATTGAATATAAGGGTGTCTTATTATAACAATATGTGTGAATAGATTTGAAGTAGGCTAAACTTTTCTTCCAATTTAGTTTGATGATTTAAAATTTTAATTGCAGGTTTCATTTTTACAAATTGAAATGAATTAAAAAGAATATGTATTAGATTATTTTAGCATTACTTTATAGTTCAAAGATATATGGTTCATTGTACTTCTGAGTATTTTAAATGAAGGCACATCACAATAAATAAATCAAAGAAATTTCCAATCAACTAGTATTGAAAAAGTCTCAATGGAACATGATGTTAGATGACTCTCACAGTAATTAATTGCATAATTACACATTTTAAGATGTTCACCATTTTTTTTTTGCATTTTACAATTATTGGTTGTTTTTAATATAATTATTTTATCACTTTTAAGGTGTTAACTGTCACTTCTTGATGGAAAGGCATGATATTTTAAATAATAAAAACACATTTTTTAGTACTTATTTCCACAATATATTTTTTGATCAGGACTGGTTTCGCTCATCGTGAGCATTATCAACTGATAGAATACTATTTTCTATTCTATTATCGTATAACACTATAATGGGGATTAAGGGCGCGTTTAACGCCCTTCTCTCCTTTTCGTCGCTGGTGTTTTGTGTTGGGAAATTTTTTGTTGGATCCTTTTATTTTTTTAAAAGCGTCACGCTAGATTTTTTGATCTCTTTTAGGGCAAGTGACTCGCAGGTTGCATGTCACTTGCAGCACCAGGTACAAAAAACAAAAAACATGGATTCTATATAAACCGAAATACATAAAATATACAGTGATTCTATACAATTCAAAAAAAAAAAAAATGACGGTCTCGGCGGCGAAGTTTTATGGTCCAGGGTGGTGATAGAATACAATTTACAAACAAGTCTATTTATACAAAACAAAAAATTAATTTGAGTTAAAGGTAGCAGGTGTACAAAACCATGGGTTCAAGAACTAGGAAACAATTTACATTAAATCATACAATATTGATACAAATAAAGTAAATTAGTATAAAAATTAAATGTTCACAATCACTTATTAAGATTAACAATTACAATTATGGTAAATCAATAATCCATTAGGAGCTCTGAACAATCAATAAGGAAGTAAGGAGTGGGAAATTTTAATGACGAAAATAACCCACACTTACTACTTAATGGAACAAAATAAATTAATACATGAGAATTTTAATTGACATCTATTGTGTATTTTTCCATATGGTTGACTGTTATTCAAAATTTGTTTTAAGATCTCTCCACAATGTACAATACATGGTGAGTGTGCTTTTGATGTAACAATATGCCTGTAGCATAAACCGGCTTAGTGTCTAATGTGTTGAAAGAATTATTGTATTATTACTAAATTCATACTGTTCATATACATTGAGTATGTATTGTGGATCATGCAATTTTTTATAACTATATGGAAGGGTCAATCATGTTATAGTACTAAATAAAAATAGTTGATTCTAAAAAAAATAGATTATTTCAATTAATTAAAGTAGAGTCCAGATGAGACCTAAAGTTTGTGAAAAAATTTAACCTGTCATACCGTTCAACACTTCACTCGTTGCCCATGTCAAGCACTCCACTCACAAACCGGTGCGTGTGAGGCACAGGACTGGTTAAAAAGATTACAATACTACTTACTTAGAAAAAGTTTGCGAACCCCATGAAGCTACAACGGCCTGCGGTACTGGTTGTTCTACAAATAATAGTCGGATGACATAATGCCGACCCAATTCAGGTAGGTCTCTGAAATGATAAAAAACAGTATTAAATGTGATGTAGTAACATTAAAACTACATTCTTTTTATCGTAGCCAGGTAAAATTCTTCAAGCCATGAGCTATAAGCGCTTGGTGGACCACTTGGATCTCAAGCAAATACCAGTGTCCAACCAAGGAATTTCAAAAATCAAACACTGATTAATATAATGGAATATACAAAATATTATGACTATAGGTAGCTCCATCTATAATGAGTCAAAATAGTTTTTTTTTTAATATCGAAGTAGTTTTCTCTGAGGCCCTCAAAATTATGTTGCATCTGGGATGTACTAATCATTTGTAGTCAAACGGTTAATGCATGCATCCTCAAAACGGAACATCTAACATTTTGTAACGGAATGTAGCATAAAATGCACAAGTTGGAGTTATTAAGTTTTGTTCCTAAAAAAATACACTAAGAGAATAATTGAAAGATTAATATGTACATACAACATGTACATAAAAAAAGTCAGTGTGCAGTATTTCTCAAAACACGTTTTTTATTTGATAAGAATTTTTTTGAAATTGTTACTTCTTTTTCTGAAAAAACGGGGATATTTTGGCATCCTGAGATGGCAGCCTTAGAATGTAACCTACGGTCACATTACCTTGATTGTTCAACCTTTTATGTGAACAGTGAAATTCAGCCCCAAATCCGAATAAATCATGATGTGACATAGAAGACAAAAAAGAACACTGAGCAAAATTTCTTGAGTTGACTGAGCATTCTGCTCATTGGTAATGAGTATGAGAGTCATCATTGAAAGCTTGAACAGGCATCATAAAGATGTTTCTGATATGTCACTCTTTCATTCATTGGTTCCCCATTCAAGTCAATCTAAACATCCAGAGTAATGTTTAACAATCCTGGAGCCACCTATCGGTCTATATTTTATATTCCAATTAGAAGTTTGTAAGACTTCATTCAGCTACTGTTGCTGTTTCATCAGAAATTTATCTGTTTATACATTTGTCAACTCACTTACAAGCACATGTGAACCCATTCAATCATTATTGTAACAAAACCAAAACTATGAGTTTGCAAACATTGATTTGTTATGATAACAGCTCAAAATGTTTCTGTTGATGATTATTGATCATCTTCTCAAGCTAGTCCAGGTTCATTTTGTCATCTAGAATTTTTATGACTAACAACTTAAATGTCCCATGAGAAGTGAGCCATCTAGCTTAGTAGAGGAAAATAATTATTTAAGACATTTCTGCGTTCATCATTTTCCTTCCATTATCGTTTTTTTCATTCTTCTTTGAAAACCGAAGAATTAAGGTTTTACTATTCCCATTACGTACGGGATAACCTTTTTCCATTTTCTTAAGTCGATATTCGCAAGTATCTGAAGTTATGTTTTCATATTTATATAAAAAATAATAATTACCTATATACAGCAAGGCATATTGTTGAGTGATTATAGAGCGACTCCAACATCTGCGGTGTTCGCGTTTTTAAATATTCATGTAAATCCTTGCACTGTAAGTTAGCCGGTTGGGTCCCTGAGGGACCAGACTTACTTTTCCCCGATTGCTCAGACATGATAAATAAGTAAAATATACATAAAACGAGAGATGATAATTGATTATCATTCCAGAACTAAATATTTCATGATTGTACTTGTAAACACTATAACATCGCGGCAAACAGCGGCAAAGGCCAAATTGACATACAAAGTTATTATTGAAATCATAGACAATGGTCCTAAAATGACATTTATGTCAATAGTTACCATAATCACAAAAATTTTAATAAAATATTCAATTATTTGGCAATGATATTTTTTATTGTTTTTGCAAATTATTAAAACTTTATCATTTTAGTATTGGAGCACAATGAGAAAATCGATGAAAAAATATAGATCATACAAATATATTTATGAAGAGTTTGAAATGAATCATTTCATAAATCAGAACGCTCGATAATTAAAAAAATACAATAAACAGTGTTTATATACACGTATGTACTAACTAACTAACTAACTTTAAAAGATTTTTTTTGATTATTTTTACATAGATAACGAACTGAAACAAAATTTATCACTAAATCTTTCGAATAAAAGAGTGAATTCTTTATTAATGTTAATGCATTTATTGAAAATTTAAAAATAGTTTATTGGACTAGATACCCACTGCACTTATCAAAATCAACATTTAAAAATCTGATCTGGCAGCACTTTGTCATCAGAACTGTCAATCTAAGTGCCAACCAGGTTATCGCTATCGTAAATAAGTCGCCAATATAGTTATTATATGAAGTTGCCTGTTTATGAATGTACTGAATAATTACAAATGAAACTTATATTTTAGCTTGCATAAGGTTTGTTGGCCAGATTTGAGCGCTTATTGCTAACTAGTAAACATCGTTCATTGAATTGGAAGTCACTAAAGCGATTGACATACATTCATTTTTTGATAAAATGTAAAATTAAAATTTATCACCTCAACCAAACCTGTAGATCTATTCACTACGCATATATTTGTATTTTTAACGTCAACTGGATTGGTCTGTGTTCATTTGTACTTCAAACATACAATGTATTTTCGTATATCCTTAAATGTCATCTATGAAATGGTAATTTATTTCTGTAGAATGACTCTTCAACCTCTGTTTGTTGCATTCGGCAACCCGCTGATGGACCTGTCTTTGAAAATAAATGATGCATCATTGTTGAACGAATATGGTCTAAAAAAGGATGACCAAAAAGAACTCGAATCTGATAGAATGAATGCATTACTGCAAGAAATTTCACCCAGGTAGTTAACAATATTTTTTATAAATGGTAAGTATTATTTGTTGTTCAAATATGAAAATTATCACCGTGCATAATGAAGTGAAGTGTTAATTATATTCCTTTTTTTAAGTTTTGGTCTGCTATAAGTCTGCCTACAATTTGGGTGAAAATAAATTTACAATGGACATGGGTATACTTTTTTCAAAAGTGGTGTGTATTTTTTTACGTTGATAAAGGCGCTATCTCGTAGCAGAGCCGTGAAACTCTAATCGTATACATATACGTGTCGCGCGTCAGTGTGTGAGCGTGAGGCGGCACCCACACAGATAGCGCCGAGCGCTACACCGTTACCTACCTACACTTTCTTATTCGGTGCCATTCATTCTCCGTCGGCAGATGGCGGATGTAGTAGAACTCCCTCTCCTACGGTCGAGCTCATAGACAAACTTGTGCCGTACATACTCGAGTCCGATCACCATTTTGTGTAATTTCGTCCGAGTGTGAGCTCGGTTCACGGTTATTTGTAGTGATCGGGGAATATTAAAAGTGAACTCTGAACAATTTCGTATCGATCGATTCTCAAAGTGAAATAATATGTGATTGAATAGAATGTGCGATCGCGTTTCTTCTCGCGAGCCCGTTATTCAGCTGAGTCGAGCGGACACGCACGGAATACAGTCTCCCGTTCATTTCGAAGGACGGTCCGTGTCAGAGGAGAGAGCGGATCGCGAGAGTCGAGATGCCCTTCTTCTTTGGTCCGAGATGATTCGGACCCGAAGAGGGAACAGAGGCAACCAATCGCGAGGGTCACGGAGTGAGATCCGCCCCGTCGAAAAATGCGATCACTAGCCGCTGCTGTGGTCGCCGTCGCCGTGATGCTGTCGACGCCGGCGGTGGGACCTGCGGCCGGCTGCTCCAGCTCTATCTCGAAGAGGCCATCGCGGCCTTCTCGACCTGGAACAGCGGCGGTGTCGGCGCCCCCGCCCACGGCCAGGGCGAACGTCACCTTCCCGACTTACAAGTGTGCGCCACCCTACCTCGAGTTCTATTGTTTGAACGATGCTAAATGCTTCACCATAATCATCCAGGACAGTCCGCTATATAATTGTGAATGCAAGGATGGCTTTGTGGGGCAGCGGTGTGAGTACAAGGATCTGGACGGCTCCTATCTGCTGTCAAGAGGACGGCTCATGTTGGAGACGGCATCCATCGCCGGAGGTGCGACAGTGGCCGCCTTCCTAGCATTGCTCGTGTGCTTTGCGGCGTGGGTGCGCGCCAGGCGAAGGGGAAAAGACGACTCGGCGCCCTGCGAGGACGGCGTCCAGCCCACTAACGTCGCGGGGCGGAATCCGCCTCGACTGCTGCCCACCTAGTGTGCCTTCGTCTTCTGCGTGCCTTGCTGTGTAAATTTTTGGCGATCTCGAAAGGGTCGTCCGCAGAATACCGGATGACAGTCGATAGACTTAAAGTGAATTTCGGTTTCTGGTCATCGCGCCAGGATGGCTCCGGCCGCAATTTCTGTTCAACTAGGTAGAATACTGTACTCCTTTAGGAAACCACTGTCTTTCGGAAGGTCGAGTGACATCCAGTGACAGAATGCCTTTATGTAAAGTGAGAAACTTTTCCAGGAGTGGAGAGTGGCGATCGGGTGGAGCGGCTTCCAACAGCGCTCTGGCAGTGGCATTTGTAGGCTCCCGTGCCATTCTGTTTGGAGGAGCCGGGGAAATCATCTCCGAAAGACTCCTGCGCGAAGTCGGTGTGGTGCCCCGGTAAATATGAACCTATGACTTGAGTGAACAGTGACTATGTCTGATGGATCAAACAAATGCACACTTTTGTGCGAGTGAGAGTGGTAGTGTGACATTATGCCCGATGAACTGCGGATAGACAGAACGCATGTTTTCATTTTAAAATTTGACTGTAACCTTAAAGATTATTTAGAAGTAATTTATTTCTCGAATATGCGGAGATCCCTAACAATCGTGGAGCTCTGCAGGTCCAGGTTAGATGTCGACTTGACCTGCGGCTCTCGAACTGTGAGGTTTGATTGAACGCTTTGTAGCTCTTGTACAAAGGACAGTTTCCGTAAAAGCGGAAGTATATGCAAAAAGCTTTAAATTATAATACCAAATATTATAATACATTGTTAAACTTGACCTTTGAAATAAGGCTCTCGCTTGCTGACGCCCTGCAAATGCATTCAAATCGTTAATACCAACTGAATATTGTATGTTCACAATCTGGCAAGATTTTCAGAGAATTACAATTCTCGACCTCAATATGAATGCTAATAAGTATTTTGTACAGTTTTCTGTATAAAACTATTGCATATTCACTTTTTTCGCTTAAAATTTTGTGCGTAGAACTTAACACGGCTCGGTTAGGAGCCCTCAAAATTTATTAATATAGTTAATCAATTTCTATTACATCCTTACATATTTACCCATATTATATACTATCATGATGAAATTAAAAGAGTTACTGTAATTATTATTCAGCGGTATGGTCCGTTAGTATTATTGACGAAGGAACTATTGTAACATTGTGGATTTTGTCTGTGTCCCGCGGAAAGAACTGGAGAGTCTTTGAAAAATGCTATGAAAGTATAAATTATTATTATTGATTATTGGAGATAACCCTCAGTTCTTTATCCCGAATCCTATGGGACACGTTTTGTATTATAGAACATATGATATATAGCCTCAGCGCTCTGGGGCTTTCGCCAGGCTAGAGGAAAAACAGCTATGTGTAAATATTATTGCGTTAGGTATTTATTAGATATTTAATTATCATATTGTTTATTTATTTATCATCAATTACTTAGGTATGTGTCGACCGGTCCGCCAGACTTTTTGTTAAATCCTGAACCGGATCGCTTTCCGAAAATACATTTCCATGTTTTTCAAATGTTGTAAAGTTTTTATCCAGTGAGAGCTAATCGAGAGCATTCACCTGACATTTTATTTATGCACCACTGCCGAGACAGTCTTCATTTGTTTTGTTTTTAACGGTTGTGCTGCAAATCGACAATTGCTGCCATGTTATGTCAACCTATTTACTTTGCTGACCCAGCGGCAGCTGCTTGTACTTGTTACAGATCTTCATTAATGCCAATCATTCAAATACCACATGAAATAATGTAACCTTCTACAGTTTTGCTATGAAGTCTTTAATATCTAGTTTTCAAATTACAGAAGTAACTAATAATTGTTCAAGTTTCAATGTATGGTGCAATTATAAATTGCTGCTTCAAGTGATCAAATTATGTAAGACTTTTGAATAACTTGCCTTAAATCAATTTTATTCATTGCTTGAATTTCTGAATCTTCAATACTCTTCAAAATCCTATCTATGGGATTTGTATAAATATTAGCGATCAATAGCTTAATTCAAATAAGTAATCGAGATGAATCGATAGGGCCTTTTCATTATTGTGTTAGAAATTAATTATTAGTCTTCTCATGCAAGCTTCAACCTGAAATTCTCCATTCTGGCTATATTTATTGTCATGCCATTATTATATTCATGTTTTAATAGTTAAAAAACTTGGCAGTCTGCCAAAATTTCCAGTATTCATAATGAAATAAATGTTATTTATTATGTTTAGATATAGACAAACCTGTTTATGTTACGTTATCAAATTTGGTCACGCATTTACATTTATTAGAAACTAGAGTAATTTCCATGCAGTCAGTATTATTTTATTGGAAAAGTAAATATTTGTTGATTGGAAAACTGACAGGAAAATGTATATGCACTGATGAATGACTTGTTAATCATTGTCTAACTTTTTGAAATAATATCCTCCTATTGATGTTTTAATAATAATTATATTATCAACTTATAATAATATAAAGTAAATTTAATAGCTTCAAATTTTTGTATTCGTCCTTAAGCACAATAATAAATCTTGCATACATATTCAATATAAATATCTATCTGTGCTTGATTCTTATTTTTTTAATTGAGTATTTTTGACATGAATTTACTGATAGTTTCTTTTAATTCAAAATTTAATGTTGAACTGAATTGTTTCTTGTGATATAGATCTCTATAAGTCTTGTATGGCTGTTTTCGATTTTCCAAAATAGAGCATTCTCAATTTGCCTCTAGGCTTGCCATCTAGCGGTGCATATTGTTTTTAATCATTTTTCCATGGCGAGTGCGCGCTTCGAATTATTGTAGCGTAGCGGTGGCATGTCGTCGATTTGTTGAGTTGTCAACCTCTCATTCGCGGAAACGCTCTTTAGGAACGCGATTTCTATAGAACGTTGCGAATAAAAACTGATGTTTGGTGTCTGGGAAGCTATCAGTGCCTTGCCTGTGTATATTGTAAAACGATTGTAGAAGTAAGCGATATGCGGAAAGTTGCCGTCAAAATTGCCACGTGACGTCACATCTTTCAAAGGGTCGCGGGTGAAATTCATGTTGCATCTGCCGTCTTGAACACAGCTGTGATTTTATGAACACGTTGCATGCTCTGTCATATATTTTTTGGAAACTATTTTGTAAACAAAAGCTAAGAGCTAAAATTATTTCTTATTTTGAATCAATATTATACCAAAATGTGGTTACGTATCATAAAGAGAATATGCTTACTTTAATACGCAGTTCGATTCTTATTTCAAATTTTATGTACTCTGAACAATAGACAAAAAAGAAAATTATCAAGTATATTTCGCAATAGACCAATTTCAATACCAGCTCAACTTTTCACTCAAATTTTCTATTGTCACATTATTCTGATACATGGCAATTAATGTTTTTAACAAGTTACTTTGGAATTAAAACATTTTGTTTACAAGCTTATTTTTACAATCGTAATTACATGAAATTCGGTTACAATCGTTGAAATGATAATATATAAAGTTCCTATATGAAGAGAAAAATATAATGCCATTTGATGTTGTTCATTCGAATGGCTGTTGTTTTTAAACACAGCACATTTAAAATACACGATGATATATTGTTTTCTTTTTGTATTTTTTTGTATTTTCGACCTATGAATAAAAAAGTTGCCGAACAGAAATTTTCAATGCCTTTTGACTATTTTGCAACCCTACACTTATATTGTTCCCATGAAATAATCCTAACAAATGACAATATATTTGTTACACTCACAATACATACCTAGTGCACATTTAACAGAAAATCGCACTATATTGATTTATTTTATTATAACCGTTGCCGAGTGGCGCAATAATTTAGACGCTCCTTAAATTTGGTTAAAAAATACTTTTTTTCGACAGCGTTGCAGTGTTAATTGGGAAATATTGCCTGAATTACTGATGTTTACGTTTGGGAAAATAGCCTTCATAAATTCGATCACAAAATCTTTTTTTTATTTAATTAGTGGTGTATGCTAGAATTTAGATTCGCGAAGAGGCTTATTTTTTTGCGTTCGTATGGGGAAAGGCAATTTTTAATAACACTTAAAACCAGTGCTTCTCAAAAAATTTCATGCCACGCCCCCTAAACCTGAAAAAAATCCACGGTCCCTCTGAAGCGTGATAAAAATGAAACATTTTGCAGCCTCGCAGAAAACTTCCGGTCCCAGCTTGGAAATCACCGCTTTAAACGATAGCTTATTGGCGGGTGCGTGCATTTTCCACGCAGCATAATTGGAAAAATTATATATAATACATCGGTTAAAATAATTAAGAACTTCTTCTATAAACTGTTTCATTTTATATAATATAAAAAAAATAATAAATATATGTTCTTATGCAAACTCTGATAATTGATATTTACAGTGTATAAAAAAAATCTATCTTTAAGTTCGTAGTTCAGTAGACACTTTATTTTAATTTGAAACAAAGTGATTAAAAAAAAACCATTTTTTGGGGTTTTATGGCTTATGCTCGCAAATATGTTTCATTATTTGTTATATATTATACTTGGTGGTTAGTCAGCGATGGTGGTGGATAAGCGTATTGATTGTTTTTAGTTTTTTTAGAAAAAGAAAAGTGCTCCGCATAACCTATCCGTTTATAAATCATAAGTTGTTCTTGTATCGCCGATAGGACCCAAATTCAGATACGCCCGCCGTTTTGCTATTATTTTATGTGATTAGGTTTATATTGCACAACCAACTTTTCGAAAATTCTTTAGTTACTCTCTATCGGCTTATATATAGTTCTTTTAACACTCTTTATATTTGAACATGTCCGAAAAAAGATGATTAAAATTTAATCCGCATATAATAAGAAATGTAAGCATTCCAGAATGATTTGACTGCAATTTAGTAGAAATTCATTTTTATTATAAAACAAAATTTAGAAAAGATAACAATGCAATATTTTCGATATAGAATTTAAATAAATAACAATTGGAATATTTCTTTTTAATTGTTTCATAGAATTATTTTTTAAGTAATTCATTTCAATTTAAAGTTAAGTATTCTCTTGATATAAAAATCATTTACTATTTATCATCACTTACATTCTATCTATCGCAACCTCTTAAATAAGTTAACTGCTTGGTATTTTTGACCACATACTAATATCGATTTTTTACTATCCGTTTGGTGACCGTTCACAAATGCGTTCAGTTAGTATTATAGTAGGCAAGGAAAACCGAATTTCTAACAAATCACGGATATTCATTTTTTGACTGATGAAATCTGAGAACTATTGGGTAACAATGTCGAATACCAAATAGAGGGACATATTTAGAGCGGTGGTGAACCACTGTTTTTTTTTTTTGGAGGAACCAAATTTTTATCGATGATATTGAAATCCGGCGGCATTAATAAATTAATAATATTTCAGTGATCAAATTTGTGTTCGGTAAAATGTCTAGGCATGGTTTTAAAGAAAATCAAAGCGCGGAAGTAAGTAGGTCGCCATTGTATTCTTTTTCGATGTGCGTGGGCCAATTTTATTGCTTCTAAGCATTTTTTATCTCTCAGTGACGCCATCTTTATTCACGGTTTAGGATCTTGTGTAATTTAAACGATTTATGCCTATATCCATAGAACTCGTTTTTTTACGTTTGTTCTTAATTTACCTTTTTGCTTGATAAGGGTTTTTCTACACTCAAATAATTAAATACACATTTAGTGTTGTCATTGATGACTATCGGTCTTGTAGCTGAGTGGTCTACTTTAATAGTTCTCGGTTGTTGCATTGTCCACGACTCGAACCCTCACGTGTCTCACCCACTAGTCGTTAAATATCACTCCATGATCACTGCTAAGAAAAAGGGAAATTGAACGACCGACAAATTGCCGCCCCGAAAGCAATTTGAAAATTGTAAAAAAAATCTAGATTTGGAAAAAAAGTATATTACGTATTTATAGAATGAAATTAATCCCTGCCATTTATTATCGAAAGATTGCAATGTTCATCTTTATTATTTACAATCTTCCAAATTTCTATTTTTAATAGGATTTAAATCACATTATACCAGAATTTCATTTTATTTAACATTTCTTCTCTCACCTACTGAAGTCGATTACTAAATTAATATTTTAATAAAAAAAAATATTTTTTGAATTGTTATATATTTTCAATGAAAAAAAAAAGTTCTATATGTATGTTGCTGTTATCCTTTCATTGCAACAACGATTGCCGTAGTACAAAATATCATTCCAAATCAATATGGATAAAAATGACTCCGCCAACAGCAAATTCAAGAAAATCTTAGTTTGATATTGAATTATTCGAAAACACATCTCAATGTACTTTCGTAATATCAAAGCTTAGCCACCAAAAAAATCATTGAATGATGGCAAAAATACTCAATACAATAAATGCTATCGTAACATGGCACTGATAGTCAGTTTTAGGCTCAGGCGCTCTCACGCGTGGTTATGATGTTTTCATGCTTTAAACCGACAACTCCTTTGAAAATGAGAACGTTAAACACACACATATCCGTGTTAAAGCACACAAACCTTCCGATCGCGCGTGGAATCGTTTGTGTGTAAAGCTGGCTAATATTGCCGACACGTGCCTGAAAAGGCGTGATGTAATCCAACCTCAGATAATTCAAATCCGAGTCATTAGGAAAATATTGTGGATTGTTGGTTCACCTGTTTTTTCTCCGCCGAAGGGAAGTCGAGCGGTGTTAAATAAATGCCTTGTAGCTCGCGCGCGCTCTTCCGAAAGAAACACCTGCCCTCGGCTGCATCTTACATCCCACTTCGTCCCCGTGCCGGACTGCAGTGGGTAAGGCGCAGAAGTCAGTTGTTCTGTTCCACTCCTCTGGTCGCAGACTCGATAAACTGTGCATATAATATTTTTTTATACGAGGAATATTTATTTTGTCACGGCAGATGCAGCTGTCCTCGCCAGAGATTCGAATCGTTAAGTTATTTTTACTGCAAAACTTATATCATAATTCGTTTCTCCGGATCGTTTAACTTGGCGGTGAAAACTATCCATTTAGCAATGGAAAGGGTTCCATTCCCTAATAGCATCGAATATACATATTGATTTTACTAAAATTCCCACGCAAATACTAAGTTAAATACAAATTAACAACTTCGTTTGTATAGGAACAGTCTTAATAGATGTGTCGCTTATATCGTATTTATACTGATCTTAAGATTTTTTTACTCTAGTGCAGACATTGATTTTAATTTCTTACTGCAATTTTACAAATGATTTTTTTTAAGTGAATTATTATATTAATGTGCGTGGAGAGGAATAAAATAAAAACACCATTCATTCGATCGATGTGAAACTTTACAAATTTCTTGAGTACATTCCCGCGAAGGTTTCTGGCATCCCCCCTACCTCCCAAATCTATGTATAATCTAATCTATAATATTACCATTAACACTATTAGCAATGAAATTGTTTGTTATCATAACGAATTTCCTTACTCTGAGATCGCAGCAACACGCGACGGGTCAGCTAGTATGGTATAATTTGATGAAGATCGTGTTGATCCATTGCCGAAATGAAAGAAATGAAAAGAAGAATCAATGGATATTGTGAAACTTTTTGATAAACGGAGTAGATTGAGTTCTGATATTTGTGTGGGAGGTTTTTGTGTGAATGAATTTTAATTCTTTTCAAAATAATTGAAAAATTATTATCTTAGTTTAGAAATAACCGATTCAAATTTTGGGATAATCACGGAAAGACTTCCAATTGATAATTTGCAATGAGTTGTCTTGCTTTTTCTTCGTTGTTCAGGTTACAGATGCATCCTACGTTGCCGTCTGGAAGATGTGTTTGCCTCTACCATGGCGAGCACCGTTCCTTGGTCGCAGACATCGGTGCTGCAGTTCACTTCACCGTTGATTTCCTTACGTCGTCGCAGGAAAATCAGGAAATCCTAAATGACGCATCGATGGTGTTCACCGAAGGATTCTTTCTCCAAGAACGCTTCCTTGTCTGTCAATATATTGTCGAAGACGTGCAGAAGCGTCGCGGCAAAATTCTTGCCTACAATTTGGGGGCGACTTACGTGATCGAAACTTTACCCGAGGAGTCGAAATTTATGGCTGAGAATGCCGATGTTTTATTCGGCAATTCGACAGAATACGCTAGCTTAGGGAAAATATGTTACGGCATTGACAGTGCGGAAAAATGCGCTGTTATGTTACATGGAAAATGGAGATCTTCCAATAAAGCCAATACTGACATAGAAAATTTAAACGCTAAAGAAGACACCAAAGATTGCGAGAGTAGAAAAAATGGCAAAATTTTGGTTATGACTGACGGGGCTAGACGAATTTTGATTGTAGATGGAATAATCGAAACTCGCAAGCAATGGATCGACGTTCCCGTATTACCGTCGGAGCAGATTGTGGACACTACTGGTTAGTATAACATACATACATAGTTACCCGATAGAAAATATTTATAAATACATTTCAAACGACTTAATAAGTACACTAAAAAGCCAAATCAATTTCTAGCTAACTTTAACGCATTAACCATATGTTTTATATGTACACTAAATCCATGGAGTTGTTTACTATACGGAATCTACAAAAATGCGTTACTCATGACAATAAAAAGGTTTATGCTTCACTCTGTTGTTTTTTCCCTACATTAATGACGTAAGTTCGTTTTTATTCATATTAATCATTAACTTTTTTGATATATTTGTGGTAGACTCTTCGGTAGTAAAAATATGTAATAGGAATTTAAGATTATATCGGAATGAAAAAAACTGGAGCTAACTCATTTGTAACATATATGCTCCAGTTTTGTCTCAGTCGACATAACTTCTACTTGAATTATTGTATAAATTATACGTTCAGTTAGGAGAAAGGTTGAAAATATTACAAACCCGTTTTCTGCGTCGTGCGTGTATTGTCAACAATGCGTACCAATACCATGTATATTTAACACCAAAGCTTTGACACTTATAACTTTATTACATCTGAAATGTCAACACATCTCATCACATTTCATCATAAGCTGTCGCAGTAGTTGAAACGTTAGCAGTCAGAAGGTTAACGTACCTATTGGTAATCGTGTAATTAAAAGATAATGCATGAAATATGTTTTGTTTTGTAAAAATTTAACACAATTATAAACTAATTACAATACGCACATAATAAAAATCGATGGGTCATGGGAACAGTAACGTAAGTCAAGTTTTTCGTTTTTTGACGTGACAACGTCTTATAAATCGATGAACGCCCGCTGCACGCACGAAAAAACATGACTCATTGTCCCGTATGTCACGTTACGCCGAAGGCAAGCGTGCGAGCGAGAGCGCGGATAAGCGATAGAGAGGCACGATCGGCCTACCGTTCGGATTGTGCCGCATCTATCTCTTCCACTCGATTGGTCGATGCGTCTGAGTAGAAAAGAGACAGCGGCAGCACACAACTTATACACCTACAGTACCTACACGTGATCTGTTTACAACTGTTTATAAAGTGAAGTGAAATGTTAATGTGGTTTTCATTGTTTATATTACAACAACAATTGCGGCAATAAAGGTAATTGATTCTTGCATATTAAAAATCTGATTAACGTATAACAAATATATTTTTAACAATAAATTATCAACGATTTCTTTCAGAAAAAAAATTTTAGATTTCATTTCAGTCCTTCTTCGTATCCATACAAAATAATGATAATTCAATAAAAATGATTCCATTTTATTCATAAAAGTATGCAATCATTTCATCAATGTTTTCTTATGACGAAGTCACGTTAAACTATCGTCCGTAAACCGACTTTACAGACAACCAATTTTTTTTTATTTTATTTTCATTGTTAAACGTATTTATTTAATTTCACGTGTGTGTCTAATCAAACATTTTTTATCAAAACCCAAAATATTGTTTTTAAAATACAAAAAGGATTGACGTCATAAGTCAGACGTATGTGATCAGGTACTTAAAATATTTTTGTTTCTAGTAGAGTTTTGAGACATTTTGCCTTTAATATTGTTATACTTTAAAAATAGAAAAAATCTTGATATATTGACTTAAGTGACAGTTCCCCTACGCAAACATATATCACTTGACATTTACTACATTGTCATATTTGGTGTGCATTTTAGTACAATTTTCATCCCGAAAATCCCGCAATTTCATGTTTTCTTTCCTGAATTTTTTGGAATAACAAAAGATACCCGGGGCTGGAATTCCGACTCCAAGGGCAAGTCACGTGGATTATTTTATCAACTACCTTTGACCGCAATTCGTGTTTATTTGGGAAAATTAATTTTATTTATTTATACAACTTTTTGTGACAAGTGCCCAATGTTCGTCCCGGTTTTGCGGTCAGTTGATTTCTGATTTGTCTTTGAAAAGCCGCAAAATTATTCGTTTTTTTTAGATTAACTAACAATATTGTTATGTTGCAAGCCTCAAACAATGAAATGTTGATGTAACATCACTTTTCCGATTGTGAACGCGGCATATCATTTTGTTTTATGTACTTATAATTAATGGCGATGTTTGAATGCATGTTTTCATTGCAATTTTGGCGGCCGGCCGTATTTTAATTAGAATTAATCAGGAATGAGGCAAATGCATATTGTAGTCTATTGATATTAGGTGTAACCAGTGGCGGCTTAAGAAATTTGAAGGCCCCGGTTGCAATATAATATAGGAGCCTTGTTTTACATATATAAAAATGCGAGATTTTCAGAAAAGGTTTATAAATAAACTCCTCTTATACTTATAATATCATTTTCGATATCAAAGGCGTTCCAATGAAAGTATAAATTTGATAAAAAAAGATTTTCCAATAAGTCTGTTAGATTATTATTCATATATTATAAAAATAACTATTCAAAAAAATATTTTTTATCAATTGTAGTAAAGGGTTGTGATGATCAAACTTGTCATTAAAATCAATAAGAACATTTTTTTGAAATTTATAAAAAAATGTCTTTTCCCAAAGTATTATATTTTTAGTTAGTAAATTTATTTTATATCTAAATATGGTTGTCAAAGAGCCGAAACACGTTTCATGTATAGTGAGACAGAAAAGTAATTATTTTCTATTTTATACACAAAAATTAAATTTAAATAAATCAATATATTGTCTATGTTTATTATGTTTAAACTATAAATGTTGCTATTTGTTGCGTCGAACTGTCTCGATTTAGATGCATTCCATACTAACTCATTTACCTTTCAATGTTGCCAAGTGCTAAAAACCCAAACCAAACCAATATGTGTTTATGGATAAGAACGATCATACAGCGCAAATAAATATGAAATTTTATATAATACCGAGCTAGCGCAATGAATTTATTCATGACAAAATGTACTTCTAATATTAGTACATAAAAAATTATCGTTATAATCTAAATAATAAATATGGCGACCTGAATTCTATGAAAAGTATTCTCAGTAAATTCGGGGTTAATTTAAAACTATATTATATTACTATAGAGTTTCTCCGCTCACATTTTATATTATATTTGTTTTTTCTGGCATGTTTGGATGCAGTGACTGCCCACAATTACTTTCTTATAGTCATTTAGATTTATCACTTTTAAGGTGTTAACTGTCACTTCTTGATGGAAAGGCATTATATTTTAAATAATAAAAACACATTTTTTAGTACTTATTTCTACAATATATTTTTTGATCAGGACCGGTTTCGCTCATCGCGAGCATTATCTGATCATCAGTTGATAATGCTCGTGATGAGCGAAACCGGTCCTGATCAAAAAATATATTGTGGAAATAAGTACTAAAAAAATGTGTTTTTATTATTTAAAAAAAAATAAAAAAATAGATTTATTGTTTTGTGCACTTAACTTTCATAGTTTCATTAATTTTGACTAATTTTCATGACTTTGAAATAATTGGAAAAATTTGACTTCATAAACTCTAACATTATTCATTGTCACGTGTAATAAATAGATCGCCGCTTGTAAGGTGTTCGAGGTATCTTTGAATATGTAAAACTTAACCAAACATAACAATGTGATGATAGTAATTGCGCAATACGCATAAAGTTTATAATTATTTAGATCAGTGATTTCCAAACTTGATAAGGATGTGAGCTACTTTCAGAAATGGAAATTGTCTTTTGAGCTACCTATACATATTCCTTCTTTATAAGTGATGATACAAATGAACGAGATATAGACAAAGAGAATGGTGCAGTTCGCATCAATCGTAATACATCTCTGACCGCTTCTATATTTTACTTCGTTGTACGCGCAAATTGTTTTGTCAAAAAATTATATTACAACGGCAACCTTTCAAGCACTTCGTTGAAATTTATCTCGATTCATTTTTTTTATTTTCGGAGATAAATTTTATAGGCAAATTTATAAATATGATACAAAATCCTACGCGAGCTACTGAAAAAGCCTCGGCGAGCTACAGTTTAGCGATCACTGATTTAGATGATACATATTATCATGGCTTTTTTTTGCTTTTCTATTGATATTTATTTCAAGTTATATCTTAATACTGACCAATAAAACCAACCCTGTTACACTGTAAAATGTAAATTGAATATTAATTACGTACATATTTATGCGTCGATTTCGGAGCTCTGTCGACCGTCTGCTGTTTTGAGCTCTCGTTACGAAACCAGTGAAAGTTCTGCTTTTTGTACATTCTTTATTATTTTTACTAGCGGCGACATGCGATCTAATCACCAAGCGTAGCTCTTCAAAAGGCAAGCCTTGTTACATACAGCTACAAAAGATAAATTCTTGTTAGAACAGCGACACGATCGGCCCTCATATTCATACTGAATTAGGAATCTGAACGACAAAAACAAAATTAATATTAGTTATGTTCTACCGTGCACTTAAAAAAACTTGCGAACAATTCATTACTTACGTGTTTTACGGGGTGATTTCTGTTCTTTTCTGCGACAAATGGGGTTCAAAACGTACATTTAACCTGTTCCTCGATGGGCCTTGTAAAGGTTTTTTAAAACATAATATTCTAAAAAATAATTAATTATATTAGTAATGAACTAACTTCTGAAGATTATCAAGACTAATTCGGCAATATTTGTACACAAAAATTTGCGTGCTCGCGAAAGTTTTCACACTGTTAACACTTTAACACTTTACGGTCCGCGGACGCCACATTGGCGTCATTTTTGAGACAAACGTTACGATCCGGGAACGGAAAATGTGTCGTCTTCGGATACGCGCAGCTATACTACCAAAAATTAATATTAATTCTTCCTTTCAAAATTTATCGATAGATGGATGAAGAATATACACGAGGTCTAAAATCAAAATAGAAAAAACTATTTCGGTGTAGTTATTTAGCGAAAATATGCGGACCGTAAAGTGTTAATATGTTTGAGTATAGTCTATTATCCTTTCCAGGAGTAACTAATTAATTTTAACCATGCTGTGGAGTAGTGAATTTTTTTACATAAAAATTATAAATATTTTTTTTATCAAATCATTGTAATAGAATGATATGAAAATAGTTTTATCGTAATAAAACCAGTTGCATAATCCGGGGATCACAAACCATTGACACATAGCACTTGAATATATTATCACAATAATTGTTGACATATACGACAAGTACGTCCGTACTCCTTGA
Source organism: Himalopsyche japonica (assembly GCA_028555115.1). Classification (NCBI taxonomy): domain Eukaryota; kingdom Metazoa; phylum Arthropoda; class Insecta; order Trichoptera; family Rhyacophilidae; genus Himalopsyche; species Himalopsyche japonica. Next base: position 598,396 of record JAHFWJ010000700.1, on the reverse strand, counting down.
CAAAAAAATAGCGCCGACGTACTAGTACGTCTATACTCCTGGAAAGGCTAGTATAATGCAATCAGTCGTCTCAACGGTTAGTTATTAGCAGTCAGTGGGTTGAAATATTAACTTAGTTATCGATTTTAACTTGCATATAAAGACACACACCGCTGTAAAATTGGTTTCAATAGTGTTTTTTCATTTACACATATATACGCTACAATTTCAACACGATTCATGCGACTTCATATGTATTTACACCCAGTCCTTTTTTTACGCGATACATTGGTTCCAGAAAAAGGCGCGTAAAAAAATCACAACTTTTACGCAATTGTATTACATTTCTTTACACACCCTAAAACATAAATTCGCATAATATCCGATACACTAGTCTACACTAGTATGTATATTTAAAAAAATGGAATGCCTTGCAAAATTAAGTTTTTAAAATACACATATTTTAAATGATAAAAACACATTTTTTTAGTACTTATTTCCACAATATATTTTTTTGATCAGGACCGGTTTCGCTCATCGCGAGCATTATCAACTGATAATGCTCGCGATGAGCGAAACAGGTCCTGATCAAAAAAATATATTGTGAAAATAAGTACTAAAAAAATGTGTTTTTATTATTTAAAATATAATGCCTTTCTATCAAGAAGTGACAGTTAACACCTTAAAAGTGAAATACGCATATTTTTTATTTAAAAAAATAATGAAACGTACAAGCCTAGCATCATGTACAAATTTCTTCTTTAAAACGAATTTGGGAAAAAAATCGCGTGAAAACGAATGAAAGGCGTAAAAAAATGTAACGGTGTCGTCCAAAAAAATCGCGTAAAAAAAGGACTGGGTGTATTTATAAAAAAAAAACTTCGAATATTAATGATCATGCTCACAAGACAAAAATTCTCATTGCATTAGTAGATTCATTCTGGTAATATTTTGATATTAAGTAATAAGGTAATATTAAGATAATGTGCAAAATAATGCCATTTTTTTCTTCAGGTGCTGGTGATTTTTTTGCCGCTGGTTTCTGTTGGGGCATCATGAAAGGATATTCCTCGAGGACGAGCGCAAGGTTCGGATGCCATCTGTCTGCTATTAACGTTGGCATGGTCGGCGTCGCTGTACCACTCCAGCCGCCGCCCAACATCGAAGACTTTGCTGACGAAGAAGACGAGTAACGTTCTCCTGTTGATGGCATATTCCTTTCTCTGCAGCTTCAATCTAGGCATCAATATTTTATTATCTAAAACACACTTTTGTAGCAGTAAGACCGCGTTGAGGATCACTTCACTGGTGTCAAGAAACTGTTTCTTCCATATCAAAATTCATACATACCATACAGTCTACAGCCTAGGTTCCCAACCTGGGGGTCGCCAACTTATACGGTCAACTAAAAAAATATTTTTTTGTGTGCTTTTGGATTGTATGGGGGTCGCGGGTCACATGGATTTTATGGAAAGGGGTCGCCACCCGAAAAAGGTTGGGAACCTTTTTGGTCTACAGTATTTAGTAAAGCTATATTACTATTTTCAAGCGACTACGATGGGTTTATTACACATATTTTGGAAAAAATATCAGTTCATTTAAAACCTAAAAAATAATCTTAAATACTTAACTGATTACGATATATCACCGAAAGTAACGCAATTCTCTTATGCCATTTCTGTTTTTGATTCTAAGAAGTGACTTATACTTAACTTAAGCTAAAAAGCTTGCTTTTTGGGCGTTACAATTCCACATAACCTTTATGATTAAACTTTAATTGTATATATTAAAAAAAAAGAAAAACTGCCAACTATCGTAATTGGTACCTGTGCTCTGTAAAATGGTACCTCCCGCGCACAGATTTATTTATTCTTATGGCCCAATATATACATAATATGTTAGAAATATAAATAAATATTAAAAATTCCTTGCCTTATCTTTTGTACCAAAAATTGACTGTTATTAGATAAACGGATCTGTGGTTATATTGCGCTCAATTATTTCATACATAGATATTTGCGGTCTCATGGTAGAGTCAAATCAAGATGAAACAAACAATAGTGCAACTATTTTTTAAGTCATGTACAACCACACAGTTCCTAATTTGTGATTAATATGCGTTTTAACAAGTTTTATTTCATTTTAATTTTATCTGGAGGAAATTCATTGTTTGAATATATATTATAACTTGTACCAAATAAAGTGAGAATTTACATAAGCGTGTTTATTGCAAATCCGTAGGGATTTATTTTATTTAGATTTAGTCGCTTCGGGTGTTTTTTGGTTTTTTTTTTTATTTTGAATTTTGATTTTTTTCGCATTATAATTTTGCACATAAATTATTTATTAAGCACACTATGTATATTAAAAATATTGAAAAATTGCATTGCAAATATGACATGAAAATTTCGAGAGCTTTTCGGATAATCAGTTCATTATTTAAATTATTTTTTTCTGCTCTATTTCCCAAAAATTTATTGAATTATCTTTTCCTCATCTACTAACTATGATAAAACGTGGTATTGTATATCTTATTTTATGATTCTAATATTTTTCTATATATTCGCGATCTCAATTTGTTATGCGTAACATTTTATTGATGATAATTACTTGAAAAAGTGACGTAGCTCGCTTTGGCCCTACTATAACGCTGTTTTTCGTTTATAAATATTTCTAGTCTTAATCTAAAATATTAGCTCAAGAACTTTATTATTTCGTATTTGCACTCTTATATTTTGATAGAAAATGTTCCATAATTGTAATTAGCATAATTATTATATTGGTTGATGTTAACGCTTGTTGGTTATTTATAATATAGTTTAAAAATTATTTTATTCTCCCATTGTTATCTTCATTTACTTTAATAAAAAAAATAATAATAACATATTTGTTTTTTTTAATTGCGCCCCACCCCCACCATTACGCTCTTCGTCAAAAATCATCATATATTACTTTATAATAATCCGACATGAATTCGTAACGAAGCGTATGAAAATAAATGCGTTTTTTCTTATGGAAATTGTGTAGTCTGCAAAGCTGGCTCTCAGTTTCCTAGCCAGTTTTTTTATGCTTATGATAATATTTACATTTTTTTCTTTAGTAAAAGATGAGCTATTTACCTGATCCCTTTACAAAGGAAGCACGTTGGCGATTGTGCGGTGAGTCATTTAACTTTGCAAAAACATAAGCATAAAATAAAGAATTTTATTATTGGAAATCCTATTTAATATTGTCATCAAAGATAGAAGTAAGCTAATAGTTCACTCCCAGATGCATAAATTTCGTTCACTTGATTTCAACACAAATAAAAGTCATGCATAATTACATATACAGGTAGTCCTCGACTTACATCAGTTCGACTTACGACAATTCGCACTTACGACAAAAAAAAATAGTATAAAATTCCCTCAAATTGACCAAGTAATGCAAATATATGCATAAATTGATTCGGACAACGAAAGATAAGGTCGAAAGATAAGGTCGTAAGTCGAGGATAACCTGTACATACATAAAAAAAAGTCAACGAAAAATTCTACTCTCAACCAAGAAATAAATCGGTTTCAATTTCTATCGATTGTCACCTCGGTAGGTGTGTTTGAGTGTAAGAATATTTCGCAATAAATTGTGTTATCAGTAAGGTGCTCTGATAAGGTGCCTGCCTCACGCCTGCGTTGATTACAGTGTTTTATGAGAGGCACGGACTAGAACCGAAAGCCGCTGTGCAAACACTAAGTTCTGACGCCACACACTGTAGATAAGACTGATAAAATTGTAAGCAGGATTACGATACGTTTAGAAACTGACCCAATTCCTAGAACGATTTTTACTGTAAGAACAATAAGCAATTATTTAAGTCTTAAATTATAGTGCATAAACGTATAATTCTTTTAGGAAGAATGCATTAATCTTTGTAATTTCGCAAAGCACGGCCGTATTTAATATTCAAATTCTTTTTCTGTATGTCTATTATATGTTATATGAAAGACAGAGAATGATTGAAACTTTCAAAATGTCTTCTTTCCACCTTTGAGAAAGACTAGACTTTCTGGACTACTACAACCACATGACAACACATGTGAAAAGTGTTTTAACCATTACAAAAACTGTCAACTATTTCACACTTTGAGAATGACATTTTGCATACTGTCAATTGTTCCTAAATTAAATTTGATTTTGGAATAAACTTTTTTTAAATATTGACCAATTTCGATTATTTTGAACTATTGGTATATTAAATAGGTACATAAGTAACACCATTGCGACTGTCACACTGAGGTTATCAATTGCTAATGACATTTTGCAAACCATCGATTGTAGCGAGTAGTACAGTTTTAGTATCCATTGCAACGTATACCGAGTACTCGCTAGTAACAAAATAAAGTAATGAATCGATTTTGTTTTATTTCAATATTTAAGTGAAAAGAAACCGTCAATTACATAAATTTACATCCAGTTGCCTAATATTTTCATAAAATGGTTGTTTCCGCAATTTTCAGCGAAGCATAATGAGTAATCAATGATTGATTAATATTGACAAAATCATTAACCTTTATATTTATGTGTAAATAGATAAGTATTATCAGAATAACGATAAAAGCTTAGTCAATGTATGTACATCAGTTAATGGATAATTTTCGGAATTTGTTTCCGGTGAAGAATACATTGAATGATACAAAATTCCACTAAAGTAAAAATTAAAAGTGACGAGCAATAGATTAAATAGAACAATTCATAGAAATTTACTCATTTTAACACCTATCATAAAGCTACATAGTGATTTAACCAAATTCTTCAATAATTGATTTCAAAATAATGTCTTGTTTTATAGAATAATTATTTTGCAGGAAACAAAATTATAATTGTGAGTTTAGTGTTTATTTTTTGAAATTGTATTGCACGTTTACCCTGAATTAGAAATATAATATATTTCTTCCGAAATAAATCTATATCTAAAATGAACTTTTATATATAAATATTTTTTGTATTTTAATATTACGATTATTAAACAGTATATTAATTTACTATATATATGGCATAAACAGAACAGAGCACAGAATGATAATTGATTAACTTCTAAGAGTCATAAACGTTTTAATATCAAAGCCATCCTTACCTAAAATGTTACTATTACTAATATAATATAATCTCGCAAATATTTAACCGTGTTACTTTTGAGACATTCATTTTCAATAACTATCGGCAAGTTTGTTTTATTTTACATCCAACTGAACCCAACGAAAAACAAGCGTAGAAATAATGATTTCAATCGATTGGCTTAAAAATTTGAGAATAAACTTTACACCTAGTTTATATGATCAGCCAGTTTTCAGGAGATGGAAGCTTTACAGACAAAAATGTATAATATTTATTGATTGAATTGGTATTTACTTGGTAGAACTCCATTATAAAATGGTGAAAAGAAATTATTATTGGAAAATCAACTATTTTCAAATGTAAAACATTCCTTTATTTACGAAATCAAACGATATTCGATAACTTTTAAAGTAACAAATCAACAATTAAATCATCTCAGAACATTTTTTGATAAAAATAATACTTTCATTACTTATCTCGATTGTATATATGCTAGTTGATAGCCTCAGGTTTTATGAAACATACTGTGGCAATATTTCATATATTATCCATGTCATTTTAGTAATTCTATGTGAATTTATTGTATTTCATAGGTTAAGGTTTTATAATGAAGAAAATACATCCGGTTTCCGGTATCCTGAATGGTTGTTCGATTATGTACGCGTTTTGAAAAGCTCAAATTAATGACGTGTTATTTTAAAACGCCACTGAAAAATACCCTTTGCGCCTTTATGACATCGTACACCCGTGTTCACAGATTAAGGAACATTTATCATTTTAAAATAGTGACAGCTTTTCCGATAAAGGATAGAATTATTTAAGAAAAACATATTATGCTAGAAAACGGCCAATAAATCACTGGTTTGATTTGAAGCGATAATTCATAGAAAAAATGTTCAAATTTTTTTTAATATGTACAAGTATGACTTTATTGTTACATTAAAAATTTATACAAAATATGAAAATTCGTAGATTTTATGTTATTTTACTTATCGGAAAAGAGGTGTTAAAGGGGCGGATGACATTATTCATACTTTAATGACCTATAAGTTTAGTTTTTATAATGAAAGCTAGATTTTTTGTAAAATAAACTAAACGACTTTACAAACAGTGTATTTTTAAACTATTTTCACTCCAAATGTTTAAGCATATGGACTTGCAAAAAGCATATTGATTGTTATCATCACAAAAATCGATATCTTCAAATACAGATCTATAATTCGATTGAAAAATCAAATATATATCTGTAAACCTTACTCCAACGTTGAGAAACCCAGTACCACTAATGTTAAGGTACACTCTCCAAGGAAATTTATATTAAATAATAAAAATATGTTGATTGAATTGGCATTTACTTGGCAGAACTCCATTATAACGCGGTGGAAAAATAGCAATTAATTTTAATTCTCCAATATTTATAAGGTATACTGTTGATAGTTTACGCCTTTAAGAGACCTATGTTTAAACTTACATTTACCTACTTATAGCTGTGTAGAAAATGTGCACAATACATCTTCTCTTCTGTTTTAAAACCCTAGCTTCATATTGTGCAAATGAAGTTCAAAATGCTGCATTTTAATTTTATGCATTTTTTGAAGTGAAAAACCCAGATTAACTCACATGTCTTATAATTTTTTAAAAACTAAAATGCATGAATATTTTTTTATCGTGTTAACAAAAAAGTATTTTTCACATTAAATTTCTCATTTTTTTTCCTAGAAAACCTAGTTCTGAATTTTTCTGTCCATTGTTCTGAATAAATTAATAAAGTAAGCGATACTGTTTATTTATTAAGTATCCCTTCCCAGTAATTGTTCATTATACTATTGGACTTTGTACTACAAAATATTTTTTTAAAGCAAGTTATTTTCCCTTTTACCGTGAGTGTTTTCTTACAACTAAACGTGTGTAGACACCATTTACAATCATTAGTCAGGATTTCCTTAATCTTATATTATTCCTTTGGAAATGTTACTCATCATTATGTAAGCAAACCGCAGAGTTCTTTATTATGGTGACTGCCAATCGCTCTGATTCACATTACTGTAACCAATACAAAAATTATTACTAAAATTATTCATCGCATTTGTTGTGATAATGAGTGAATCGGCTTAACCAAAATTTCGATTCTATTATTGCACTATCACTTCTTATCACATTCTTGATTGGCGCCGATAGACAACGTTAACCGCAACTGATAAAAATACTTTATCATGCGTTTTGTACATGTCAGTAACATTTCCTCAGGGATTGAAATTGTAATTTAAAAGTTTTGATACCGGGATTTGAGTGTTTTAAAAAACAGTTTATCGGATTACATTTAAGAGGATAGATATGAGGTGTGTGACCAGGGCCTGATGTAGATGTGGTGGAACCTTATTTGAAGCTATACGTGAGACCCCAAACCCTGATGAACAGAGTAGAGACAGCGGAATGGAAGTGTCGTTTGAAACAATTGGAAAATTCAGTTCTCTGAATAGACGAACAAGTATTTATTAAAAGTTTTAATAAGAGCCATATCAAATTTTATAAGCAGGTACGCAAGAGTTTCAAAATAAATCAAGAAAAACTTTTCAATTCGATGGTAACGATTGTTTCTTCTCAGCAGTTATTCAAATACACGTGAATTATAAGCGTTTTACTTTTATAATCGATGACTGTCAAATACAATTAGTAAAGCCGAAGTTATGAGTACAGTATGTCACAATTGATATTAAGCCACTCTTGGATTTCAAATGATTTTGGAGCCATTAATAAATTCTATTTATTTATTCCCGAGTATTCCGGGAAAAGGGAAACAACTGGAATAGGCATCCCTGTATATACTGTAATATGTAAATATCGCGGTTTTGCTTAAAAAAACTTTTCGATTTTGATAATTGCAAATTATTTTGGTTACTTATTATTAAGAGATTGTTAACTAAATTAGTTTACTAAATATTTTTAAAATTTTAAAAACAGATTTTTTAGTACTTATTTCTACAATATATTTTATGATCAGGACCGGTTCGCTCATCATGAGCATTATCAATTGATAATATATTGCGGAAATAAGTACTAAAAATGTGTTTTCATCATTTAAATTATCATGTCTTTCCACCAAGAAGTAACAGTTAACACTTTAAAAGTGATTTTTGATTTGAATGTATATTGTATGAATGATTGCCTGTTTTTTTTTTTATTAATTCTTGAACTTTTGGTTTTGTATGCCCGTTAATGTTTAACTCAAACTATTATATAAATATACTTTAATTTCACTTTTAAGGTGTTAACTGTCACTTCTTGATGGAAAGGCATTATATTTTAAATAATAAAAACACATTTTTTAGTACTTATTTCCACAATATATTTTTTGATCAGGATCCGGTCCTGATCAAAAAATATATTGTGGAAATAAGTACTAAAAAATGTGTTTTTATTATTTAAAATACTTTAATTTAATTAAACCTTTCGTAAAATCTATAGTGGGAATAGTGCTACAAATTCTGTTTTTATTATTTAGAATTTCATGCCTTTCCACCAAAAAGAGACAGTTAACACCCTATAGTGAACAAAGAATAACTATAAAATAGTGGTTCTATTGGAAAATATGTCTTCAATTCGAGATTATAAGGCCGAGGATATCGCAATAATTCTCATGGATACAATAATTCAGTAATTTGGCATATACGTGTAGGAAGTGAAAATTATTTACGAAAATTCATACCGAAAAAAAACTCATTATTTGTCCTTTTCTATTCATCCACGGTGCTAGAAAAAAATATTATGAGACATTTAAAATATGTATTTTGAAATTGAGAGACAAATTTTGTTATGTGAAAGAATATCACACGGTGAAAAAATAGCAATGTATTTTAGTTCTACATATTTGTTTTATAAGATATAGTTGATAGCTATTTCGGCTCAACCATAGTCTGAACTATTTACTATAGAGACTAAAATACGTTGCTATTTTTTCCACCGTGCTATAATAGAGTTTTACCAAGTAAATATCAATTCAATCAATGAAATAATATATTATTTATAAGTTGAATCCATTGTCAAATTGCAAATTGCCGATATTTTTTGGCTTATTACTTCGATATTTGTATAATATTTTTAAGAAACTTATCGAAGAAAGAAATACTTCAATAATCATTGAAGTTTTTCATTCACTTTAAGCAATAATGTTCAATATTTGATAATTTCTCATACCAATAACTATATGTACGTTTTCAATGATACATATCATAAAAAAATATCCTTATAAGGGCCGTTTTATACATTAAATTCTATACGATTACTAAATTTCACACGTCGCCTTTTCATCCAAATTAACCTTCACCATTCAATGTGGTTATTTAATATTATATTATACTTTGAGTTCCCGCATAGCCATAAGGTATTAATAGTAAGAAGAAAATTGTGAAAAAAAATCTAGAGGCAGAGATCTAAATGTACGCCAGGTCGTATTGTATTATTGAACAAAAAATATTAAATATACCGATTTTTATTATTTTTTACGACTAAATAATAAAAAATATATAAATCGGTATTTAATACAGAAATAATTCACAGAATAAGAATATTAGCAAATAAAATAAAGCCGAAGGGAAAGAATTATTGCAGCTTAGTTTCTATGAATAGGCGATATTGAAAATGAACGGTTTTCCAGTCGAAGTTTTTCATGGCTTACGTATTGGTCGCGGTCCGGTAGATTGATATCAATGATTTACGTACGCGGTGTATTAGCCGGTATTTATTGTAAGTATCACGCCACTCAATTCACCACTAGCAGACCTGTCCAACTCACGAGTATTGTATTGCATGTAATAATTGTGCATATTGATCCGTTCACGTTATTGAGTGATCAACGCTCGTTCGGTTACTATAAGATGTCCACGAGCTTGAGTATCTCTGTGGAAAATTTCATAAATTCACTATCATATTAAGAAAACATTTTTTTTGGTATTAAATTTAATCTCACATTTCTAAAACGTCTCATAGAGAGTGCGATTAGATAACTAGGGTTACTTTAGATGCATCCTTCCAGGTGAGTGAAAATATGAAAGAAACAATATGAAAATAAAAAATATCTTTGTTGTAGTGCATATTATCAAGTTTGGAAGCGAGTTTGACAATAATTGTTAAAAAAAATGATATATTTTTATTCTGAAACAGTGCCAGTAACAATATGCTATATTTTATATGTTAAACTTGAATCGTTCTAACTGCCACATGTTATAATACTCAAGAACAGGATTCCGCTTTTCGGTATCTTCAAGCATTCTACAATATATTACACGGATACAGAAAGTGATATATATATTAGAGTAAATTAATAATTTCCTTTATATATATGCCAAAAGGAGAAACTCGGATTGTTAGTGTCAAAAACAGTGGAATCGTACAAAGTTTCAACAATTCAATTTTGATATTGAAACTACACCAAGAGTTAATAATAACGACGCCCAAATATGTAAAAATAATTTTCCGTAACAAAATCTACAAATTTTTAATAAGAGGTGTTCATAAAAATCAATTAACATTGTAACATAATTGCTAAAATTATAGCTTAGAGATACCAAGTAATATTAGAAATCGCTGTCTTTTGGTGGGATTAAGTAGTAGCATATAATTAATATAGGTAAGTTATTCAATTTGATAATTGAATGAATTTAGCTTACGTAAAGGATATAATATTACGTCTTATACCACTTCATTATCATCATTTAAAACTACACCTACATTTTTCTCAATTGTTTTCAAGATATTATAAGTACAAGATTTTTTTAAAATTACTTTAACTGTATATTTTTCTTAGCAAATCTATAATAAGCTTCATCTATTTAACAGTAACTTAATTAAACCTAAGTTGTTACTGAAGTGAATTATTACCTTATACGTTCAGTTCTCTTCTTACGCAATTTTTTGGACGGGGACGTTACTTTATTTACGCGATTTATTATTTGATTTTTTTGCAAAAGAAATGGTGACATGGTGAGGTTAATGAAATAATTGTAAAAGGCCAAGAATCTAGGAAGAACAGTATTTCATCAAACGATTCCGAACGAAATTTGACATGCTAGTTCAAAAAATCGTATATGATTTATATTTGACAGCAACGAATAACTTCAATGAATAGATACAATTATGCATGTATACATATATATCTGTTTTTCATTGTATTTTTACTTTAAATAAAAACATTAAATTTAGTATTATAGAACAAATTTTATTGTTTCATATTTCTTTTACGCGATATTTTTAATTTTTGAAACCTATTTATCAAAACATACGAAGTATGGTTTTTAATGTGATTTTTTATAAGCGCCATTTTCCGGAAACAATGTACCTCGTAAAAAAGGATTGGGTTGTACTCTTAGTACTTAACAGTAATTTTTTGACAAGTATAAAGGATGAGTGTTGTCTCATATCTTTGATAAAAATTATCATAAGTGAAAAAATAGCAATGTATTTTAGCTTTACAAAATTTTATAGGATATAGTTGATAGCTATTTCGGCTCCCGCCGGCGTAAGGAATTTTGTAGAACTAAAATACATTCCATTTTTTTCACCGTGTTATAATGGAGTTCAACCAAGTAAATGTCAATTCAATCAATATATCATAAGTCAGTTTAATAAAAAAATGTCATTCATAATCCAGTTTCGAAAAATTAAGGTACCTTCATTTGAAGTCCATTTTTCCAAATTATCCGGTTCGTTATTTCGAAATCTAGATAAAAAATTATTTATGTGGCTTATAATACGGAGTTACTTTTATTTTACTTCTAATTAACACTAAATTATGAGTACTTTGGCACAGAGGTTGGCAACAATAATTTGCGCTTAATAATTGGTTCCCAAATAAAGTATATATAAATAACGTAAGCCTGTTCAACTTATTTGGTTCTGAAAAATCCGAGGTGAAAACATCATATTTATGCGATCATGGTTTTTTAAGTAGCAATGAAACGTTATTATGTAATTATTGTTAGTAATGTTCCATTAATTATTGTATATGTTTTATTTGTTAATAATATATATATGTCACCCAATGGCCATTCTTTTCATTTACAGGATACCTGATTTGTGTATTAGTGTGTCGAAACCAATAGAAGAAAGTAGATGATAGAATAAAAAATAATACAAAAAAATTGGCAAAAAAATAAATCATTGAACGACACAACATGGTCGCCATTAAGAAAACTTACAGTTCGAGTTTTCTGTATTAGCAAACAAGGTAACCAAGAAAGCTCTATACACCAAAGACCCAACGTGAATTTACACAAATCAAAAACTAATGATGAGCATACAATCAGACTACCGCCTGGTCACCGCATCAAAATGGATAAAATACCATGTCAAGTCATCATATGTATAGTTTTATAGTCGAGTAGTACTGGGGCTTTCCTTCTGCGGGAATGTTTGCTTTTCAATATTAATTATTCTCTATTTAATATTATATTTACCACTATCCCAATCATAGCGATCTTGAAAACAGATTTGACAGCAATTCGCTATTAAAAAACTTCATCTAATATTTCCTACTGCCAATTTTAATCATTCAGATACTTAACGGAATATTTCAACAAATGCGTATGTTTCACGTCACAGTGAATGTGAAATGATTTGTATAATCAATATAAACGGGATTTTGAACGAGGATGTTTGTGAATAGACTTATCTTCTGGAATGACGTTGCGAAATCCTCTTTTGACTCGATTAATAAAAATTTTGAATTCTATATAATATCGTCAAATAATTCAACAAGAAAATAAACCTTAATTTAGTTAATGTAACATCCAAAAGCATATACATATTTTTCATATAATATTCCCACTTACTTATTTATTTGTATATTTTATAAAGTAAGTATTAATTTCAAACAAAAAACCATTACAAAAAATATAAAAAAAACCGCAATAAAAACAATCAACAAAGTTATATTGACTATTTACGATTTTTATTGATAGTTCATTGAGTAAAGTGAAATATTTAGTTCTCATTTATTTCGAATATCTGCGTTGGCCATGCCTTAAAACGATTACATTATAAGTAAATAAAACAATTATAACATTTATTAAGGCAAAAGATTTAAGATTCTTTAGCGTAGATTCGATTAGATCCTGGGTGTGGTTTGGCATAATTATAAAAAACAACAACAAATACAAAATAATTTTACGACATTCTGAGTTTTATGAATTATGCTAAAAATAAAAATAAATTCATGATGAATGTAGATTAACTTTATAGCGTTTGTAGAAAATATATTTTATGAATATTTCTATTATTGGATAAACCTATATAACCAATTTATTTGTATTTTGTATGATTTTTTTCTTTTGATTACTTGTCAAGGGTATTTTAATAGAACGATCGAAATTTGTCGAAATGTAACTATAAAAAGTTGTGTGTGAAATATTGACTTATTTTTTATAGTTTGAAAATGTATTTGATGGTATCATGTGTGAAATATAATAATAATATATTCGGGAAGTTTAATATAAATCTGGCTGAACTTATTGGATTTCGTTTGTTATGTTGGCTTCGATTGTTTGCGGTTTATTTATAAGACTTGCAATTTAAGATAGGTCAAAAGTTTAAAAGCGCTAAATCGCACAATCTTGGTGGTCAGTTCACGTCACCGCCATGCCAGATAACCATGCCTTCAAATCGCTTGTGGAGAATGTCAATCAAAATTTGATTAGTTGTTATTCAACGCTTTAATCTTTTATAGTAATTTGCTGTGCTTTATTAAACAATTGACAACAAATTTAATAGATTTAATTTCTACTGTTGTATAATAATTACTGTATGTTACCTAAAAGAGCTTTCGTCCTATTCAATAATGCGATCGAATATTTACATATAAGATTGAGTACTCCAATGTGTAAATTTTGTAGTCGAGTTAACCTTTTTTTTAACTGCATTTTTCTGACCATAGACCCTCGTAGAAAAAACTTATTGCTAAAGAGAACAGTTGTTTTATTTTCCAACTAGTTTTTGATGAAATATAATTTTACCGAGGTGCTTTATTTAGGAATATATCAATACAGTATGCTTACAATTAAGATATAAATTTGAAAGTGTTAAATATTTATTTATCAGATTTAAAATAAAATGTCTCGTGATAATGAATGTATTGTATTAAATTTTTTTATTCTATTTTTATCGAAGGTACCGGGTTACACTCAATATAAGATACATCCATAATTTAATATGTCAAGAATAGGAATTGAATATAAACTTTGTGATTAATGTACTTTAAGAAATTAACAAAATATGTGATTAAGCAGGCCCAATTTATTATTTTACACTCATTATCAGAGTGTCCTTTAGAATTGTATGAATTACAGTAGTCCGAATTCTTGATATCAGCATTTTCTTATGCCATATCGCCATCTACACTGCATATAGTGTTGGTGCTGCAACACTACTGTTGCCGTTTGGCTCCTATGCACTAATCAACACCTGATTGCATCTACAAGTCATCAGCGATTATAAAATTAATCCCATATTTATAGATAAAAATACGATTAAAATATGCGTCTCATAATTCATGGAATACTGTAGTTCAACTAGAAATTTTCAGCCGTGCTCAATCCTTTGTAACAGAAATACAATGAAGAAAATGTTTTTTAAAAGTATTAAATATTACGTAAAAAAATCTGAATGGTACACTTTTTCGTTGTTATTTAATGAAAGGATGATAAACTCCAGTTTTTGCTAAAAGAAATTTGTTTCTTTCATTTTTTAAATGTTTATTTTATTTTACTTCTTTCAGTTGGTTTTCACAAAAAGCAGGAAATGTATTTAAGAAAGCTTTCAACATATTGATAAGGCTGACAACTTTGACCTTTCAAGGTGAAAAATGAAAGCTTTTTCGCTGATACATGAATTGGAAATCTTTCATGAATGAATTTGAACTTACATTGTAATGAATGACTAACACGTGTGCCGTGTAAAAGCATGAATGAAAAGGATTTTCATTGAAGCAAAGGATTAATCGTTCCATTAATAAATTTCGTGTAGGTGTATGGTTTTTTTGATATTATTTGTCAATGAAAAAAAATTGCGAATCATTTTACTGATATTAATCGAGGATGAATGAGGATTTTTGTTATCTATCAAAAATTGTATATTTCCCAAAAAAGTAAATTTTCCAATCCATTGTGGCTCACTACCTTTTAAACCGATTAAATCAAGTAAAAAAGGCAGAAATGACTACAATTCAGGCAATCATACAATATTTATTCAAATGAATGAAACTAGTTCACAAATGAAATGTTAAGAACTGAGAAAACAGTACTATGAAGTCTTTGGTTCTAATGCATGCTAATTATTAATTTTAACTTTTTGTATGAATAGGTTTGCTTGTGTTTTTGTATTATATAGTTTAATAATGTTTGCGATGATCGAAATTGGTAAAAATAGATTTCAATTTAACATGAATATATCAATATAATGGTATTTAGGTATTTCATATTATTAATTTGGAATAAAAAGATGTTTAAAAATACAAAAAGCGATTTTCAAAGGAATAAGATAATTACATCTGTCAGTCTTAAAATAATTCTATTTAAATAATACTTGTTGTATTACACTTTAATTAAGATTTGCTTGGCTTTCCGAATAAATTCAAAAACCTAATGTTGCAACCTTCATATCTTCTCTCTCACGTCATTACGATATTGCTATGAAAAAAAAAGAAGTTTTTTTTTGTTTTTATTATCGTTTATTGTTACTAATTGGCAAATATTTTGTACAAAAATCTCGCGTCTTTACTATAAAATATTACATGTTTTTCTTTATCATATTTATTTAATATAGCGTAATAATACAATATAGAAATCAAATGCTAAATGGCTTAGATGTTTAAAATTACATTATCATACATGTTTCATTAAATACATCATAATTATTATAATATTATAGTAATAGATACAACATTTATACAAGCTCCACATTAAAGCATGAACAGGCATATAACTGACTATACTTCATTTAAAAATATATCATAATTAAGTATAAATCATAATTGTAAATATAAACCAATATTAAAATTAGAAAAATTGTTTTACTTAAAAATTATACTACATTTATTTATAAAATAATCAGAATAAATAGTTCTTACTACAAGAATAATTTATTAATTTAGAAATTAAAAACAATGAAAATAATAATTATAAAACACAGTTTTTTATAATATAATGCTACAATACTCAATTAAGTAGCTGTTAATCATAACTAAAATATTAAGAATCGTAAAAAAATATTGAACTGAAAATAAATATAATATATAAGCCGTACGTGAAAAGTGAATTTTTCAGATATAAAATATGCTCCTATATTATACAATGAAAAACATTAATTACTGATTTATTCTTTCTAACCAGTACACATATATCTTGAGAAAATATCGTTGTCTTTGGCCATGATTCGAAAGTATTTTTATAATACTCAACTAAATATCCTTATGTAAACGAATAATTTCGCATCAACTAAAAATGCAGAAGATGAGTTTTGTTTAATTCCAAGCGTCTCAATTGTAATAAACGAACCGTTGTTACTAATATGAAATTTTATAAATAACATTGGGTAACTGGATTATTATGGTTGGTATTTTTTGAATTCCACTCTTTTGCATTTATTTTGATTTATCATTATTACTTGAAAGTTTATATAGCTTTGTTATTCCACGTGTTGTATTTCTAATACGAAAGATTTTCACCAAAGTTCGAAGACATTCTCAAAGTAGTTTTATAATTGTATCGTAAAAAATGTCTTCGTTGACTTTTATCATTTGAATATTAAACTCGCTAGAAAATCAAGGACGGTCGTGGCATTTTGTCGATGTTCGATATTAGTAAGTGCGGAAAAATTACACGCTATCGCAAAAACCCTACCCAAATGGCGCATAAAAGAAAATTATTTTGAATTTTTGTAATTTTGTACATTTTCACATGTTATATTAGTCACAAGGTAGGTTTCGTCTTTTGACATCGTCATACAGTCTAGCAGATGGATGCAATAGAAGTGACATAACGTAAACGATTTGCATCGGTTTTAACAAGCGGAAAGGTACATGAAAAATTAATGGGATATGAGTGATAAAACATGCGGAAAGTTAGAAACTTTGAATAAATTTGAAAAGAAAATTTCATCAAGCACCCTCAATATATTAGATAATATCGTAGATTATATAAATCATTTTATCGTGCTTTAAGTGTAAACATACTGTAAGATACGAAAAAACGATTCGAATAAAATTTCTAATGTTTACGTGTTTTGAAAAATGTCGAGATTATTTTGTATCATTTTCGAGAGATTATTTAGTGATAGTACAATATAATCACAAAATATTCTCTTTGAATGTTTACAGCTTGCTTGTGTTTACTACTTTTAAAAACCATCGTCATTTCATACTTATTTTCTGTACTAATAATATTATCAACACAATGCCCGCTATACAATAGCGAACGAGATGCTATTCAGAATATTTGAGGCAGTGATTCAAAATATAATAATATTTGTTTGTTGACAATAGGGCGGACAAAAAAAAGGGAAAATAAACCAACTCCAGAAGGCAGTTGTCACATTATGTTTGATATGATTATGATTACTTATATTATGATTGTTGAATTATAAATTGGATTAAAGTAAGTCCATTTTAGTTGAAATACATATTGAAGTAGTAATTTTTCATTAGTGAAAAATTTATTTTTTCAAGACAGAAATGCATAAGATTACGGTACAAATTACCGGTGCGCCATATGTATACCAGGTGAAATAAACTTGAAGAGAATTACATGAATCACTGAAATATATCTAAAAAAAAAAAATCTGTTGAAAATTTAACTATTAAATATTTGATATATTGACATTAGAAAGGTTTTTATATGTAACCTTTTGATCAAGCAGAGCTCGTAATACTATGTTTAATAAGCGATAAATACTTTTCAGTTCAAAATTTTACTTTTTGGCCACTATATTTATATTTGATTATAAAACAGTCAAAAGAAAATTATGTTTTTAAAAGAGGAAAAGAGAGTTGAATTTGTAAAATGTTCTTCATTTCAAATAGGTTAGGTTAGGTTAGGTAGGTAGTATATGATGGCTTCAGACATTTTCATATTTTACACATTTAAAAATTAATATTATATTTGTGAATCAGTCATTTCTAGCATTATATGGAAATTACTCCCGATTCCTTCCAGTCACAAATGTATCGGATGCATCATATTAAAATGCAATTATATTATATATGTTCACTTTTAAGGTGTTAACCGTCACTTCTTGACGGAAAGCATGATATTTTATATAATAAAAACACATTTTTTAGGACTTATTTCCACAATATATTTTTTGATGAGGACCGGTTTCGCTCATCATCAGTTGATAATGCTCGCGATGAGCGAAACCGGTCCTGATCATTATATATATTATTATTTTATTTAATCGGTTTTTTTAGTGTAATTGTACATTTGAATTGCCTCATCTTTTTTAGAATTATGAAAAATTGTATTTACGTGGAATGATAATACATACATCATGAAAAGAGTCTAATACACATTATTTATTGAAAAAACGCATTCACAGTGACATTGTTTTATCATTCTTTAACTTTGATTAAGATATTAATATGTTGTATTTCGATAAACTCAGCTCAATGAATTCTAATGCAATATTTTCTATTATTTTGAAAGCTGTTCTGTTCTTTGAATTCTAATTACTCTTTTCTACTATACGCAGATAAGCAAAGTTAAGTAATTGACATGATATATGAAGTATTTACACTTTTTTTCTTAGAATAGCGATTCTATCTACGGAAATTTTACGTAACCCTTTTAACTGCTGAAAAACAATTCAGAATCTCAATAAAACATTGCAAAAGTACGTTTATTTGAATGTTAAGTGTTTCGAAAGCATTCATATATTTGAAAGTTTGTAAGTTTGTAAAAAACGCAGATGTAAACATTCTTACATAACATTTTGATTTTTTAAAATTTACTTCATTAGATTTTTTGAACAAAATCCTACTCTAACATCACGGATGCCTATTTGGAAAACGCTGTGTGAAGTTTAATGTTAAAATATTTTAACATTTTCTCAAACTATTATTAAAATTCATTAATGAATTTTATATTTATTATTTATAAGCATAAAAATACATTTCAATTTTGTACTACATTTTTAAAAACTACAAGAAAAATAGTGTATTATATTACACTTATAAAGATGCAACAATTAATATTACAACGAAATAACAGAAAATTGTTTAAAAATATTTCATTACGTATAGAATTTAATTTAATCAAAAAAAATGTATTTGAAATAATACCTGAAAAAGGTTTTATCGGAAGACGAACAATTGCGTTCATGGAAGTATGATACATTTAATTTAAAATTATATTACTAATTATGGTTACAAGCGAAATTTTGCTTTATGGACTGTAAATTTACGGGAAGAATGATCGGTTTATATATGAAATATTTCAAAATTATTATATAAAGATACAATATGAAAAAAATCAGATTTTTACTCTCACAAATAAAATAAAATTACATTTCAATTATAATACACACGAATGTCATTTAATAATACTTGCTGAACTGTAGCAAAATATATATATTTCTTATAATAAAGGCATTCTGCTGGCTTGAATAATTTAATATTGAAATACAATAATTATTCGATCATTTTTACAACTTAAGTGGCAATATTATAACACGGCAACCTGATTGCAGCGAAAATATCAAAGGCGATAAAATTTACAATTGGCCAAGAATATTGATACATTATAAATTGGCCGCTGACAGAAGTCGGAGCTAACAAATTCAACATAGAACTTGCCGATGTCAAATATAGCTCATGAGTGTAATATTATAGGAATAAATGCGATAGTAGTATATAGTTTATGAGAATAAGCTGAAGTATATACAGGTTGACCTCGACTTACGACCAAAAATAAAATAGTACTTTTGCTAAAATGCATTACGGTGTGCCTTTGTCAACCCTGATTCATGCGCGAACAAAGATGATGCCATAAATACTTCCTGCCGGTCAGTAGATCGCGGATGTGTGGAAAGAATGTCGTTTGTTTCTCACTTCTTCCCTTCGTTATTTTTAAATTATGTATACATAATTCAGTTGACACAGTGTTTTTGAACTTATGCCATAGATACATATTAATATAATAAGATGTAAATAATACATATACCCATTTAATTTCTGAAGTGAATAATCAATAAATCGTGCCCAAAATGACTGGCAAACGGTGTAGGTGTGACAAGAAAAAGAGAAATGCAATAGATTTAGTAAAAAAACTTAAGTAGGTACATAAGTATTTTGTATGAAATTCAGCTTACGACCAAAGTCCAGGAACGTATCTAGGTCGTAAGTCGAGGATAACCTGTACACTTCTGTGACCATTCTGTGAAAACGGCAATATAAAAATGAACTGGTAATTTTGATCAATATAATTAGTCAATATGTGGTGGTCATGCCAGATCAATTAGTGTGACAACATTATTCTCATGGTACTATCGCCCACGCTAAACGAACAATTTGTAATGGAAGATCTATCATACGAAATATTCATCTCATACATGGTTATATTATGATTCAATTTAAAAATTACTAATAAGAAAGCGTACGCATAAAATGAACACCAATTTTCTCCTCGGACCATCAAGAGATGGCACACTTATCAGCTTCAGTAGGTCTGGCTGGGCGTTGTGGTCTTGCCCTTCTGGCAGCTGCCATTGTATCATTAGGAACATATGCTATTCTGACTCCTCCACAAGACTTCCTCGCTGGCAACGAATATAAATCGTCTCCGCTTGAGCTACTCGAACACGTGGAACAACAGTCCTCTTCCCGCTGGTGATGATAGTGTCGAGAATCAGAGTGACACCCGTCGAAATCATCTCCTTCAAATCCTCTATTGTCGTCTCCTTGGAATCTTACGCTGAGATTCGCGCGACCTCGTGGTGTTCTCGGTGCTTTCATCGGCGACCGCGATGTTTGCGGATCCTGGTGTGAAACTGAAGGTGACGGATGTCTCGGGAGTTCTGGCATAGAAGCGGCCTGTGGACCGGCTTCTGCGTTCTCATCCCAACCCAGAGCTACAGCTAATGACTCCAAGCGCAGAGGTTCCCTTCGCCGGTCTCTTATGGCATTACTTCCACGATCACAGTCTGATAATACTCTGTCGAGGCTTTTGCTGTGACCTTGTCCACACGATTCACTCGGAGGACTCGGTAAGACAGGCGGTGGCGAATCTGGTGGTTCACTAGGTGGCAAAGATTCAATACAAGGGCTAGAACTAACTATATCTTCTTCCACGTGGATTCGCCGTTCTTCTAGTACAGGTTGCATCTCTTCCAAAGGCGGTCTACTGACTTGTTCAATACTAATAGGAGAAGGGCATATTCCTGTTCTTTGCAACGCTCTTCTTCCCATTTTTGGTGATCGCATAGGTGTTGGACTTTTAAGTGGCCTGTGAGAAGGAGACGGCGTCAAGTTTACGGGAAGATTCTCCCCTGGTGGTGAAGGGGGAGGTCTCGTTCTCGGTGGGCGTGGAGGTCTTAGACCGGGACCAGAACTATCCGAAGGTGTTGGAGGTTCACCTTTTGAGCAAGCTATAGAGCAATATATAGCTCCTTTTCTGGGTAAAAACGGTCTACCTAGCAGCGAAGCTCTGCAAGTGTGACAACAGAAGCATCGTTCGGCGGCGTGCCAGTGCTGGCCCTCGTGTGACATTTGGCCCTGGTCCACCCCGATGGGGTCGCCGCAGGAGTCACAGTACTCGGCGAACATGGCGTCGAAGCAGTCGAGGCAGTATGGCCGTTGGTCTCGCATGATGTACCGGCGGCCGCCGAGCTGCCGATCGCACTCCATACACGCGAAGTGTTTCATGTGCCACGCGCGACCTTCCGCTTCGGTGCACTCGTCGGCCAAGATAATCTGAGGACAAAAAGAAAATTAAAATCATTAGTTATATTTTATGATACGACATGTCAGAGCTGCAAGAGATAAAAGTCACATAAATTAGATTAATCGTAACTGAGTTCAGTTGTTCCCTTCGCAATTATTTATAAATAACGACTTCACATAAAACTTTTTCACTCTAATTTTCAGTTGAAGCTTAATATACGTTCAGGTTTCATGCAAGAAAAAATGAAAGCTTTTTTCAACCAATCTTTTAGATTAATAATTGATATACGAATTTCACTTAGTCGATGCAGTATATTTTTCTTAGTATCATTGGGTGTAATTAATGACGATATTTATATGCCTTAAATAATCGGAATAAATACATTCAGAGCTTTAATTTTGTGTAGCTTTGATGAAAATTTACTGAACAGTCGAAATAGGTGTTACACTCAGCAGTATAGACAATAAAATATTATTGTATAATAGAAAATAAATGAAAAATAGTTCTGCATTGCAATATCGATTTATATGAAAGTCTCGTATTAGATTGAAATTTCATTATGCCGTAGGTGCGCAACCACTTAACATCCGTTATTCGACAAAAAAAAATCGTAAAAATGAGAACTAGAGGCTACGAAATGATCACATTTAATTGCGCCTCTGAAAGGCCAATCAAGGCCGGTGGGAATTTCGCTTGAGCCGATCGAGCGTCAAAGAGTCTACCACATTCAGGAAGAGGCGAAGAAATTATGTATCGCGAATGCATTGTCGAGCGGTGAAGGCGGTTGCCTGGCAAGATCGAGGGGTCGGGTTCAAATCCCACGACAGTCTCCACTTTCACCGGTTGCGCAGTTACACCATATATCGGGCATTGCACCTGCAAGCCCGTCTTCTCCTCAAACAACGCTGCATTTTTATTTGATATGTATTGATATATCGAGTTTTTTTGAGAAATAAAGCATTTGTTTAATATTTGTAAATAATCATATATTTAGAACGACGACGTCTTCCAGTTGAGACGGTAGATATTTATATAAAATTTGAATTGTCACAACTTTGTACGATTCCACATGTTTTGTCACTAACGAACCGGGTTTCGCCTTTCGGCATCGTCAGACATGCAACAGAACTGATGTAAAATAAACAGTTAGCATCGCCTATATACCAAAGTTATTAATTACAGGAAAACACTTTCCCCAAGGCAAGCAGTAAATTGCAGCTAAAACAAATATAATAATGTTAATCTAATAATAATTAACACAATTGCCTGTGATAACGATCTTGTTAATGAATCATTCTTGAAAGGGTTTTACGTCAAATATTAATCAACTAACTTTAAAATATAAATGGGTATTTTTTTATATAGAGACAAAACATGTGGAATCGTTCAAAGCTGTAAGAATTCAAATTTGATATTGAAATTCTATCAAGCACCTTCAGTCGATATCATAAATGAGATATTTACATATTCACATTTATATATTATTAATTGAATAACAAAACAATCTTTGACGCAAGCGCATTTACTTCAAAAGTGAATAAGATAACTTTGTTAAAAACATCGTGGTAACAATTATCGTTGACTTTTTTTTTTTTTTAAATATTTTCTGTGCTGTTGCAATTAACCTCGCCCACGAGTCGCTTATCAAATGGCAGTGTGTTACCGTCTTGGCACTTTGTATTTTCTCCATCAAAACCATAAAGTACCAGGATGTCGCTCATCACAGTAAAGTGCATACGGCTCGTTACGGATTCTCTCGACTAATCCGATAATAGGCATTAACTTTTTAGGATTAGCAAAACGAATATGTGTCATAAATATAAGATAAAATATCTTTCATATAGTTACAATTTACAAACAACTGTGTTTATTGCATTAACGCAAAAGTCATCATTGTATGTAGAACAATATTGATGATCTAAATTTGATAAGTCGTACTGGAAATTTGACTTATTTCTACCATGATTCATTAAAATAAATTTCATAACTGTTTATCTTTCAAAGTATTGTTTTTTTACATATACAATAATAACGACGGGTTACATCTTAACACGAAAGACGCTTGATATGTCACAGTAATGAGTCTTGAATCAAGGATACACAAGTTTTAACAGGCTAATGATTTGACGTCCACACCCATCACATCACGAAAATTCACTAGATTTCAAAAGAAAAAATGTATCGAATCTTTCTTTTAGCTTACTAACACGCATTCGGAATTTTTACGATGTAACATACTTTCCTCTTTTAACAGGCACCCAATCGACCGTATAATTCTGTTGGATAATCAACTATGTTTTCAATAATTACTGAATTGGTTTTAATGAAATTCATTTTTGAAAATCATAATTATATTATACATACAGTACAGCCGATAACTTTGTGATAGAAGGATTTTACAATGATCAATAAGCATTAAAATTTATTTGGATAATTTGATAATACGAGTTGCCTACTTATGTTAAATTGATATGTTACAATATGATTGTCGACTCACTGAACTAATATCACGTAAGAGATATAGCAAGGGAGAATAATGAGAGGGTTAGTTGATCTTTTATATAAACATTGAACTCAATTGGGCACTGTTTATTTCAGATTAACTTATCATCTTACATAATTCGATGCAATAATTTTATACATTCATTCATCTTAATATTACTAACATTTATAATAGACTTTAGTGAACATAATAAACTAAATCATTCTTAGAATATATTTGCTTGAAAATTGTGAATAGACTATACGTGATTCTAAATAAATTGTAGGCAGGCACTCTTGTCTATGTTGGCGTTGCAGTAGAATTCTTAAATTGATGGCACGGGATGTAAAATGTGGAGCAAGGGCCGTTGGCTTCGTGAGACTTCGCATTAGGCATTAACCCATTCCAGTTACTTATAAATTCGTCGATCGATCACTTCCCATGAAGTGAATATTCCAAATAACTAAGTTAACAAAACATTAATTCATTCTATAGAAAAACTACATTGAATGTAACATAGCAATATTTCGGTCCGTCGTGGATACTGACATACTATTGTATTAGATGAGTGTAATGACGAAGCGCGAAATCAATATCCGTGGTGCTATCTAGTCAATTAGTAAAAGCTATACCTTAACAGGATTACATTAACTTTAGTTTAAATCTTCTTCAGCCGAATGTTATATTTAAATTGGTAACACTGTTGGCTTCCATTATGGATAACAAAGAATTAAATTCAAGCACAAAACGTTCCTTAAATGATTTTTAATACTACTTAAACGTTTCTGTTTAAAGGTATACGTATTTATGATTTCTAAAACTGTCACCCACTCATCTAATCCTAAATCAGGATGTAGCGAGTGATTAGTTAAACATTAATTCTATCCAATCCCTGTACTTATATTTGTACTAAGTATGAGTTTTGCTAACTTTTATGGTGTTAACTGTTACTTCTTGATGGAAAGACATGATATTTTAAATAATAAAAACACATTTTTTTGTTTATTGATTGAATTGGCATTCACTTGGTAGAACTCCATTATAACACGGTGAAAAAAATAGCAATGTATTTTAGTTCTAACAAATTATTTAAAAAAATATAGTTGATAGCTATTTCGGCTGACGCCATCGTCAGAACTATTTTTTCACCGTGACATTTTTTAGTAATTATTCCCACAACACATTTTTTGATCAGGACCGGTTTCGCTCATCGCGAGCATTATCATCGGTTGATAATGCTTGCAGTGAGCGGAACCGGTCCTGATCAAAAAGTATATTGTGGAAGTAAGTACTAAAATAAATATTTTTATTATTTAAAAACAGTTTTGCTACCTTGAATACAAATATGTTTTGTAAAAAGACGTTTGTTGAGGCTCCTCCATCGTGCGACCATATGCTTCTTATCAGCGGACATAGTAATAATAAATATTTGAAATCTTAGACGTGGATGTTTATGATGTTTTTTTATGTCTCGTGTTCTTATTGAGTTTATCTTATGTGATTTAAATATTTCAAAATATGGTGCCTTGTTTTTTGAATTTTAGTTTCATTAATCTTATTTTTCCTAACTGCTTACAATAACTACATTTCAATGATGTTAATAATCTGGTACAATACATGACAGGGATATCCGTGTTGCTCTTAAAACCGCATGTGGAAAAATAATTACGGAAAACTCCGCAATGACGTTGGTTACAAATAATATCTAGAATAATTCCAGTAAATCTGGCAACGTATTTTATAAAG
Source organism: Himalopsyche japonica (assembly GCA_028555115.1). Classification (NCBI taxonomy): domain Eukaryota; kingdom Metazoa; phylum Arthropoda; class Insecta; order Trichoptera; family Rhyacophilidae; genus Himalopsyche; species Himalopsyche japonica. The sequence goes on along the minus strand of JAHFWJ010000700.1, from coordinate 572,173 downwards.
TCTGCGGGATTAAGCTGAAGTGTGATTATTGCATTCATTATTTATCGGACTAAGCGTTGCGTTCTTTTGTGAGCTTAGAATATGGCATTTAAATATTTCATTAGACAATATGCTGGAAGTTGAGATATGTAATACCAATCTAGTGTAATTTTTGTAGCTCTCGATATACTTATATACAGTAAGAGATCGATATAAAGAAAGATTGCGGGCAAGGAATAGGTCGTTGAAGTTGAAAGTTTTTCGAATGTGTTTAATTTATTAATCGCGATTAAGGTGTTAACTGTCACTTCTTGATGGAAAGGCATGATATTTTAAATAATAAAAACACATTTTTTTTGTACTTATTTCCTATAAGTTCCTATAGTTTAATTTATTGAGAAAATAAAGAGCGAAATAGAAGACCAGTAAAGATTCAATTGAGGGATTGAATGTATTTTCTTTATCTTTAAGTGTGATAGTATACAAAATTGAAATAAATTAACAAATATTCTTTTCGGTGATATATTATATGTGCAGGATAGTATTTCGATTTGAATTTCAATATAATAGCCATTGCGTAATTATTACTATTAGAGGTTTAGAGAGAACACTTATAAGCGGCAACACTTTTAAATTAAAATTTTATCGGCATGGTGTTTTTAACAATTGTTATATTTGTCTTATCGAGGTTTTAGTATATTAACCGGTTAACTGCCGGCAGGTACATGTATAACGGTACCCAGCACGCCGCGAATTTTACGACAAAAATAAAACCTTCGAAACATATCGTTATTGAAAGTGTAATAAAGTTTATTTATAAAACTTACCAAATAAATGAAGAGCACGCCAGTCGTGTAGTCATTTATCCGTAATGATAAAATTAATTGTTCATGGTGCAGGGTTGTCAAAAAAACAAGGTCAAGGTTGTTAAAACGGCGCGTCTTAAGACGTAGTTTTTGTATGAGCGGCGCTCCGTACACAGAAAATTATGCGTCTTAAGACGCTTTTGGCAGTTAACCGGTTAAATATTTAAAAAAACTTAATTTTTTATTTGTTTTACTTTCCCTTTGTATTATTTCACAAAATCATGATACTGCAGGTTTTTTGAATTATGCATCGTCAAAGTAATATTTTTTAATGTTATAGTTAAAAAAAAATACTTATCACATAAAAATATACATACCAATACGTATCTTATAAAAAATACGATCCATCTGATCGCCAGGGCGCTAACTTTCACACCTCAGAGGTTGACAACCAGGTTATTGCATATAGTACAATAGTTACCTGTCTCAATGAATTCACTATTTACTTAAAAAAACACCTTCAAATAAAAAGCTAATGAAATGGACTGTAAAATAACTTACCAAATGACAATGTTTTCATATTTGACTTTTTAACAGTTCTTATCAACAAACGGCGCCTGATTTTTGATTAATTATCAAAATATGGTAAGAAAATATATGTGTATCGAGATAAAAACAATTAGTATTAGCTTTTTTTTTTATTATTTAAAATATAATGCCTTTCCATCAAGAAGTGACAGTTAACACCTTAAAAGTAGTATCAGCTTGTTCATCTATTGCTTTATTAATAAGCCGATATTATTAATATGTAATATAATCGGTTATAAATATTGTCTAAGCTATAATAATTAAATGATGAGTTGTTGACATCAAAATTTTAGTGAGTTTCATTTTATACGATAAATTTATAATAACCAAGGTATTCAACTGCATACCATCATACATGTTTTCCTCAATGAATTGTATGTATAAAGAACAAATAGATAATCGTCTGTTTTTACGAATCAAATTTTTGAGCGACCGAGATGGTTGTCAAGCGCTGCTTATTAAAATAGGATATTTGAAGTGCATAAATTATCCATGTATTTTTTACAGCTATTCCTTTCACAGCGAGTTCAAACCGATGTGAGACGAATCGACTTCTTCACGCCATTCGCGCCTAAGAATAAATGAAATTAACAATATCATTACCTCATCAAATGTCTATTTCCATCGACCCTCGAGTCGTGGTTCAGTTAGCTCATTTATAGCGAGAAACAAGCAATGAAAAGCATGACTTAGCACCATACATTATAATACATACAGAGACATTGTGCTGATATGTAATAAACTCGATTCACTTGTAGGCATATTTTTTTTGGCTCGATTAAGAAAATTGCGCAGTTCGAAAAAGAGAACCGACTATAATATTTTTTAAATGATTTTGTCCATTGAATCTTCTTGCTTTGACACGGCTTAAAAAAATAGAAGGAAAAAAAACATTAGTATGAATGCTCATGAACAGACGATACATTTAATAGACACTGGCATACGCGGAACAAATTATATTTATTTTTTGTTTTACCTTTTCTAAAATTCGTTTGAAATTCATCTTCATTCTATACCCTTTTTTTCTATAATGATTGTCGTCTTCTTCTGAGTTATTCTGAAAAGCTATAAAATAAATGCTACAAACTCTGATAAATACCACAATTGAAAACAAATGAACTCGATAATGTGGCTAAAATATGTTATATTCGATTTGGCATTTATTATTAATTTGTCAAATTTGTGGAAATTTTACATGAAACTTTTTCACAGGCTAATTTTCAAATTAAAAATGATATTTGGATGTATGTTTGTCATTTATTTTCTAGTTATGTTTGTGCATAATTAAAAAATATCTTCCGCAATTAAAAACGATTACAAAATTTAAAAAAAAAATGGATTTTATATTGTTCACGCTGGGATGTTTCAGACGAACAGGTGTAATCCCTAGTTTGCATTTCCTATATATACCACAATACTTGTTGTATAAATGTAATAGCTTTGAGTTATGTCAACCGTTTGGTGACTCAATGTTATATACTCGACCGTCAATGAGTTCAAACGAAATGACCACGAATAAAGCATTCAACTATTGATATAAAAAAAAATTGATACAGGAAGCAAATTCGATACAGTGACGGTTTAACTCGCCTATCGGTGTCATATTAATTAAACATGCATACTAAGTTACGTGTAAATTTATTATCATTGCTGTGTTGGGATGTGCATTGAATTTTATTACGGTGACAATCTAAAGCATGCGCTCCCAATCTTTTATGTGACCCGTCACTGTATTATAAATTAAAATCGACGGATTTGTAATTCCATTTGATGCTTTACTACGTGTGATAAGTGTTTTGATCATTTGAGAAACATCTTCAGAATTATTGTATCGTTAAGTTGTTTCTATTATTTCTGCCAATTGAATTTCGAAGGTTTGCGTCTTCAGGGATTCCTGAACGCGGATGCACTTTTACCAACAATGAGTAATCAGTTTCTATTGCTTATAATATAAAAATAAAAGTCGTGATTTTATTGTTAACCAACTTAATTACTAGTCTCAGTGATCACTGTGGGAAAATCTCAATTGGCAAGTTAACGTAACACTTATTTATAAACGTATTCTTATAAATCCCATATATAATATAGAAGTAATCAATAATTAATTATTATGTCATCATTAAAAGTTACATTGCCGAGAAATAAGTACGGTCCTTTGGTCGACTGCTCAACGTCGTCGCCTTCGGGTACGTAGCGGGTTCAAATTCCTGTTCAGACGGTCTCATAAATGATATACAGTGCACTCTCGATTATCCGGGCTAATGCTGGGGAGGATGATCACGGATAATTGAAAAACACGGATAATCCGAATCATCAATTTTGTTTTGATTATCGAATATAATATCATATACACAATAAAAAAATTTTACACATTGTCTATATATTTATTATTTATCAAGAAAACACAAAAAAATACGTAAAAATATTATATTTTATCATAATAAAAAACGTAGTACCGAGAGCTGACAAATATAGGCAATAAATATCGAAATTAACAAATTTACTGCGGGCACTCGCGCTGGTTTATGCACTTCACTGGAAATATAAATAGAAACGCATGTGGAGTACAAAGGATCTCAATTCTTGACTCATTCTAGTCCCATAAATTGTAATGTTTATTGCGGTATATGCGAACATTAATACATTCAAAACACCAAGTAGTTAAAAAAATTCACCGATTAGTTACGTAAACACAAACACATCGCTAAATTCATCCTTTTTTTCAAACAACGCACATATTCAAGATCGCAATTCATTAATGCATCTCGTTATAGAAAAAAATCAATCAGATTATATTTATTTTCAGGCACGAATAATCCGCAAACCGGATAATCTATACACGGATAATCGAGAGTACACTGTAATTCGAATTCGATAAAGTTATTGCATGTGATGTCTAAAGTTCCATTTTACTCATACAATCGATTAAAAATGGCACGTTTAAGAAGCGATAAGATAATTACTAATTTTACCTATCAGTATATATTGCTCTCATTGAAAAAGATAGTAACTAACAGTTCTGTTTGGCAAAACTTCTGTTGAGTGAAGCTTCTGTAGAAGTTCATAATTTTAATGGTAGATTGGTAGCACTATGAAGACCCATCATATTCCCTGGGTTGTAATGAAACAAAAATTTGCATCAGTTATTTTAATAATAAATAAATATACGGATTCCATGAAAAACTAAAAGAAGTTATTTTCAGAGACTTTCTTGTTCAATATTTCACCTAAATTTAGATAATAAGATAGTAAGAGTCAGACAGCTTTAAAAAGATTTCAAAAAAAATATTTCGAAAGATTTTTAATTCATATTTTATTTAATATCACAAAAGCACCCGTTCAAAATAATGGATAATCATCCCGGGGAAAGATCTAGTTTTTTATTAGTGAAATAATTTTAATTTTCAAGGCCCGAACTAGGGAGTTGAAAGAATTATGCAGATACTTGCATAATATCTGCATTGCATAGCTGAAAATAGAAAATTTCAGACGTAGTGTTATAGAAGTGGCGTGCATGGATTTATAATTATTTCAGTGCAGCTTGTTTTTTTTTATTGTTATTGCACAGTGGTGCATTTTATTATTTTAAAGCGTGACCTTCGTCAATTCTCCAACGAGGATGAGCGTTGCATATCATTAGAGTGACCTCACGTTCCTATAACCTCGAACTTTTTGTAACATGGAGTTATTATTTTCTTTTCAACATAGACTTAATGTTCTCCTTTTATTTTTACAAATCATTGCAGCACAGACGACTGTTTTGTAGAGCTGAGGGGAAGGGCTCGTGAAATTCGCGAAAACAGAGTGTCGTTTCGAAAAAAAAAAAATCATCAATGATAATCAATTGATTTGAATTGTATTAATATTAAAAATATATATTACGAGTTGCTCATGGAAATTACTTTTTTGTCTTGTTTGAATAAAGAATATGGAAGATGTATTATTCCGGAAGCCACGCATATCGCTGAAAAAAAAGATTCCAAACCGAGAAAATGTTCAGATTGATAATAATCCTAAGTCAAGGCAGTCTTTAAGATACTTATAGTAGTCACGACATAATGTTTAATTTGTGTTTTTTTAATTTGGGTATGAGAAAAAATATTGTAGTTTTGACTATCAATTGATTTGATAATGATGGCATCATTGAAGTAATATATAAAAATCAAATTTCTCTCAATGTGTTTTCAATTCTAAAATATATCGTTCTAAAAAGAACAAACAAAATCAACGATAATAAATTTTTCTCAAAATTATATTAAAAAAAAAAAAAACTTTTTGGAATGTAAGATGATAACTAGATTTATATGTAATAATTCGTATAAATATACCACAGTTAAATCATTTGAACAATAAATTCTTTTTTGCAATCATCCAAAATGTAAACTTTTGTGGAACAAACGTTTTACGTCGTTATGTCGATACACATAAATCGTCATCGTTTTTGATATGGCAATAAATGAACGAATAAGTTATTTATATGCTTTCTTTCATAACAGTTGTATGGTTACCCTTAACACTTTTTCATGCAGTATAACTTTGTCTAAAGACGAGATTCATGCCATTATTTTGTGGGAACAACAAATTGAATAACTTGCAAGAAATTTTTACTGATAAACGAATAAAGCAATGCATATTTTAGTATGGTTTGTTAATTAGTCATGAATGCAGACGGTTTAATTAACGTAGAGGTTAACTAAATACCTTAGCTATTTTTAGTCCTTATGCATTTTAGCTGGAAATAATATTGAGACAGTGTCTATAAGGTATTTTTATGTCCCATTATGTAATAAAAAATAATTGTAATGTATAATTTGAACCGTCATTCATTTATTTGTTTGTAAAATAATTTTGCTTATTTTATGTTGTATTATATATGCTGTAATTACTGTAATACAATATTTAATTTACTTAGACGGCAAGAGAAAATGTTCTCAATTAATTAAAAAAATGAAGATATTTTTTTCGTAAATCTAAAAAATATAATTTAGTATCTTTGGTACACTTATAAATGAAATGTCTGTAAGTTTGTACATTTTTGGTACACGCAATATTGTAACTACAAACATCCGGCAGAAGTTTACGCCGGCCCTGCGCTGGCAATCGATAGCGAACGATTGAAAACTGACAAAAGAAACCTTGATTTTATTGACGCCATTGTATTGTTAACTACTGTTGTAATCCAATATTTAAAGATGCTCAAATCAATAGGAAGAAAAAAGAATGATATTCATGTTCAGTAAATTGTCTATGGACAAAGACCAGCCTTGGCTGTCGACCTTTAAAAAGTCATGATGATTATGTCATCTTTTCTCCGCCTACCAGTCTACAACAAGCTTAGCTAACGAACTCCTTACTAATTTTAAATTATTTGCTTAGACATGGTCTCAAAATGGCGTATTTTGGATAAAATGGCGGAATGGATTTTGTCTATAAGTCCGACGATACAAGTGAATAACGATACATGAGCTTTTTAATGAATATACATAAGAAAAATTGTTTTAAAATAAAGGATGATTTGAAAATTTTCTTTAATTTATTTTTATAGTCTCGCTACGTCTATTGTCGATACACGCTGTGGTACAAGTTTAAATCTCGTGTCCGGAACATTTATGGATATGTGATCGAAGGTATTATATCTATGATGTCTTAATCTTTAGCCTTCGTATCCTGAAGGCGAGATATAACCACTAGCTAATTTTCAGGTCCTGTTTTAGCTATATGGTTCTATTCACGAACCCTTTAGAAAGAAAAGGAGACGGGTTTAGCGGCCCAGTTAAAAGTATTGTTAAAAGAAACAACTTCTATTGATGAATTTTGCTCCACATTAGGAGTAAATATGATTGAAAAAAATCAGGTGATTGATTTACAATTACAATTCTTTACTCGCCAATATGCTACACGACTTTAGAAAGCAACGGATTCCTACAAAGTATTGCCTGATTGGCCTCTTTTTTTAAACTTACTTATACTTATGTCCATTCAATATTGATTTTGTGTTTTATGGACGACACGTAAAGTATAAATATCTAACATAACTTCAAAGTGTTAAAGCCATATGTAGTTATATCTTAATTAAAACATCCCATCAACTAGAAATTTTTGCATAAACTTACCATTGCCAATCAGGCAAAATGGTTTCTATTGAATCAATTACATTCTATTTTCAAATTCAAAATGACAGTATGTGACATTCGTTTTTGTATTATTATATTAAAAATATTTAAATTTCGTACTCATTTCAGCCCACGCTTCTTTATAGCGTGTGCGAATATTTCATTGATATTATTGATGCAGAAATTACAATAAAATCAGTGAAAAATATATATATATGCCAAAAACGTAAGTAATTCAATATCATAGATTTTGACTGAAATAAATTGTTAATTTTACGACTAGAATAATAATAAAATAGCTCTTTTTTATTGCTTGTATTCGAACATTAAACGCCTTACGCCGCGGATACCTGAATTGCAAAATAAAGCGACGATAAGCATTTTCGAAATAGTCTTGTTTATGGAGCGCTCCAAGATCGGATGAGGAATATGGGAAGTTGAGTGGTTATGTAGTATGCACGAGATGGTTAGATAACAAGCCTTAATGAAGAAAGTAATGTCTATCAATCAGGTAGAGTGTAGTAGATGAGGTAGGACTCTACTCTATTGACATTCATACAATTGGGAAAAATTTATATATTATAATATTATATATCTGATGGAAAAAGAGACTTCTTGCTTGAAGTCAGAAATACGTTAGGTGACAACTGTTTAATAATTTATATGTATTCATATAAATACATACATTGACTTCTATTGTGCTGCAATAATGCTCTAAGACAGCGGTCGGCAACTATGATACGCGTTCAAAATATGAAACAAATATTGATATGTTAGCTTTCAAATTTGAACATGAAATTTCAGGTGACACTTAAATTTAAATATTGAAATTTTTATGATGATTTTATGTGGCATGTATTATTATACTCAAATAAATTGTTTTAAAATACAATAGTTTTACTAGTTTTATTTGAGTGGTATAGAGCAGCGGTTGGCAACCTTTTTGGACTCACGGACCACTAGATGGATGAAAATGTTAAAATTTTGATCCGGCGGACCACCAAATGGACTTTTGTGTTTAATACTATATATTTAAATAAAAGTGTAAGTTACATTTTAAGCCATTTGTGTTGAAGTCTGGATTGCTTATTTATTAATATTACAGCGTATTGCTTCGGGGATTCCTCACATTATTTAAAATATATTTTTTAAACAAGTAGTCAGATTTCTCTGCGGACCACCAGTTGCCGACCGCTGGTATAGTGTCCAGTACTTTAAATTACCCTTTTTTGTGGCACAATCAATAATACCAATACAAACTAAACATACCAATGCGTTTGGGTTGCCGACCGCTGTTTTAGTATTTAATTCGTAAGATCTATGTCTCAAATATTATATTTTATCAGGCTGATAAAATTTCTTATAGCTTAAAACTAAATTTATAGCATATTATCTTATAATAAAAACTTATAACATAGTGTATTATTATACAATAGATCTGGACATTTATAAATTACCTCGTCACATGCTGAACACCGCGGTTTGAGAGTTTCGGCATGATGTCTCCCACAATAGGCTCTTCCTCCTCTCCAGAAGTAGACCAAGTCGACGAGGAGCTCTCTGCAGACGGCGCAACGGAAGCAGGCTGGATGCCAAGTAGCTGAAGGACCAGCTCGTGCTGCACCAACGCACATGTCGCCTGTTTGTACTGATTCTCCACACTAGAAAAGAAAAGCGATAACTGTTATCAACTGGTGAATCATGATAAAATTTTTAGGAATATTTTCGTGTACAATTGAATACAATGGCAAATATCAGTTGGCTATAAGTCATTGTCATTTCCAGTATTAAGACAAAATATGAAAATATTGTATTCTGGTCGAAAAAATAAACACGAAGATGTAAATAACTACAATTTATAATTTCAAAGCAACAGCGATTAATTCTAGATAGTTTTCACGAACATGCGAATTTTCATTAGCTCATAATCTTCAAGCAAAAATACGAACACGTTACATAATGTGGAATAAGAATTGTTAGTTATTGAACAATAATAAATACAATAGAAATATTAAATAATTTAGAAATGAAACTTTTTTAAAATCCATCAAGAATATATCGATGATTTACATTCAACTTATTAAAAAAATGAAATATCGATATATGAAATTGTTTTTGAAACTAATGTCAAAATAAATAACATATTTAGAAATGAAACATATCTTTTTTCTTTTAACCAGGAAGTTGTTACATGTTCCATGATATCAGCTTTTCTGTGTATGGCTTAGCACATATCAATAAATTTTCTCGAGACGTTTTGGATATTTACGAAAATTGTTTTTTCTTAAGAAATAAAAGCTATTGTAACCAGGCTGTTATATAATATTTTTGTGTGTTTTTCTTTTCTTAATGTTAGTTAGGACTGTCTAGGGACAATAAGTCAAACAATAATGTATGTCATATTCTGAATATATTATTCTATTTTTTGTTTGAAGAGCATCACTATGCCAAAATCAAATATACCGGAATCATGATAAAATAACTTCCGCGTTATTTGAGAATGTTATAAAATAAAAGAGATATACATATTCAAAAGAAATATGGAAAGCAATATTGTACGCAATGGACTAAAAGAATTTGTTGATGAAATAAAAATATTTCAACAGTTGGGGGATTTTTATTGCGTTTCGAAAATGAACTTTATTTCGTGTCAAGCGGATCGTAGTATGGTTTAACTATTGGTATGTATTGGCCGATTCGCTCTATCGGCCAAAAATTACCGCAGACCAATGACGAAGTTACTAGCCTAAGCAGGTTGTCAACTGTCAGAGACGAATTAAGGATACCTGTTCATAATTCAATTGTACAAAACAACATTTAAGAGTTGCTAACAGTATTACATATATTTAAGGCATCTCAAAACAATCTATAAATATCTTGCAACATCTATTTGTGTATGATATTTTTCCCCTAACGCCAAATTACACAAATAAATGATCTCTGATATATTTTTTTTGCCGAGCATTTTTGGTGATGTAAAAGCTTTGTTATATTAATACATATATATACCGTATATTCATTAATAATAATATTCACAATTAATGAGAAAATTTAGTGTTTCTATAAAAATAAAAATGTTTTTTTAACAGAATAAATAATCGATAAAAATTCTCAATAAATAATACTCCAACATGAAAAACGTTGAGTTTATATGTCTCTAAGAATTTCACTCTCAATTTACCAACAAACAAGTATTTTGTTTTGGTAAATTTTCACAGTGGACTCACTGTATATTATTCATTAAGGGTATTATGGCGTCACTCTCTTTTAGGGGTAGGGAGTAAGATGTTATGGGATGATTTGCGATGAAACAGCTTATTAGGGAGGAAATTTAGAATGTTGAGAAAAATGTGTCGTCTCAAAACTGAAATTATATGCTCGAATAAAATTTTATGATGTTTTTTGCAGCTCAGACTTCAGATGTGTTCACAGAACAAATAAAACGTAATAATATATTGATTGAATTGGCATTTACTTGGTACAACTCCATTGTAACACGGTGAAAAAAATAGTCGTAAGAACTAGCAGCTCTGACGATGGCGTGAGCCGAAATAGCTATCAACCATATCTTATAAAAAAAATGTAGAACTAAAATACATTGCTATTTTTTCACCGTGTTAAAACATAATACCTTAGTTGAAGAGGCTTATAGATATATAACTTGAATTGTTACAACTTTGTACGTTTCCACATGTCACTAACGACCACGGATTCGCCTTTCTGCATCTTCAGGCATTCTATCACACGGATGCAACACTAGTTCTAACAATTCAAATTTGACATTGAAATTCCATCAAGCACATTCAGTCGATATCATAAATTATAGATGTATTTTTAAGCCTGATTTATGATTGCGATAAGTTTATAATGCTCGTGATAATTGAAACCGTTCTTGATCGTAAAAACATAGAATTGTTAAAATATTATTAAACGTTGCGTTAATATTATTTCAAATTAATTTTTCAATATATTTCTCATAATAAGATCAATTATCAGATGTAGAAATATTGATAACATGTCTCATAAAATTAAATACAGTGGAACCCCGATCAACCGTTCTCGCATAATACGTTTTCCCGTATGGTTCGTTAATGTTTTACAGTCCCGTCAAACACCCATAAGAACAATGTTAAATAATCCCGCATTAACCGTTCTCAGTTTATCGATTTCCTCGATCTAAATATTATAGTCCCGTCTCAAATATTATTCTAATTGACCGGCTTCGGTATATAAATCTTTCTATTCAATACAACCTGTATGTTTGAACACATTAAATCTTATATATTAACCAAAGAAATTAATGTTCGCCCAAATGTCTTGAGATTTTTTTTAATAAAGAATTTCACAAGATGAAGTTGAAAACACTATTCGATTATTTCAAAAAATAAGATTTAATTAATATAACTTTCACAAAACACTCTCATATTTACCAATTTTTGTGTAACCCATCTTTGAAAATTAAAGGAAGGCGGGACGTTTCTTAAATTTTACTTTTTTTAATAAATATTTTAAACTTTCCCGCATTCCTCGTTTTCTGCATTTTTTGTTTATTTTTTAAGGGGCCCACGATAAACGTAGAATCGAGGTTTCACTGTATACGTTTTTAAAACCTGTGTAGAGTTGGATGTTTTTTTAGCAAATTGAATGTGTATTTTTGTTGTGTGATGCAGTTTCGTGAATAGATTCCTTGATCCAGGCCTGCATCAGGTGTATCCACCGCGAGCGGCAGCTGTTCGGCCCGGTTCCGGTGCGAAGTCACCAGCCACCGGCCGCGATCCACAGCTCGTCTGCAGGGTACACGACCTTTGAACCGCTCAACCATGACAGGCCGCCGAATTGCTAGGCCTCTGTTAACAACACCGCACTATTGACGGAGTTATATTAATGATATCGATTATTATTATCGAAGAAAAAAAACATTTTACCAAATCCGATTTCAGTGGTCTCCAAACTACGTTTGTCAGCTTGTGCTTTGGAAATCGCAATTATTTGTTGAAATACCAAATCATACTTTGATATAAAAAAAACCTTTTATGTGGGTTATTAATGATAGTAAAAAATATTGTTTCTCAATCGAAGTATTATATTAAGAATTTTTAGATTCTTAGAGGAAAAGCAAAATGCAAAGAATTCTTTTGATATGAAAAGGAAAAAAGTATGTTGTAATGTTAGTTGAATGATATTTGTTGAAAACCCCTTTGAAGAATGACTCATTAGCAAGATCGTCAATGAAAATTATCACAGGCAATTGTGTTAATTATTACAAGATTAATATTGCTAAATTTGTTTTAGCTATAATTTACTGCTTGCCTTGGGTTAAGTGTTTTCCTGCAATTAATAACTTTATTATATATACGATGGTAGTGTTTATTATACGTCAGTTATGTTGCATCCGTGTGATAGAATGCCTGAAGATGCCGAAAGTCGAAACCCGTGTCGTTAGTGACAAAACATCTGGAATCGTACAAAGTTGTAACAATTCAAATTTGATATTGAAATTCCATCAAGCACCTTCAGTCGATGTCATAGATTAAAGAATTCTTTATTTATTTTAATAGAAGCGAGAGTGATAAAGACTTAATAAGATTTCAAAGGTGTGCTAATACAACTGAGTATTTTCCCTGTATAAATGTTTTTATTAATGCAAACGATATATGTTGGGAAACATTGGGAGATGTGTGCAGTGATGGCGCCAAAATACAAAAACATTAAAATATTACTCTTTTGACTGTCTTAATTAATTTTCTTATGGTTTCTACAGTTTACAGCATTTATCGTCCATGCCTACGAACTTTCTCCAAAGGACTGTCTGTATGATTTTTCTCAGGAGGATTGCGACCATTATTTTCTATAATTATGATATTTAAAAATGAAAAACTCGAAAACTTTATATGACTTACGGTTTTAATGTATATATGATAATTGTACCTGATTTAACGATTTGATTTTTTTGAGATATACTTAGTTATAGAAACGTGATATATTATATCTGTAAATTATAAAATAATCTGCAATTTAAAAGAATTATCATTCCCTTTGAATGATTCAATGATTACGTGGCTGTAAGTAAACGGCGAATAAATTGATTAATTATGGATACTCTACGTATTTGCAATTACTTAACAGATGACCGTTGTCTTTTAACAACAAAGCCAAAGAATGGAATGCGACTCTAAAAGATTTTCCCACAGAATAACAGTTACGGGTCGCATTGTGATCGCCCATAGATAAAAGATTTATTTAATATTTTTCGCTAATGAGCGAAAACTTCGCAATAGTGCAAATATGGTGGACCTTCATGTGACCTAATGATGAAACGATGATTAAAATTTTGATGATAGTCAGTAATTACATTAAGATGTCATTTTTTATTTATGTACCTACAATGAAAATCATTATATTTTGACAGTCTACATAAGAAATATCGTAAAGAGTAAATAAAGGTTGTAACTTCAATATATATTTTGTAAAATCTGGGTTTTAAAGAAAATTCGTCGATAGTATTTTTGCAGCGGCATATAGTAATTCGATGCAATGATAACAAGAAATCGTGTTATAATGGAGTACTACCAAGTAAATGCCAATTCAATTGATAAATTTAATTGTTAATAGTGTAATATAATGCCTTTCCATCAAGAAGTGACAGTTAACACCTTAAAAGTGATAAATAAGTGTTAATAGTATTGATATAGATTAGATTATACATCGATTATTTTTTGGGAGTGGTATGCCAAAACTTTTGCGGAAGTGTACTCAAAAAATTTGTAATGTTTCATATCGATCAGATGAATGGTGAAGTCATGCATAAAAGACAAACAGACTCATTAATAACATTAACAACTAAACTCATTATAACAGTACATATGTAACATCGGTCTCTTGTTTTAAAAGGAATTAAATCGTGTCTTAAAAAAAATGCATGACAAAAATTTTCATGCCTCGGCCTCCTAAATTGGAAAAAAATAATCTACACCTCATTTGAACAAAAAAAAAAAAAATGAAATTTTGCGCCCCCAGTTTGGGAAGCACTGTGTTAAACGATAAATATAATATAAAAAATTTACTGTCAGTATATTACTGAGGGCAATTGAAAGAAAATTTCAGTTGATCAAACAAATTGATTTTAAAACAAGACGTGTCAGCTATTTAAATTTAAAAAAAAAGTGTAAGAAACATGTGTTATGTTATTGTTATTATGAAATAATTTACAACTTAGACCAAATGTTATCAAACCTGCAATAAAATTTATTAGGTATCAACCAGTTTTATAAAAATGGACATGTATGCATTTCATTGTATACGCCACGCTGTGTGCGATTGCATTATATTTTTCAAAATAACTAACCGAAAAAATCTTAGAAAAAAATATAAGGAACGTTGCTATTTAAGTCGAGAAAACACTTACAAGGCATAAATAGTGTATGATTGGATGGTATAAAAATAATATTTTGAATTATTCTAATAGAAAAAAAGATATTATAATTTATGTATTATGGGTATAAACTGCAGTGGCGAAATAAGAAGAAAACTGACGTGACGTTAGAGCTCGAAAATATGAATATTATGATGCAAATAGACTGTCATTCTGGAAATATCTACAACAGAAAACATTTCAATTTATTGTGTAACAAAAACAAGTATTACGAAAAGGAAAATTTTAAATTTGGAAGATTCAAAATGTGACTAAGAACACATTCTTAGAGTTTTGAGGAATTCGTTACTATTTCTAAGAAAAGGCGGATTCGCCTCGGAATTCGCAGTCTACGAAACATTTTCATGTATGAACGTGTCTCCCGCATTCCGATCGCAATGAAGTGAGAGCTGTGTATGCAAGTTGAATGAATACAGTGAGTATTTTACGTAGGCAAGTATGAAATTGGTGTGAATGTGGTTGCCGGCTGTATGGATGTATTTGTATTGATTTGTGATGGTGTGATGTCCAGATTTTGCCCGAATGCCACGCACGCTTAATAATGCGCAAGGACGTTCCTTATAAGGAGTACCAATGCAACTTCCATTCACTGGACGTTTGACACTTATGCACCTGCACAATCATGCATTACACTTTATTTCATTACATTATACAACAAAATATAAATAATTATAAATATTTTACCGCGCATTTTGGTTTATAACCTTTTGCATTATTCAAGTCTTATGATTTAAATTCGAATCTATTACATTCCAGCGACAAAAAAATTTGGTAATAACATTTTGTAACGCATAAAATTTGAATTGATTAACATACTGGTTGTGCAAAGAATTCTTAAAGAAAAGATTGAATTTTTGATCCATATCCAACGTGAATATTGTTACTAATTCTTAAACTGTAAATAACAAAATAAATTATGTGTTCTTTATTTATCTTAAAAGACGACGACGTTAAGTTTAACGAGTACAATAATAGTAGATTGTTATTAAAATATTAATTATTTTTTTTAGGGAAGGAAATCTCATGTGAAATAATTTCAATGGCAAAAAGTTTCAAATGTTTATTTAACCGGTAATTGATTTGTGTTGAGATATTTATTGATTTCAATTATCTATAAATTTTCAATCATTTACTATTATTTTTCGTTTGAGTTTATCAATTGTCGTTTTATCGCTATGCCATCACAAAAGCGTGTGGTAAATGAAACATAAATCTGTTTCGTACGACTGCTGGTTTCAGCGTGTTGATGCGTCAGTACCTCTTAGGAGCAGGTAAATTAAATGTTTATTTGCAAAACTTATTAGAGATCAAGTACACTTGTGTGGGTGACACAGTACCTTTCATTGCAGTGCCGCATACATAGGAATATTCAATTGTACATACTACAATATAGTTTTGTGATGCCATAATGAAATTATGATAGTAAATTTTACGTTTGTCAAATATTAAAATGTGTGATTTTTGACTGAAAAACATAGGAAACGATACATGTGCAAGCTTGTTACTTTTATGCGAGATTGATTTATGTGGTCCTTACGGTTATGCTTTGGGTTTCTGTTGAACGAAACTTGAACGAAAAAAAAACTGTCATTTTTTTATCTCTTTTTGTCTCATATCTAAGCGTAAACGTAAGAAAGTTTTACTAGTTAAACTTATCTTTGAAACGCTACTCGCTTAGAAATAAGACACTGGAATACTAATTTACATCCAAATACTTCTTAAACATATACTATTAAAAATTTTCATTATTTTTCATATACGTCGAATATGGATTGATTTATCAGTAGACCAAGCTTTAAAGGTAATACACATAAATGAATGCTATTACGAATTAAATGGCACTATATTCAATTGAAGAACTTTACAATTATTAAATAATAAAGATATTAAAAACGGAATTGGTATCAGTTCTTTTATAAATATGGGAGATATATATTTCTTAGGTATTATACAAACTTACTATAATATTACGCATTCATTTTGGATAATTAAATATGCGTGGACGCTATTCAAATACTATAATAAAAACTTTGAAAGATTTAAAGAAGGGCTGAACGTTGATCTAATTTCAAATCTCGTTTTGTCAAAGAACAAGATGATACTTGAAAAGAACGTAAGGGATCATAATGGTGAATTTTTTTATTATTTACTATTCAGACAAAATTTTATCTATCCTAAAGTTTTCATATGTGAAAAATATAAAATAAATACAATCGGGCCTTGTACAACACCGTAATATCAATTGTGACATATTTTATACACTACGCTTTATATAATATAACACGGTTTAAGGAAAAAATAATTAGCATGTTCGATTTGTTCGTCCATGGGACGTGCCATGACAAATCTTACATTTTTTTTTATTTTGTAACCTTATAAGGAAATACGTTATAGGTTGTGATTTTTTAAGGCTAAAACCACAAACAATCCAGAGTCCTCCGTTGATAACTCACAACCAATCTCGAAAATAAGTAAAACATATAGAATTCTCAGTGATAGCGATGATGGATAAAGGGTATATTATTAAATTATTATATCATTAAATTAACGCTTCTTTCAATAAATATGTAACTGTATATTTTTTATATCCACTGAAGGTGCTTGATAAAATTTCAATATCAATTTTGAAATGTCGAAACTTTGTACTATTCCACATGTTTGTCACTAACGACCCGGGTTTTGCCTTTCGGCATCTTCAGGAATTCTATCACACAGACGCAATAGAACTTTGTCAATTTCAACAATTCAAAAATGTATATTTGTTCACTGACAAAATAAATATTTATTTTTTATAAAATTTATTCGATATTTTTTTTGAAACGCAAACCCTAATTTTGTATGAATTTCAAACCTTGTATGACACAGATTTTTTTTATTACACGACGTTTTTGTATAACCATATAACCGTGTTATACGAGGTCCGAGTGTACTCTTAATAAGAACAGTTGTACTATAAATACCATACCGATTAACATACATGTAACACGTTGTATGCCCGTCACAATAAGCCAACAATCAGCTGTTTACTGATTACCGATGAGCAATAAAAGTAAAATGAAATTGTAACTCCGCTTTAAAAAATTGTTGCCATTGTTTTTTCAGCCTATATCCTGCTATTCGTTTAACATAGACGCCGTGGGCACAACGGAAGTTCAGCAGCTAAAAAAGAAGAAATCTGGTCGCATTTTTAATCGAATCGCCGGCCGGTTGACACACAGACAAGATATCCGGTCGGACCTCTGATTAAAGCCTACCACATAACCGTTAAGGCACTCGTACACGATAAGTTATTTCGCCCTATTTATTTTTATGCGTGTCATAAGTACTTCTTAAATCAAGACATTTTATCGACTATTAAATGAAAAAATATATAGTTTTGATCTTAAAAAAAACTCGTAAAAGAAATGGTCTACAGTCACGACATAATTAAATAAGAAATTTAACTAAATTATTGCAAATTATGATTCGGTACCTGATAAAATATCTCATATTAAATTTATTTAATACGCCAAAGAAAAAAATTTATGGTTAAAATATATTAGTCGAAGATATTGCTTGCACTAAAAACAAAATATTGATACTATTGGCTTTGTACAACTTCATTATAATAATAACTAGATACGACGGGAATTTTTGTTTTACACGAGTTAAAGTTGAGAACACTTTTTTTGCAGAAATAATTATTTATCATTGAATAGCTGAATTTATTAATTTATTCAACTAATTTGATTGAGAATTAGCTTGACATGCAAGAATTAAAATGAGTCATATTTTCCATATGAAATACAAGATACAA
Source organism: Himalopsyche japonica (assembly GCA_028555115.1). Lineage (NCBI taxonomy): Eukaryota > Metazoa > Arthropoda > Insecta > Trichoptera > Rhyacophilidae > Himalopsyche > Himalopsyche japonica. Next base: position 553,459 of record JAHFWJ010000700.1, on the reverse strand, counting down.
CGTTTCTGGGGAAAATATAACTATTTTTTAAATAAAAAATAGAACTACACTACTAACTGAATAAAAAATAAAATTGAAGTTTCAACATGATTAAGCAGTTCATTATTCAGAAAACACATCGAGCCGCAATACTATCGAAGATTGTGTAAACTGTATTAATCAACAGGATAACAATTAGTCACATTAGTATTTCTGACGATGGTTATAACGAAATAGCTATCAACGATCATGTACAATTTTCACAGAAATAATTGTTTTGCTTATCATGAAATACAAAATAGTTTTACCAAGTAAACGCCAATTTAATCAATCCCATTAATCTACAAAAACCAGCGTTGCAAAATTGATGCAAGTACTGTCATAAATGATGTACGATGTATTAGTATAATTTAATTATATTTTTTAATCGTGTATAGTCGCCTTTAGGTAAATTTTCTAACTATTCAGTGATGACTCACTGACTCACCTAGTCTATGCCTAGCAGTTAATATCTTTTTATTCATCTAATTGTCATTCTCAACACCACGTGCAGGTAAGGTTCTCATAGAAATAATTATAAATAAAAGAATCATAAATGATACAACCGCTGCGTAAACGGTAAACCATACAGAAATATGGTACGACGAATATTATCAATAGACAACAAAGGGATATTAGAGTTCTGCTACTACATTTTTATGACATATCTATCAATTTCTAAATTCAAAAAATACAGTCATATGCTTGTTCACATATCATATTTGACAATAAACAACTGTCTGGTCTGATTGGTTCTAATATGGAGGTATATAAAAATATTTGATATAATTTTGAACGCGTTTTTATTATGGTACAGTTATGAATTAATATCGAAGGGATCGAAATAATAAATATTCATTGTGGAATCAATTTTAGATTTGCACAGTGTCTATGCTAGTTTCAAATGTACTAGACATATGTATCTGTCTTTTTATAAACGTCTTTCTTAATACTTTACTCGGCGTTGCACCAACTATAGTCCATTGTAAAATTATCTTTTATTATAGCAGCACTTATACCTTTAAATGGATTGTATCATAAGCAATTTATCAGTGACGGTTAAATATTTTAATTCATCTTACTAAAATTTTGATGCTCTGTGAAATTTAGATATTTTGCAGCTGTAGTATAGTAAAAAGTAATGTTCATGAACCATATATATTTACTGTTATTATTAAAACGCAAAAAGTTATTAGTAATAAGTTAATATGCTAAATATTCTATTAAAATTTATTTAATAATTATGTGAATTTCAACAACAAGCAGGCGTAAATATTGGAACAATACTATAACATTATACAATAGTTCTGACGATAGAGTGAACCGAAGTAGCTATCAACTATATCTTTAAAAAAATTGTAGAACTAAAATGCATCGTTATTTTTTCACCGTGTTATATTGGAGTTCTACCAAGTAAATGCCAATTCAATCAATATATAGTTACAATATATTGTTTGTATCATGACAAAATATCTACTCGCTTACTGTATGACGTTGTAAAGTTATAAAATCTCATGTGGTTAATTGCCATATCATCGATTTAATTTGTCAACTGAAAAATGTTTTTTGTCTATGATAGTTATCGTACAAAAATTGTCTGGAAAAGTAACGGATAAATCAACGTACGTTCCACGCTTTTCTGACAGGTTTATCTATGGCGAGCATTATCCGGCAATTGTTTATAATAAAGTTCCGCGCATAAACAGTGCAAAGCCCACATAAAATAAAATTTCATTCAATAAAATTTAATGACAACCGTTTATGAAAATGCGGCCTGACCAGTTTACTCATTGTTTCTATTCCGCCATTTTGCGCGTATCCTTGGACGCCCACAAAAAATGGCATATATCCATACCGCGAAATTCGAATTGAATACAATCAAAATTTTAAATTTCGAATCTAATCTCAGTGAACAATACACAACTGTTTTATTTATGCGCGTATCTTTTTGAATTTCGATTCATAACAAACACGAATACGCACGGATATGGACAGTCCATTTTTGGTCTTCCTTAAGATATTCAGTAAAGGACATTGACATTTCTTCGAGTGTGGTTCACATGATTGGTTATCGGTCGCCATCATCATTTTGTAAACTTAAATTACATACAATACAATAATCACGCTAAACATTAAAACATCAAATAAATTTAAAAATACTTCCCGATAATTTGCATACGAAACAAAGTGACAGATAAATTATTGTACGAGCGACTAAAGTATTCTTAACAAAGAAGCATAATAAACAGTGAGAATTAATTGGCATGTGATATTGGTAATAAATAAAGTTTTTTAGCTGCTAACAGATATATCCAGCTGTTTTTTGTGCTGTTATTTTATAGATTTAGTTAATTATTATTTGGTCACATCCGTTGCTAAGTCGAAATAATTATATTCTTTATTTTAACGAAAATCGTTTTTTAACAAATCGAGTAATAATATATTATTTATACACATATATAAGACAATAAAAAAAAGAACAACATATACAATAATTTCAGTGGTTTTTTGGAAATTGGGTTTTTGATTGACGGCAAAATTTTACATTACATTTATTGTTTCAAAGTGACATTTGATCAGTTGTATTCGTGTGATAGAATGCCTTAAGATTCTAAAGGGCGAAATTCGGGTCGTTAGAGACATAACATGTGGAATCGTACAAAGTTTCAAGAAATCACATATCATCGATTGAACTGGCATTTACTTGGTAGAACTCCATTATAATACGGTGAAAAAATAGCAACGTATTTTAGTTCTACAAAAATTTAAAACATATATAATTGATAGCTATTTCGGCTTACGTCTTCATCAGAACTATGCTTAAACGTACATATGTCTCTTCGCGAAGCTATGGTGTTAAAACTGAAGACAAGATGTATTGTGCACCTTTTCTACACATCTATATATAGATAAGTAAATCTACGTTTAAACATAGTTCTGATGAAGGCGTAAGCCGAAGTAGCTATCAACTTTGTATGTTATAAATTTTGTAAAACTAAAATACATCGCTATTTTCACCGTGTTAAATCACATATCATATCATTCCAATCGCCAGTATGTACCATTGAAGTGAATAGAAAAATAAAATTTCTCTATAATATCAATCGTAAAATTTGGCGTAGCAAAGATAGACAAATACAATACCGACACTGAATCATTGAAACAAAACAATACGTCATTCATCTTTAGTACGATGGTTTGAATGAGTGGTTTTCATTCATACAAAATTTACAATATATAAATATTTAAAAGTTCTTATACGAAATTGGTGAATGAATTTAGTTATGTGGATGGAAAATAAGTATTTTATTCTACGCACGAACTTCCTACCATTGTAAAACGATTGTACCTCCGCCATGCAGTATGTCCAGTCAAAATAAATTAAATTTATATGAATGAATGTTTTCAACGGATACTTTAGTAAAGTTGTCTAACATGATAAATAATTATTCTACGTTATTTTAAAGAATTAACGGTATATCTAATTTGAAGAAAGATTGATATGTGTACTATTTTATCTGTAGTAAACGTTAGATTCCTACTTTACGGAGGACACGATCATTATATTGTACAATAGTCAATGGATATTTTGATAAAATAGGGTGATCAAATTGATCAAAATGATAAAATTGTAAATTGCAGTTTATTATGAATTGCCAAGTGTAAGTTTCACGAGGTTAGTATTGTTGAAAAATACCTCAGAGGTATACTATTATATAAAAAGATAATGCTCAAAAAAGCAGTGAGGGTTTTTTCTATTTACATTTTTCGTTCAATCAATGATTTTTATTGAAGGCGTCAATGAAGATGGAAAAGTTTTGTATGATTTGCTTTAACGAATTAAAAGCTTAAAATGTATTGTATGGTAACAAAATCAATGGCGTAGTCTTGTCGTTGACATCGTGCTATTGAATTCATGAGTGTTTTATAACAATGTTTAGAGTATAACTTTGGTTAAATTAATAAAAAAATATGTATTATTTTACGAGTGCTACTATACGGATTATAAACCACTAAGCCTTGTTTTTATTTCGAACATACTACGAATTTGTCGAAAAGCTATTACAAATGGATCTAACGTCAAACATGGCGTGTTATAATTTCAAGCTTAAAAATATGTTTGTTTTGTCAAATTTATCAAGATAGACTGTACAAACATCCAGTGGCGGTCTTTCCGGAGGGGATACGAGCGGAAAGAACCCCGGATGGTCTACGGTCGTCGGAAGTTCCTCATATTCTCGGAATCTCTTCGTCATAATTTGTTTTTTTTCTGCCACCACTTCATCTCTCTCCATTCAGGATGTCCCGGTAACCTCTATGCGTCTGACTATGATTCACGCATACAAATGTTTGGAATATTTTTTACGATAATTAATTTCATTCACAGCGCTGACTTTGTATCCGACATACAAATCTATATTACTCAAAGCATTAAGTCAATTGTACATTATTTGTAAACATGCCGACTGCTTGCTAGCCATTTTCAACCGTGTCTGCTCCCAATATCGTCACCAAAATAATTTCACCCACAACAAATGAAAAAAAAGTTTTGCTGTCATATAAATATATATAACATAAGTACGTCACTGAATTCGTTGTGAGTGTTTTTGATATGAAATTCTAATGTTGCATTTTAACAGAAAATGTTTTACGAGAACAAGTTGTTCTTCAGTCACTCAGCTGTAAGTTAAATAAAATAACAGTAAAACTTGGAACAACAAATAAGAGTTCCACAGACATAGTAATGGCGCGATGTAAAGAAATGATTTATATGTATGTATAATATTGTATTTTATAAATTTATTTATGTTGTTTTTTTTTAATTAAGCATGAAAAATAGCGATACTGTTAAGTTATTCGTTTCCATTTTTATTACCGATTGAAAATTGCAATTCTGTTTTCAAATTGGGCGGGAAACAGCAATCAATCTATCGCACAGGTGGGCCTAACACGTTGCGCAAACTAAATTATTGGTTATGTCAAGCATTGTTGCAAACAACAAATTGTGAAAATCTCTTTCAATTAGGCGATCAACTGTAGAATATGATTATTTTGATTATTCGAATTTCAAAAAGGAATCATTGTAAACTGGCAATACTTCAACGTTCAAATAATGGAACGTTATAAAATGAAAAGACCACATTATGGGTACTATTATTTATGAAAGAAATCTTTGATGAACAATAAGAAAATTTTCGTCTATGACATAATGACAATGATTATTATTGTCTTTGGTGACTAATGATACAGTATTTGAATTCTAATGATTGAAATATACACGACATGGAAACAATGACAAAATGATCGTGTATACACATTGGAAATTTCGTGTTTGTCTTTAGATTTCTTTTTTACTATTGTATACGATGACGTCATGATTGTTACATATTTAAATTCATGTATATAGTAGCGTGAGATTCGAAAGACGAGAATATGGATTCTTTATAGCCAGTGCTGAAATAATCGATCGAATTACCAGTTCCTACCAGAGGTGGATGAGTGAACGGGCTTTATTATTTTGAAGATTTTTTTTAGAAATGGTCCTTGAAAAACACTTTTAGATTGTATACAGTTTGCGAATCACGAAAGCAACGTACATATAATTTGAGATTGTGTGTAAATAGCATCGGAAAATTGCAAATGTGATTTAATTTATGATGTCTGAAGGTGCTTGATGGAATTTCAATATGAAATTTGAATTGTTACCACTTTGTACGATTCCACATGTTTTGTCACTAACGACCCGGGTTTCGCCTTTCGGCATCTTCGGGCATTCTTTCACACGGATGCACTTAGTTTTTTTGCATCCGTGTGATAGAATGTTAGTGACAAAACATGTGGAATCGTACAAAGTTGTAACAACTCAAATTCAAATGTGATTTAGTTCAGTTGAGTAATGTGTACAAAAAATATCATGCTTGCAAGAATTTTGATATACATTAATAAGAATCTGTAAAATATTTATTATTCTGCACGCACAAGGCATGTAAAATAAATAAGATGTGTTATTCTTCTTCAACCAATTGTGTGGCATTACTATAATTTGCAGTCAACAATTCATTTCGATTTCAGCACATTTATAAATTTATTTTCATATCATTCTTAAGTGTTATCCGAAATAGCATTATAGTTCTCATTAATGATGACTCTTTGCACTAAAAATGTAGCATCTATTTTTTGATATTATTTTATTTAATCTTTTATTAATCTTTGGCTTTGTAGCGAGCACAAGTAAATTAGTCCCGATTATTCTTTAAAATATTCAACTGAGATCCATCTTTCTAAGCATATTATTCAACCAAATGAGCAAAAACCTCAGGCTTTATAGCCGAATAGGAAGAGGAGAATAGGGCAGTAGATAAATGAGTGTCATAAATTTCTAATGATCCAATTGTGCTATATTTCTCAAGGGATTAAACTTACGATATCTTAGCATTTTTGTATTCTAGCGAAATGCTACATCTGCAGTGGATGAATGTAGATATGTTGTAAGTCGAGTAAAGGGTGCCAGCTAAATTTAATGACGCATCAATTTATGTGTGCATAACGGAAATTCCATGCAGAATTCTTGAATATTAATTTCGATACCCGCCTGCAAGCCATCAATTCGACAATACAATAGTGTTGTGAAAGTATATTTTCAATAAAACATTGGTACATTCTTATTATTTCCGCAGTTATTCAATTAGAAATGCACAGCGATAAACGTTCGCCGTTCACTGAGGCCGGTCCGTGGATCGATGACCGCCGCGCCACTGCCTCGATAGACCCGACTCCCGGCCAAATGATGCAAATTTCATTTGGTAACAATTAAAACTCCGAGAGAAAGTGGATCTTTGTTGTGGGCGACGCGGCGGACCAGTTTAGCACTGTACACTGTCGTGTAATTTTTACGTAAGTGTCATAATACTGACAAGTTAAACATACTTAGCGTATCTGCATGTCGAGAAAGTATGAGAAAATTATATATTAACACGCCATCTCTCTTTCTGAACAAATTGTCGATTTCGATACGATTCTTCACAAATACACATTACATGTAATATCAAATATGACTAAGAATATGCCATAAAAATATTTTGTATAAACAAAATTAGATTTGTTAATTTATGATATTGACTGAAGGTGCTTGATGAAATTTCAATATCTAATTCAAATTGTTAAAATTTTGTACAATTCCATATGTTTAGTCACTAACGACTCATTAGTTCTTTTGCACCCGTACTGCTTGCCTTGGGATGTGTGTTTTTCTGTAATTAATAACTTTGGTATATAGACGTTGCTAACTGTTTATTGTACGTCAGTTCCGTTGCATAAGTATGATAGAATAACTGAAGAAGCTGAAAGACGAAACCCGTGTCGTTACTGACAAAACATGTGGAATCATACAAAGTTTTAACAAATTAAATAAGATTTGTCAAGCTTAAGCTCCATTTTTTTAAAAGAATGATTAGGACCGCACCGGTTTCCCTCATCGTGTGCATTATCAGTTGATGACAAGGAATTATGATTAATATTATTTGAACTAATTTGATTATAAGATAAATGATTTTTTAAATAAGTGAATATATTAAAATTTCAATTTTTGAAACTTTCTACATTTCCACAAGCTTTCTCACTCACGAACTGGTTTTCGTCTTATAACATCGTCACGATTTGGCGACCGAATTACTGTATCATTATTTTAAGATGCAATATATCATTAAAAAAACACTCTTTAAAACGTCAACACTTCTACAATTTCTTAGAGTTTGATTCACGAGTTTTCACGATTTTTTTCTATCTAACAGACAAATTAGTGAAATCGTGAAAAGAGAATAATGTAATCCCGGTAGAGAAATATAATGTTTTAAAAGTCGCACTTAAGTCGAATATTTCTGGTTCGAGTCTAAATCACTCAATAAAAATTTGTCGCTATCAGTTTTCATAAGTGATAACAGTATAAAATAGTCGTGATAATAGTTGTTAAAACAGTAAACTTCATATATGCTAAATATTTAGTTAGGTTGGTACAAACACTTGGTTCAAAGAGTAAAAAATTATGTGAATGATGATTTAATATTACGCGATCAATATATTGTGAAATATCGATAAGGAAAACTTTATTCCGTGGGATGATAATTATAATTGTAGTTTCCCCATATCGTTTTCATATATTTTACAGCCGGTGGTCTCAGTTTTGCAAGTATCGCAATTTATCCTTTAAATATATATTTGCCAACGTTTATTGTTACCGTGCTTGTTCCTCTAAAACCGCAGTCTCATAAACGCCTCCCTCTGAAAAAGTCAAATTTATTAATTTAACGTTTTGATTTCGCTGAATTTGTTTAATAACTACAAAGTGGCCGAGTCTGTCGGCACACGAAAGGTGGTGCTTCCATAAAATTGTAGAAACTAACAAGGCAAATAAACGAAAAAAAAAATGATATTATTTATTTTCGATATAATGATAAACGATGCAATAACCTTGTCTGATCAATTTGTAAAAACCACCTCATAAAAAGACGCCGAATAATAATTATAATGACCGTCGTAAAAATGACGACTTAACAAGCAGAAAACTAATAACTATTTCGGCCTAAGCATATTGGACTATATCAGAGATTTTAAACCTTTGGCATTTGATATCGTGTAATAATTATGATAAAATAACTGAGTTTTTTGCTCTACTTATTTAAAGAGCTAAATATTTTGATATAATAAGCTTTGATTAACTTTATTTCAATGACGGCGCAAGCCGGAAAATCTACATATAAAAACCATATACCGGTTTCGCTCATCGCGAGCATTATCAACTGATGCTGAATGAACTGAATGCTCGCGATGAGCGAAACCGGTCCTGATCAAAAAATATATTGTGGAAATAAGTACTAAAAAAATGTGTTTTTATTATTTAAAATATAATGCCTTTCCATCAAGAAGTGACAGTTAACACCTTAAAAAAGGTTTACTTTATCTGATTCTGAAAACGCGGTGTAAGGGAAAGTTATTAGCTAAAAACTATTGGGTATTTATTGAGCCGATCCCGAAATATTGGTGTATTGTTCAGTATCATTATTTGTTTTAAGGAACCACAATATAAAAACGAGTTTGGTGTATTTATTAAAAATTGTTATCAGTTATATGAGATGCCAATCTTGATGACAGAGAAGATATATAGCTCAGAGATGTTAAAATATTAATATTCATCTTTTTATTTTTTCAATTCTTTCTGCCTTGAGGTGAGTAAAAAGTATGCACAGTTTCTAATAATTTAAATTACTGTATAAATATAATAAATATTAGGCTAAGATTCTACGTATCTGTTTCTTATACATTCACTTATCAACAATTCAAATTTGATATTGAAATTTCAGATCTTCAATCGATATCATAAATTAATTTAAATTTCTTAATATACGCCGGATTTATATAAATAAATTTAAGCAGTGTTAATAAATGTACAAATTTGTATGTTATTATCTTTCCATTATATATGTTCTAAATAAATTACACTGCACCGGAGAGAGAATTTTTTTGGTGCACAGTAAGGGAAAGGTTAAGGATGGATTGTTAACGATATAGTCGTAGAATTATTGCTCCATTGGAATCAGCTGCCATCTATATATTGCAATTCAAATGATTAAAAATTAATATCACGAGACTATTGGTACGCCGTAGAGTTAGTTTTCTAGTTCACAATCCCCGAACTAGATCTTGCCTTTGCGGTCATGTGAACAATTTTATAGGCGGCGGCTTACGTCAAAAAGAAATCCCACCCAAAGACAAAATTGTTGCCAGTTGCCATTATAATGTTTGATTTAAATTGGGCGGCGTGCAGTTGCGTCAACTGAGGGTTGTAGCAGAGCCTTATGATTTTTTTTCCACAGGGGGGTGAGAAAATAAATGAGGCTTATTTCTGACCAATTAATTATCACAAATATTGTTTAATTGTTGCGAAGCATACATTTATTGATACATAAAAAAGACCCCTTTATATAAGAAGTTTATTAAAAAGTTCTAATCTTTCGGAAAGTGTCAGGTAAGTACGAAGCTAAGAAAACACTAGTAACTAATTGCTCTCACTTAATAGGTCTAATTTTTAAAATATAATATAATAAAAGGTGGGTCGAAATGAAAACAAAATACACAAAACTAGACACCGATGTATTTTGATAAAGAAACTTGAATGAATTAAAAAATCAATGCGTGAAATATTCCACTTGATTCTAAGAACCTTCCGTGAAATTGAGTATAACGATAACAAGTGAAAAATCATTTCCCACTCCATTACGTGAAAAATATAGTTTATTTTATCGACTAAGGGTGTTTGATGAAATTTAAATATTAATTTTAAATTGTTGAAACTTAGCACAGTTCCACTCGTAGATTCTGCCAATTCTATTGCGTCCATGTACCTGAAGATGCCGAAATACGAAACCCGGGTCGTGAGTGACAAAACGTATTGTAATATAATTAGTTTCAACATATCGAATTTGTGATATAGACTGAAGGTGCTTGATGGAATTTCAATATCAAATTTGATTAAATATATGCTTTTGTTAGTGATATTTATGGATTGATTGAATTGGCGTTTTCTTCGTAGAACTCCATTGTAACACGGTGAAAAAATAGCAATGTATTTTAGTTCTATAACTTTTTTTGTAATTGATATAGTTGATAGCTATTTCGGCACACGCCATCGTCAGAACTATCTTGACTGATTCAGTTGAAAATTAGTGTTACAGATAAAAACTCATTCGGTGAACTAAGCCGATCCCAAGGTATTTAAAACTATATATTATAAAGCCGAAATAGCTATCAACTATATGTTATAAAAAAAATGTAGAACTAAAATACATTGCTATTTTTTCACCGTGTATTTCAGGACTTCAAATCAAAATATGATTTATGTTATTTTTTAAGCATAATTCTTACAGTCGCAATATACTTAGCAGGGGAATATTTTCTTATTTGCTGCCTATTTCTTTTGGATAGCTTGTCAGCTGATTAACAATCAGCGTGGACGACGTAAAGAAACGGCTCGTGATTTTGTGTTGCGGGGATGATTTTATCAGGCGACCCCCAGCCGGGCACGTCATTGCTCGTTAATGGTAGCGAAATGGCGGTCGTCGATCGGTTTGCGAAATAATTTATAGGCGGGAAAGTGAAGTCATTAATTTGACGGTAAATATTGAACGGGGGAAAGGACGCCGAGACACCAGAGGTGGTCTCCACAATAAATCATTAATTCAATGAGGATAATGTGTTTATTTTGCCCACATTTACGTTACTACAACAGTAAAAAAAATCACGCTGATAGAGCATTGCAAATTGCTTGCGGGGACATCGAATCACCTTTTTAGATATATTTGTTCGTAGATATCATATTTATGCATAATACAAACTATCTATAATTAGGACAAAATCTTTATGGTAAAAGTGAATAAATAAAAAATAATTATTTGTAAGGAAGTTCCTTACTTGCAGACTAACTGCGGACAATTACTGTTAATTTGTTGAATTCGAAGTTACACGGTAGAACGCAAAAAAATTCAATGCAAGATATTTTCTTATTTTTACGTTACAATTATTACACGCTGAAAAAATAGCAATGTATTTTAGTTCTACATTTTTTTTATATGAGATATAGTTGATAACTATAGTTCCGACGATGGTGTGAGCCGAAATAGCTATCAATTATATCTTATAAAAGAAATGCAGAACTAGAATACATTGTTATTTTTTCACCGTGTTAAAATGGAGTTCTACCAAGTAAATGCCATTTCAATCAATATATTATTATTATTTAAATAAAAGTCAAGATGTAAAGCTGTCTCATCATAATGAGCAATAATCATTAATAAAATTGTTAAGTATTAATTAAATGAAATATCCGTTATTTCAGTTATAAACAATTCCACGTTGTTTTCATTACTGGGTACTTTGATATAAATATTTTTTTAAATATTGTTATGTAAAATATACTAAGCTTAGCTTAGGTACAATCTCGAATAATTTAATTAAATAAATTAGTTATTTATATATTATATTACGTTATTAGCGACGATATCGTTGGACATAATCCCATGCATATGTCATACTAACTTGAATATGAAGTTTACGGATACGATTTTAATTCCGTCGAGTCTCTGAATCAAAAAATGATTTACTTTCAATGATATTTTATATTTTTATTTGCCCGTATTCCACTTTAACCCCAAGTAGTGTTTATAGAACATCAATGGTGTGTTTAAGGTTAACATTTAATACTAGTAAGTGAATCGATCAATCTTATAGCTTTATTTTCATATCTTCTCTACATTACAAATATCGAGATTACACAGTTGATATATGAATTTTTGTTGTAATAATTTGAATATTTGAGAAGGTTTTGGTAAGTTTATTTTAAATTATTATTTAAAATACTAAGTCTGGAAAATCCGGCGGTACACCATGGGAAATCCCACACTCTAAATATTATTATTGAAGTAAAAGCAAATTGTACAGAATTACATGATTGAATCATCCCTTAAATGTCTACCTGAAGGATATCTTTTATATAAGGTGAAATGAAACAAATTTGCCGCTAAAAGCTTATTTTAGTGTAAGGAATCATTATAGGGTAATTGAATTTTAGTCCTGCAATTTACAAGTAACTTTATTTTTGAACCAATTTAAAATAAAAAAATATGTCGTCGAGAAAAAAAAATGCAGGAAAATGTTGTAAAATATTGAGAACTAAAATTGCATTTTATGTAAATTCGAGTTATAAATTGGCTCTTGCTGATAAAATCATAATGAATTAATTAATAGCCAATTAGTGTATATTAAAAGGAAATATATTTATTTTATATACCCGAAAAAATATTTTAAATACAATTATATTCATTTATTGGTTCACTAAATTTAGTCAGATCATTTAATACAAATAAAGGCAGGCAACCGCAATAATTTTGGCGGGAATGTATCGCGTCAAAACCTTAATAAAATAAATACCTACTAAAATGGCGCTAGTTGTCAAATAAAACGACACCGTTCCGAATTGAAACGGCGTCGATTCAAATAATTGAATGAGATTGCAGAAAAGGCAAGTTCAGTTTACAGCTAAAGTGTAATAATTTTGAGAATTACTTTGAATAAAATTATTGTGGTGTTTCCTTTTTATACGTGATAGGTCTACAGTTAAATAAAATAGACCACGGTATTCAAAACCAAATACGAATTTGAATAATTAAAATTTTGTGTTGCTTACAAATTTATCTGGTCCAAAAAGTCGTGGCGTGGCGAGAGCAGATATTTAAGCAGTAGCCCTTTCCTTCCCTCCAATCCCAAATCTTTTTGTAAAAAAAGTATCAAGCAGTTTTCGTTTGAAAAAAATTTCATTAAATCCATAAAGAGGGAATATTATAAACATACATATAAAATACATTTATATATGTTTTGTCAATGACCCACAAGGTTTTGCCTCTCGAAATTGTTAGGCATTCTTTTATAAAGATGTATTAGAATAATACAAAAGTCTAGGAACAAAATAGTAAATCAAATGTAAAAATTCGATAATATTTTTTGATTTCATAATAGAACGTACTTATAAACTAAATAGAAAAAATATTTCATAGACAATTGCAATCTATGTATATGTTTACAGATACGGTTATGTAAATCAAAAACCATTAAAATATAACGATGAAACATTATTATATTACAATTGTTTAGAATATTGATCGATTGAACTTATTTAATAACTGAAGATTGTTTGTATGTCTTCAAAAAAGTATCATGAACGTACAAAGTATGTGCATATTAAAATTTCTGCTGTTGAGAACGAAACAATAATATTACAACAAAAGATTTCTATGACATTACCTCTTTCTGAATCGCCGATCGAAATTTTCCCGCTTCGAAAACCGTGGGATTATTTGGTTTGTTCCTCTTCTTTTCCACGTAAAGCTGCCAGAAACCTCTTTGCTCCGAACGTGTCATGCGGCAGTGTTCGTTTTATTGTTTCTCCAGCGGGCAATAAATAATGTGAGATCCACAATGCCATAAAGAAACAAATTGAGCCATTATACCGAAGGCCGGCGAATTCTCGAAGATCTGAATTTTACAAGTTTTTGCGTTCGAAAATCGAATTTTATCAGTGCCGTAGAAATATTCATCTAGATACAATAATAGCCGTATTAAAAAGATACTATTAAATATATAATATATATAAATATGTCAAATCATATTTTTTTCTGTAATACATTTAGTTGTGTATCATTTCCCTTTACTCAAAATAAATATATTGTAAGTGAGCTTATTCTGAAAGTATTATGATATAAACATAAATTATATAATACAAAGCAACATACGTATTGGGCGTGTTTTAATAATATTATATTTATGATTTTAACAATTAAAATGTAAATATAGCAACGTGGTTAAAGAAAAATGCACGATTAACTGATATAATATTAATGGCATATTGATTCCAGTTCGTTCGGATTAGTTGAAAGTAATTAATTATAATAATAAAAGAAATTAGATCTATATTAGGAAATATTTTTATTTTTACACATAAAGCGTTTTGTATCATTGTGTGGCGTACAAAACATTGTTCTATGAAGTTGCAGAAAGGCTTAAGCGAATTCCATAAAAAATTATAATCGCCAAAGTGGAAAAATGTATTAATTTATTTTATATCTTAAAAGTCATGTTACGTCACTGAAGAAAAGTACGAAAGGTTTTTATGGGATTTTTGAGTTTAGCAGGTAAACGAATACGAATTTCTCTTAATCCTGGAATCTTTGTTTACATTTTTGCGATAAGGCGTGACAGGAGGGTCGGTGATTGGTCATCGTGTGGCGATTTGCATTATTCCAATGAAAAACAAATGAAATTCCACAGAAGGAATTCTGATTAAAAAGAATTCCCTTCGTTCTATTCTATGGCAGCGTTTAGTTGTTCTCATTTTTCTATTAACATTCCGATATTGTTTGTGACGAATCGTCTTGCAATGCGGTTAGAAATCATTTTAAAATAATTATTTTGTATTCAATCACATCCGCCACTATGAATACGTTTAGACATATACCTATATTTGGCGAGGTCTTCGAAGAATACATCACAAATACCTATGTACATATTCATAATACGTTTTTTTATATTGTTCATACTGTGGGGGTACGGTAGCAATTTTTCTTTTGAGAAATAAACTTAATACTATTTATTCAGAATTTAGAATTTATATAAAAAGTTTATGCTAACTTATCTTAAGTGGATAAATCAATGTGCGAAATGAAACGGGTGTTAATTTTTTAATTCACACTTTTCAGGATAATCTATCTAAGATTTGCTTTTTAAAAAATCTTTAATTGAAAATATTATGTTTCAATTTACAATTTGCAAAGCAGCATTTATTTGACCTGCCCATTTTCAAAACAAAACCTTAATTTTAAATTATCTGCATACGTAAGGAATAAAACCGCAATCTATTTGGCTTATAACGGTTGTCTTTTGACTAAAAAGTAGTTTAAATACCTTAAAACGATAAGAAATCCTTCTCTCGTTTTAAAGCACATAAAACTCCTGATCGCTCGTGAAATCGTCTGTGTGTAAAGCTGGTTAAAATTAATGACACCGGCTCCGCGCTGATAGTGAGCTTCAGTGAAATAACAGATTATTCAGTACGGATATTTTGATATTTAAAATTTTAAAACAGTATTTTTTATTCTATTTCGACAAAATATTATCCGATTACGATATGATATGAAAAATGTGTTTTTGTCATATAAAATATTATGACTTTCCACCAAGAAATGACAGTTATCATATGAAAAGTGATGTATTGATTATAATTTATGGACTGTTGAAAGTGCGTTCGAAAGAAAAAAATATACAATTTGAAGCTTTTTGTGGGAAAAGCAAGAAGAGTCTTTATAATATGATAGGCAATCTCTATGAATAAGTCGTAAAATTGTTTTTTCAAAGATGCGAAATATACGTAATATCCTAAATTATCCATTTATATTTGATTATTAAGCATGTCTTAATGAAATCGATCAAAAATGATAACACTGAAGCCATTTTGTATCATAATGCTTAAAACCGTTTAAAATAGTCGAAAAACATGAGCTTTATTATTTTAATTCGACAAAGCCCACCAAAACATTTGATATAATTAGTAAGGAAAAATATACAAAATAAAAAAGCTTCGTTGTCTGAAAATGTTCACACAGATTCGATAACAAAAATATTTGGACTTGTCGATGGGAGAAATAAAGTCAACGGTCATTATTTAAGAGAATAAAAACGAGACAACGAAAACAAAAGGGAGACGATTTTTTATTTTATTATCCAAGTTGTGTTAACTTTGATTGGGGTCGCCCATTAAGCAAACATACCATTGTCTATGACAGGGGTTTGCATCCGAATGAATTTAAAAATATATATACAATAATATGAAAAACCTACAGTAGACATCATCCATAACATTGCTAATTATGTATATGTGTATTTAAAATTTTAGCGCAATTAAATAACGCTGGAAATTATTCACAATATAAATTAATTTAAACTAAAGAGGCGTATTGAAATACGAAATGGTATTACAAATTTGCAAAATGTTTATTTGAAATTGATCGAGAATTCAATGAAAATTTATAAAAAAACTAATTAGTTCAATTGATAAATAAAAAAAACAATTTTATAATACAAATAATCCTACACTTGTTTTCTCTTTGTATTGTAGAAGAAAGTAAGAAATTTTCTATACCTCCATTAATATTAAAAACTTCTACATCCAAATTTTCTTTGAAACTGTTATGATGTTATTTACCTATATTTGTATTTTTTTCCACTACTGTAAGAAGTTACTTCAGTTTGGAATCCCTGCTCTATTATAAGGCGGCGAGACTATTGATGTTGACATTGATTTGGGAAAATATCATGTGATTATTATCTTTGCGTTAAAAAAATCCAGAATCCGCTAAGTGGATAGGCAGGCCGTATCTGATGACGGATTGACGGAGTTTCCTATACTGATTTCTTTGTAATTGATAGCTTCGTATCGTGACGCATTTTAAATTTATACATTTCAATCGAGCAGCGAAGACTAGTTTGTTTTTAGATTAGAAATAAAAATAAAAGAAGTCAAACATGGACCCTAGATTTAATGTGTTAATCAGGGTGAATTAATCGATATCGATTAACATGGGCGGTTTTCTATGGGTTCGGAGATAAACTGAAAGCAATCAAAATAGTAAACGAAACAATTTACACGGACTTGAAAGAATGGTAGATTTACTTAGACAAAGCAAGTATAAAGAATAACTTAAGTATGTTTTCGTTGTCTATAACGCATACGTTGTCTACGAGCAATTAAGTAGAATGGGAGATTTCAGATAATCAAAGCTTTATTTTTTATCTCAATAACAGGTTTAATGACTAATTAATAAAAATGTTTGCCTTTTAATTCATGATGACAATCAAGCAAAGACTTCTATTCGGTTTTTAATGAGTGATGACCAATGATTTAAACAATTTACAAATGCCCAGTTGACATATACAACTTACAATCAGAATGTTATGATGATATATTATATTATTAAGACAAGATGAGATTTTTTTGATTTGACAATTGTTCAGCATGCCAAATGCTATCGTTTTAAGCGTTCATTTTCAATGTTGAACATAACATAAATTTAAAATGAAAATATAGAAAATTTTATGAAAAAAGTTTGAAACTTCTTTTACGAGTGAGACAAGTATGACATCAATTAATATCACATATTTAAACTCCAACAGGGTTCATGTTTTTAAAAACTGGGTGTTTTGTTTTAAATTAATTTGTACTAGTACGGCCACGAGATATATCCATATTTACCGCTGATGTATAAAATGCGGACACAGTAAACTTATAGAGAGAACCACTGCTCTAAAGAGATGATCGAGGAACGATAACTAAAAATAATAACTAACTTTGATTGTATCAAAGAAAAAAAAGATGCATTTATTAGGAAAGCTAAAATATTTAAGTCATCATAAGTATTTAGTTGATAAACAATATTCAGTTTTTTTTAAATATTTTACTTATCTTAGCAATTATGTCTTCGCTCTATATATTTTTTTTGTAGTGGATGAAATATTACCCTAAAAAAGGTTCTTTGTGTTTGATGGGGTGTTTTAGGAAAAAAACACTATGAATTATTAAAACCTGGTGAAACCGTTACTGCAGAGGTTTATTGTGCCCCATTAGAACGTTTAAAAGAGCAATTGCTCAAAAAATGATCGGCTTTAGTCAACAATCAGAGTCGAATTGTTAAAAATGGTAATTTCTTTCCGAACTACCAAATAATAATCAATATGTAATATTAATGTTATAATAATTAGTTTAATGTCAAATAAGTGATTATCAACATTTACTAAAATCAAACAGTTGTGTCAAAAGGTGTGTATTTTAATTTTTGTCATAAATTTTCCTTAACCATCCAGTAAGTGTTAGAAATGATCCGAACGCCGATGGCGCCAAAATTTCCTACTTACTATTTTTATTTGTATGTTTCACGGAGCCTATCTAGATTTAGATAAAGGTGTTTGATGGTGGGTTTTGATAGCGACCACAAAACAAAAATGAGGCGCCGGTTCATAGTACCTAAATAAACGAAAGATCATCAATTTCGGAACATGCACGAAGAAACGGCACAATTTATTATAGGCATGATTACATTTGTAAGAATTCAAAAATCAATAAGCATATAATCAAACTTTCTTAACAAAGATTGAAGGTAAGATATTACTGACAGTCAGTTCGAGTGCATTCGAATATTGAAATGTTTGAAGTTGCCGAAAGGCGAAGTCCGAGTTGGAATTATTTAAATTTTATAATGAAATTTCATCAAGTTCTTTAGACAATATAGTAAATTATAATATAATAAAATAAACTCAATTATAATACGGTGAAAAAAATAAAATAGACTCCATTATAATACGGTGAAAAAATAGCAATGTATTTAAGATCTACAAAGTTTTTAAGATATATAGTTGATAGCTATTTAGGCTTACCCTTCATCAGAACTAGTTTTAATTCTTAATAATTTTGAAGAATTACACTAAAATGTTATTTTTTCACTGTGTTGTCATAAATTATATCTGAAATATATAATTATACAAATATAAATTTAGTAAATATGAAAATTTCAATTGGGGAATGAATTGATAAATGTTAGGTTGAAAACTAAAGGTATGGGAAAGGTTTTTGTAATATCATCATGAGTGCATTTGGCTTGTTCGCGTATGCCTAGTTACCATGTTTACATTTAGTTTGACGTCAAGATATTATGATTGTTGTATTTGTTTCAAAACATCAATTTATGACCGTTGCCGTTTCTGTAGTCAAATATTAAGCTGTCAGTGAGTAACTACTTGTGCGGTCTGTTCTGTGACCGCAGCCAAATAGACTGTGACTGGAGTAAGAAGGACGCGGGGTCGAATCAGATTAACTTTGATAGAGCGATAACTCAGGTCGATTTTATTATTTAAATTTCGATATGAAAGCCCGATACTGTTGTCAAAGCCGAATTTAAAATTGATGTGGCGAAAAATGGCAAACGTTTGAAGATATACAAAAGGGTTAAAATTTATTTATGATTTTTACAATTGATTTTTATGGAACGCCTGTAATAAAAAGTGTTACATAAATAAGGTTTGTACGACACTCAATATACAAGAAAATTATTAAATGTTATTTAATAAACGTTTTTTCCGGGCATGTGACCGAGTTGTTAATGTTTTTGTTCAGTTTCGATACAAACATATCCAAATTATAGTGCAGACTGTTTACTAAATTGGTTTTGACAGTCCTCTGAAGGCATGTATATGATGTCGAAATTTGCTCTTAATTGTCGAACACTAAAAAAGTATAAGATAACATAGATAACCTAAATTGGGGGTTGGTACTTCTTTCATATTACTGGGTATTTAATATTTATATTTTCGCTTAATGTTTCGATATATTTTAAAAATTACAAGTTAAGTTAATACAACATTTAATATTCATTGACCGGACTTATCCGGCTGTCTATCGCTTTCCAGGGATTACAGAGAAAGTATTGTCTTAGCTTATAATCATATGATAAGCTCTTGGTTCGATGGTCAGTTTAATATGTAAATCTGTGACATGTACATAGCGATATCTATGGAAGCGCAAAAAAAATACATCGTTAAAACTGTGAAGACACATCTATATCTTTTTGATAACGCAAAGCCTCGTCGTTAAACATTATTAGTTATTGATTGAATTTGCATTCACTTATTCACAATTCGCTAATCACGCTATAAAGGAATCACATAATATAAATTCAAACTCAGCGCCTAGTGTTTGCATCTTTGTAGTAACGGTCGCAGGATGACGGTTTTGGAACAGTTGGAAATCAATAGACATCAACTATCACAAAGGATTCTTAACGAACAAACTAATATATTGTCTTCTCCATTAATTAACCCTCTCCGCGCGGGAGGGTAGGGTCTGATTTGCTTCCGTAATTAACCATTTCCGTGCCACACGTCAACTTTTTTGTCATAGCCGCCTTTTTAGTTTCATTAAAAAATTTTGAAAAAATTAGTTTTATTGCGAGCAAGAAACAAGCTAGGTCGTTAAAACAGGAGATAAGATGTATTGTGTACCTTTTCTACACCGTTATATATAGATAAGCAAATCTTAATTTAAGCATAGTTCTGACGATGGCGTGAGCCGAAATAGCTATCAACTATATTAAAAAAAAAACTTTGTAGAACTAAAATACATTGCTATTTTTTTCATCGTGTTATTATTAGTTATCATATACAGCTATTTGATTAAGCATTGTGTTTCTTTTTATATTAGCAAAAGGTATAATACATGTTATATAAATCAACTTTTTTAATTAACAAACTTAATAGAGAAAAGAAATTCTCATGGCTTTAAAGAATCAATCATATCGTACGATAATTGGATTGGAAGTCGACATCTCAAAAGCAGATTTGTAGATTACGGTCGATGTGTAAAAAGTAATAAGTCAAAATCGAAAGCTTTCAACCGTTGAGTTTAGGAAGCTTT
Organism: Himalopsyche japonica; assembly: GCA_028555115.1. Classification (NCBI taxonomy): domain Eukaryota; kingdom Metazoa; phylum Arthropoda; class Insecta; order Trichoptera; family Rhyacophilidae; genus Himalopsyche; species Himalopsyche japonica. Next base: position 532,383 of record JAHFWJ010000700.1, on the reverse strand, counting down.
GAGGCAGCCGCGCCGAAGCTCGACGCCCGAGGCGGAAAAATTTATCGCCTCGTTATATTACCAAAATAAAACATACAACCCAATACACGCGAAGGTGTCCAAAAGTATAATTAAGTCGGCATCTCTGTATGAAAGGGCGGTTGAGCCAGAAAGATGGCAGGCTTAAATCGGTTTAGGATTTCGCTGCGGTGTCGAATTGGGAGGTTGAAGTTGTTATATTCCGAAATTAATTATAATGATTGGCAGGTCTTTAAGATTGCTGATGTTTTCCTGAAGGTCGAATAAGGTTTTGTTGTTATGTTTTTTTTCTCAATATAAACATGATTTTGTATTCTAAGAAAACTCATAATATGGTAAGGAACGATTAATATAATAATACGAAATGGTTTTTGTATGAAGGTTTTACTTGACTAGCGTTTGCAAATTATTTGCAGTCGCACAAAAACTTTTTATACGGTGTAAAATTTGTAATGGAATGTTTTGTTTTATTTTAGCGCCGTAGCGCTGTATTAATGCATGTTTTCTAACAAAACAATTGTTACAGCGAATGAGTTTCTCTATGGAAACTTTCACACTGAAAATTATAAACTTCAATACATTTGCGAAATCAAATCATACTTTTAGGGATTCAACTTTAAATGTTTTGATCTTTGAATTAATATTTTATTTCATCTTGTATTTGTAACCCTAAAAATAAACTGCAAGAAATCGTATTTCGTAAACTCTAAATATAATGCAATCTATAAGTTCAATGTTCATTTCTTTTATAAATGGTTTTTCATTTTAGTATAGCATCCACTTGAATACATTGAGATCTTTTTATATACTTGAAAATCGCGTGAAAAGCTCTGTAAAACTTATACCATGATTAATTGCAATTACCAGGTATGTTTTTTTTTATTATTTTTAGATAGGCGCTTTTATTGCTGAAATAACGAAACTTGAAAAATATTTTACCAACTAAGTTACGGTAGAGGCAGGGTGTCATACAAAACAAATAGAAATTTTTATCAAAGACAACTTTTGATTATAAGATTTTGAAATTTGCTTCATAAAAATTATTACTATTTCAAATGTGAAACACATGCGTGTCTTTGAAACAAACAAGTATTTATATAAATTGTGAGCACGGTGAATTTTTGTTGTCAATTGCTGATATTTATCGAAAGAAAATATTGTGAACTGATTCTCGGGTTGATAGATGAACCCAAGACTTTCATGGATCTATAAATATTATTTTGAAGGAATTCACTGTTCTTAATACAAATAATAAACGTAATCATTCTGTTTACTTCAATGATACCATTTGAAAGAATTGCGTTTTTAAAAACACATTATTTTGTGTATTTAACGTGCAAACAATGTGTGGATATCAGTGGTCATTACTTCCAAAGAACAAAGATGATTCAAAGTGTTTGTTACACTATAATCAACATAAAGTAAATTTTAAAAAGTTACTTACAACATAAATAATATCATCACTAACTGCCAAGATATTCTCCGAATACTTTATCAGCAGTAAATTACATAAAAATCGTGGGAAAACTAAAAATATGTATATCAGAGATTATCTTACAAAATTATAATTTATTTCTTTCGCCAACCTTCTTCTTTGCGCCATTACAAATGCCACGTAGTGTAATAAGGTCCTTACGTATCTACGTTTTGGTCGGTTTAATATTGCGCCGATGTTTTGATACCATAAATTCTTCGGAGTAGGTTGGCTCTGATAATATCTATTAACTTCCTTTACCAGGACGTTTAGCCCCCTTTGTTTAAAGTTTAAATTGATTTTTTATCAAAAGCCTTCAATTAAAGCATAATTAATATGCGAACGAACTAAATAAATTGTTATAATAGTATATGATTAAGCTGAAAATTAGTTCTCGTGGTATTTTGTTCAAATGTTTGTAAGTTTTACTAATTTGAATTTGTTTGATCAAAATCATATTGCTTTTGGTTAGTTTTAATGCTCGGTGAACACACTACCAACAGAAAAAACTGAATTATTATATTAATAGTTATTTTACGCAAAGCATGCTTGGGAAAATATATTTTTATTTGTGTTATATTTATATTATCTCCGATTAATGATGTAACCGTTTTGTGGTGTAGCACGCGTAACTAATAATTGAATTTCATTTAAACATCGATCAGCTTTGAAATTTCAATGATTGATAGGAACCTGAGCATTATATTATATAAAATATGATCTTAGTTATGATTGTTATTATTTGATGGGTTTGGCGGTTAAATTAATATTAATTAATTGGTTTATTCCACAAATAAAAAATTAGAAAAACATAAATAAAAACCATAAATTGTTTAGAGGGTGTGAAGTTATTTATGACATTTAATGACGTTGACGACATTCCGAAGTTTTTCTCATCAAGTCATAACTGTTATATCTTCTATAACATGACGAGTAAATGGATATCTTGTAGATTTCAAGACAATAACAACAACGGAAGTAGTCTAAGTATTATAAATAAATTTTTAAGTCAATAAACTTGTCAGATGCTCATTGCGTCAAAATTATTAATTAGATGTTTAGATGATTTTCTGTCTCCTGGGAATTTCGACTTTAAATCTTGTCAGAATTGATGTTTTTAAAATATTTATGGGAATTATACACGTATAATTATGAGGTGCTGGGACATATACGAAGGGAAAAATTCTGTTCGAGATGGTCGGGAGTAATTTATAATGCGATTCAACCAGATTTTGCCAACAAAGTTGTTTAAAATCAATATATAGTTTTTAATACCTTGGGATCGGCTTAGTTCACCAAATGAATTTTTATCTGTAACATGAATTTACAACTGAATCAGTCAACAAATGAATTAGTGTATAGCTCTTTTGTATAAACAAGTAAGATAGTTCTGACGTGATAGTGAGCCGAAATAGCTATCAACTATATCTTATGAAATTTTGTAGAACTAAAATACATTGCTATTTTTTTACCGTGTTATAAACAAAAGTCATCAGTGAATCTGACAGGAAGTATGATTATATTTATCTTTGTTTTAATAACCGCAAACTGTACTCATAAACACGTGTTATAATAATCACCAGGAAGACGATTATGGGTGTTACTTTTATATGACTCAATACCAGTTTAGTAAAGCCATTTTTAGTGTGATAGAAACCACATAATTTCACGCTAAATTCTCACTAACCAGGTGATGTCTCAATAAACCGAACTGTGCAAATATATCCCAGCCTTATGATCTTTATTATAGGCGCCTCAGTCATAATTATGGGGGAAAACGTCGAAGTTCTCCGAAAATCCTACGCGGATGCCCCAGTGGTGCACCATTAATATTAGGTATTGCGATCCGTGATGGTTTTCGCCAAGACCTCACACGTTCTATTATTTCGGTTCGCCCACAGGAGGCGGCTGATGACGAGTTGTTTATTTCCGAAAAACGTGCGGATTTTTCGGAAACAACAGAAATACACTGTAACAGAAAGGTGTAATTTTTTTTTGTGGAGATTTTAATACCGTATTCGGAATGCCACCATGCAGATGTATTGAATGAATTCTTTAAGAAAATCAATATAACATTTTCATCATCTATTATCGTAATTGATAAAGAATATAAATTGTTTAATAGTAAAATATCATAAATGATACTTTACTATTGGCTTATTTGGCAAGCTATATTTTATTTTATTTATAATTGATTTATCAATACCGATTGACAGTTCTTTAGAGAACTAACAAATGAAGTTTAAATATTGTACACATTAGGAAATAATTTATGATATCGACTGAAGGTGCTTGATGAAATTTCAATATCAAATTTAAATTGTAACAACTCTGTACCACATGTTTTGTCACTAACGACCCGGGTTTCGCCTTTCGGCATCTTAAGACTACACATATTTTTTCAAACAACATTTGCTTTTTATATTCACGGACATCTAATTGAGCATTTTATTAATCAGTCTCTCTATTTCGGATATGCGATGATATAAAAATTGATTTTAAATAGAAGTTTGAATTGTTACAACTTTGTACGATTCCACATGTTTTCCACGTCAGTTCTGTTGCATCCGTATGAAAGAATGCCTGAAGATACCGAACGTTGAAACCCGGGTCGTGAGTGACAAAACATTTGGAATCGTACAAAGTTGTAACAATTCAAATTTAGTAAAATATCATTTAAAAATATGTATCATTTAATTGATGAGCACTTGCAAAATATGCGTATTAATGATAACCAAAAAGGAAGTCTTTTGCTGATTTTTATTATAAAATTTAATAAAATGTTAATACTAAAGTGAATCGAGAAAAGCCACTTAGAATGAGAATATTTTTCAGAAGATCATTCTTAGAGAAATTCAGTCATTAACTGTCTTAAGAGCGTTCTGGAGGATTTAATAGTATCGATGATTAATTTCAGTATCTAATACAATTGTATAAAACATCTGAGCAGAATATAAATCATTATTTATATGATCATATAGAGAACTAGACAGAAGGTAGTGTTCTACATCCAGAGAATTGTCGTTAATTTCAGATGTCGGGTAATGATAAAATTTGTTTAATATCCGGTGAATATTTTAATTACGTGTAAACATTATGAAATGTGTGCTGTTGGTGAACATAAATTTCAAAGATGTAGTTTAAGGGTTTCGCTGTAAATATATTTATAGTGATATCGTGTCTGTTGTACGTTATTTTCAAATAATATAATGGCAAAGTAATTTAGGTAAGTAATATCAAGGTGAAAATGATAAAAACCGTCTGGCCGTGAAAGCTTTCAGGGATGAAACAATAATTAGTTTTTTTTAATAATTTTCATATTATATAGCTATTTCTCTACCGTTCGGATCCAGTGTCGTATTCACGAAAGTAAAGTTTAGCTACACTGTGAAAATTTTCTACTAAAGACTAATTTCTTCTGTAAAAAGTTGATTTTTGCAGTCACATCTGTTTCGAATGCGGAGCGTTTCAACATTTCGATTGTGTAATATGAAACGGATTTTTTATAAAAAAATCTATCATACACAATCGTTGATACGCTGTGAGATTATTCTGTGAAAAGAGTGTAAAGTATGGCCTAAATGTTTGCATCTTTGTAGTAAGGGTCACAGGATGACGGCTTTGGACATCAATAGATATCAACTATCACAAAAGATTCTTAACGAACAAACTAATATATGTTGGTGATCACCATTATTGAATCCTCTGACTGGTGTGTCTTTGTTTCTGTAATGGACCATTTCCGTGCCATATGTAAACTAATTGATATAGCTGCCTTTTTAGTTTCATTTACAATTGTTAGTTTTATTGCAAATAGGAAACAAGCTAGGTCGTTAAAACAGGAGAGACGATGTATTGTGTACCTTTTCTACACAGCTATATATAGATAAGCAAATGTTAGTTAAAGTATAGTTCTGACGATGGCATAAATAGCTTTTAACTATATTTAAAAAAAATAATTTTGTAGAACTAAGATACATTGCTATTTTTCACTGCGCTATGGCCGTAATAGTAACGAGTATAGCTTTGAATACCATAATGGATTTATAAAACATTACACCGAGTCTTTCTTGATTCAAAACGTTACAAATGATAAAAACTGTCAAATTTGAATTGTTACATCTTTGCACGATTTGGTAAATAGAAGATGCTAACAGTTTATTGTGCGTCAGTTCTGTTTCATCCGTGTGATAGAACGCCTGATGATGCCGAAAGACAAAACCCAGGTTGTTAGTGATAAAACATTTGTAATCGTACAAGGATGTAACAATTCAAATTTGATATTGAAATTAAGTCAAGAACCTTCAGACAATATCATAATTTTTTTAAGATAAAAACTGTATTATCAAAAGTTATTTTCTCAGTTGTGGTAGTTTACCTTTCGCGTAATAACGTATAATACATGACTTACCTGCGTGGATCCTATGGGACTTGGATCGATGCTGGCTGGGATGAGAGCGTGTCGTGACAAAGGCGCGGGACAGATCGTGAGGAATTCGAAGTTTGTGGGATTAGTATGGTTCCTTACCACGAACCGGGCAGACGAATTATGGTTTTGGCTAGCATTCATGACACGATTGTCGAAAGAGCCATGTCTGTGAAATTACAAATATGCCCGAATATCACCGCTTCGCACGTTGTTAGCAAGAATTTCGCTCAATGTCTATTGCTAATTGGCACAACCATTGTTATATCTAATTGTCTATGGATGGCTGAATAGAAAAGCTTCAAAAATTTACAGGTAACTACTGCGAAATATGTGTTTAACGTTAAAAGCGTTCATTACAAAACACGATTTTTTTTTGCCTATAAAATAGAAAACAATAATCTTTGAGAAGAAATTATCGATGCAAGATTGATTGTGAGGATTACTTGCGATAAGGGACTTTATTTATCATTACTGGGGTTGCAAGAATAGAAAAATGATAACAAACTGATAAAGATAAATGAAATCACAACGTATTTCAAATGAAAATTACAAAAGTATAATTTAATATAAGCATAATAACTGTTAGTTAGCCAATACTATCGTGTAAACAGGTCGGTCTATAAGAATTGTTTTTCAGAATCATCTGTTTTCAATGGAAAGTTATAAACAATTATTTACTGTTTTGAAAACCCGATATTGTAGCCATCCATATGAAATATCGATATTTTATAACTAATATTTAGATGCTTCAAAAACAGTCAAGATATTAGAATTCCTACTTAAAGTTAATGATTGATTGGTATATCTTTTCATGTACTGAAGTACTGAAACCTTGTGAAGTTTGTAAAGCGGCAATGTAATTTTTTGTCCTCTTGCTTAGAAATCTAAAGGCTTGCGGCGGAAAATTCATGAAAATCTCTTGCCAAAGCAACTTTTGGTTGATTCATTTCTAATTCACAACATTCTCGAGTAATATGGTTTCGATTTTAAGGATTGTAAATTTAAGTTATGCTCATATCCGATTAGTCAACGTTGCTGATTTGACTTTGACTTGAATCAACATGAATTTATATAATAAAACTATTTCTTGTTAAATTTTTATGATCTCAAATCAAAACCCTGCTTTAATTTAATTTTGTATGTATGTATGCCAAGATTTTTATTCGAGTTTTATAAAATTCAATAAATTGCAATATAAAAAGAATTTATCGGTGGTCAAAGATTTTTTTAATTACATACAGCATAATGCATTCTCGATTAGCAGCGTTTTGACTTTGCCTTGCTGATGTGCTACAAATATATTATTTTAATTTAATTATCAAATTTTAATTAAAAATTTAAAATAAATATTTTGAGCTTTATTCTTAATTTGAATCTCAGTTGATTATTATTATTGTGATCGCCTATGATTGTTAACATCAAATAAATTTACTCGTAGAATTGTCGCCGACATTGTTAAAATGTGGCTCTCACAAGACGCTTTGTATAATAGACCTCATCGTTCAGAACGAATTTGGACAAAGTAGAGCCGAATCGGAGGTATACAATAAGATTGCAATAAATTTCTCTCAGCTGAAGATGGTTAAGCAGCAGCCTGATCTGCTTTGTCGCGTTCTCAGAATATTACAATACAATCACTGGATACACATTTTGTATAAATAATATATAATAAGCGAGTGACCGTCAACATTTGGCTGACGAGCGTTTTTTTTAACATTAATTATTTAAACGAACTTTGTTAGGAGTAATGACGGATTCGAAAGAAGTTCTTTAGATTCATCCGATTCATTAAAATTTTACATGGAAGGAGTGACTACGTAACAGTAAATTGTGTTTTAGTGGGATCATTTTTTTGTGATATCGACTGAAGGTGTTCGATGAAATTTCAATATCAAATTTGAATTGTTAAAGCCATCTTGTGATAGAATGCCTGAAGATGCCGAAAGTCGAAACCCGGGTGTTTAGTGACAAACACGTGGAGTCGTACAAAGCATTAACAATTCAAATTTTACTTTTTCTTTACTTACGCATTAATAAAGCAGTCCTCGTAGGTTAATTGCCGTCGAAAAATACAATTTTTCATGGGGAATTTAATGTTACTCGGTTAAGTTGTTCTATCGTTAGTCTAAAGATGCTTTTTGAAGAAGCGAAATATGTGCTACAGTTTCTAATATAATCAACAAAAATCGCTTTATTTATTGTTCATATAACAAAAAATATTGGTCAGGATTTTTATTACATTCCATTTTATTTTCCGGTATTGGTCAAAGTAAATTTTAATATTTCAAAAAAGAAGTGAAATTTGTTTTTTGAGTATAAATAAAAAAAAACTTTATAAACGGATTCGTACTCAGAATTTTAAATGATTAAAAACGTTTGACTGTTTCAATAGGGCATAGTAGGATTTCTCACTAAAATAAAAGTGAATAAATTTATATAAATACAAATTTATCACCTAATCGTTAAAAGAATGTTGCCAATCACTGTCCGAAACAGATTCAGCGGTCACACATCCCCACCTCACAATGCCACAAGTCCACCTTCGCTGTCACCAAAATCTACGTCTTTTTGCAACACAAATATTTTGAAAGGATCACTCAATACTACCGCATCCTCTTTGCTTTGGTCCGCCTCCCCAATATATCATTCGTCATACACGTTATGTATTTTACACGGATTCGATTCAATAAATAGTTTATATAAATAAATGAAGATTACAAAAAGATACTCGTATTTCGCTCGGAAATAAATGAAATGTGCAGTATTATAAGTAAATATTTAGTACATTGTTATAAATTTGTTGAATTTTGCTGCTGTTCCACGCCCTAATTATGAAGTTATGCAATTCTCATTGATATCGTATTGCAACGATAAGTTGTGTTAGGAATGTTATTCATGCTTCTAATTTATTATCTCGTAGAGGGTAAAAAACAATAACTAGGAATTGGGTAGTATTTAGTTGGATAGTTGTTCTTACTGCGTTGTTTTATGATCAGATGGGTAGGAAAGCAATTTGAAAAACACAGAAATCTATACCTTAGAAGTTATAACCCATAAAATAATTGAAAAATCAATAATTTAATAAAGTGTTATAAGAGCCAAGGATAATATAGGCGATAAGTTGAACGTCGAGGAGAGCGATTGGTTGCAGCACCAGTATTATATAACTTAATATTCAAGATTGTATTCCACCGATGAAATATAAAAAAAAGTGTGATATAGTTATGTAATAAAAGTGTTTTAATTACGTTTTTCAATATTGCTTATCAATTATAAATTTTTATTTGTCAAAAAATATTGCATAGTGTTATTAGTATGTAAAACATTCAGTTGGATGGATGGCAACAAACTCCGCGAGACATTGCTTTAATATTATAATAATTGAAAATGATTTTTCGATTTGGACGATCAGCTTATCATTAGTAATAAAATTGTTAAAAAAAGAAGCTTGTGTCAATTTTTAACCAGTGGTTAATTGTTAAATGTGCCTGTTCAGAAGTGTGTTTGGCTCACGCCAATTCTTTGTGAGTATAGCTTTTCCACTACTCAAAAGAAATAGGTAATACATGATTCAACACGTCAGTCAATACTGATTTCAAAACATCGTATATTCAGTCGGCATCACGTACGGTGATATGGTACTAAGTATTTGCAAAATAAACCTGGAAGCTTTTAGTGAGCTTTCTCAGTAACACGGAAAAGATAACAACTCCATGAAAGAATTTTCAATATTATTCAGGTGTTTTTACATACAGCTCAACTTGTGTGATCCGTTCATGGAAATGACTTTCACACTCTGAAATTCGAAGTGCCAATTATTTTAAGATAAACATATTGAATATTAAAACCACTATGAGTTAAAAATATTGAATTAAGCAATGAAAATAGATTAAGTTAACGAATTTCCATAGGTTTTGCTCTTCTCGGTAAGATATTCCAGTACGTCAAAGTGTGATGTTCTTCATATTTGATTCTGAATACGGGAAGAGAGGAAGAAATAATTTTACTGCAATCTCTCTTCTTATACTACGTATATATATCCAATATATCTGAACAGAGAGGTCGAATAAAATGACTTCTTGTTTCTAATAATAAAACTTTCATTACATTTATCACACCTCCGATGAAATAGAGCCATAATTCAAGAATATTGATGTTATAACGTTAACGTTTTAAATACAGTATGTGAGAAAAAATATTTTTGAGTATTTACTAACAATTGGTTATAATGTGGAAAATAATTATGGCGAACTCATGGACCGATTATCCACGCCGGGTAATTGAGAATTAACTGGATATACAGTAATAATTCGGTAACAAATATACTGGACTCAATATCTCGATAAAACATTCTTTTGATTTTCTTTTTGTTGCAGATTTGAGGATTTTATGAGAGTAAAAAAAGATGTTATGGTGAAATAATATTTCAATAACCTTGGAATTTAATTTGAGCTAAAACGATCAGAGAACAAAACGATTACAATTAGGATATTTTACCTTCCTAGGAATAATTATAGTCGGAATTGTCTTGGTGAGTCAACGATTAGCTACGTTTTTTCAATTAAAATATTTGAATAATTATTACTTAAACATGAACGTAAGACTTGTTAGGATAATTACTTTATTTAAGTAGCATAATATGTAATCCAACACGAAATTTCGTCGAAAAATCTTCCCATGCCGTTTGGACATAATTTAACGACACCGAAGAAAAAATAATAACAAAATACGGTACTTATATTAAATTTAAACCTGCAGCCGAGCGCCTGTATAATGTAAAAGTATTGTTTTATTCCGTGGCACTATCTCAGTGGGAATATTTTTATAAACAGTTAGCAGTGCATTTGCAAAGATGTGTTTATAATTATTGTTATTTTGATGAGAAGGATTACACTGCACTTTAAACATTTTCACTTAGCAAATAATCCCAGAGTTCAAACTGAAGGTTTATTGCAGTAAGCTTTGGAATCATTCTCTTTTTCCCACGATGCATTTAAGCCAAAGCGCCTTGGAATTATTAGGTAAATAAGTTCCCTACCTGGTACCTGCTGCATCGAACGTTTGTAGAGATAAAAACGAAGTAAATGTTATAAATAATACGCATCTTAAATTGTGTAAGTCTAATTTAATTATCTTAACTGTCAATTCTTTGTTGAAAATATAAATACAAAATAATAATTACAAAGTTTACATTAATTACACAAACTCATAACGATATCATCGATGCAGGTTTATTCAATGAGTTGTAAGATATGAATTTTAATGTTACGAGTAACGAGTAGTAAACTAATCGATGTCTATACTGCACGATCAGGTCATTGATAACACATGCCTTTTCATAAATCAGCATATTTTATTGCCCCTTCGAGTATTTTAATGCTTACACTTCTCCTCGATTTTCAATGTATCGGTTTTACGCACTTTCCATAATCGGAATGTTTCGTTTTACTACAGGTAGTCATAAAATTTTATTTAACAATTAGGACGAAGGTAAAAAAATAAAGAAGATTTGCCTTAAATAAATATTGATATATTCAATTCTATTAATTTAGTTTTATGCAAAATTGATGTATTACTTTTTGCCATATTAGTTTTCTGCAGGGAATAAAAAAAATAATAAAATTATTCCGATCTTTAAGTTTTTTATAAGCTAAAACAGTTGCTGGCAATTTAAATTACAAGTAGTCCTCGACTTACGACCATTCGCACTTACGACCAAAAAAAATAGCACTTTTGCTAAAATGCATTACGGTGCGCCTTTGTCAACCCAGCTGATTCATGCGTGAACAAAGATGATGCCATAAATACTTCGTGCCGGTCAGTAGATTGCGGATGTGCGCAAAGAATGTCGTTTGTTTCTCAATTCTTCCCTTCGTTGTTTTTCAATTATGTATACGAAATTCACTTAACATGATGTTTTTAAACATAGAAATATTGTAGATACACATTAATATAATAAGCTATAAATAATACATATACCCATTTAATTTCTGAAGTGAATAATCAATAAATCGTACCCCTAATGACTGGCAAACGGAGTATATGTGAAAAAAACGTGAAATACGTGAAAATTAGGAAAAAACTTATTTTGTATAAAATTCGACAAATTCGTATGAAGTCGAGGCTAAACTGTATTTAATAAAAATAGATTTCCGCAGAACTTGTGAAGGATGTACCGCAAATATTTTAATCATCTACCGTTTTAACAGATGAGTAAAAGTAACCTATAGAAACCCACTCTCTCTAGAAATAAAAATATCATTTTAAAGATGTGAGATTCAGTAGGCAAGATGAACTGAAATGAATCGATCATATCTTGCGATACTGGCGTGTGAGAACTCAGAGTGTGTGCGTGCAACAAAGATAAGGGTCCTGGTAATAAATCAAACACATCTCAATAATTAGATTTAAAATTTAGTAACTAACACCTGGAATCGTCGGACGCAGATACAATATAACAATGACAAATTGTCATTGAAATCGCTTCTAGCTTCATTTATCGTGAAAGAACGAAGGCACATGGGACATTTGTTGTCACAGTGTTCACGGATCATCATTATCAGAATTGAAACGTAAATAATAATGGTTCCTCGATTCCCAGGGGAGAGCAGACCTCATGGGACGATCGGAACACCGGGATGACAGATTTAAGCAGGGCCAGCGTGATGTGTTGGGCAATATCGCCAAAAATTCGTTTTTTTTCTTGTATTTTTTTAGTATCATAAAAGAAAATCATAATATATGCTGCTTGAGCTGAGGATAATGCACCATAAAATATATATATATACGGTTGAATATTGTTTGCGTTATTCTAATGTGTCGCTTTTACAAATGAAATTCATTATCACTAAATGCCACTTAAATTTGTATTGTTGCAACTTTGTACAATTCCACATGTTTATTCACTAACCACCCGGGTTTTGCCTTTCGGCATCTTCAGGCATTTTATCATTATTTGATGATGACTCAGTCAGTTCTGTTGCATTCGTGTGATAGAATGCATGAAGATGCCGAAAGGTAAAACCTCGGTCCTTAGTGACAAAACATGTGGAATCGTACAAAATTGTAACAATTTAAATTTGATATTGAAATTCCATCAACCACCTTCAGTCGATATCATAAAATGTCACTTAAGTGACTGATTAGTGTCAGGAATGCTATTTTCAATTTATATCCGCTTCCAATGTAGGTGGTATGGCTTCCTAATAGAAGTAGGTAACTTGAGATAAGTTATTTTCTATGCGATATATTTTCCTGGTATGTTTTGTTCTTTGGATTTAATTTGAGGGTCTTAACTTTTTCAGGACGTACATAGTGATAATAAAAGATGATACAGCCATTCTGAATTAATTTCCTAATAGTTTTATCGTGTGAAAAATAAGCGATCGGGATTATTAATGTGAGTCAATCTGTTTTCTCGGTCTTTCGTGTCGATATTGTCATAACGGTGGCAGTAAAAATCCTATTGCCGGCCCTGACAATTTGTAACCGCATTGCGTCCGCACAAAATACATGGCCCTGCCAGCGGTACGACCTGATTGTTCTCTGTTACCATTAGCAACAGGCCGATATCAAATTATCAGTTTTATAATGTCACTAAATTCAAATGTTTTATAGGTACATTCTTTATTGGTGATGATTTGAAATACCTATACACGTAAAATGACAATAATACTATGTAAACTTTAGTAAATTATACAACTGTAGCTAAGGTGTAAGATCGTCATTTGAGAACCAGAAGGTGACAGTGTTGAATCCTAGTATTGTCAATATCGATTGTTATTTTTTCAATTAAGAATTTTAGCCAAGTGTTGACGTTTTATATATTGTTATTTGGAAAGTCTCATTTACTTTATGGCAATGTTCTTGGTTGTACATTTGGTGAATTTTAAAAGTGTATACTTACCGGTAAGAAATCCGAATAATATTGAACAGGTTTATAAAACTTACCAATATTGCACAATGGGTGCAGCGCATCATGAGGTTTGACTTTTTTAAAGAAAATTGTGTTTTTCTAAATCGGTTTGCACGAAAAATATACGCTTTTACTTCCTTTTTTTTAAGTTAAATTTGAAATTTATTTTATTATATTAAATTTAACCTTTTGCAACTATGAATTTTGTAATGTCCCTCTTTTATAATTTATCTTGATACAAGACGAATTTAAAGAACGCCATTCTGTCTTGTATACTAACAATTAAAACCACCAAAGTGACGGTAAATGTGTCTTGATTGTTCTGTAAGTAGAAACTTACGGTGTGACATGCGGCTTAATTTATCCAACAGTGTCGACGTGAGGTCTGCCCAGTCCACGGCCGTTTGTCGGCACGTACCTGACCTACCCCCATTGTCCGACAAATAACAAATATCACCCCCATTCGACAGAGCCGCACCAACCATTAATTTACCTGTGAGGGTATATCCACAGAGATAAGAGATGGAATGGTCAACTTTTATAATCATAGTTCAGTCTGGGTGTTAGAAATAAATTGTTGAATTATTCCAATTAACCAATCACAGCAAAAAATCAGTTTGTTTGGACGTTCTTGTTAAATTAAGCGGATAGTCGTAGACTCTTATCATTTCGATGTTTTGTTAACCTCAATAATTTAAACAATTTTTTTCTTTATTGCTTCTTTTGTACGTCTTTTAATTAAATGTTTAATTTGTTTTTGAGAAAAAATATTAGTTTTTGAAGTTTTTAATACATAGCTTTTTGTCTAAGTTGGGAATGTTTTAGGAGTAACTGCCCAAAGCTTGTGGCAAGTACTTTAGTTTGCATAAAATAAGCAATTAGTCAATGAAAAGGTTCTGTGTTCAAGTTTGAATGGTCTTTATATTACGCTACAATAATTTTAGAGGTTGCTAGTATATCACAAAATATACATGGCTGACCGGTAAAATTTGGACCGGCTTGCTTTGCTTTCCCATTTCTTTGTGCATTAAATAACAATATTTTAAGGTGCTGATCAATGTTGATAATAATAAAAAAAAATGTTTAGAGAAAAGTATTTTTTATATTCCAAGAGGTTTATGTATGTAATTTATGTATGTTTGAAACGGTCATTTTTTATGTTCCAAGATGGTTATTTATTAGTTAGTTCTATACCCCTGCTGTTCGGATTGCCAAATTGAACATAGGATATAATATTATAATATAAGTAGCTGACGATACAACAAAGGGTCTTTTCACCGCAAATTGTTGTCAGTCTTTTGTATCCAACTATTCAATTTTAAAACTAATGGACCGTAATATATTCTGAATGCTAAGTAGTCAAATTATTGCATTTAATTTGCCTGTCATATGTTTGGTAATAAAGTAGGCATACCTAATGTTGAAGAATAAAACTTTTCGGTCTTTTGAGGGTATGTATTCAAAATAAGCGCAAGTAACTCAACACAATCGATGAATCGAATTTGTTCATAAATTTAAAAATGTAGCAATATATAATAAAAAAAAAACAAAATTAGTTGGTTTGAACATTCTCTTGTTTCAAATCAAATTTCAATAAATTCTGGTTAGCTGGTATTTGTAAGAAGTATCCAAATAAATCATAATGTCGAAATCAATAACAATAAAGAGTCTATCGTTCTCGCATTCATGAGTAAAATTTTAAGATCCAGACTAGAAACTAACATCTCCAAATATTATTTGTTTTATCTCACTCGTCGTTTTGGTGAGCAGCATTTGATTCCACTGTATATGTGGAAGATAAGCCAGAAAAATGAAACTCTTCGTGTGAATCGAAACTAGTATCGTAAATATAATATAGTTTTCATTTGCTCAATTGAGATACGAGCAAATTCACCACAAATTAACATATCTGAAAAAATCAGACCTCCAGTGCGTATTTACTTTATCACGCTTGTTTCATACTGTGTTAAGGTTTAAACATAATCATTTCATCGAAAGAAAGGTCGTGTGTGCAGGATTTGAGACGAATATGTTTTTAAAGGTGTGTTTCTTTTGTGTATCGACGGCAATACAGCAATACCCAGTCATCATAACCTTTTTTGTTAACAAAACAAATTTAAGCCATAATCTCTGCTTACCGAAAGATTATTTGCACTTTGTCTATTGAAACTGCTTTTAATACCATTTACTGCAAGCGCTATATCGAATAAAATAAAAATGTGCATTTTACAAACTGCAGCATGCAACTTTTTTATCGCGATTCAACGTCATGTCGCATTTTATTAGTTATATGTCCTTATGGCCTATTTAAATTGCTATGCCACACATAAAAATATTTATAAAAATTAATGGTGTACTATCGGATTTTTTTATGATACTGGTTTTATTGCTAATGAATGATTACCACCAATAAAAATAGGGTTTATTAGCTGAATAATATTTTATCATTTGTATAAGAACATTTACATTTCTAAAATATATTACGCTAATGGTGCGCCTTACAATTGATGTGGTTGATGGAAAGATGCTCATAGAAGATGAGTTTTACGCTAAAAAACCTATTATAATATATTTATCTTGCTCGTTCGGGTGATAGCTTCTGAGGACACCATTGTCTAATAGAGTGAACCACTTGGGTACGAACCCGGAAATAATATCGTAATATGTATGTATGTAATATAAAATATGTTAAACTGATTTATTGCGGAAACAAAATATTCAGTAGACATTATAAAAATATCCAGAGCATTCTTGTACGCAAGTATCATGTTAATTTGAGTACAGAAGAAGTAACGAACCTAATTAAGTGCATATATTATTATGACATTTGAAGTTAGACAATTTTCAATAAGAGTATTCGAAAATCTAAAAGAATGTGATACTATTATTGTAGAAGGTTATAAATAATATTTTTCACTTTCAAAGTTTTCTGAAATTGTCCAATACATTTTTTGATGTATTGAATTATATATAATATTTAACATTCTTATTTCTGTCTTTAAACATTGCTTTAAACAAGAACGACGCAAATCTGTCACATTCACTCACCTGTAGGTACTTACGTAAGGTACTGAATATTTTGAAACAAAGTTCGATTTTCGAAAAAAGTATTTCAATGTTCTATTTTTTACCGACTTTTATTGTTTTGGTTTTATGTCGCATGACAGAACGAATTGAAATAAATATTACGTATAAATCGTGTGATATCACGAAAGAATTTATTCAATATATCAATTATTATTTTTTTTTTTTTTCAAAAGTGAATTTCAAAACCTAACATTCACTGTGAAATCAATTATGCCACCCAAACGAAAAGGAATAGGTCAGAGTACAACTCAAGCACGAAAGAAAAGGGCGAAACAATTAGGTTGAAGTTGATAAATCGTTGGATTGTACCGTATTCACAGTTTCTTTCGAAAACGTACAAAGCACACATCAACGTCGAGTATTGTAATTTAGTGAAATCCATCGAATACATTTGTAAATATGTCAACAAAGGAAGCGATATGGTAGTTTTTGGAGTGGGAAATTCAACTGCATCTACCGATGAAATCAACCAATATCAACTGGGACGCTACATTAGTAGCAATGAAGCAATATGGCGCATTTTATCATTTCCAATTCATGAACGGCATCCACCAGTTACTCATTTGGCAGTTCACCTTGAAAATGTACAGCGAGTGTACTTCACAACAGAAAATGCACGTGTAAGAGCATTGTCACTACAGCCAACAACGTTAACTGCATTTTTCTTATTGTGTAGGGATGATGTGTTTGCAAAGACGCTACCTTACTCTGAAGTGCCAACATTCTACAGATGGAATGCATCAGAAAAAAATTCAACGTCGCAAACAAGGTAAAGCAGTTGAAGGAAATTACAATGTATATTCAACCGACGCATTAGGCCGTCTGTACACTGTTCAACCAAATAATGTAGAATGCGTTTACTTGCGATTACTGTTAATCAACGTACGTGGACCGACATCCTTCCAAGAATTGAGAACAGTAAACGGTCGAATATGTTTCATTTATCGTGAAGCTTGCCTCGAATTAAATCTTCTAGAAAACGATGCACATTAGGACACTTCACTCGCCGATTCATCGAATACTGCTCACCCACAACAAATACGTGCGTTATTCGCAGTAATATTAACAATTTGCTTTCCATCCAATCCAAATGATCTTTGGGAAAAATACAAAGACTACATGAGTGAAGATATTTTACATAGTTTGCGTGCAACAATTCAAAATCCACACGTTCAATTCACACCAAACGTGTATAATGAGGCATTGCTATTGATTGAGGACATATGTGTAGTAATCGCTAACAAATCACTGCTACAATTGAGAATGGCTGCGCTGAATCGATCTGAAAACGACTTACTTGATCGTGATTTCCAACGAGAAACACACTTTGGTATCGATGAATTGGGTAAATTTGTTCAAACGAATCTTCCGAAATTGGTTCCAGATCAACGTATAGTGTATCACACAATTATGGATGGAATTACAACTCAAAGTGGTGGATTTTATTTCCTAGATGCACCCGGAGGCACAGGTAAAACCTTCCTCGTTTCACTCATTTTGGCAGCCACAAGATCACGAAAGAACATTGCACTAGCAATCGCATCATCTAGAATTGCAGCAACTCTTTTGGATGGTGGCCGAACAGCGCATTCAGTACTGAAATTGAATATGCAAATAATTGAGACACCAACATGCAATATCAACAAAAATTCTAAAACGGGCAAACTACTCACATCATGTAAAATCATTCTATGGGACGAATGTACTATGGCACACAAAAAATCATTGGAAGCACTTCATTGCACACTAAAATATTTGAGAGGAAATGAACAACTTTTCGGTGGTGCACTCTTTTTATTGTCTGGTGATTTTCGACAAACTCTACCTGTTATATCACGTTCAACAATGGCCGATGAACTTAATGCATGTCTTAAATCATCCGTTTTATGGCGATACATACATAGGTTCACTTTGAAGACCAATATGCGTGTACAACTACAACATGATACATCCGCTGGACGTTTCGCAAAGCAATTGTTGGATATGGGAAATGGGAAAATGGCAATAGAGGAATCCACGCAGTGTATCACATAGCCAGCAAATTTCTGTAAAATAACCGCAACCATAGACGAATTGATTCACAAAGTTTTTCCAAATACTGCACACAATCATAAAAATCATCAATGGCTCAGTGCACGTGCTATATTAGCAGCCAAAAACAAGGATGTCAATGCAATCAATTTCAGCATACTAAATGAAATACCAGGAGAAGCGACAACGTATGTCAATCGATACTATAATTAATCAAGACGAAGTCATCAATTATCCAACAGAATTTTTGAATTCACTTGATTTGCCAGGCATGCCGCCGCATGTTTTAACATTGAAAATTGGCGTGCCTATCATTCTTCTCCGAAACATAAATCCACCAAAACTTTGTAACGGTACCAGGCTTTCAGTAAGAAAAATAATGAACAATATTATTGAAGCTACAATTTTAAACGGGAAATTCAAAGGAGAAGATGTACTGTTGCCACGCATCCCAATGATTCCGGCATATATGTCATTTGAATTTAAACGTTTGTAGTTTCCAGTCGCCTTTGCAATGACCATCAATAAGGCACAAGGGCAGTCGTTACAAGTGTGTGGACTAAATTTAGAAAATCCATGCTTCTCACATGGACAACTGTATTTGGCCTGCTCACGCGTTGGAAAACCTTCTGATTTATTTGTGTACGCACCAGATAGAAAAACAAAAAACATTGTGTATCCAAAAGCACTCCAATAAATAAAAACACATACGGCCACCACTGTCAAATTTAGGTAAGAAAAACATAACCTAAGCTTATCGCTTCTAATTGGCTCCGACCTTGCATCAAGTCCGACTTATCCAATCGGAAGGCGAGAGGCTCCCGACGTGGCGCTTCCATAAAGTCGCGGTTTCTTTTTTTTTAGTGGCATTGCTACGCAAGCCGGGTACACGCTAGTAATTAAATAAAAGTGAATATAAATATTTAAAAATGAAGACACATTTGACCACCTCGAGTAATATATATATATAAACTTCCTTCACACACTTTTATCCAAAATCGTATTAATTGCATTTATATAAACCATTGTCGCGAATACACAACCGAACCGCTATGTTTCTTAAATAAATATTTGAAAATTTATAATTTATTATTTATAATTGGTGGCAGAATCCAGCTCTCGTGTCGTAGTTCAATTATTGATGAAATTAATAAATGGACATTTCATTATATGATAATCTTTACGATTTCATCACAAGTGTTTGAATAATTGAAGATACGACAAGAGTATACGCTTTTTATCTTTGTAAATACAGATCGTAAATAATTTTTATTGAAAAAAAAATTACTGCAATTTACTGCCACTAACTTAAAGGAATTAATAATGTAGAATGTTATGAGCGTTGACTACTCGGTAACAGCAATTATTTATAATTTATGATATCGACTGATGGAGTTTCAATATAAAATTTGAATTTTTACAATTTTGTACGATTCCACATGTTTTGTCACTAACGACCCGGGTTTCACCTTTCGGCAACTTCAGGCATTCTATCACACGAATTTCTGTTCTGTTGCATTCGTGTGATAGAATGTCTGAAGATGCCGAAAGGCGAAATCCGGGTCGTTCGTGACAAAACATGTGGAGTCGTACAAAGCTGGAAAAATTCAAATTAAATTATGTATAAATTTACCATGTTTTAATTAGGTACATTAAATACCATTGTATTGTTTCAGAATTTAAAAATATAAAAAAAAGTTTTAAGCAAATGAATATCGACGGATTCATGTAAAGAGATAACATTTATTGGTATGCTACATTATGGTATATACCACGTTACACCTTGTAAGTGGATACGGTTGAAAAAACGGTTTTACAGGTATTCTATTATACGGTGGTCTAGTGTTATGCCTTGCCAAGATGGTATATTATCAATATTTCTGCAAGATATTGTAAATTATAAACTAGCCCTATAAATTCTATGAAAAGAATTTCGAAACGCCTATAGAAATTCCACTATAAGTTAACGGTTCTAGGTCCGGTCATATCAGCGTACCACCTGTGCGGGCTTGCAGGGGCAGAAGATTTTCAAAGGTGCAAATTACCCAATTTTTATACCACGCCTGTCCACCACACGAAATAAATGGACGAGTTATTAAATATTTAAGCAACTGCCATTTGGGAGCGCTTAATTTGAATGCGCCAACGACCATACCACGTGCCAACGACCATACCACGTTGTAAGCACCGGCTCTCGTGCGATCACCGAAGTTAAGCAACATTGGGCGCGGATAGTGCTTGGATGGGTGACCGCTCGGGAACACCGAGTGCCGTGTTCTCTTGGCTATGGGAAGGAAAACCCAGACAGAAAACCGAACACCAACCAACCCGCCTGGGCAGCGTGGTGTTGCTATGTCCAAACAACCCCCCTGAAAAAAAAAGCAGGGGGAGGCCTTCATCCAGCAGTGGATCGACCCCGGCTGATGATGATGATGATGATGAATTTGAATGTGAAGGTATACTTATTAAATCATATATTTATATATTTCTCGTGGCACGAAAATGAAAATTGACAACGAATTAAAATTAAAAAAAAAATACCAAATATTTCATATTTAACGGAAAAACAAATGCTTGTACTTTTGAAGTTCTTTATCAAACAGTTCATATGTTTATATAAAAATAAAAATGTACCGAATGCAAAATTTTATCGTAGCAATTTTCGGTGGTCAGTTCAGGTATACTGGCGAAATTAAAAGATGAATACACTCAAAATGTACCAATAATTTACTTTCCATAATATAACACAATACTGTATTTTTTCTTGAACGCTAGCCTTAGCAAATCTGCAAAATTTAATAATAATAAAAATAAATGGGTCAATAAAAAAGTATATGGGGAGGTTTAAATTCATTTTTTATTGCTGATTATTAAAAAAAAAAGGTTTTTTTTTATATTCGTGCGTAAACACAGAATGCAGCGAAGAAGCTACATGTTTCATATTAAAAACAATAAATGACGGCTTTGAATTGGCTAATTAAAATTTGTTTTTTTTTATTGATAATGATCCTATAATGGAAAAGAGTTCAAAATTCAAGAGGAATTACAAATCTTTGGAATCTTGGAAATGCGTAAATTATACGCAAATAGTAGACAATCGCTTATTAACGAATTTTTAAAATTCAGAGTCTTTCGATGATAAAAACTCACAACCGATCACAAAAAATTAAAAAATATGGAATTCTAAGTGAAAGCGATGATAAATGAATGGTATATTATGTTATTAAGGTTTCTTTCAATTAATATGTAAATGTATATTTGTTTATTTAAAAAATAAAATACATTTTTACTTAAACTATCTTCGATTTTTTTTTTTTGGAAGGCAAACTTAAATTTTGTATGAAATTCAAACCTTGTATAACACGGATATATTACAAGATTTTTTTGTGGAACCATATAACCGTGTTATACGAGGCCAATGTGTATTTAAAATGATTTAAGATACTTAGGAAACGATCAAAAATAATTTAATTCTATTTTTTGCGTCCGACTCTGTGTAAGTGGTACTGGGCGTTAATGGGCCGTCCGCAGTAGTGCCTAGGTTTGAAAATAATGGGGACTCCGAAATGTCAGAGCCTTCGTTGCCCCTTTGGAGCCTGTCTTATCTTGGATCTCGATCGATCCGCCTAATCGAAAATCCAAATAGCGCGGCATATCTACACAACATCGCTCCGAGATCTGCCTCATAAATAAGAATATGGCGCCTTTAACCCTTCCACTGTCACACGGCGCATATATGTTACATGAGTTAACTTTAAGTTCGGAATTTCTGCGGTAAGGATACATATTTGCGATAGTTCGACCTCATACTGGACCAACATGATATTCGAATTGTATAATATTTTATAACTTTGCGACATTCATATTACCTTGGTGAATTTTTGAATACTTGTTTAGTAGATAAAATATTTTCCATAAAGTGGATACATCATGCTGTCTAAAACTTCAGCTCAATGTTGTTACAATAAAACATGATGAATTTTTTAACACGAAATTTCGTATCTGCAGTATGGTTGATGTAAAGTCAAGAGACTTATATAAAAATCTTCATGTGTTTGTTTCAACTAATTGAAATAAAAATATGATTGTATGGGGAGTAGCGTTGACTACCTGTTAATAAATACGGTATTCAATGTACAAATTCGGTATTGTAACATACAACGTCATTTAATCAATACTTATTTTGATCATATCAACACTTTTGCGATTCATAAATAAATACTGACTTATTTTTTTTTTGAAAAACATATAAATAAAAAGAAAGATATGTTTGTATTTATACTAGATTCTATAATATTTTACTGTGCCCATACGAAAACTTAACAACCGAAAAAAGCATACACGTATCCAAGAATGTGAAGGTAATAGGTAATACTAAAATTATCAGTAATTTTTACTAATTTAATATTTTTTAGGAAAATAATTCCAACAAATCGAAACCTGCTGAACTTTTCCACGACTTTTGATAAAAAATGTATTTTATAATCTGACGATCATTATTTCTGGGAAAATATTTATATAAAATTTGTGTTTACATTATTTGCAAATGTGATTATTGAAATAATCAGCATTTATCGCTAGATGTCTCGGAAATGTTTGTTCGTTTATGATAATGATTCAATGCGCGTTTTATTAACGATATTTATTGACATATATATATTATATAATATTTTTTTATAAATTTTATCAAAACCATCGACTATCCTGTCGTCAAAGTGTTAGAAATGTTGACCTAAAACAAAATGTAGCCAGTGAGAAAAATACTTTCAGACCTTGTTAGAAAAAATGTCTGGAATGCGTTCTATTTAACCGATGAATCATTATGCAAAAATGCGTGTTAGTATTTCATGAATTTTATTGTTATTTTTAAGGCTAAATAATGGTATTGGTTTATTGCAAAATAAGGAAGAGATTCACAATAGGTACTTACAATTTAATTAATAATATTATAACTGTTCATTCTGAATTGAGCATTCTATAAACTGGAAATTGTACTGGATGCTTTTAATAATTTTGTTACTTTGGTATCAACAGAATATTAACATGGCAATTTGATATGACTTAACAATATTATGAATTTTCAATAAATATTAATATATATTCAAAATGAATATAACGCGAAAGAGATTGTTGTAATCTAATATGACAAATACGTATTATCAAATCATATGAACAGATTAAAAAGTGCGCAGTATCTCAGACAGGAGTATCAGGATTGAAAAAAGTGGTACAGAGGTTTCAAATTTGTTGTGAAAAGTAAGTTTAATAAAAAGAGTAAGTCGTATATAATATTCAATATGAGGTAATGAACACTGGAATTTAGAAACATCTAATGTATCGAACGAGTTGTAAAGACGTTTTAGTTATAGCAAAGTTTTGGTCGATTTACACAGAATCATGGCAGTATATAAGAAATTTATTGTAAAAATTCGTATATACTTGACAGTAGAATAATTTATTTCAATGATTTTAAACCGAATTGAAATAAAGCAGACGTTATTATTTTATTATTAATAACAACAAATGTTACTTCTCTCGTATATATTCTTATGTACTGTTAGAAAAGAACTTTTTCTCACCAAGGCTTGTTACCAAAAACAATAAACGAACCGTAATTATCCAGAAACTTGATTAATGAACTGTTGGTTATATTTTTTCACTTAAAAAATATTAATTGTTATAAAATATGTGTTCATGTGATGTAGAACTGTCGGCCATGCGAATAAAAAAATAAAATATTACAATGAACATTTTTTTAAAGTCTTTTGCGAAGAATTCTATTATGCTTTAGGTGGCCTTTGATATATCATAAACCTGGAATCCATTAGGTAATATTTTTTACATGTCGTTAAAAATGTATTGTTTTATGACACACATTAAACTATGCAATAATCATAGTTGTAAGGAAGCATGCAAGGCAATAAAAGATGGATGGTAATAACGTTCAAGTTCTGAAGAAAAAGTCTGCGTGAACGATACAAAAATGTTGAATATATATTATAAAGCAAGATCCAAATTGATTCATTTTTGAAACGTAATAATTTTGTACATAGTAGAATGTTTCAGTGAATTCGTTGAAGTTGAAAGCATCAAACAGAATTTGAATTCTGTAAATAATATTATAAGTTTAATAGTATTTGAATGAATATAATCTTTGTGTACGAAATGACATGAATGAGTTCTCAAAATACGAATTATAAAAATCTACCAGCTGTTAAATGTAACTGAGCTTATGAAAGAGAAAAACACTGTTAAATTCTTTTGAACTTGAAATGCCAAAGGAATATGATAATCAGCTCCTAACAATGTTTATTTTTAATCAAATTAAATTTCTGCGTTGAAACAAATTTAATACTGACAGTATAGCTGATTTTAACATAATCCTTTAATAAAGTCTTCGATTTCGAGTTGCTGAAATTCCTCTGCTAAAATTTTTGAAAAAAATTGTTTCTATAATATAAACAATTATTTTTATACGCGACTCCCGTGACTGATAGATGATTCAAAATATTTTAAAAATTATTATACAGTTTTTAAAAGAAAATTTGACATATTCTTTAAGAAGTTATTAAAATATCAAATATATATTACACACCTTAATTGTCTTAAACAAAATGATTTTTCTGTTTTCGTGGTTTTTTTATTTGATTTTGTTTTGATGGAAAATAATAACTAAGAGGTCCTTAACATTTTACTTGCAAAATATTTTACTTAATTTAAATAATTATTGTATTATTGCCTTTGGCTTGATAATTCTTGAATCAAAACTTTGTAGAGATAACCTTTTTTATAATTTGTGTAATATATATCAGTTGATAATGCTCGCAATGAGC
Source organism: Himalopsyche japonica (assembly GCA_028555115.1). Lineage (NCBI taxonomy): Eukaryota > Metazoa > Arthropoda > Insecta > Trichoptera > Rhyacophilidae > Himalopsyche > Himalopsyche japonica. The sequence continues at coordinate 506,596 of JAHFWJ010000700.1, read as the reverse complement.
GAAGCCGGTCAAATGTATTTTAATGATATAAAAAGATACTTTTTTTGACTGCAAAATTGGGTAACTATAGTGGTCATTAAATGAGACAAATTAAAACATGTAGATAGAAGCGTGAATATTTTAAAAATATATTGAAAGCCTGAGAATTATCAAATGTCTGAAATATCAATTATGGTCATATAGGCCAACCCCGTAACCCCACTTTAATGTCAGTGATCTGTAGATAAGATGAAAGCCTTTTGCTTAAATGGAAAATTTCTGACAAAAAGTAATACTCGTTCACGCCCGCCGTTGAGTTAGAGATTGTCATCTTGTTCTAAGTTTCTCAAAGGTGATGTAAAATCATTTTTGTTTACGTTATGTTGATATGCTGTTAAATTAAGATATTTGTAAATAATGTTAATCAAGTCGTCAAAGCTCGTGGCTTGTAATATTAACGTGATCGAAACTTCTCAGTCAGTATTTCTTTATGAAAAACGAAAGGCTTAGCGCTGAAAAGCTGTGTTTTCCGGCAAAAATAACTCACGGTGATGATTGATTAGAAGTCGACGTGATCAACGGATTTTTTGATGATAAATAATAATTTAATCGAACAATGAACAATTTGCTGAAATACTAAGTATTATGACGTATATTTATATTAACAATTGATCCGTTGATTATAATCATCGGCTGTAAATGAAAACTGACGATAAAGCAAAATAAAGATACATATTTCATTCGTCTGATTAATATTGTATTAAACAATACAAAATTCTACATTACATTATAAAAAACATAGTATTTTCCCATTATTATTATTTTTTAAATATAATGCCTTTCCAACAAGGAGTGACACATAAACATAGTGACATGTAAAATTCACTTTGATTACCATTATGGAAAAACTTACTGTGAGATATGACTAAACATTTTTTTTCAAACAAAATTAGCTATTTGTATTCACGGACATCTAATTGAGCATTTTATTAATCAGTCTCTCTATTTCAGAGATGCGATGATGTAAAAATTTGGTTATTAATAGAAGTTTGAATTGTTACAACTTTGTACGATTCCACATGTTTTCCATGTCAGTTCTGTTGCGTCCGTGCGATAGAATGCCTGAAGATGCCGAAAGGCGAAACCCAGCTCGTCAGTATCAAAATATGTGGAATCGTACAAAGTTGTAACAATTCATATTTGGTATTGGTATTCCATCAAGCACCTTCAGTCCATATTACAAATTATACTAAATAAAAGTATATTAATTAGTTTAACTTTTAAATAACATCGTTTTATATGTGCCAATTTTTAGAATTTCTTTTTTAGAAAACAAAGCGGTGACCACTCGTTTGTAGGGTTAAAAAGCGTATTGTGACATGTAAAATCTGCATATTTACATAGTGTCCGTTGTCAACAAAAAAGCTTTATGAACTGTGAATACGTATTGCATGCTGAGAGGAAAAATTGTCTGTTATAAAAAAAATATATTCCAAAGTCTCAGAATCTGTGTGCCTAATCGCGTCTAGTTATTTACATTGAAATTGAACGAGGCTAGAGTTCGTGACGGATCGACAAAGCGGCCAGGCGACCGGGTGGGCTTGAACAAAAGGGAAGTTTCAACACTCCACACTTCGTTGTACCCGGCGAGGGTTGCTTACTCGCTTCACTCTCAATTGCTTCAACCCTCTCGATTAAGTGAATACACAATAAAGGATTCCTATAAGAGATACGAAATAATGTCTAAAATAGCAGCCATATTTAACTGGTGTTATTTTGAAATTGAAATAGTTGAGAGTTAAGCGATCGAAAAAAACACCGGTAAAATTAATCTGTTATCTCTGATACAGAGAAATAAATGAGAAGTAAATATGTTCAATAGTATGTATAAACTTCAATATACGTTTCATGAAAAATAGCAAATAAAAAAATACAAAAATATAGAGAGACAGGTCGTGTCCCATTGTACGATTTCGAAGCCATATAAAAATAATCCGCGGAAGACTGGTGGTACTATAAGGAATGATTACATTAATCAATATTTCAAATAAATCGATATTTTTTTATGATGAAATTTTGAAATGTTAAAATTTTGTACGATTCCACATATTCTGTCTGAATTCGTCAGTTCTGTTGTGACAGTTGTGTATAGAATGCGTGAAGATGCCGAAAGGCGAAACACGTTAGTGACGAAACATGTAAAATCGTACAAAGTCTTAACAACCCAAATTAGATATTGAAATTCCTTCAAGTACCTTCACTCGATATCATAAATTGAATTGGTAAAATGCTTTCAACTGACAAGTTCTGTTGTATCAGTGTGATAGAATGCCTGATGATCCTTAAATGCGAAACCCGGGTCGTTAGTGATAAAACATGTGGAATAATTGAAAGTTTTAACAATTCAAATTTGATATTAAAATTCCATAAAGGATTTTTAGTCGATATTATAAATTAGAATTAGATCTTTTTTTGCTATATAAATGTTTAAGGTTTAACGATTTAAATTGTTTTGATAAACATAGTTTTTGAGTGAGCAAAATTCAGTTGTGTATTTGAAAGACAATTCTTGCTTGAATTGCAGTTCACCTGGATTATGTGCAAGGCAGATAATTATTAGACAAAAAAGGAGTGAGTCACTATGTTAGAGTTAGCGAACTGACTGTGTATGGTCGGGCAATCATTACCAGTCTCGTATACAGCTTTGTCTAAGTTCAGAAGCCGTTTTAGATTTAGATATACCGCGATGTCTATTGTGTTGATATCCAGTTGAAAAAAAGAGCTTATATCGAAGAATTATACGAGATTGCTGATGTGTGCGACGATAAAACACTTACACTCACCTCTTTTTGACAGTAGCGAGGATGTATTTAAAATTTACCCTGAAGGATAAATTATATGTCGTTATCATGCAACAGAAACTGACTACGAGTGAAATATTCAAGATAGCCGTTTATCATTTGTAATCAATTAAAAAAAGTCCATCGTAGTGTATTGATATTACTAATCAAGAAAATGTGTTAGGTAATCTACTGAATGATCGTATAATATTGATTGATTTTGAAAATTCGCCTGATCAAAATATATGTGCTTAATTTATCTTGTTTGATGAAGAAATATTTGAATGAAAATTGAATCGTTTTTCATTAAGGATAACTCAATAAATAGGTCAAAACGAATAACGTATAACGCCATTATTAACACTGTGCATTGAAGGTTTTATTTGTATAAATTGTAACTATATTATGAAAGAATAGGAAAAATTAATATATTTTATACAGTTTAATTAAGTGTTATTGAGCGATATTCCTTTAATAGAAAAGTAATAAAAAAGTAATGTATAAAATAGCTAATTCACATCGAAAAATGTATATCCGGCATTAGTTTCAGTTAGTGTTTGAATCATGTATAAAATGCATAATTTACTTCTTGAATCCACCAGTGTTCACTGTAATCATCGATAACCATCTCAGTATAAATCAATAAGTGCGTGACAATAAACGATTTCCATTTCAAATATTTCTAATCAAATAGCTTGTGACTGTAAATTCTAAAAACTGTAAGTATGCATAGTTAAATTCAAGTAAAAAAATTTACGGTGTAAATCCCTTCAAACAGGCCCAAATTAGAAGTAGGAAAATGTGAACTTCACGATCGTGATGAGAAGTCAGTAAGACTATTGTATTTATTAACACGGTGAAAAAATACTAATGTATTTTAGTTCTACAATTTTTTTATAAGATATAGTTGATAGCTATTTCGGCTCACGCCGTCGTCAGAACTGTGCTTAAACGAACATAACATCTATATATATCTGTGTAGAAAAGGTACAAAATACATCTTCTCTCCTGTTTTAACGGCTTAGCTTATTTCTTGCTAGCAATAAAACTAAAAAAAAAATTGTTAATGAAACTAAAAAGGCGGCTATATCAATAAGCTTACATATTGCACGGAGATGGTTTATTAGATGGGGATGGCTTATTACGGAAACGAATCAGCCCCTTGTAATGGCTTGAGGAGTGGCGACCGACATATATTAGTTTGTTCGTTAAGATTTTTTGTGATAACTTATATCTATTGATTTCCAGCTGTTCTAAAACCGTCATCTTGCTACCTTTATTACAAAGATGTAAACATGTAGGCGCTGAGTTTAAATTTATATTATGCAATTCTTCGAAAAAAAAAATTTGTAGAACTTAAATACATTGCTATTCACTATTCACCGTGTTATAATGGAGTTCTACCAAGTAAATGCCAATTCAATCGATGTACTACTTATTAAGCTTTTGATTATAAGAAAGAACATTTCAAATGAGCTTTGTATCGTGTATAAAAAAAAGATTTAAAACTGTGATTTAAATTTTCAGCTTGCACCTAGATTAATTTGAATTTATATTACATAATGATCGTTATACTTATCGAATATGTCAATATATTTTTATCAATAACCATGAAAAGACGATTTTCATAAACACCTCAAATTAACTGCTTCTTGGAAGCGAATGTGACATTCATTTACCAATGATAGAATTTGTCACTTTTGATGAGAGTTTTGTACAGATTATTCGCGTATCATAAAAACCCTTTCAGATTCAATACTTGCTGGACGAAGAATCATTATATAGTCGTACATTATGAAAAAAACAGTATTGTTCATTTAAAATAATACGTCTTAAAAAGAATGAAAAAATGCCGACATTTTGATTTTGAAAAACGTAAATGAATACAGCTATTGTTTACGACATTGCATCAATATGTTATTGTGATGTGTTTGATTGTTAAAACGATTATAAGATCTCAAAGTATATTTCAATATATATATATATATTAAATTCTGATTCCCTTGAGATGGGTCTGGATTTTATAACTATAAAAAAAAATTAAAAGGAAGTAAGTCATTATTGATACAAACATATGTTATAATATTCACAGTAAAAATATTTATCGCTTACCAGGTAAATTGAACGATTTGCTCGAGAACCATGTTATATTATATTCCAAATTAGGCGGAACTAGGACAGTAGTTCTGGACAGATAAAGTCAATAATATTCACATACAAAGGCATGTGTGTTTATTTAGAGCTGTGCGTAATAGTAAGAAATAAGTAGGTGAAGATTTTTTAAATTGAATCATACGCCAGTTGGTGGCTTTGTTGTGTGAACAAATATGGCTTTAATGTTTGATTACATGCTATAAGTGACTGTATCAAGAGGTTTAACTAGGTAAATAAATCAACTGTAAAATTGGTTCTTCTGTATCTGGCACTGAGGTGGATATTTGAAAGTACTGTATATATTTGAGCTATCCATAAGTGTTAGTGTTATTTTCGACCACAATACATTGATAGAATAATTCAATGCTCAGTTCGGTCTTGTGACAAAAGAGTAAAATTCACGAATGAAAATTTGCTTAAATCGATTTATAACTTTACATTTAAAGAACCATTTGGAAAAACTATAAATATTTATTCCCCTTAAAGAAAATTAACATGTGCTTTTTAAAGATGTTCTTCAATATCGAAATTAATTTTAAAACAATAGAAAAAAAGCTTGAGGCAGTTTGAAAACTATCAGTCACTTTATGTATATTTTCGATTCTGTATTTTTATTGAAATTGACGCACTTGGCTGAAATATTTGTTCTACGAATGCAATTAAATAAATAAATAAACCCCAAACTTTGTGGTAATATTATATATAGAAACAAACCATAAAACCTTACCATTTTTGTAGTTAATTGTTTCAAACATTTGTCTCTATTGCCAATAATATTTCTTGGAAACTTACCTGAAAACAAAAAGAAAATATATGTAATTTAAAAAATACAAGAGCTGTATTTTTCCATGGACAGTAAATTATATAAACCAGCTATAAAATGCCGTTTCTTGGAGAAAAAATATTATTTTCATATGAAAAAAGCACATTTTGTTCAACACTATTTCTTCGTTTTATATTACGATGAAAAATATCGGTTTCACTTATCGCGATCATAAGCAGCTGATGAATTATAAATCAACAAGGTTATTTAAACAATAATGAACAACAGCCGTTAAGAATTATTTAATCTCAATTTGTATGATGATCTGTTAATTTCTGTCACATTTCTTGAGTATTTTTTAATTAACAAAAATCTGAAAATGATAGTTGATATTTAATCTTTGTTAAGATTTATATTTTATCAGTTGATAATGTAAGTGATGAGCGTGACCGGTTCTGATTATTTTGAGAGAAATTGTAGAAATATTAACAGAGAAATGTAATAAAAACATGTATTTTATTTTTCACAATTCTTCTTCCTAGTAATAATGTTTATCGTATAAAACTGCTATCAAACAATTATTATGATTTTATTGGGGTATTATTATCTTATTTCTATGAATGTGTATGATTGATTGAAAAAAAATGCAATAAAGGAAACAGATTATTATGTTAATCAATAAACGAAAGTATATCTCAATCGACCAAAGTATCGCTTACAAAACTGGTGCAAAAAAATCTCTCAAAGATAAACTTAAATGAAAAATGTCACGAGTCAAATAAATTCTCTTCCAGACACTTGCTTAGAACATATTTTTTTCATTTGACTCGTAGATTTTTTTTAAAAGGTATGAAGATGTTATATAATTTAATGTTACCCTATTAAAAAGAAAATAGTTTTGTCTATTCTTTATCTTTTAAATAATAAAAACACATTTTTTTAGTACTTATTTCCACAATATATTTTTTGATCAGGACCGGTTTCGCTCATCGCGAGCATTATCAACTGATTCTTTCTCTCTTCTTCTTCTTCTATATATCTTCTATATTCTTTATCTCTCAGAGAAAACCCAATATTGAAATGTAAATATGAAATTCAATTGAAGAATTATTTTTTATAGGTTAAGTAGTTCAATTTATCTCATTATCTGACAAATAATTTAACTAAAGAATATCATATTATATTATGGCCTTTTTTCTTCATCCACTCGTCTGTCTGTTTATGAGATTTGTTTTCCTTCTTACGTTCTGATTACGATTTAATAATTTTCTTTAGTAATACGAAGAACCTTCATTTCACCCTCGCGTTGGCATCCAGCTGCGCCTATTTCCCAGCAGGTGGGGTTTTCATGAACTTGAAATTATCAGACCAAGAAAATAACCTTCCGCAACATATAATGACGGCGATTACAATCAAGTAACAGCATGGCGACGGGTAACTCTGTCATTATCGAGAATAAGCGTAGAACTTGTCATTTGATTTGAATACGTAAATTTTATAATAAAAAATATATTATATAAATGAAAATCAAAAGTATGAGGGAAATGTAAACACTTTCGTCTGCTTGATCGTGAGGTATAGGTTATAACTTAAGAACGAAAGCTAACTGTCTTTACAATATTTATATATTTCATTCCAAGGATATCGATGTCTGCTACATTTTCCTACTTCTCTACTCACACATTTTCTGATCGCAAGTATATGGTGAAGGGGAGTTCACTAACTGATAACTGATTCTTTCTTTGTTGTCATCGAAGAGAGAGCTTTATCGATTCACTAACTATCACTTAAAATATAGACAACATGGTATAAAGAGACCATATTAATATCTATAAAGATTCGGTAACCTCGTCTACTGGGAAATCGTTTGGCATTTTGGCGTTTCAATCTAAAAAAACCTATGTTTGCATATGCCATATCCTGTGGTTGTTCAACGCAGATAATTCGAACATAGAAAACTAAATAGATATATATGGTTAGATAAGTGATTTTTTAACCCTTTCCATGCATACTGTATTTACAGCAATCTGTATTTACAGCAGTATTTGTGAGCTTTGAACTGCTTTACTGCAAGCAACTTAAATCTTTTACCAGGGGACTATAGATAATTGTTTTTTATTGTTAAAATGTTTACAGTTTCAATTCAAAGTTTTTCGACCAAGATATAACTAGTTGTGACAGTGAATGTTTGCTTAATGTAATTGTACAATTATTTAAATATTATTATGTATCGTTATTATATTAATCTGACGTAGTACAATAATTTATTCAGTTATATATTATTATATTTTGGCTTCGAAAAATTTAATCAATCATATTATCTCAATATTTCATCTCTTGGTGTATGTACACTATCACAATTTTAATAGCATTGGCAACCTCTTTATTTTGATTCGTAACCAAAATTACTTACTAATTATTAATAATAAATAGTACTTTTTCATTTTGCTAGATGAGAGAATTGCGAACATTAATCCGATTATTAATTCGAAACAAAATAAAGTACGAAGGACTGCCACACTGCAATGGGTGACCAGAGAACATATTGGTTACTATACTAGAACCGGATAGTGATCTAGCTTGATTGAAGAGAAAACATCTGAACATCACTGTCTCAAAATTAACAGACAAAAATGCTGTTATATTTATTTAAATTTACAAAAATTTTATTACGAAATACAAAAAATAACTATGATGGTCGCAGCCACCATAATTGTTTTGCAATTATTGGCGTACTCACGATCCTAGGTTGCAAAACAATCCAGGAAAAAATACAAAAAAATGTAGGATCTGGATTGACAGGAATTACTCGGATGAAGAAAAGGTTATAATTTAAAATTATTTTAAGTTATTATATTTACAATGGGAGAAATGCAGTTTTTGGTTGGTAGCTTTTTACTTTAAATACATCATACCAAGACAGATAAAAACCAAAAAATCTATATTTTTGCACGAATTTGTGATTATTAGCTTGAATTCTATTATAGGAACAATTTATGATATCGACTGAAGGTGGAATTTTAATATCAAATTTGAATTGTTAAAACTTTGTACGATTCCACATGTTTTGTCACTAACGACCGGTGTTTCGCATTTTGGCATTTTCAGGCATTCTATCACACGGTAAATAATTTCAATTTAGAAAATTTCATTTGATAAGTGGATAAGAGTTAAAAAAAATTACAATAAAAAAAACAATTTTACTATCATAAAATGAAATATTTACATGTATGTATGTGTAAATACAAATTTATCTTATAAAGCAAACATATATAAATAATGGAGTTTTGCTACTTTACGTTCGATTGTAACAGTGTAAAAAGTTACCTTTAGTTATTTACTAAAATTATTTAATGATAAAAAACAACATTATGACTTTTTCTTGGTGGGTAAACCAAACTGTCATAGTGGGTAATTCAATTACTTGCGGGTAGTAGGTTGCCGACCACTGCTCTACAGTGTCGCTGTATGTACAGTCTACACGAATCAGACTTATAAATACATTGATATGTATCCATTGTTGTGCTGTTTGTGTACAATATATCACATCTCACTTGGTTGTGCATTCATATACTTTTCGCAGGAAAACTCCTTTGCAACGCGCGCAATTGGCCATAAGTCCATTTCCTCATTAGTGATCTGTGTCAACAAAACTACAAGTCGAATGATATCACCGTAAATACAAATGCCAGTCATTCCCAAACGTCTACAGAAAAAAACAAACCGATTTTTTTTGAGTAGGTTTGATTGAGAATTGAATTTACTCTAGAATTTGAGTTTCATTGTCCATAATATTAATCTCTTCCACGCTAACGCCCCAACGTATGGGTCGACAATGTGCAAGGCCTGTACGCGAGTGCCCTAGACGTTGGGACGCGAACATTCAAACCTCGCTAACTCACGCAATCTTTTGCATATAGGACTGGTTCTGGTTTTAAAATATCGCCCAATTCATCCTGATATTTACATCTCCATAAACTTGTCATAAGTATTAGGTTTAAATGTTTGGAACATCGTTTTTTCGAACCATTCAAATTTATTCCGACCCCGCCAAAGTAACAAAACAGTTTGAAACTGCGTGCCAAACTCGCGTCTGACTTCGCACTAAACTTTGCACCAATCTCACGGCATTGCAATGTGACACTCCATGATACGTGACAGTAATGGCGCTTGTTCGATTGAGTTTGATTGGTGGCTTCGTTATTCCACGGTAATGGAGATTTACGAGTGATGTATTTGTTAGGGATATATTTGTTAAAGTGATTGTGACAACATAAGACATTTCTTTGTGTTTTTAATGTTGTAAAACATTCCTAATGCATCTAGCTTCCATAAAATCCATTCCAATTATTTTTTAGTGCTCTATTTATAGCTATAGCGGACGATTTAGTTTCTATAAAAAACTGTCGCGTTGATCGTGTTAAGGATTGACGACAGAAAAATTGACATATTCTTTTTTGACAGAAATGCTCAATCATTGGATTACTTTATTTTTGATTGTATTTAATAGCAAAAATACGGTCTCAGTTTTGATGTAATATATTATTTAATTTTTCCCATCAAATGGCGTACAATAAAGAATACTATTTTTCTAACAGTCGTTCTTTAGACTGACGGTTCAAAACCTATGTATTGACAAGACAGTTCCCCATCAATTTGCTTTTTATCATAGATAAGATACTGATGTTTTTATTTGATATTGACAAACACACATATATGACTTCGTTCACAGAACAATAATGTGTTATTTTGTTATTTTATTTCATCATTTTGAGGAATTCGTGGAAAAAAAACTACGTTAAAAGATATATTATAGATTTGTTAGAACTTGTTTTTGATTTCAGCATAAAGTCACGGGAAAAGAAGTTGAAGTCTACACTTAATTGCGAGAAAGAACTTATTTTTTCATAAAAAAATTATTTTCGTTAAACTAAAAATATTGACATTTCTACTAAATCAATTTGTTTCGCATATTGGCTGATAATTTTTTATTTTTTTTTGATATGCATGTATTTCTGTATATATGACATATTACTATTATAGCATATATTTTATGATATCGACTGAAGGTGCTTAATGGAATTTCAACATCAAATTTTAATTGTCACAAATTTGTACGATTCCACATGTTTTATCACTAACGGCGCGGGTTTCGCCTTTCGGCATACTATTTAGCTCTGTAGCATACGTGTGATAGAGTGCCCGAAGATGCCAAAAGGCGAAACCCGGGTCGTTAGTGACAAAACATGTGGAATCGTACAAAGTTGTAACAATTCAAATTTTATAGCATATATGTTTTGTACCGATTCTGCAATTTAAATCTAATTCAAATAAGCTGATGACGATTATTACCATCGATTCTGATTATTAAAAACGCTTCTATTAAAATAACATATATTTCTGTTCCACATGAGTTTGGTGTTTTTTTTTTTGTCAAAATGTGACACCTCAGTCAATCGCTGAGTCAATTATGATTGTAGCGAGTAGTTGACCATCATTACCTATTTACTTCGCTGAGTAGGAAATTACATGGCGACAATTTCTGGATAATATCTGGATGCGTCAGCCAAGATCCTGTCGCAGTACGCGATCAACACAATGCTTAGGAAGAGTGCATAACTTTTAGATTTGTATGCATGGCTACGATGACATTTAATAATAATATATTTATGAATGTTTTACCGACGAACACGCTTAGGCGTTTTCCATTTTGACAACCCTTTATTTCTGGTGTATTTTATTAATTTTTGAATTTTCGCTACAATTTTCGAGTCATCGATCGAATTTTATTAAAAGTCAACAAAATAGCAAATTTATGATATCGACTGAAGGTGCTTGATGGAATTTCAATATCAAATTTGAAATGTTACAACTTCAGGAGTCAGACCGTCAGTATAGTCAGTTCTGTTGCATCTGTGTGATAGAATGCCTAGAGATACCGAAAGACAAAACCCGGGTCGTTATTGACAAAACATGTGGAGTCGTACAAAGTTGTAACAATTCAAAAAATAGCAAATGTAAAATATTCGATATAGCAAAAAGTTATAGCACACCACTGTTTAATATCTATATATATATTTATATATATATATTATCAACACTTTTACTTATCTTTTAAAGATAATAATTGAGTATATATAGGGAAAATGATTATTATTGATTTACTTTATTTGAGTAAGTTCTTTTCGGCCCAGGCATTTGAAATGGGACACGCTCCGTTGGCGAGACACGGTTTGTTTTCTAATTTTAATAGAAGACTTACTACTTTTCGGGATTTCCCCGCCGAAAAGCGACAGGCTTTGAATTCACTTGCGAATGCGGGGTTTTTTTATGTCCATAACAAAGACGTTACAGTGTGTTTCTACTGCGGCGGTGGGGTCCACCAATGGGAGCCGGAAGACGATCCTTGGCAGGAGCACAAGAAATACTATGGTCATTGCCAGTTTTTGATGGACGAAAAGAATTACGATAACTACGTAAATAACAAAGGATCTTTGGAAGGATACATTGACGTAGGTTTTGAATTGTGATACTGCCAACGAATACAAAAAAAAAACGATATTAGAAAATTTACAGAGGAAGCTGTGTGTGAAGGGTAAATTAGTAATAATTTAAGAGAAAACAATTTTAATACAATCAGTGATTTTTATGCGAGAAAGCAAGATTTTAAAAAGTGTAACCTGTAAATACATTATTAGCATTCTACGATTTTTTATAGAATTGCATTTTCATACAAATATCGAGAATCTGTGTGATTTTTTCTCTTTTTTAATTTAATGTAATTTTAAATATTTTTATATAGTTTTATTTTATATACTTTCATTAGCATACTTTAAGGTAATACATAATATAATTGTGTGACCAATGAGCGACTTTTGGTTGCTTCGAATACATTTATTTGTGTATGATTGAATTTAATTAATAAATAATATATTATGAATGTCTAATAATAATTATACAATTGTTATATTAGTATTGTAAGATTTTTTATAATTATAATAAAAACATGTTTCAAAGTTGTTGTTTTATTAAAAATATAATTTATATACATAACAAAAATATGTACACAAGAGGATTCGAGTCGATCAATTCAGTTTGTCTCTTTTGCCGAAATGCTTCAGAAAACTGAACATATTTTAAATTGAAGGTGGACACATTTCCTTCCGAAATATCAAGTTGTTTTTTTACTTTATTTTATTAATGTTACACTGAGGCCGCATTAAATATCAAAAATTTATTAAATATAAAAAAAAAGAATTATGTACCAATATGTAAAAAAAATGCAATCCAATTGAAAAATAAATAAAATCCACAAAATGGCCATCGTGTATTCAGAATAATTCAGAATAAATACTGTAGCAAATCTCAAAAATAAATTATTGATTTGGAATATACTGGATAAGATTAGATTTAAAACGTTTTTTATTTACCATAAGTGCCCCATTTTGTTTTTCAGTATTATGAGAGTAGACTGTCTGCTTAAGTACAACAGATTGGAATATATGAATTTGTATAATATTATACAATTGTAATAGAATATTTTGAAGTTATCATAATATGGATCAGCGATTCGCATATCACAGACGATATCGATACATTTTTATCGTTGATAACATTTCCTATTGAAGCAGTCCCCATTTAACACTTACTGCTAATTTTATCTCTATCTGATTTGCACTAATTCTTGTGAATCTCCTCCAAGATAAATAATCGGTATATGCTTATACAACATTCAACATTATTTAAACATTATTTATCTACGTACTATTTATTTTCGTGATTTCAAATGCATTTATGATTTTTTTTTTTGTAAAGTAATGCTTTTTTCTTGGCTCAAGCAGATAGCTTTGTGGTTAGAGAGTTGGGAAATCATGATCTAGACTCTAGAGTGTCGCTAATTCTATGAAAATACTATGTTATAAAAAACAATTAAAAGTTACAAGCTTTCGGTAAGTAATTCGATTGTTCAATGATGATATAAAAACTTTTAGCGTTGATGTGTATAAACTTCCGGAAAGGTGCAAATGTTGTAATACAAATCGTTTTTATTCGAGTTCATCGTACGTGTTCTTATTTAAAAAAAAAAAAAACATAGGCCATAGGTGCACTATCAAAAAAACATTATAATAGACTTTAAATAGGAGGCATCTGTGTTGCCAGATAAAAAAATCTTCACCAACAACACCGTTCAAATAATATAAGAATAAGCCTCGGAGAAACACGCAGGCATTTTTTCACTTCATCTTTACATTGTGGATCGAAATAAAATTATTATTTGGGCTTGAAGAGAAAAAATGGGGCGTGTGCCAGGGCTGGGGCCCTACTGCTTCCGACAGATGGCAAACGGGAGACGCGACGAACCTTTGTGACTGCACCATGCTCATTTTTGACAAATAAAAACGGAGAAAGCGCCCAGGAGTCGCAATATAAGGGATACATAAATTATCAATGATGTTGGCACTTTATTATTAGTTTCGCTGATAGGATTGGCACAATGACAGTGCGTTGAGTTCAAAAACATCGTGAAATATGTATTGTATTGACAGCTAGTTCGAGTCTCAATATACAATAGATACAACAGTTCAATAAATAGTAATATTTATTTGGGAATTTTCGTAACCTCTAAAAACCTCACTCACCTATCTGGTCCCAATACTTATCACGATATCACGAGCGATTATTCAACGAATAGCCATGTCCATGCTCTATTCCTATATCCTGGATATTTTTAAGCGAATAGAGGCTGAGAAACTTAACAGCTATAACTTATATAAGAATACCATTTACTCCTACTTAAGGGTAACAAAAATTACCCCACATGATCATATATAACATATTTCCAATATTCGGTAGCCGCTCCTCAAGCCATTGCAAAGGGCTTTTCCGTAATAAGACATCCCCATCCAATAAACCATTTCCGTGCAATATGTTAGCTTATTGATATAGTCGCATTTTAGTTTCATTTAAAGTTTATTTTTTTTTTAGTTTTATTGCTAGCAGGAAATAAGCTAGATCGTTAATACATAAGAGAAGATGCATTGTGTACCTTTTGTAAACAGCTATATATAGATAAGCAAATAAATGTTCATTTGAGCATATTTCTGACAATGGCGTGAGCCGAAATAGCTATCAACCATATTTTATAAAAAAAAATCTTGAACTAAAATACATTGCTATTTTTTCACCGTACTGTACAAAGGTATCTAACTTCATTAAATAAAATGATTTATTATTCAATGATTAAATATTCACTGATATCAATTAGCTAGAAAGGTTTTTTTATTCTGTTTGTTTTCTATTAGCTGGACACTGAATATTTAAAGATAAAATTCTTTGAATATTTGCAAACTTTTCGAACCTTACAGACGTCTTTAACTCAATGTTTATTCAAGATATTGTTTCAGTAATTGGCGCAGAAATGTACAAACACTCATTTGTTTATTGTTGTTTATATCGAAAGACTTGTAAAGATTATTGACGGGATAAAAACACTAAACGATTACTTAACGATGTTTCTGTTTAAATTTACCTAATCCTTAGTAAATTTACGGTCCAGTGTTTTCTTTGATGGTATTTCTAAAGAGACTGCTTCGACTTCAAAATTTTGGTCGTAATGACAATCGACTAATTTACCGAACCGAAACTAAAATTTCAATTGGTTATCTTCAGAGCGTAAAAATATTGTCAAAGAATCATATAAACCAGATAATGATCCCATTATAAATATAAATGATATTAAAGTAAATGTTGAGGAAAAAGTACCTTATAAAGATTTAATATTATAACGAGTTTTGATTATAAATAAATTCTTATAATTCAACTCTCAGATCTTATGATGACAAGTTGTTTTAGTGTAGAACGTTATGAAATAGTTGACATTTAAGTGAATTTTAAATAAAGTGTTGTAAACTGGAGAAATAAGTTATTGCAATTGAATTAATTTAATGTAGTATTAAATATCTGGTTTCTGGTTGACGGCAATCTCTTTCATTTTCGTGATCCACCCTATAATGTTTTATAATTATTAAGCGAAGTAGTTTATCGGTGGGTACTTGGATCTAAGAAAAAATATGTTTTGTATTTTGCAGAGTGCGCACACATTCGTAACCTCGTTGCACACATATGCACGTGCGCGAAATGCACACGTGCTGCTTGGCGGCTTGTAAGATGAAATATATGGGTCGCTTGATAGCTACCGCAAACATTTTGAGGTTACGTTCGCGCAAGATTCGACGCTTCTAAAATTAGGGCTCGGGCAGCTGATTGAACCAAGCAGTACCCACAAAACAGCACTTATAATCGTACGTAATACGTAGATAATAAATAATAATTACCTGCTATCTGTGATGCTATATTGAAGGTGCTGAGTGAAAAAATATGACTTGTGGGGATCCAATACGAATTGAATGCAAAGTATTTTTTTGTCAAATATAGATGATTTTAAACATATTATTATGTTATATATTCTTTCATATATACGTATAATTATCTTTTCTCAACTACGAGATATTTGAACAAATAATATTTGTGAGATAAATATTTTCCGAAAAAATTTCTCAATTTTTGTTTAAACATAAATAATATAATTTATGATATCGACTGAAGGTGCTTGATGGAACTTCAATATAAAATTTAAATTGTTACAACTTTGTACGATTCCACATGTTTTGCCAGTTAGTTTTGTTGTTAGTGGCAAAACATGTGGAATCGTACAAAGTTGTAACAATTGAAATTTGAAATATATAATAAAAACCGAAATTTTAAGACTGTTTGGATATTATCAAAATTGTCGCAAAAATATGAATTATTTTACCGGTTAATTTTTTTATAATTTGAACGTATTTTCAATTTGGCCCACTTCTTTTTTACACAGTATCTTTCTAATATAGGATAAATTGTTGTAACGAGATCTGGTTTAAGCGTGATAAAAAAGCGTTATAAATTAGTTGCGGATACAAACCTCTCACGGATAAACTCATTTTCCTGTCGGTCTGCCGACATGGTAATAAAAATACCTGAAAATTTTTCATGAACTGAATTTATTATTAATCACATTTTACTAAATATTATGCCTCACAGTTTTAGATTGATACGCAGATGCTTCAAGCCGGTACTTTACCTCAGTATATTATGTACATACGCGAATGCAGATATGATATTTTTTATACAAACCCCCAAGTGCTTGCTTTGGGGCAGCTGCTTTTAAGTGGTCTGATGAGGAAGGGTGCAGGATTAGCGGGAGGAAAAGGGAACGTCTGGCCAGATATTACCTCTGGAATGTTCTTTGATTCTAATAATTATTTGAAACACACTCAAATAAGACATAGCTTGATTTTAATATAACCTATAGTTTTGATTTTTATATTAAAAGCTAGGTGTGGTTTGCTTTTCGATAAAGACAATTATGCATTAGAGATTAGACTCTGTCACAGTGGTCGGCAACCTACTACCCTCGGGTAGTTGAATTACCCACTATGACATTTTGAATTACCTACCAAGAAAATATGATGATGTTTTTTTATATACGTTTGTTTTATAAGATAAATTTGTATTCACACATACATATATGAATATATGTCATTTTATGATAATTAGATTGTATTTTTCTTAACTTATACCCACTTATCTAATGTTATTTTTAAAATTGATTTTTTTTACCCAGTTTCTCAAAAGGTTGCAGACCACTGGATTAGAGTATATATTTGGAAATATTAATTTAAAGTTACGATTTTTACTGGTTTAACATTTTATTTTTCGAATGAGAGTGTGTTGCAAGACTTAAAAATTGTGTCCAAATGTAAACAATTTATTTTGAGATCTGATACAGTGACCTAGTCGATCATGTCACACAAATGATTTGAATGAAATTAGATTAACTTAGTAAAATACCCCTGAAATAATGTTTAAATTTCATGCATTAGGTGTGCGAGATTTTTTGATTATGCATTAATATTCTTGTTGTATTCAATTCATTCTTATCATCATACATGTTCAGTTATAATTATATTTTATCGTAGTCGGGTTGTAATTTAGGTGTAAAGTGTAATTTGTTATCTTAATGATATCATTTAAAAATATGGATTAAATTTTCATGTAATGTAAGTGTAGTTATTTATTGAAAAAACATGTTTATAACTTTCCATAAATTAAAGTAAAAATATCAAATGCTTTATTGACAAGGTATCATATTATGTCATAAATTTCATACTTATATCTTTTTATACTTTTCAGTAATGTTTTAGGTTTCGTTTATTACATAATTCGCATTTTATTTATCAAAAGTGATTGAAGAATATCATTAAATTAAAATAATCAAAAACCATAGTGAATAACGTTTTAGAAATGAAATATTAAATTAAAAAGTGTATATTGTAGAAGAAAAATATAATACTCTTTTTGAAGTAGGAGGCCATTGTCAAAAAAGATTTTAGGTAATATAAGAAGAGCTTTTTTTAACTAACGGTAGATGGCAACACATTGACCCCGTACGATTTGACAGGAGACATTATGCTCTGAAAATTGAACACATTTTGATATTCGATCCCTGACCATCTTGACATAAGCGCCTGATGCTACATAGGGCACACTTCTTGCCACTAAACTAAGTAATATCGACATGTGGCATTGAAATAGGGTTGCCTAACGCATGAAAAATATTTATAATATTTTTTTTTGGTTTTTCCTGAATTTATTTCTGTGAAATATTTCCATTCGATAATTGAAATATTAAGATACTTGCTATTGAAGACCATCAACTGAAAAGTCAAAAGAATTTGGCTCCATAAATAACTATCATGCGTATTTGGAAACCCACGAATAATGGATAGACGTGTTCAATAAACAAGCAGTTACTTGATGGTAATAAAGTCAACCAGTGAGGGGTTGGCCATGTTGATAGGTTGCCAATGGCTAGTGGGCTTCGCTATATGTTCGTGTTTAAAACGTTTAGGATTTTATTAAAACTTTTTGAAGAAACAACGAGCGATATATTTTTAGTATTTATTTAGATGTCTAAATATTTAAATGTTTTTTTTTTACGTATATTTAGGAACTTTCACGAATTTCTCACGATGCGTACCTATAAGTATGTAGGTATATAAATCAATGGCTTTAATTCCAAATAATAGTTAATACAAAATGTAATGTGAGAATTCATTTTTATATCTAATTAAAATCTTTAAGGTGGCAACCCTACGAGAAGATCGGCAAAAAAACTTCTACACATCACCTAAATACTGCCATGTGCAAAGAAGGAAGGCATAATCAGAAAGGTATGAAAGGGCTTCTACGGCACGCGACCCCCGCACCCTGTGTTCAAAAAGCCGGCAATTTTTCGGACTCGTCTGGAGCATATGAGCCGTGAAATTTACAAGCCGGCTATCTTATCGATTATTATAATATAATAAATCGGTCGATTAGCCATAATGGTCGACCATTTTGGAATATGGCTGTCAGTTTAAAGCGACAAGAAAATGGCCGATGTATCGATTTTGTTTTCAAATTGATATATTAAATTAAGAAATTCTTTTGTGGGTTATATAGTTGCTTCCTAACATTCACTTATTTTAAGAAGGCTAAAAATTAAGAAAAAAATATGATTGTAACAAATATAAGCACACACAAATCTATTAAATTTAGGTTCCATTTTTGTCTGCATTAAAAAAATATATTTTGGGTCTACAGCTACATTCTTTGACACTCGCACTACTACAGTAGTATCAAATAAAGACCAGTACTCGTAAAATACTTTAGAATGAAATTTTTCATCCTTGTTATATAATAAAAGCCCGTCATTGTATTGAATAAAAAAATTGATTTTTAAAATAAATATTAAGGTTCAATAATAAGAGTCGATGACTTTGATTGTACTTTCGTATGCCTATAAGTTTAATATAACATACTAACATCAAAGATGAATTAAAAACATCCACGAATGATTATTACGAACTCTGAACATCAATAATTTTGATCTGCGGGGTAAGAAATTTGAATTAAAAGTATTCGTTATATTATCAAATTTCACTTAAATGTCGAATAAAATACCCGAAAGTAGAATATTTTTGATATATTATATGTATGTAATTTATGATATCGACTGAATGTGCTTGATGGAATTTCAATATCAAATTTGAATTGTTACAACTTTGTACGTACGTTCAACTTCGTACAAAGTTGTAACAATTCAAATTTGATATATGTATGTGTTAAAATATTTAATTTTGAATTCAAAATACGTATTTCGATTATTCGCGATTCCCGATTATGTCGAATACAAAATTCGATATTGGAACATTCTTGATACATGACTAAGAAGTTTGAATTCGGAAGTCTTGTAAATAATTAGCGAACGATTTGAATTCGTAAACCTTTCCGTAACGGAAGTGTTGAACAAGTAATGTGGAAATGGAATTCCGTCGGCGGCCGGAATCGCAATTATTTGTCTGACGTCTCTTGGGGCGCAAAATAGATCCGCCGGCGCTTAGCAACACGTTCGCGACGAAAAAAAAAATTTAAATACATAAATAAAACAAATATGGCGCATTATTCTATTAATCCACGATTTACAAGCTGTATTGCCAGTCTCTTTTATATTTAGTTACACATAATAGCAAAGAAAAATTAATAGATTGAGGTATATTTTTTAAAATATTTATTCAGTGCTGAAAATTTATAATCGAAAATACATAAAAAGAGCCTACCAAAGAACAAAACATAAAAATAAGGGCTAAAATTTTTATGAAACATTTTTCAATAATCTGTACATTTTTACGATTTTATCATATTTAGAACAACCAAAGAAGCAGAATCAACGTTTGAATAACAACCAGTCCATTTAGTAATTATCTCTTTATGCAACATATTTATTAAGATAAATAAAATTTCCATACGTAAACTTATTAACCATGAAACTGGACGATGTCGATATTAGTGTGAAATATTATAATGCATTTTATCATAGTCTAAACTATTTAAAATCGTCGGCTTTTGATTTGATAAGTATTTAAAATACTTAGCTTCTGAAAATTAGTAGTCAGGTACCGTTTATACAAGATAAATTATTTGACAATAGCGCAAGGATACTTGATATTTGAAAACAATGGCAACAATAATCCACACTGTCAAAATCCTAATAATAAAAATTAATTAATTAGTTTCATTTTTAGAAGAGAATGAATTCGTTAGCGGATTTCGTGCGCTGCGTCCGGTTGAAAATTATGTCACCGCGTCTAGACGGGCGACGGTAGGTAGGTAAGTATATAGGTATTCGACAATGCTTAACCCATCATTGCCGAATTTATTTAAATTTAGGTGTCACTGGCCGCTGAACGGTTTCGCACTTGACGGCCATTGTGTTCCAGTTGCCGCGGAAACTCACCCTATCATCGTTTTCGATTTTCTTATGCGAATTTTTGGTTTTCATTCGGTGATTTGTGACTTAAAAATAAGAAAGCACACATCCTGGTTATGATTTGATAATTTCTTTAATCTAGCGGAAAATTCTCCGCAATTTACACACACAGAATGGTCACATGGTCAGAATTATCGTGATCCGTTTCACAGATGGCTGAAAGTATCGACGCCATGATCATTTTTTGCAAATATGTTTTACTAGGAATTTTTGATCACTTTACTTATTAGCAACCCGGTAAATCCAAATCATAGCCAGTTTAGTGTAAAAAATTCATGGATTTATTTGATGCATTTTAGATTTGAGTAATAATTTTGACGCTTTTAATAACGATTAAATATTTGTGATTTCATTGATAATTATTTTGCAGCTGTAACATCAAACATGCTACTTAAAAGTTGACATAAATAAAATTCAATTGAAATCACGTGATTGTCGTAAGTAACCTAAATACCGTGAAACTATAATAGTAAAGGTGTTTTACTCTTAAAAGATGAACAACCTGTCGTATCTTTTATTTCCTTCTATGAAAAACAGAGCCCGACAATAATTACTTTGTGAAAGCTTTTTGAGAGCTTTGTAAGAGCTTTGTTAGTGGGCTAAAGTACCTGCCTACGTATTATTACAGTGTACCGACGTAAGACGAATAAACATAATTATTATTACAGAAACTATACCTCTTTTATAAATTATTTACATAAATTCATGAATGGAACTACGACGAACGTTTAAGCACATACATTGTCCTTTTATAATCTAACCAAAGGTATTATTTAAACAAATTAAAGGTGTTTTATTTTAGTGAGTCACTCTATTACAATGACGTGCTGGGTAAAGGGGGCAAGTTCTATAACAACTATAAAATTACACTGGATCAAATCATAGATTTAACGAAGGTATGGTATCGTATAAATGTCAGTTCAATCATGAACTAATTGATATATGTTTAAGAAAACATATTTTTTCAGTAATTTTAGAGTAATTTATAACTTATGAAAAGGGTTTCAACAAAAATATATTATATATTCGATTTTTTATTTTGCATCCATTTTAAGCCTAAACCTAAGATAAATGAAGGTAAAAAGAAATATGAGATAAAATAAAATATTTAGCCAAATATTAGTAGGTTCTCTGTACCTTTTTTAATTTTTTCATTTATTTTTGTGATAAGGTGACTAAAAATCAACTATTTTTCCTGGATTATTATAAAGACAAGAGAGCAAACGCTTAAGTCATTTGAAATTCGATTTTTTGTTTGGAGCAGATTAACGGTTTCAGAGATTATTTATATATTACAAAATTATGTGTCAGGCATTTTAAATCTCTAGCATCTAAAACATCCGATAGGTACCATCTTGTGATATTGAAAAATCTTTCATAGCTATGGCTTGAACCACATAGATATGGTTAACATATTGCTTGAATCAATTTATTTTAGCACGTATTTCCAAAAGAATCGAAATAATTTCACATTGAACAGACAAAGATGTGGTTTATTGATGAGAATAATTTATTTTACTTTGAAAATTAATGATTAAAAATTTAATCACCTTATCAATCAACATTAATAATATATAATGCAAATTTTAAACACTTAGTAACTAGTTTTCTAGTTTTGCCGGCTTGTATCAGTTTCGTTTAATGAAGGTTGACTTTCTAAACACGTAGTTGGTTAATTATTCCGTTGTGCAAAATTGATTTCGTAGGCACCCCAGTGAGTTGTTCTATTATTTTGATATTAAACGCGTGCCCAAGTTCCAACTAAAATAATATTTTGAAAGCTTGATAAAGAGCAGAAAATAATAAACGTAAACTTACCTGGTTGGCAAACATATTTTTTTGATAGCTGTTTGCTTTTTTTTAGATGACACACATGGCTTGCGGGGCGCGTGCGCGATCCGGCAACACATTGCGCCATTTTTTATGATGTTCCATGTTTGAAAATGAGTTTGGAATACGATAATAATATTGTGAGGGTACATTTTTTTCATATGGTATCTGTGTTGCACATTTTTATATCGAACAGGGCAGTGTAAAATATAGGTAAATAAATTAAATCCACAATATAAACTTTACAGAAGGTAGCACATTCAATTTCATAAATGTTATTATGAAAAAATACAGTAGAGAAATTCCATCAATATTAAAAAGTAATTACGGAGCTAAATACAGAGAAACGAGTAACTACATATGACATGATTCGTTCAGTAAGAAATCGTTTACGGTAGCGAATCATGGCAATTAGTAAAAAATACTCGGATAAACATCACATTGAGTTTTAAGAATCGATGTTCGCAACGAATTAGAAATCTGGATCGTAATTAACGAACTATCTGAGCCGGTACTCTGATTGTCTTTGAAGACGGTCAGGTATTATTCTTGGGATCCATTTGACTGAAATAAACTTTCAAGACATAACATGTGAAAAAGCAGAATGATTGAATAACGGAATGAATAACATTATTCTGAATTTCCCGGCATAAAATACATTACAAGAAAGTGCCGTTATTTGTTTCATTCTATTTTATTAAATTTGATATTCTTTATGTGAAAGTTCACTGTTAATATTATATTTTAATTGATAAGTTCGTTCACTTGATGGTGTCACTAAATGTGCTTTAATCGGTCGAAGATTTTCGTATTTGTAATTGTTTGTGTATTAAAATATTTACTCAAAGAAAAAGGTCATCATAAAAGCTGACATTTTATTCGCATCCCACATTTAGTATGTGTAATTTTCACTTTACTTGAAGAAAACTCATGTATGTATCGAAATCCAATAATTTAAGTAAGCCAGTAATTTGAATAGAGAAAAGAATGAAAACTGTTGATAGTAAGAATGAAACTAAATCTATCGTTACACAATATAATATGAAGATTCAAAAGATAGCAAAATATTGCAGAATTATATGTTTTTGAATAAAAATCATAAAATGATAGAAAATAAATTAACGTAGAGATTCATTCATTTGGTGAATCGAACCATGGATTGCGGAACGTTTGGTTTGACGCGCATAGCACAGTTCGAAGATAATTCTGTTGTATAATATATGAAACGATCATTGGAATTAATTTGGTGAATTACTTAGTAATAACAATATATATTATATTATACATTTACGACCAGTTCATGAATAAACAAACTCCATTTTAAACATTGAGAATAAAAGCAGCAAATCATTTGTCATTTTAAATGTCCTAAAGTAGGTCTTCGAAATTTGCCAACTACGATCGTTTCGTTTCGTCGAAGTAATCGTAAAAGATAAATGACTGAAAAATATTTAAGCGTACATCTTAAGAACACGTTATGAAAGTGATGTTTTATGTGCTAAGATGTGTGTTAAAATGTTTAACTTGATTTCAGTGACATTATTATGCGATTTTTGTTGCATCCCTGCGTCGTCAAATAATCTTAACGTATTTTTTTGTTCAGCATTTAACATGGAATATTAATTTTATTTTCAAATGCTGATGATTTAAATATGTCATAATAAAGTTAACGGTGCATTTTATAATCCATCATGCCATGTTTGAGTTTTGTTGAGGCAGGTACATTACATTGTGACATTTGACTGCGATGGTGATAATTTAAAAAAAATAGTCTAAATTTATTGTTGATGGTCATTTTATATTTTTTCAACAAAAAAAAAAAAATGGAATATTTAAACGCGAAAATATTATTTAATTATTTTTATAGAACAAGCATTCATATATTCCACATAAGGAACGGACATGAAAAAACGCATAAGTGGTCGTAAGAGTTTGAAAAGAATGTTGTCTCAAAAATTCCATAGAAAATTAGCTTAAAAAATTCAAAAAAAAAAAGTATTTCCCAGACGTTAAATTACTCTACTTTAATTTCGATTAGGATGCTGCCGCTCACACACACACTTTTCTCATTGTATACATGTAACTGCATACATTCACCCAACTGCATTCACTCACACATGCTTTTTCGTTCATACTCATACTAAGTTAATTGTGGGGACGCACACTATTGCGAGCATCAGTCAATGCGGCATGCACGTGCACACGAGTACAGACACGATTCGAAGACACCTGCCCGAGTGCAACACCCTGCATCGTTGCATTTCGTATAAACACCGACTCACGATAGACAAGCGATTAGATTTTATTATTGTATCATGTCACCGATTTACATTGCCACCCTTATCATGCAATTACATATAATATATTTAAATACGTCCAATACTTAGATAAAATTAAACATTTATTTATTGAATATTTTTGGTCAGTATTCGTTTAGGGTTTTACCAATTCAAAGTATTCTAATGATGTTATCTTTAGTGTCAAAGAAATCACATAAATATGTAGGTCAAATATGTTATTAAAAAAAAAAAAGAATTTGAAAATTAATTAGATATATTGAAATTTCTAGAACCGAACAAATAAATCTCTTGATAGCTTAAAGGGGGCAATACCGTGAGAAAAACAATGCAATTCTTCCAAGGATAATTTTTATATTGATTTTAATAGAAATTCAAATTAAACAATCGATCGAAGTTTGAACTAGGTTACCAATATTAGCAATCATAAACATAAATAAAGGCCGATTTTATTAATTATTATTTTAAGCTTTTGAAGATACCCTAATATAATAATGTTACTTTTAAGGTGTTAACTGTCACTTCTTGATGGAAAGGCATGATATTTTAAATAATAAAAACACATTTTTTTTAGTACTTATTTCCACAATATATTTTTTGATCAGGACCGGTTTCGCTCATCGCGAGCATTATCAGTTGATGTGTTTTTATTATTTAAAATATAATAATGTTATCAAAAAATCGTTTGTTTAGTATGATAACAATTATGTTAATACAAAAAACGGAATTATAAAACAATGGCTAATTAAACTATAAATAGATAATGGATGAATTGTAAAATAAATTGAGCTTATCAATCTGTCATAAATATCGTAAAATATCACATACAAGACTTTGGAGCATGTTCAGTTTGTGATGGACCTAAATAATAATTCTTACATCTACATAATGAAAAGAGTCATCCAGTGATCTAAATGAGAGATAGAAGGCAGTAATTAGTCGATGTGTATAATCACAATAAGTCGACACACAAAAGGAATGAATTCAAATATATATTTTATTATCGAATCTATAAACCGTAAAATACCATAATACTTGATGAGAATCCAGTTGGAATCGAATCAAAACAAAATATTTCGTTATTCAATTGTGCGAATCTAATAACCGAATTAGAGAAGACAATCCAATTAAAATTTTCGATGTCTAGAAGTAAGCATGTCACTTAAAATTAAAAAAGTTAGATAATTAAAACATTGTTCTGTCGAACCTTTTCGGTTTGGTTTACAGCTCAAGTCTTCCGTTTCGTTGTAAACCGACTGACTTGATACGAATACCTCTTTATACTCGTACCTTATCTTACAATGTATTTTCCTAACCTTAGTTATGGATAATGAATGAGATCAAAAATAAAAGTGACCATGGACAGATTATATTGGCTAAGGTCATATTTTTTTTTGTTATATGTTGCACATAAAAAATAAAATAAGTCGTCTGTCATAAGAAACTTGACATTAATAGACAAAATAGAGACGCCATTGAAAAATCTATGTCCAAGGTAATAAATAAAAAAAAACAAAAAAAACTTTGTTTCTAAGTCAGACGTAACGTATCAATAAAAACACAAACATGCTATATTTTAAAAAACTGATCAATTTTAAGTTTTTAATATAAATTAATTTAATATGGGAACATTCTGAAGTAGGATATTTCGATATATAAAAAAAAACAACAACAACAACAAAGGAAGTAGATTCGTAGCGCAACGTGTTTACGTTTTAAATATAATAAATATTTATTTTATCAGTATTGCTGATAATAATACTAAAATTTTCCATAATTTTCTTTCTTATAAATAAAAGATTTTTCATTTTCACTTAACAATAAACAACCATACAATCAAATTAATCTTTTGTGTCATAAAAGAAAACATTATTATTTATAAAGAGCCATCTTACAAAAAGTACTCACACTATGCAACAAATGCATTTATGTGCATTTTATAATAAATAAAAAAAAGATGATTTACAATCGTACTATGTGTGAGCAAATAATATTTCATGTAAACAGAAAATAAAAAAAAAACTAGTATGATATTTTTCACCGTAAATTGTTTCTTAGATTCATTGTGATGAAACACTAAAAACTATTTTAATACTATTTTATTCTGGTCTCAAACCATTACGACTCGTCCTTCAATTGGTGTGAAAACTGGAGTGAGATAACGACATCTCTACAAACACGCTATTGCTTGTTCAAATAGTAAATGGGCACGCGATGCTCACCAGCGGTATCTAACGAGAGCGCATCCCAACTATCTTTCATGAAAATGGTGGCGCTAGTTCACACAAATGAAATCTTTTTTTTTAAATACAAAAAAGTAAATAGGTTGAATAATACCATTGTTACAAAATAAAAATAAATGAATACTCACGCGATTAATTGCAGAATATAACAATTTTGTTGAGGCATAACACTCAGCATATTCAACATTTTCTTCCATTTTAAGAACACTTAACTCTACTTTAGCAAATAAAATTGATGACGGTATAGTGATAGATTTTTCAGGAATATTCGATTCAAACAACTTTAATGCATTCATATCAACGAAAGTAATGATAGATAATTTAATTTGATCGCATTATATTTGTGAGCCAGAATAGTTCTCAACTTTATATTTTAATATACTATTTGTATTAAGTTTTTATTAAGCACTTTGAAGACAAATAACGTTATCGCGATGATAGATTCGATTATAAACTGACAAACAAACATTACAATATTCTTATTTAAAGTAAAGGGGATAAATAATTTAATGAGGTCCCGGTTGTAATGTCACGATTTTCATCGTTTGTCGTATAAAATGAAAATAAGAAAATTAGTATATATACGTTCGTAATGATGAACGCTTGAATGTGGTTTTAAAGTTATTTTCAATTTACTCTCTCTCAGGTCTTAAAATTGAAAGTGAAAGATTAAATTTCAGTCTATCTCTACTTTTAGATTGGTTTATTGAGCATGCCAAGTATAAGTTGTATTTTTGTTTATAAATCAACTTCAAAATAAATTTAGCGTACAAGTCATTTCAATTTAGCTTTTTCTTCGAATTAATGTTCGTACAACCCCAAATTCATGAATGAAATCAATAAATTCAATTTCGAAAAACTATGTTTAAAATTAAATATTAATGTAAAACCTATAAAAAATATTTTTCTGCATATTTCAAATTAAATAGAATAAATCAGCAATAGTATTAAATATGGAAAAGATTCATAAAACATCTAAATCTTACATATTTACCAAAGGATGGTTAATTAACAATTAATTTGTCTGCTACATCTGAGAGGGCTGTGCAAAATTCATAAAACTATGTGACGTTAATTTGGACGACCAATAATCGTAAAGAAAATTTAATTAAAGAAAGTTTCTCAAAGATACCACAGGCGGCCAAAAATTTTAAACCACTAATTGAATAGTCATAATATTTCTTCAAGCAGCAGTACTTGGTTGGTTCCACAGTGGTGTAGTTATTGCACATCAAAAGAAAAAAGGTTGTATTTGACTCGCTTATGACTGATCAATTCTAATGAATTAAAAGCATAAAAATTTCGGTTGTGTTTAGTTCACTTTTTACGAAATAAAATTTTATAAATATACACATATCTCTATTATAGTATAATATGTCATTGAATTAGCATTCACTTGGTAGAAATCCATTATAAGATAATAAAAAAATAGCAATGTATTTAAGTTATATAAAATTTATAAGACATATTGCTGATAGCTATTTCGGCTTACGATGCAGGAATAGTTCCGATGAGAGCGTAAGCCGAAATAGCTATCAACTAAATATCTTATGCATTTTGTAAAATTAAAATACATTGCTATTTTTTTCATCGTGTTGTGATTGATTTAATAAGAAAGAATGTTTGAAAAATTTTGCGAAAATACTTGGCTAAGATTGATGGTAACATTTAGAAAATTATCTGTAAAAGACTACATTTGATTTGAATTTTATTAATTCTAAGACATGTTTTTAGCTGAATGACAAAAATCCAAAGATCTTTTTAGGTTAGAATTTCAAAGAGAAAAATTTCAAAAAATGAATTTTCATATACTCTTAGAAAATGATAGATTATGCAACTGAGTTATAAGTGGTTTTCATGCAAGAAATACTTATCGTGAAATAAAGTTTGTTCGGAAGACATATGTTCCGAATTGAGAGGATATAAAAAGAACGGAAGGTGATGATTTTATAATACTGGAAATATAACTCATCTAAAAAAGTTTTCAATTTGTTAATGAAAAACGCAGAGTGCCTATTCGTTATTACACCACTGATTTTAACCACTTTTGAATTACCATGCGGTACATTTGCCCGAGTCGCGCTCAGAGTTGGCTTTGCGAAAGTAATTTGACGCATACCCAGCATAATATTGTCGACAGTCTTTATTCCATTGGCGCCCATGGAAACGTTAATCCCATGAATACTGATAAACATATTGAAAAAACTAACATAAATATGTTTTAAATAAATAAAAAATAAATATTTGGCATTTCGCTGTCGTACAGAAGAAATTAAACAATATAGTATGTTTTAAAGTGAATTTTTTAAATACTTGTAATCAATCTTAAGCCAACTTATATTTATTTATATATATGTGATTTATTTTTTGGACAACTGTTATTGAATGTAAGGCATTCTTTAACTCTTTGACCAAGTTTTTTGTGGAAAAAATGCGGCATCGATTTTTGACAGGCGTCATTTTATTATTTTTGTAAAATAAGTAAAAAATATAAATTAGTAATTAAAAGCAATTATTGCTATTTCGTCTACAAAACGGTTATTGATATCGATATAACTGTCTAATTTTTGCCAAATACATTTTCAAGATAATTGCTAAGCAAATAATCTACAGAAATATGATTACATGAAGCGAGATTCTAAAATAGCTTTATTAAATATTTCTTAATGCTTTTGAAAGGTAAATATTGATATTTTTCTTTATTATAATTATGAATCGAAGCATTCAAATTTGATATTTAATATTCATCAAGCACCTTCAGTTGATTTCTTAAATTACTAAATAAATTTTCTCGTGATATAAATTAATCATAACTAATAAATGGCACCTTTATTTATGGACCAACCTTATTGAATTTTTATGAAATATGCATAACATCATTTTAAGTTTAGATATTTCAGGAAATTGATTTGCCATGTTGATTATCTGTCGAAGAAAGCACGGATACAGTGTTTTCATAAATGTGTACGGCACTGTATTATAATCTAGAATGATTTATTGTTTTACCTGCAAAAGGAGGCTCTGCTTTGTGGATTCCGCGGCTGGGAAAAGTCATTTTCAAAAGGTTCATTGTAGTAATAATAATGGCGATAACTAATATTGTTTAAAGTTTTAGTCGGTCGGGAAATGCTGGAGCGGAAAATTAACGTGCTGAGGTAGTACCACGAAAGTATTTCACAACTTATAACCAACAGGAAATATCTAAGAGCTTTCACTAGAATTTGGCTAGTGTCAGTAGTGTTTTCAAGTGAAAGTTTACAAAGTAATTTCGAAGCTTTCTAAGTTATTTCAATGAGTAAAAATAAACGATTTCCTTGTGATAAAGTTGCTATAATTACTTCCGTATAATTATGTATATTTCATAATATATATTCTAATAAACAATCTACAGAAATTTAGTTAGCCATGCTTTTGAACATCAACTGCTGTATATTAAACAGTTTTTAAGGAGTGAAATGTCGATGGAAAGAGTGTGACAAGTCTTGGCACAATTTTGCAAAAATAAAATACAATTTAATTTGACTACTTTTTCCATATAACTGAAGCAAAATTAATGATTAAATTATATCATTGTTTGTGGTAGATGACTATTAAATATTCTAATATTTGTAACTAGATATGTACGTGTTTTGTTTCATTGAGAAACGTTTTCAGATTAAATGTATTTATATTATGGTTATTCATTACTGAGATTTGCAGTAATTTTTAACATTTAAATGAAAATAGTATATTTAAAAGTCATTTGGATACCAATAAATAAAAATTATGCAGGTATTTTAATAATATTATTACAAAAGGAAAAAAATAATCGAAAAGCCGTACTTGAGAAAGTAGAAGACCACACCACAGCTTCCCCAACTGTGATCGAGAAAACTACCATTCAGGTAAATGAGAGTAAAAATTACAAAAATCTACGAAAAAATCGCTCATATTAACTAATAAAATACTTAATTTATGTCAGCTTAATGTGGCCGACAGAGTTTTAAGGGGTAGTTTTTTCACCCTCTGCGTGAAAACATTGTAACGGTTTTTCTATTTGCCTTTCAAACACGCGAAAAACGATTCAATTATTCCTCACCTTACTCGATTATAGGTGTCGTGAACGGTAACTCCATTAAAATTTCACGTTCGACATCTACGGTTTTAGTTTACTTAGATGAAAAAATAAAATAAGCCTATATGAACAGAGGGTGAATGTGCTTTGAGATTAATGAACACGGCATTAAAAGTTCATTGGCATTGATTTAACAACAGTTTGAAAATTGGGGTTACTACACTTAAAAAAAGAATAATTATTTAATTGAAATTTGGAGGTAACAAATTTACTATTTTGATATAAGAAAAACAATGATAAAAATCAATTGGTTGCAAAAACATAATACATTGTAAAAATTGTAGTAACGTAATTTTTCATAATATTATAACATTCATTGCTCACGAATATTATTATCTAAAAACTTTAACTTATAAACATAGTGAATGAAACTCTGTTAAAAGGACGTGAATTTGAGTATTTAAATAATTAAGTCAATTAAAAACTATAATTATTAAAATATAGTGATAACATTATTATTTAACATATTTTGATGTAAAAATAATTTTTAAATTATAGAAACAAAAGACACGTCATGGAATTAGTTGTCTAAATTCAAAATTATTTCTGACACAGGGAAAGGCTATCCATTTTCCAAAAACCATTTTTTCAGTAAATTCGTAAATGATACAAAGCAGTAACCGGTGAACAACCAATAAGGTAAAACCACCATGGCGATAAATAAGGGTCTACAACTAAGCGTAAATCACAAATTGAATTTTCGCACTGTCTGCTTAGGAAGGGAGAATGCATCATCACGTATTGACTCTACGCGGCGCCAACAGATGGCTACGTGGTCGGTCGGCCATTACTCATCCCGCAAGGAAAATGTTTGGAAAATATTAACAAAGTGAAAATATTCCTTCTAAGCGAAATCAATCGAATAAATGATACGCATATGATATTTATATTATGCCTAAAATCATGTTTGATAAAATAAGTGGCTTAGAAAAATTGGATTATTCCAGCGTAATGAAGTTTAATTAATTTTAATAAAACATTCCTCCTAAAAGTTATAGTTAATAGTTTAACAACATAAAAGCGCTGAATATTTATCATAATAAAAAAAGAGAACCAGTATAAATACACAAGGAATTCGTACGACTAATATTAAAAATGGACACGGTTTTAAAGTTGATGACACTCGTTTCAAGTATGTTAATCATAAAAAAATATGGTCCACAGAAAGTAAATTTTTTTAAAACTAGATGAATAAATATCGAACATATCTTAAACCACAAATTCTTTGAATTAAAAATCAGTTGTATTATATATTTAATTAAAATATCACGGATTTATGGTTTTGATTAATATATTTTTTACAGATAATTTCCACTTAAATTTGAAAGATCATAGATGTATCCACTGCTGAACTGGGTCAAACATTTAACTAAATAAAATAACGGACTACTAACCTTTTTCCCTTAAGCAAAATATTGTGAAATGACGTCGCGGCATTCGTGGAAATAAAAGACATTTGAACAAATCCAAGCGAATGGTATACTATATGCTAGAGATAGCGATCTCATTTACTTAAATATAGTTTGGCAGTTCTTTTCCTCTAAAAAATATGATTAACTCAATGTCATGGATAAGTTACTATTAACACGATTCGCGAAAAACTCTCCGTTGTGTTTGAATAGGGCAGCGAAATCGCGAAAATCATGCAATAAAAATTATGCTCAAACAAGTACCACTTACTTACCGAATTCGAAAAAAAATCGTAAATCAAATATATAAGTTTATTGTATAAATTAAAAGTGGCGCCATATGGGTATATTGAACTTAGTATCGAAGCCACAATCTTTGGCATGACGGACCATCGGATTTTAAGGCATGTTTCGTTTGCCACAAATAATGGCCGTTTCATGGGATAATTTCATGAATTTTAAAGTGATTTACTGGTTAGAAAATGATGATTTATGTAGCAAATTAAATTGTTCTAGGAAATAAAGCGGTGTTGATATTACAGACTTTTGTTAAATTGCACCTGTAAGGGAACCGTAATCGCTCAAAAAATACCATTTATAAATAATATTTAATATTGCACGAAGAAAATACTAATTTAAGAGTACAAACTTATTTAAGGACTTTTTTTAATTTAAAGTGCTATGTATTGATGGGAAAGCATTTCATTCAAATAATTTCAGGATCAGGACCGGATATCTCTCATTAGGAGCATTATCAACTGAATATGATCTTAAAATTTTTAATTGATGAAATTGTACGTAAATTTTTTTATTATTTAAGTTACTGTGAACTATGGCCATGCTAGCAAAAAATCGACGATCAAAAAGATTTTAGAATTGACATTTGCAAAAATATTGTATTATAAGAATGAATTTATATCGAGAAGCATTAACTTCTTCTGTTGTCTCCGTGTTATGAAAAATCAATGATAGTCACCCACAAGTGTTAAAAGCCTTGATTGATTTTCTTTAATGGATGGGCGGTATCTTTTCTACATAATATTTTATACAAGAACAAACTGATAAAGCTTTATTAACTAATTCTTAAGATTTTGTCACATACTTTCCATTAATTCCCGAAGAAAATCGTTGAAACTGCGATTGATAAAGAGTTTGTCTCGTAATAATCTCATTACTCTATTCGTATGTGTTATTATGCTACGAATAACGAGAACTTTCAAGAAGCTGGTTTACAAAATTGTGCGGGCTTATTCAATTTTAATGTTTTATATACAATCTAATGAAGACTCGAACAATTCCAGGTATTCTATAATCTACAACAGTTACCAGAATTTCACGATAATTACATGATATATATGTGGAAGATTATACTAAAAAAAAAAAAAATTCTCAAGAGTTTTCAAAAGAGTTCTCAAGAATTCGGAATCAGTGCATATAACTATTTTCCAGAAGAAATAATTGAGGAATTCTCATAAATATTAATTATTCTCATAAAGATTAATGTTATAATGAATATAGTTTTATGTTAACTAAAGACATAATTTTTAAGACCCCTGAATTGGATGTATATAAATATTTTTGGAAATATATCAAGACTTCAGCCCCTAATTTATTCTAAGGCTGATGCTATTTGAAAGTTCTTTATTAATGAAGATTTGGCGATTAAAACGTTTTTTACTGTTTACGGTGTCGACTGAGGTAGCTTGATGGAACTTGAATCTCAATTGTTGAAACCCAGTAAAATTGCATACGTTTAATATAAATAAGATATATAAACATTTGTTTATCAACATAAACAAGGTTTGACATTTAAAATATTCACTACATGGAAAATATGTATGGTTATCGTTAAGCATAGAATTACGCTTGGAATTTTTAAATAATTTCGATAATGTTTCATCCATCAAATGTCATGCATTTATTTATAAGCCCACGCAATTGGCATGCAATCGCTTTCAGTAGATTACCACGAGCATCTAAACGCATCTAAAATATGTAAAATGACGAAGAAAACTTGATGAACTAAACTTAAAAAGATGCTAATGAAAAAAAAAATCAGTTGGGATTTGCTAGTTATAATTTAACTCAACTTCATGAATAAGAATTGACTTTATGAGATATTTGTTTTATAGAATTGGTGTAAAATATTTGATTTCATTTAGCCAGTTGAAAAAGGTCATAAATAATAAGTGAACAATTGACGTTGATTCAATTTCACTTTCAGGGTACGTATCTATCTGAGAAGTGCACGGTGCCCTCCGGGTGTCCGCCCTCTGCAAGGGGTGGCAAAAGTGCTAAGTGACGACAGTCGGGTCGCAATAAACGGGGGGCACTTAACAAGGGTGAAGAATTTTCTTCTTCGTCTTGATGGATGGGCTTTCGGACGTGCAGAGCAATGTAGGAATGAAATTTTAATGAAACGCACCATGGGTGTCTTTAACTCGATATTTTACACCCGCTAAAGCGATGCGTTTTACTGCATGTCAAGCCACTTTTAAATGAACTGGAAAGACAGTGATGGATACCGTAAGGACTTTTTAAACCATTTAAGTATGCCAAATTTTGTATGTATGGTGTCAAATTTTAATTGTTACAACTTTTTACGATTCCACATGTATTGTCACTAACGACCCGGGTTTTGCCTATCGGCATCATCAGGCGTTCTATCACACGGATGCAACAGAACTGACTCCGTGTGATAGAATGCCTGAAGATGCCGAAAGGCAAAACCCGGGTCGTTAGTGATAAAACATGTGGAATCGTACAAAGTTGTAACAATTCAAATTTGATATTGAAATTCCATCAAGATATCATAAATTATATATAATGTCATTAATCTGGAAAATGTGAATATGTTATCTTTTGTAAGGGTATTATGAATAAACAACTAGCATAATCCAGGTTATTAAAATGTGAAACGTTATTTCACACACAGTGTAAAATTTTAAATAAAATTATACAATATATATAAAAAATGTGACAGATCGATTCAAAAAAAACTAGTACCAAAAAAATGTTTTAAATGATCTCAGTGTGACGTAAATACAATCAGTATATTTTTTTAACTCATTGAAGTTTAAATGTATTATAAAGTACTTTTGGCATTGATGTCACTTAACATTTTTTCGATATGAAAAGAGGTTCAATAAAAAATAAAGTTTGAATCTTATAAAGGCATTTATGGATGAACTAATTGTATTGAAACTTTTTCACTGGTGTTTTATTAAACAATATAAGCCTATGTAATGTATTATATTATAAAAAGATTATCGAATGCTGATATGTTCGGCGACCATTTAAAATATTGGATTTTTTAGAATGCCGTTTCCAATATCTTGTAGGATTGGTTTTGGCGTAGCCCTGTTTCAACGCCCTTTACGTTTACACATGGCGCGGCAATAAATCCAGGGCTGCTAATAAACATGTCGGCCACAAGTGGCGCTCGCTGACTCCAAACACGACGGGGGGTGGATGAGTGAAAGGAGAATCACGCTCGTATGATAACTCTTACATACAGCCTTTTTACGATTTTTTCGTTCAATATCAAAAGAACGTCATGGTCGTGCAGTAAAGTCCGACACAATTTTAGTGTCCTCAGGGCAATATTATGGAAACGCCTACACTGTACGATATAAATAACTTTGTAAGTATACTATAAAACAACACAAGAGGTGGAAGAAGAGTAAACAAATAAGTGTTTTTAAATAAACACGCTTAAACTAGATTCAGGTATGTACAAAACAATTTCGAAAATATTCATAGTGAATATTTTCATTAAAAAATATCAAATATGTGTTCCGTTGACGAACTTAAAGACCATTTATCAGGGCTTTCTAATTTGGACAATTTCATATTATTTATAATATGTGTTCATATGCTACGTAGCTACGATGCGTATATTTCGTCTCACCCATCCGATCTTAAAAAAACTAGGTATAGTGACAACGATTAGCTAACGAGTCTCTCTAAAAGAAGAGAAGACGATCGACTAAATAATAAACACGTTTTCATAAAAACATTTACTGTTGAGGCTTTAAAAATCGAGGCATTCTACATTAGAAACAAACATTTTGTTAAAAAAGTAATATCTGACTTTGAAACATCTACACATTTTGCTTGTACGAAGAGTTTTATTATAAAATTACAGGTTTGTTTATTTGTGCAAGCTCAACATCGCGAAAATCGAAGAAATCAATCAGTTATGACGTAACGTTTACGTTAATAGCAAAACCCTGTTGTGAGAATCGGAATGCGAAAGTTATTGGTCTTAAATAATAGAAAAGTTACTACCACTGTACTATTGTGTTTCGGGGCAACGAACCTTGGTATAATATAATAGTTTGTCAGTGACCCTTCAAAGATTTGATTTTAGTTAATAGTTCATTATACTTTTTCTGTTTAACTCTATTCTTCGCTTCTTATCGTCTAAGAAAAAATAATGAATAACGATCGGGGGTGTGTTTGGCTTATTAAAATTCATATTTCATACCCTCAACATGTATGGATTAAATATATTTAATCCACTGACTTCTATCGTCTCGATTTGTGCGACAGCTGATTGCAGAGTGTTGACAGATGGTACTAAAAAAACATTTTTTTTTGTGATTAAATATAGTCTCTAATTATAAGATAATTTGCACGGCGATTTATGGAATACCACAACACTTCTAAATTTATTCTTAAAATATAGGGTATTGGAATATTCTTTAAGTGGTTTTGCAGGGAAAAGGTTAATTACTTTGTTTTAAGACAAAATAAAAAAAATATGCCGTACAAATGGATTGCAAATAAATGCAATGATATTTATTTGAATTGAGTAAAAAATACTGGAGCAAATGTTTTAATTTCCATATCGTCAAAGTTTCGCATTGTAAGCGTACGTGGAGATATATTATTAAAAACTATAATTAAAACGTCGATATAGAAGTGTTAAGAATTGAATAGACTTTTCAATGATAGTATTAAAGTTTTGATTAAAATATATTTATTCTTTGATTTGTATGTTATACACGGCACAGCAAAATCTTTGTCAGTGTTGAAGAATGTAAAGAGGACACAGTGCCATCTGGCTTATCAAACATAATGCATATACAATAGCATTAAAATTTATCTTGCACTAATCAGATTGACACCGCCAGCAAATTAACCTAAAGGTGACGGGTTTAAATTATGATACAGAAAGGTTTACAGTCGTAATGACCTGAAAAGTAAAATCGATGCGATCTCGTCCATTGCATACGTCGATAATGAAAATCTAGTGACAGCTGTACTGCGCCTTGAATAAGTGATTGTCGCGCGATTGTTTATACAGGTCTGTAACGCTGGTTGCATGTACAAAGGCTCAGGCGTCCCCGTTATTTAGAGCCGATTGTTGGATGTATGCCTATCACTGGATTTTCCGATGAGGGCATTGGTGTTAGTCAGAGCAGTTAAACATTAAACTTTAAAATTACCAAATAACCACCGAAATTAAAAATATATACATATATATTTTTAATGTTTCAAATCTTTAAGTTTGATCTACAAACTTTTATAGCTCAACTTAAGGTATATTTTAACTTTGTTTTTTTGTGATTCGATTGCATCTAAGATCGATTCCCCAATGTCTTTATCTGATACTTTTGTTCATGTTAAAATATGAAATTGTGTTTTATGATTAAAAGTGTTGAATAAAAAAATGTTTTCGAACATTATGACGTAATATAAGCACATAATCGCTTTTGTAAGAAAGATGGAGAGTGTTTTATATACATATATTTAAATCATTTAATTTAGCGCATGGCGAATTAACCATAAAAATAAGCAACTATAGTTACATACTTTTTTTAGATTTTAGATTTTTTTGAATATAAATAAACACAAAAAGTTATTGCCAAAAATAGAAAAGTACTTTAATAACGACGGAAATTTTAAATGTCATGTTATTTAGTAATAAAAAAGTATGTATTTTATTGTAGCATTGAGCATTGACCCGCCCTGGTCTCTAACTAGATCACAGAGTTAACATACGGACATAGCTCTGTGGAGAGTTATTGGCCTGGTTGATGGATGGTCCCCAGTTCGAAAACAATGCGTGCACAGGGCTAATAATTATTATTATCGAGAGTGTTAATTAATAGCGCTGACGCTTTGCTTAGTGCGTCGTGTAGTACGCGGGGTCGTTAATAATAACGCGTTTCACGAAATACACGTTTATGATAGAAATGGACCGAATGCGATGATAATTCTTGACTTGACAGTGATAAATGGGTTCCATTCAATTACTGCACGGTACAAAAAGAATTTAGTCTATTGGTAAAAGCAGTCAACTAGTGACATTTTTCTTCTCGATAGACCTTTTAAATCATAGGTTCCCGACCTGGGGGCCGCGAAGGGTTTTTAGGGGGTCGCCAACTAATACGGCCAACTAAAAAAATATTTTTTTGTATGCTTTTGGATTATATGGGGGGTCGCGGGTCACATGGATTTTATGAAAAGGGGTCGTCACCCGAAAAAGGTTGGGTACCTATGTTTTAAATTATCATCGAGTGAAATTTACATCTATTGTTTACATATCTTTTTAAAAGCACCATTGATTTTTACGAGTTGTAATACCATATGAAAACGGAACATTTATAGTAGTTTGTAGGCATAGTTTACATAGAAGAGCATTTGTTTAAACATCACATACATGCATGCATTTTTAAACAGATTAAATAAATCGTTCTAAATATCAATGGTTGAAAGATTTATGTCATGATTAGACAGAGTACAATAGAATTTACTTAATGTATAAAGTATCCATAAATACACAAAAAAAAAATATATTTAGTTACACATGATTTACATACTAGATTGACGTCAAAAAGTTGATGTTTACTACTGAATGAGTGCTATATTTTAAATTTACATTCCACATAGTTATTATACCTATCAAATTAATAATTTTCAGTGAAATATAACGTAATGGACTGTATTTTTTCTTGAACAAAAATCATGTATTATTTTAGTTTCACTATAATTATTCCTACCCAAACTTTTCATTCAATAGTTGATAACAACTGAAACTGAACAAGCGAAACGTCTATACTCAATCAAAATATTATCATGCGACGCAATCAAATACGTCAATTTGAAATACCATTTCGGAGTCACAATAACTAAATATTTTCCCCAAATAAAAATCGAACGTTTATCAAAAATGTTCTGCGTTATTATTTTCGTCGATTCCAATAACAGTTTGCAGGTAATACTCAGCATGCACATATTGTGATGTCATTATTTATGATTTATGATCCCCGCGTACAGTTTTCGTGTTCTTTTATTTACAGGGGAGAAGAAAGAAAATGGAGAGGCCGCGTGTGCGTGAAAACACAGAAAGTTATTTATTGATCACATCTGCCGTTTCAATAATGCAATACCCAATTCTTTTCGCAGAATTGTCTTTTTTGAAACTCCCTGATAAATATTATCTGTGGTATTCTGTATGATTATTAAACAAAAAGCGAGAGTTTTTTTAATTTAAAAAGGTTCATTATTTCTATTTTTGCCAATTGATGAGAAAATACAACTTATTCAAAGTAAAAAAAATCTATTCACCAATATCTTAACTTTCAGAAAAGATAGAGTTATTTTTTGTAAGCGCCAAACATTTTATAATCTCTTCAAACAATCTTTAAACTGTCATAAAAAAAAACATGGATGAGCTATTGATTGCGTTATACATTCAATGTATTCAAAATATAACTTTCCATGAATTTTTAGAATACAAATATTTTCACAATACATTATTAGATTATTAAAACTATAAAAAATGCTAAATTTATTAAACTCCCTATCAACTGAGAGGTACTTTTGCAAAACGAGACTAAGAGATAAAATGTTATGTTAAATGTGGTGCTTGTAATATGGTATGATAATTTACATATACATCCATGCTCCTGAACATAATTCATAAATGAATTAAAGCAATGATATTAAAATAGAATATATTATTCCACCGGTTCAATGTAAAAATGGATTTAGAAAATAATCAAATTTAATATTAATTAAGTGAATCGTAAAACACAAATAATATTATTAAAAGATTTTTAAAAAAATTCAACCAGGAACAAAGAACGTTATCACTCGGTAATGGCATACTAAAATTTATGATATTTTTTACCCAGAAGGAGAGAAAAAATATTTTTTACTATTTCATATACGTCAACAAATAGAGAGCTTTCATTGTGCATGATCAGTTTGAACGTGAGAGCTTTTTTAAAGCAAATTTCGATAGTGATATAACACTTAAATCCGTGCAATTTAAATTCACAAATCTCCGCGCCGGGACTCGAAATGAAGACGTAGAGTTGTGAGCCCTCGCTTCCACCGCTGCACAGAATTCCGTGCTCACTGCATTATGCATTTCCTGAGATAATGGCGCTCTAGCCACCATTTTAATTTGCATTTCAACAACACAGATTCTAGAAAAGGCGGGAAATTTATGCCTCACAAATGTGCGTTCACTTAAGGATTGGGAATTTATTGATTTTGATTTTGAATTGAGAGGTGCGGTTTTACCCAACAGGATTGAAGGCAATTATTTTGTCTAGTGAGTAGACTTAGATAATGTCAATAAATTTAAATGCAAATATAATTTCGCATTATGTGCAGCATAAAATTAAATCGTTAAAAACGAAAAAAGTAAAATACCTCATCAAGGAACTTATGATAAGTTGATATTACTCGCAAAAAGTGAAACTTAATCATTCAAAAAATTTGAGAATCGTACAAACCTATCGATCAATCATTCTTTTCAGAGACAGTGATTAAAAACTGTTGTATTTTATGTCTATAGTGAAAACAAATTATTGACAATGAAGACTAAGTATAACAGATATTTAAAAAAAGGAATCTAAATTAAAAAGTATGTTATACGAAATTGTACAATGTGTTACTATAATTAACCGATAAATTAAATTATTTTTTTTAACAATGATAACAGAATCATGTCCCTGATTCGTTATTTGGACCATTATAATTTGATTTTCATTTGATATTTGATAATGTTTGGTATGCCTAATAAATATATAGGTTAAGACAATAATTTTGAAAAAAACGAATTTTCAAAATATCATCCATCATTTAAAAACAAAATATGACTGTCAAACTTAATTGGTTTCTACGTATTGTCTGTCAAATATCTAATGATTTTGGCAACCAGTAAAAAATACACAATTAGGAAAAAGTTATTTGGAAAGTAGAATGTTAATGTTTTTTTTATAAAACAAAATGAATAATGCAAAATGCTCTTTACCATTCTTTACCTCGTCACCGTTGCTAGCTTTAAGGTACGCAAATGATGTAGTTACATACCTGGAACGGAAAATTATATTATATTAATTATTGATATAAAAAATCCAACATTACATGAATTTTCTCACTGGAGTTTTTATAAAATCAAAAATGAATCTATCTATAATATATTGAAACTGTCTTTGTTGTACATCCACATTTCAAGATCAAATATAGCAAAAGTTACTACTATTAATGGATACAGTAATCAAATAATGAAATAAAATCTTAATGTATTTAACGTGGGCTAACAACATGTTTTTATTTCTTTTTTCCGCATATTTTATAACCAAGAGTATAGATTTTTAACATTTATTATATTATCAAGCAGAAAGATTTGAATGAAGGAAACTATTGCAAGAGCTACATTTTTTATTTATTGTATGATCAATGGACAAAAATTGAAAATTCTATTAGTGTATTAATGTAAATTATTAATTATATATCATGTTTCCTTAATGCAAAAAACTTTAATAAGATAATTTAAAATTAATATTTTGTTCATAAGTAGCTAGGAAGGTATCAGGCGAACAGAAAGCAAAATTGGTTTCAACATGGCGACCAATTAACAGGAAAGACGTTCAGAAATTGCATTATGCTAAATCTGCGTAGACTTCACGCCCGGCTGATATATAATTGTCAACGAAGGAATAGAAATCCTGCACAGCAATGCCTTGCAAGGGAACATTATTCTGGTATGCAAATTTAACAATTAAATTTATTGCCAACTTCACCGCGGTTTTGGACACGGAAACAAAGAGTTGAAACAAAACTACAATAAACCAAAAGGGATGTTTTTCGCCATTTTATTTCATTTGATGGGCCGTAAAAACAATTTATAGTAATTAGCCGAAAAATTAATCAAAGATCTGTACAAGTAAGAATGAGATATTGGTGTTTTTTTATAAATTGGGTAACTACGGGATCTATGTTATTTTTGACAAATATTTTACAACGCAACACGAAACAACGTCAGTGTAATACCTATATCACAAATATAATACCGATGTTTGATGATTTTCTTCATTTGCTACAGATACGACATAACACTGAGGTTGCATTAGTACTAACGACTCAGTTGTTAAATATGTCAAACAAAATAAAAACATTTAAAAGACTATCTATGATTCAGATTTAATAATAAAGATAAAAGTATTGAGGAAAGATTGAAACATAAA
Source organism: Himalopsyche japonica (assembly GCA_028555115.1). Taxonomy (NCBI): domain Eukaryota; kingdom Metazoa; phylum Arthropoda; class Insecta; order Trichoptera; family Rhyacophilidae; genus Himalopsyche; species Himalopsyche japonica. The sequence goes on along the minus strand of JAHFWJ010000700.1, from coordinate 463,065 downwards.
TAATTTATGTCTTGAAATCAACATTGCTGTCCCGAATGATATAAGATAATAGCGTATCTATCCAACCGCAAAACCTAAGACTTAAAGTTTTGTTTAAAACTCGAATTGTTATCGCTGAAGCTTGAAAGTCGATCAAGATATCGAAAAAAATAAGCCATAAATAAAATTTCAGTGATGGCATTCGGATTATAATATAAAAATCAATGCCACCTCTATGGCGACATTCGAAATTTAAAGGTTTAATTAATTAATTAATAATAAATTAATTCAAGTGAATTTATCATAACACAATTTCTCAATGAAGCTTCAAACAAAGTCATTTAAAATTGTTTTTCAGCAATGAAGAATAAAAAACATTAAGCCGATCGCAAAAAACTATATCGTTTATGACAATAATCTGTATATAGGCTGGTAAATATAATACAAACATGTGATGAACAACGTAATTTCCAAGAGAAAAACAAACAAGGAAAAGTATTTTAATTACTGTACACATAAAGTTTTCTTAATAGAACAATGTTATGAATAATTTTTTAAGCGGCGTACTACCACATTTTTTATTTGCATTTTTTCTCTATGAAGCGTTTTATTGTGTTAGAGACTTCATCTACGGGGTGAAATTAAAATAAAAAAATAAAAAATAAACTTCCCCGGGTAATTTGCGCTAATTGCCACGGGAAAATTTATTCCACCCAACTTCTGTATTTGCAATTTTTTATTCGATTTGGATTAAACTGGAAGTGCAATGTATGAAGAAAAAACGCTTGAATTTAATTATTCTATATTTATTTTAATTAATTTTCAAAAGTATAACCTAACATTAGTTTGATGTGTTATTAAGCATTTTTGAATCGATCTTCAAAAAGACACTATTCGATTATATTAGGATATATTATGTTCACGATCCGTTGAAGTATTTCCAAGAATCATGTTGAAGCGATAATGAAGCTTCTTAGTGTAGACGTAATATGCATAAAACAAAGCAGCATTAAGCGCTTTTAAACTATTGCCATGGGTATTTTAAGAGCATATCCAAAAATTAGAAGTGTAACATAAAAAATATTTACTTTAAAAGTTTATTAACGTTGAAATAAGGTATGATAAGTACCCTGTGACATACTGATACTTTTTAATTTGGGATATCTCTCAACTGGTCAGGTTGAAATGGATAAGAAGAAAAACAATCAAGTAAAAAGAGATAATGATTGCATTCAATTAAAAATATAAGAAAGAATGTATTTGCGATTAAATACCATATATTTAGATGTTACTACTAATGTATTTTTGGAGGAAACCATGTTATGATTATGCTGATCGTTATGGAAAGCAGGTTTATGAATAAAAATTAGTTAATAATAAACGATATTTCAGTATATAAGTTATCAAAGATTCACTAAAACCTCGAAGCCAAACGACCCCTGGAGCCTACATTTTAGTATAAGGAAAGTTTGAAAATTATATTCACGTAAACACACCAAAAGCTTTTCGTAATGATCATACAAAAAGTTATAATTAAAATTAATATCAATAATTAAACTACTAAACAATAATGAACATCCCTCAAAACAATATTGTCTGTTCTATCGGGTTCACTTTCGTCAGAGTATAAGAAGGCAATCTTTTACTAATTTCCCTTTGTAATTTTAATTAATACAGTCTAACGAAGTAAGCGAAGGGGTGGAATTTTTAAGACAGAGTCTTCTCAACCCTTCACGAATTTTCCACTCACCAGAAAAAGGTATTTCTATTGTAGTGGTTTTGTATTTATTATACGCCAAGAGAATCGATACTCTTTAATATTTATTATATTAATTGGAGTTTTCTTTAAAAAGTTTTGTGGTTACTTTTTGATCATTATTTATCTTCTGATTTTTTTTTTTTAAAGAAACAGCATAATTATTATTGTGTAAGAAAGTTTTATGTGAAAAATCCCTTTATAACTGAGTGGAATATCACTTTTAAGGTGTTAACTGTCACTTCTTGATGGAAAGGCATTATATTTTAAATAATAAAAACACATTTTTTAGTACTTATTTCCACAATATATTTTTTGATCAGGACCGGTTTCGCTCATCGCGAGCATTATCAACTGATAGAATACAATTTACAAACAAGTCTATTTATACAAAACAAAAAATTAATTTGAGTTAATGGTAGCAGGTGTACAAAACCATGGGTACAAGAACTAGGAAACGATTTACATAAAATCATACAATATTGATACAAATAAATTTTTATACTAATAAATAAATTTTTATACTAATTTACTTTATTTGTATCAATATTGTATGATTTTATGTAAATCGTTTCCTAGTTCTTGTACCCATGGTTTTGTACACCTGCTACCATTAAATCAAATTAATTTTTTGTTTTGTATAAATAGACTTGTTTGTAAATTGTATTCTATCAGTTGATAATGCTCGCGATGAGCGAAACCGGTCCTGATCAAAAAATATATTGTGGAAATAAGTACTAAAAAATGTGTTTTTATTATTAAAAAAAAAAAATTAGTGGAATATATTAATTAAAATCATACAAAGCAGAACTGTGTCAATTAAGCTGTAATTCGATTTGAATAGTATTGTACTTATACAATGTTTAGAATGTATTGAAATATTATCAGTTATTTCAAAGTAATACATCGATTATATAAATGGCAAAGTTCTCCTTCTAAATTTTTTGTATTTACATTAAGGTATCACCACTACAGGCAATCAAAAATACATTGATTGAATTGGCATTCACTTGGTAGAACTCCATTATAACACGGTGAAAAAAATAGCCATGTATATGTAACAATGTAGCAATTTTGTAGAACTGAAATACATTGCTATTTTTTTCACCGTGTTAATTAAAAATATGATCGGAAAATTATTGTTTACTCACGTGGTCATCAAAAACCGCTAGTAAGATGAGTGTGTGATATATACAAGGTTTATGGTAATGATATACTTATTTGGTTTGAGAATGTTTCTAAAAGACACACAACAAGTTTCTTATATAGTTCAGATAAAATTAAATAACAATATTATTTTTCAAAGCATTTTTCTATTTAATTCTTTCATTAAAATGACATTAAATGATGATTTTAAGGTAAAATAAATTGTTTTGATTACTGTATAGATATTTAATTAATATATCAATTTCAAAAGAGTAAGATGAAGTATGTATCGTATTTTTATTTCAATATTTTTTCTGGAATTTTTTTATGGAATAATAAACTTTAAAAATATCGAGTCATCTAACGTATGAAAGTATGCTTGCTGTTAAATCTTGCAGCTTACAAAATTTGTCTTAAAATTAAAAATGATGCAGCTATTTTTGAAGTTTTTATAGAAAATAAGGGAAGAAAAATTTAAGGGTGACCGTGGTTTAGTTATGAATAAAGTTTTTAATTAATAGATTATTACAATTAGCGTATATAACTTATTTCATTCCAAATGTTTCATGGAAGATGCGAATGTGATGAATTTTGCAGTATAAAGAAATGCTTTTGAATATTGACAAAGTTAAACATTTTTTTTTTTTTGCGTAATTCAAATAAACTGGAAAGATTTAAGATAATCTCTTAAAAGTGGTCAAGTGACAATAATTCAACAATGCAATAATCATATTTTTAATATTTAGTAAAAAAGGGTAATTTTGAAATACGCAACGTATATACAAAAAGACTCATTACTGGAAATATGTTTCGTGAATGCTGAATTTTTTTATTTATAATATATTCAAAAAGTAATTTTCGATTCGATGGCTTGGACTTGAATCTCTGAGCTTTAGATTATTGACTCAACATTATTCAAATTGAATACGATACGTAGTCACTGAATTTTAAAGAAAATATTGTCACCCTATTTATAACCACTAGGGGATGAAAAGAAAAGCTTTCTTAATTAAATAAAACATCAAGAGGATAACTGTAGAACTTTGATTAGAGGAAAGATGCTGAATATTAATTGTACGGCAGTTATTTTAATTGTCGACATCTTGGAGCTTTACCTACGGAAATTTAATTAATCAGCGAGCTTTTCTGTATTATGTTTTCTGTTATAATATTATTCAGTTTGTTTCTACGTGCCATAAAAAATGAAATATGAAAGAATTTTTACAAGAAATGTTTCTGTTGCGTAGATCATTATTATGTTAATTTTTTTATTGATTTTACGAATTTCTTGGTCGGAATATTGAACGAATCAAATTTTTTTGTCACTTAAGACCCGGGTTACGTCTTAAGGCATTTTATGACTACGAGGAATTGTATAACGTTTTAAAAATTCAAATTTGATTTTGAAATTACATCAAGCACTACCAGTTGACATTGTACATTAAACGACTTCATTTTGGGATTATCAACAAGAAAGAATTCAAGAATAGATTCAAATACATTAATGAATCTTCTATAAGTAGATATTTTTGAAGAAAACATTTATAAATTGAATGCGATTAAACATTCAACGTAGTGTTACGATATGAAGTGGACTGTGGGTGTATTTATATTGTATTCTTAAGCAGAACAACAAAGACATTAATCACTATTATATTTTCAATTAAAATACGTTTTTTTTGTGTTGTATCAAACCATTAAATATATTTTATTGAATTATTAACTAAAACGATTAATTTTTTTGAATTAATCTGAACTGTCAGTTCTATTGCATCCGTGTGATAGAATGCTTAAAGATACCGAAAGGCGAAACCCGGGTCGTTAGCGACAAAACATGTGGAATTGTACAAAGCTGTAACAATTCAAATTTTATATGGAAATTCCATCAAGCACCTTCAGTCGATATCATAAATTAAAACGATTTAAATAAATTAATATAAAGATACTAATGGTGGTATAGGTACACTATAATAGCTGTATTTTTTGTTGTAAACATTTGTCTATATACTTAAAAAAGTAAGTCGTAAAAGTTCATTAAATGTTCTAAGTAGTAAGTCTTGGAGATTCGTACAAAAACATTCCAGTAATAAATAATCTTCATATTTAAGCAAACTCGTCTTTAAAATATCGTCAGTTTTTGCTGCACACATTTCCATGGAAAAGCCCTCTTCATTAAATTGCGTACGTTGAGAGATTACTGTTTAGTTTTATGGCCGATCATTCCACAGAGTTTTTGCACTATATGCAGATAAAGTTTTCTCAAACTAGCAGGTGGTAATGCGACTAGGTATTTATATTATGCTAAAATATGCAAGAGAAAAATACAAAGTGCTATTTGTAGCGTAAAGTACTCTCAAAGTATGGTGAGTTGTGAGGAGGTGGAGACGAGATATTACCCTATAAGTGGATGAGAAGCAGTTGACATATTTTCCACGAGGAGTTTGTTGACAACAAACTGCAGGGGGTGCCGGTTCAATTGCCACTTAAACATTTTGCAGGGGCAGCGATGAGGGTTTCGCAAACCTGCTAAGCTTGCTAAATTTTTAAACATTTCTAATGAATTATGTAAATTTAACTCTAACAGGATCTGCTGTGATATTATTTGTATGTTCAATCTGTTTTGCGTATGAGTAATAAATACGTATCAATTTGCAAATAAAATATTTTTAAGAACTAATTTTTGATTGATTTTTAGTGTTAAGTGGATATTTATAAAACAAAAAAAAAATTCTACATTTTTATGAACTGTGACAACTTTGTACGATTCCACATGTTTTGTCAGTTGAACCAATTCTATTGCATCCATGTGATAGAATGCCTTAAGATGCCGAAAGGCGAAACTCGGCTCGTTAGTAACAAAACATGTGGAATCGTGCAAAATTGTAACAATTCAAATTTGATATTGAAATTCTATCAAGCACCTTCAGTCGATATTATAAATTAACTCTACATTTTTTAAATAAAGATTTCAAACTACATTATCTACAAATATAACATACCACAATTTAGATAATTTTAATAATACCATTCTTAAGCAGTTACAATTTTGAATTAAATTGTATTTATTTATCGAAAGTACAAATTATTTGTTTAAATAACAGACTAAATTGTGAGTCGATTTGACGAATGAATTATAGAGGTATTAAAAATAAATTTACTTATACTTATATATATACTTATTTTTTTGACTAATTCAAACAAAATCGAAAAAGCCTTTTCGATGGATTCGGTAGACAAAAGTCAAAATTTTTATGTTACATTAAATGGACACATGAATGCGGTGTAAATCGACAAATATATATAAAAAAAATACAATATGGATTTTTTAATAAAAAATGTTTTATAAAAATATCATGCCTTTCCACCAACAACTGACAGTTAACACTTTAAAATTGAGTATCAATCAATAAAAGAGAGTGAAAATTTACAATTTAGCTTGTAAATTATAAAATAATATATTAATATTAATAAGAAAAATGTATTCTCACCAATGTGTTTTTTTAAATTATTTTTTGAATGTGCTTATTTGCCATATTACGAGAAGCAAATAAAAATGAAGATGGAGTTTGGTTGAAAAAAGTTTTATTTTCAAAGTGTCATAACTTGAATCCGAAAAAAGTCACGAGACACTATGATTTATTCAGGACTCGTATTAAAAATGAAAGTGGAAAATTCGCAAAGGCTTTTCTAACCAACGTATTCTGGAAGCTGTCAGATCCCCCTACCGAAGACATGGCAAAGTTATTAAGAACTTGAATCGATGTTTAGAGCAGTATTCATGTAACAAACTGAACCCTATTCCACAAGGACCAGTGTGATTAAAGTTAAAAAATAATGTCTATTTATTAGCTGATTATGAGATCTGCGGAAATTCGACAACAAAATGAAAACAAAAATGATGTAAATTAAAAATCTCATGCTATTATGATTGAATTAGCATTTTATTGGTAGAGATCGATTATAATACGGTAAAAAATAGCAATGATAGTAATTTTGTTGTACTACAATTCATTGCTATTTTTCCACGGTATTACTTATGATTATACTTCAATAATATTAACTTAATAAAATTAATAAATAAATTAAAGAATACAGTATATAAATAAAATATCACTGCCAGTTCGTTTAGGCATTTTTGTACACTAAACGTTCTTGTGATTCTTGTTGCATTCGTGTGATAAACTTCCTGACGACGCCGAAAGTCAAAAATCGGTTCGTTAGTGACAAAATATTTGGAATTGTTCAAAATTTCAACAATTCAACGTTGTATATTGAGTTAAGAATCATTATTGTATTTTTTTTATTAATGATATCATATTACAATTTCAATATCAAGTTTGAATTGTTAATAGTGCAAAGTTTTAACAATTCAAATTAAATTCGAAGTAAAATTTTTGTTTTTCTTGTGATTGCGTAATTACTTCTGCCACACAAGTGACATATTGATAAATCAAAGAAAACACAATCAACTGTAATTTTTGGACCATTATGAGTTTATCTTGTATTCAAAAAACATCTAAGTGACAAATTATATGGGACGGTGAAACACCAATGATACAATCTCTGTTTCGTTGTTTGCAGATTCTATTATAAATTTAAGGCAAATTTAGTAAGGCTGAGTTATGTGTATTTTAGAGAAAATTATGATGAGTTGCTTTTGATAAAAGCCAATGTTAATAATATGTTACTTTTATGAGAAAAAAAATGTTGTCATGTTGTATTACCTAGTATTGAATAATTAACGATTTTTTAGAAATTTAAAAGCTTGCCAAAAACCTCCCCCGTTTGATAATTAATTATATAAAAACATGTTTCTTGCATAGGGAACAATTCATCGGAAATCATTTAGCATTTAATTGTACATAAAACACAACCTTCCGTAAAAGGGATGCTTTCAGGCTTAATTTAAGGCTTTAAATCTTATCGACGCGCGCCCGCAAAGTGCACGCTGAATTTCTGTGAACAAGAAAAGGGGTTGTGAATCATAATTCATTTATTAAATTGAATTGCATTTAACGGAAATCATTTTTTTTTTAAATATTTACCACGCAAAAAAAACAATATATGTTATCCATTCGGCCAATTAAAATCATTAAATATTGAACCAATTATAAAAGTGATTAGTACAGATTGTTTTTAAGGTGTTAACTGTTACTTCCTAATGCAAAAGCCTGATATTTCAAATAATTAAAACAAATATTTAGTACTTATTTCCACAATAATTTTTATGATCAGGACTGGTTTCGCTCATTGCATTAATTGATAATGCTCGTAATGAGCGAAGTTGGTCCTGAACACAAAATATATTGTATTAGTACTAAAAATGTGTTATTTATTACTTAAAAAAGTACAGATTATTCTTCTTTTGAGAAGACATGAATTGACCCATAATTCATGTTTTACTCTCTTATGTTATGGTGACCATTTGTTTGAAGTTTCTAATTGTTAATTATCACACACTTAGATTTAGCTAGATTTAAACTGAATGTAAGTAATGTTTTTTTGAGCTAAGACTTTTTCGATGTATGTATAATATAAAGATATAGTCTACATATTGTAGTCGATAGTCTTCACTTTTAAGGTGTTAACTGTCACTTCTTGATGGAAAGGCATGATATTTTAAACAATAAAAACACATTTTTAAGTACTTATTTCCACTATATATTTTTTGATCAGGACCGGTTTCGCTCATCGCGAGCATCAGTTGATAATGCTCGCGATGAGCCGATGAGTGAAACCGGTCCTGATCAAAAAATATATTGTGGAAATAAGTACTAAAAAATGTGTTTTAATTATTTAAAAAAGTTGATAGTCTTATTAAGCACCATGTTGACATGGTTTATAGGTCCCCACGAAAGAACTAACTCTTATAAAATTCGTTCTTTTTTCACATGATGTGACGTTTTAACGGATATTTGTCTTATAATAAACTTCTACTTAAAAAAATTACTACTGCTAAAAAGCTTAGAGTTTATAAATACGTATGTGTGGCAACCGCAAATTAATGGGTTGTATTACGAAAAGTGGATAGCCAATCAACTAGTATTTCAATTAAAGCTGTCTGGAGCGCAAGAACGCGAAAAGCTTTTTAAGTTGACAATACATGAATGAAGAAAAGCATCTTGAGGGGCCAGGATTAATATATCACGTGAACCACGCGACAGGTGCAGCCTTTGGGGATGCCTGTTGTAAAGGGATGCCTGGATGCTTTATAGGGGTGACACGTTGTCAACAGCTAGGTAAACTAACTGCGGGAGCTTTTTGAGTACGACGCTTTGGAAGCTACGCCTGGCAAAGGCATCAAAAATTTGTCAAGAGAATATTGTAATGTTTCATATTTTTCCAAGTTTACAACATCAAGCATGTAAATTCGTGTTAGAATCGTTATTACACAAGCAAAGAAAACCATTTTCTCACACATAAAGGAGTTAATAATGTCTTACGAATTAAATTTGTTTTAACTGATGCATAAAATATCCGATCATAGTTTGACTTATCCACAGTGTTGCGATGTTTATTTATGGTATTATTCAAGTCATATAATAAAATTCAAACGTATATAATAAGATTTTAGGGTGATGATTTTTCGATAGCTAGTTTTAAAGTAATCTCCTCAAAATGTCTAAAACGTGAACGTGGTTTATAACTAGCAAGAAAGGCTGCACAATAACACGGAAATGTTTGATGTCTTCCAAAATATATGCATCATCTACTGCGTAAAAAAATCGGCATACGTCGATGAAACGAATTCGTGTAAAGAATATTTGATTTTAAAGTCGTGTCGGGGAATTAAGGAGAAGTATCGCGGCGTTCGAGATCGGGAGGATTACTTCTGAGACATCTGTTATCTGACGAGCGAATCGTTCACGGAAATTCGAAGATAGTTTTTCGAGGGAACACGGTAATCTTTCACGTACTTGAAAAAAATCACCAAATCGTGACAGATTTTCCTTTTCCAAGAAACGATACAGCTTAGATAAAAATATATAGTTGTCTAATTTTAAAATACACATATTTTGGTCGGTATCTTTGCCGTTGAAAAAATTGAATATAACACTATCAAGTTAATATTGGAGAAATTTACAGAGCCTGTAGCAGGATGGAAACGACATCTTCTTTGTTTGCGGCGTTTATGGGCTAGAGTACCAGTTAAAAATGTTGAATTTTCCTCTCACTAAATCAATTATTAAAACAAAACCAAACGAGGGTAATCAGCTTACTATTATAACTATCCTTGAATAATCTTTTTCTTTTTATGTTTTATTTGAAAACAAAAAGTTGTAAATATATTGTTTAGGTTAAAAAAAGATTTCCGATATTTAGCTCTGTCAAAAGTCCATCCATATATATCACATTTGTGAAACTAAGGATTAAAGAAATAGTAAAAAATTTCCTTCCCAAAGTAAAGGGTAGGTAAAAAAATTAAGATTGTGCGAATGTGGCGTGGCACATATTAAAAATATTTTTTCTAAAATGTTTTACCATAATGGAACCTCAGAATATAATATAAGATGTATTTGCTATGTGATGGCAAATATTTCATATGTAATATTAAGCTCTACAGTTGGTAATATAAATTCAAATATAATTCCTACCTCATAACACGCGAGTTGGGATGTCAGCTGTCTGACAGCTCCTCGGCCGAGCGCCTCCCTCTTCCTTTGGGCGCTGAATAGTCGCAGTTCCTTTCGTTCTTCGTCTGATAGGGCGTGACAGTAACGAACCTAGTAGTGGAAAAATTAAAAACTTAAATATCATATTTTAAATTCTGGTAAATTATAAAGAATATTAATTTAAAAACCTAAAGCAAATATTAAAGTATGTCACTGTATAAGTTTCAAAGTTTAATGTTCGATATTTCAGTTACATATTTATATTAGTTAATGCCATCTATCGTCAATTTTTATACGTTAAGAAAGTTGTATTTTAGTTTTACACTATTTTTTAAAATATCCATAAATTAACAATTTGACGTAATATAATAGCACAATAACGTAAATTAACCATCATGGATAAATGTTTGACATGGTTTGTTATACCGTGCGTCTGATTTTATACCGATGATATTATTTTTGTAATCATTTTATTGACAATAGCGCAAGATAAAAGGAATTCTTACATATATATTGCCTTTTATATAAAAAAATAATTATTAAGATTATTTGAAAGATAGTTTAAAATATTATAGATATTGTAATGTTTTATTGTTCATTCTAAATATTGTTCAATAATTAACAATATCAATTCAAAAAATTTCAAAATATACTATTACAAGTATTCAATTTCTCTTGTGTTGTCTATAAATCATCAAATATGTTATCTTAATACACTGCTTGAATAAAAGAATATCTTTTTAATTAATATTTTTACATTTTGTCAAGACCGCTTTCTTAGGTCAACATCAATTTCAATTGATATCGGTTTTCATCATCATATAAAAACGTTTTCTTGTTTGGTAAATAAAGTAACTTTTCACCAATAATAACAAGTGCACTTTTGAGTTTCATTGAGATATAAGAGAATTAAAAAAAAGAAAAATAAAGACACCCAATAATAGGATAATTTTGAATTTTGAGATTTGGTAATATCGGCGCTTGTATAACCGACACCGCCGTGCGCCAGTATTTTGTAAATTTAAGATAAAAAAAAAACACCGGCTTTGCAAGTAGTGTCTATTGAATTTGAATTCAAAGTTAGTGAGCTAAAATACCTACATTTGTTGAAGAATGAAGAAATTGTGAGAAAATAAACGGAGAAAAAGTTTTAGCTGAACAAAAGGAAATATTACGAACCTCATTGTCGTGTGGAGGAAGTTGTCTTAAAAGTTGTCGAACTCTATGCCTCTCTCCTGCAGAATTAACATACGGGACTTTATCTTCAGGTAACGCGGAGAAATACAGATGCACCTGGAAAGAAAAGAAATTTGTCATATCAATAAGATTCGTTCACAAATATAATTTGTTTTGTAATTAAAGCATACGTAAATAATAGATTACATAAGTACAAAGTTCTGTAAAAGTTCTTCTCGAAACAATGACCTTTTCATTTTGCCAGAAGGTTTATTTAAACAATATATCTAAATTGATTGATGAATTATTTTTTTAAGCAACTAAGTGTTCTGGAACTCTAATTTTATATATATATTTATAGATTGAAGAAGGATACTTCTACGTTTGCAAACCATTTGTTGTCGGAGGGACATTCGTTTGACGCGGATGAGGGAGTTCAATTGTTGCATCATAACACACGCGGAACCATAAATTGTTTTATCAGGAAATTTTAGATATTAATAGAGGCCAGTTAAAAAATTCTTCACAACTTCCAACTTCATTCTAAACGATCAACTCAATCTTCCCAACTCCCCCTTGTTGTACCCTTTACGTGAGATCGGTTCAATGAATCGACAATCTCATGACGATAATTCTTATGTCTCATCACTAGATGTTTGATATTAGGTATCCTTTAAATAAAAGAAGACACATTTATAATTTGATTACTTGATTTAAATTTGTTGAAAACCCCATTTCAATAACGACCACTCATTAGCAAGATCGTTAATGAAAGTTGTCATAGCTAATTATTATTGGATTAATATTGTTACATTCTTTTCAGCTGCAATCTTTTGCTTGCCTATTGGTAAGTAGATTCCTGTTAATAATAATTTTAATATATTACATATACGATGCTAACTGTTTGTTTTACGTCAGTTTTGTTGCATTCGTGCGATGGAATACCTGAAGATGCCGAAGGGCGAACCCAGGTCGTTTGTGATAAGACATATGGAATCGTACAAAGTTGTAACAATTCAAATTTAATATTGAAGTTCCATCAAGCACCTTCAGTCGATATCATAAATTATATACACTTCGGATGTTGACATATTTCATGTGGACGAAAGTGAGTTCAGACGAATGCTATTTTTTCAGTTAAAGTAGACATTTCATGAGCTTACTTGGTTGACTTTTTTTGCAATCCTTATTGATTGTTCTACTGTGTATTTGTTGAATTTCCAGTACTTAATATTTAAATATGTTACGGTTCAAAAGCAATGAATTGATAATTTGTAAGTTTTGTACCATAAATAGATAAATATGTATAAAAATGATTTCAAAAGGCGAACTTTCTTGCCCTTGACGAAACTTGTACCCGATCAGAAAAATAAGTAACTTAGAAAAGAGATCACGGGATATAATATATTAAATGACCGATGGCCGTCAAAATTTTATAATAAGCAATGTATAACAGTTGTAAGAAAACAAATGAACGTCATAAAACAGTTTTTGAAAGAAAATTTGTACAATGATTATGGATGTATTTTGTTTAATTTATATTCCTCCTGCAGACATAAAATCAGCCAGTATTATTTGTGAAAATAATTTTATAATATACAATCGGAATATTAAGTATTATATTGTGGAGCAGAAAAGTCTCTTGATTCTTTTTATGGTGTATTTTTTTCACTATCTTACCATAATAAAAGTTTACTTTTATTAACTTAATGAAACGATAATTTTCCGAAATTTTTTGATTAAGGGGATGTAAATTGTAATACATATAAATTTGATGTAGGCAGTCAGCTTTAAAACTTTCAAAAAATATTTGTAATAGTCTTCTGAAACGCAACTTCGAAGTGGGTCATAAAATATTGATTATTCAAATGTGTATGAGTATTTGTTTGTTAAACTTTGTATTTTATTATTTAGAAAGTTATATTGCATGCTTGAAACAATATATTTTGATTTCTTAAATATATGTTTGCATATTTTTTTTTACATGTTTATTAGTGTTTTATTTTAAAAATCAAGAGAACATTTCAAGGAATATGTTTTCTAACTTGTCGATATCAAGATAACAGAAAAATTAAATGTATTTTAAATGGCTGAAATTATTGAATGAGTTAATGAAGTCGGTGTTTAGTTTTTCATAAGAATTTTTAGTCTCATGTTCTGGCAAAGTTAAATATTCATCCATAAATTGAATGATTTATGATAACGACTGAAGGTGCTTGATAGAAATACAATATCCAAATGTTAATTGCTACATTTTTGTACAATTCCAAATGTTTTGTCACTAACGACCCGGGTATCGCCTTTTGACATCTTCAGGCATTCCATCACATGGATGCCCAAAAGCGAAACCCGGATCATTCGTGACAAAACATGTGGAATCGTACAAAGTGGTAACAATTCAAATTTCATTTTTATTTTGATTTGATTTGAAGTCAAGTCAATGTTTAAAATTTTTTTCAATTTTTTTTTTTCAATTCATCATTCATGTTTTTCTAATAATCAATGTAAACCCAATCTATTGTACAGATTCTCTTAACATATAATAACAAATTTATTCTAATTATTATATATTATTCCGCAATTATTGTTAGGTTATCTGGTGATAAGATTTATTTGAATATCTGATAGTCTATATATAATTGCGTACAATTTGAATTAATGAGATAAATTATCTTGCAATTTTTCATATGCTTATTTCTTAGCAAAAAATATTGTCTCGCAAATTATGTGTGTATTGATATACACATAATTTATCAACATATATAACTAGATTTACTCAATATCGTAGTACAATTTATTTTTGTATATAAAAAGGTATTTACGTTATTAAATATTCCAACATTAAATAATTATTTATCCAACCAAAATTTCTATTATAACAGTATTCCAACAAAAAAAGAATATATGTGTATGTTTATGATTATGCTAAGGAAATTCCTATATTTTTTTTGTTTGATTGAAATAAAAGGTATTTTTGTGAAGAAGCTTTTTAAGAGTTGAATATTTCCAGTCAACCATAAAGTGAGTATGATGGCCTAGACAACAACAAAAAAAGAAGCTAGATTTAAGAAACGAGAGTATGAAAATAATTTCTCATGGGATATCTCCATGGCAAGAAAATAATAACTAACGAACAGATTTCTTAAGCTTCGGAGAAAGTAAAGTTGACAAGATATAAATATTCGAAAAAAATATCGATAAGATAGGAATGGTCTATGGAATGAAGAAAAAATTGTCATTTTTTTTTGAATGGCAACTTTATATATTTATTTTTGCTGATCACAATTATGTTTTATTAAGCATTAATATCGTATACTTTGAATTCTCCAAAATCTTTAAAAGCTCTGAAAGATATTGTGCATTTGAATATACTTTGTTAAAAAAGTATAATGAGCTCTAACTTTAAACGTGTTGGGAATTTTCTGTTTTCCCACCTTACGCACAGCAAGAAAGTTGCTTTATGAAAAACTTCGAATGAATAAATACTTTTTAACATTTATTATATATGGTTAGATCAAGGCACCAGATGTTTCATGCTGATCATTAATTTGATACCTTTAAGGAGTTAATGATCCAAGAGAGATTCTTACATGCTTTTTAAAACTAGAAAATACTTGAGTTAATTTACTCACAGTTTCTTATATAAAAGTAACGTACTTAGAGCACGTTTAACATGATTTACTTTTGTTTATGTTAATTAACATAAAATAAAAGGAGACCAAAAGATTTAAAAATCATATAAAATATAAATTAAATATATACGTATTGCGTTAACGATCTCTCAGATCGGCTGATATTTTTTCATAATTATGTATGATATATTATAATATGAATATAATGCTAAATCACTCTTACGCAATTTTAGCAAATATCTGGTTGAAAGAATTTATTGATAGATCGAGTTCATATCAGACATAGTTCCATCATAGACATATTGAAGATTACATGGTATTGAAATAGCTAACAATAATATTGCAAACTTCGTATGGAACTTGTTGCTGTTTTTTCTTTAGAATTGGAATAAAGTGAAATATGTTCAATTACTTGGTAGAAGTCCATTATAACACGGTAAAATTGTAATGTTTTTTAGTACAAATTTTTTTGTAAGATTAGTTATAACTATAGTTCTGATGAGGGCGTAAGCCGAAATAGCTATAAATTATATATTTTATAAATTTTTTAAAAATAAAATACATTTAAATTTTTTCATTGTGTGTTTAATTAAAATAATGGAACCGATCATTATATTTGTAGTTTGAATGACACAAATCTTTTTTTTTCAAACGATATTTTGATTGTCTCCATTATGTATCCAAAACATTGAAAATGTATCGTTAGCTCCTTCTTCATATATTTTGCTACCCGATATATTATACATTCAGGTGTCTGAGAATGTATTGTCTTCAGATAAAAATTTGCTTAAGTCTGAAAAAGTTTCCAATACGAATTAATATCTTATAGGATATTCCTTTATAAATTATTTCTTATAAAATAATATATTTTTTCAATGAGAGTAAATTTCCAAAATAATGTGTGTTCCTAAGTAACGAGTATTCGAGGAAATCATGAAGCATATACTGATTGTAAATCCTTGAATAAATTTCAAATATTAAAGTATTTGGTCACCCTTAAATACTATAATAATATACGATTTCTCAGCAGTAAGCAAACAGACCCGGAAATTAATAAATAATTCTATTCCCCGGAGTAAATTCTTATACAAGTGGATGTACCAGGAAAGCAGAAGGAGGTAGCAGGTCTAGCCGTCCTTATTACGTTGGTTATTATCTAATATGCTTCCTTTGCGGAGACGTCAACTATCTACCTCCTCAGACTTATTGCTACCCGGGGAAGTCGCGTCATGATCGCTGTAACAAAATAACTCATGTTTTTTTTCACTGACGGTTAAGTTATGTCCTTAATTGTATAATTTTTACAAGCATATTGCTACTTGGGAAAACAAAATACTTTTAAAAAGTTTTACGATATTTTTATTATTTTCTATTACTTAACATCGTATCTATTGAAAACTATAAATTGTCCTTGCCTTGAAAGAGCGTATTATATAATATCAGACATAATAATCTTGAAAAATAAATGCTAAAGGAATGTCAGAAACAATATTTTGATTTATATAGTCAAAAAAAAATGATTTTACATTTCAAAGGCTAGATAAATTATTTTTTAATTTCTCATTTTTTTTGTTTTGTTGTTCGATTAATATTGAAAAAGATTTGTTATGAATGAAGTAGGAAGCGTAAATGAGAAGATGAAATATTTCTTTAAATATACGGGGTACTTCTTCGAAAGTGATAATTAAAGCAGTGCTCTGCAGCCTTTTGTCTTCCACGGCGCACCAATGCTTTTTTTTCAAAATTTCTTATAAATTTACTGCTTAGGGTATAGATTGCGGGTATAATATTTATACACTTATGACACTATTTCAACAAGGAAATAATCATTTCTGCTTCTCTGTGATTGCGTCTTCACAAAACATTTTATAGTATAGACAAATTATTTGATTTTTCATAAGAAAAATACGCCGCGGCACACCAAGCATTATTTGGCGGCACATCGATGTACTGCAGCACATCGGTTGCGCAGCACTGAATTATAGCAATATAATACTAATCATTTAATTTATGATATCGACTGAAGGTACTTGATTCAACATATTTTGTCACATGCACTCTGTCACACGGATGCCTGAAGATGCCGAAGAAGATGATGAAGGCGAAACTCGAGACGTTAGTCTAAAAACCAGAAGAATCGTAGAAACTTTCAACAATTAAAACTAATCATTAATTTTTTTTTTAATATGAAAATGTATATGGTAGGTTTTATATTAACTAAGACTACACATGTACAATATAAAAACTCTGTAAACATATTACAAAAATTAAAAAAAAGGTTGTTTATTTACAAACTTAATTTTATCGAACAAAATTCTTTATAAATAATCTAATTAATTTATTAAACGCTTTTTTGTGAGCTTTAATTGGCCGTTAGCGCAAAACTACACGGTGTTCAGATAAAGTATTATATTACACGGCGTACAATTTTGCCACTGAAAATGCCTCTAATCTGCGATACCAATGTTGATTTAATAAATATTTTCATGGTATGTTCGGAGATTATTGTGATTAAAAATAGTCGATACAATTCATGGCATTGAACCTAAGACCCGCTTTTCTGTTAAGTCCGTATTAATTTTGTATCAACACAGCAATCTCTCTCCACAAATCGAATTCTTTAGTCACTGTTTCTACAGGCTGTTTGAAAAAAAATATTTAGTTAATTTTTGGGGACAGGTTTAGAAATGAAAAGTATTTTATTTGACCGAAGACTATGAATGTAATATAAAATATCGACATCGAATGCTCGATAGAATTTCATTATAAAATTTGAAAATTTCAATTAAAATTCAACAATTCATATTTAATTATGAACATGTGCACTATAAAGCTGAATATTTACGCTAAAATATGTAATTTATATAAAAAGTATTTATTTATCGTGATACATGACAAATTAGTACAGCATATATTATAATTAC
Organism: Himalopsyche japonica; assembly: GCA_028555115.1. Classification (NCBI taxonomy): domain Eukaryota; kingdom Metazoa; phylum Arthropoda; class Insecta; order Trichoptera; family Rhyacophilidae; genus Himalopsyche; species Himalopsyche japonica. The sequence continues at coordinate 444,839 of JAHFWJ010000700.1, read as the reverse complement.
TATGCTATACTAACTTGGTGTAGACTGTAAATTTCAAAAACCATTGGTTCAAGAGCTGAGATAATAATTTGAGTTGCATCTTTATATCGTATATTGCTTTTTACGCTTAAAAATATCGTATATGTCTTAAAAGCTTTACCCACTACACAATTTAATTAACTGCATGTATTGTTTCACGAGCAACGTTCTTAGAATTTTTTGCACTGAACAGATTTTAGTGTGCTGGAAAATCAGTAATAGACACACAGCAATTTAAATCTAATTGGATTCCATATAGCGTTAAAACGATATTAAAACTACACAAATATCACGAGTTAATGTTAATAAGTGTTAAATGAAGATTCATTACAATAATTCAATGAAGATAAAATTGCATCATTTTATTTCGTATGGCATATTTCACTGACAAATGACATTTCTTTGCTTGGCATTATAAATTATTAATATGGTTTTATGTAGCTTATAATTAAATCCATAAATTTAATTTGATTGTTACAACTTTGTACGATTCCACATGTTTTGTCACTTACGACCCGGGTGTCCCCTTTCGGCATCTTCAGGCATTCTATCACACGGATCCAACAGAACTGACGTAAAATAAACAGTTAGCATCGTCTATATACCAAGGTATTAATTACAGTAATTAATTAATTTTCAGTAACGATCTTGTTAATGAGTCATTCTTCAAAGGGTTTTACAACAAATATTAATCAACTAACATCATAATATAAATGGGTTTAAATTGTAACAATTCAAATTTTATATTGAAATTCTATTAAGCACCTTCAGTCGATATCATAAACTATAAATTTAAGATATAAGTTATAAAACATTATTTGATAGGTCAATTATGGAAACAACGTATGTTAAATACCCTTTAAAAATATATAAAAGACTTGAAAAAAAAATTAATTCAAAACGATCAAATTTGTACTTTGTGGGATTTGTACAACAGACCAGCATATCAAGAAACAGAAAAATAATAGTAAATTGACAGTAACATAACTAATTTATTCGTATAGTTTCTATACACTTCAAATAATAAATACAATTTTATGTACCCAAGCATTTTTCAAAACATCCTATTTGTTGAAGTGGTACGTAGGTAATGCACAGGGGCATTTTTCGCGGTGAATAACCGTTATTTAATCTGAACGTTTCGGTGTGTATAGTAAACTTTCTACTCGCGCTGACTTAACAATATTACCAGATTACAAATCCAGACCTCCCCGTATTATAATCATGAGAGAAGGGGAGGTCTCCAAGGCACAGCACCCTTTTACTGAGTTCTCTCACGCGATTTTTTCACTGTCGAAAGGTTTTTGAACTCGGTTGTGGTTGAAAATAAAAACCAATTTAGACAGCTGATCGAGCCTCTAAATGGAATATAGCACACATAAGCAATGTGAATTTCCATGACATCATCGGATATTAATGTAATTTATAAAGAAAAGCTTTTTCATTCTCTTTGCATAATTTTCTTTATATAAAACTCATTTATTATTTTTAAAATCATGTACGCTTAAAATAATGAGCACAAATACATAATCATAACAGATATTTGATATTTTATCGTTTCTTAGTTACTCAATTTTTTTTGAACCGAATAGAAAAAGAAACAATCATCTAGGATAAGACCAGCGGTGAGTCAATCAATCTCACAACATTTCGTTTCAAGATCAAATCAAAGAGGGAGTTATAGAAATGTCTTGAATAGGAAAAAGCTGTTCGCATTGATAAAACAACGTTAAACACCCTATTACGTACTTTTAAATGTTTTTAAATATACAATGCTACTTTTAAATTAAACGCCCAAAATTTAATGTTTTATTATTCTTCGATTTTTTGTGTTTAAAATTTGCGATATATTCAAACAATATTTACCATTTAAAAAAGTAACTGTACTGTTTAGAAGTTTTAATAAGATCTTTATGGTGTTCCCGTAGCCGAGTGGTCAACTTTCATTGGCTTTTGTACTACTATCAATGTTTTGAATTCCCAAATGGATTCTTTCATATCGTTATGTTTCAGTTGATTTATAGGTATGCGTCTGAAGGCATGAATATGTGTGATTTTTTGAATAATTCAGGATTTGCTCCCTACTTATTTTGAGAGTATAAATACCATAGATTCTTTAAGCTAAATATGGTACGTATATATTGTGTTGCAATGTGACGTATGGGAAAAGAAAAATAACGTAAATATTTTTTTATTCGTTTATTCTCAATACTGCAGATGGCTGATGAATAATTGAAAGCAGTTTCATATCATTTAATTGAAATATTACTCCTATTTCAGTGAATCAGATTTTTACAAACAAATATTATTTGAAGAAATAATTATTCTCACCGAGAGGTATCACTTCCCATGAAGACTAAACATACTAGACTTCTTTCGGTGAATGATGATACGAATGCAAATTTAATACAAATGTACATCAGTGTATATTTAGAACACCTTCGAAGAAATAATATTGATGAGTTCGACTATTACGTATATAATTTTAAAATAATAATAATGTTTTAAATGAATTTTCATTACATGTATTGTACTACGAGTATTTTTGATAGTAAAAAGAGGTCTATATATAATAAACAGCTCCCGAAGCAACTAATGACTGAGCAATTATGAATTCCATAGACAAAAAAAAATGTGGTAATGAGAGCTTAATTAAATGCATTTAAAACGGCACAATTGCTGATTTTCTTTACAAGAAATAAATTATAATATATAAGAACTATGATTTAAAAGCGTAGCATGTCTGTAAGTGAAACAATTATTTCGACAATGAGTTATTGAGAACTTGATAACAAGTATTTAGCTCAGACCGTAAAAATAGCGCATTTTTTACCTTGCTTATGGCAACAAAATGTAGCGTAGCCAGATTGTATTACAGACATAATTATATGATTTATGTGTAATCTTATTAATTCTTAACGGCTTGAAAATAAATTATATTGATGTCGCATGATAACAGAAATAACTTCGTTATGAAGTTTTTTAATATAACGCTGAGAAAAAATAAAACTATTTAAAATGCGAAAATAATATGGCCATATTTTAAAGCAATATGTTATATATCAAGTGATCAAACGTAGAAAAATGTTTTTTTTCCACAAGATTTTCATGTTACTTTTAAGTGGACTTATGCTTCATCTATGACAATATAAAGTTATCTATATATATAAATAAGATTAGTATTTATCAGATTATTAAAATTACCATAAATTCAGCTCTAAAAATAGCAAAAAGATGAACAGCGGGTTTTGATGATAATGTACTAGTTCTTTATAGAAACCACCATGAAAACGAGCAAGATATTTATGTCTAATGGTAAATTTGTGATTATTATTAATAAATGATTTAATTTTAAATTGTGGTACGAATCAGGTTCGATTTGCTTAATCTAAATTGTGGAATATGTGTGAAAACCTTTGAAGAAAACAACGTAGGACTTAGTTGTCATGTATGTTTTTGAGAATTGATGGTAAAATAGATAAATATTCTTTGAAAACCCATAACCGTAACATATATATACTCAATGATAAATTCATTATGAAATCGCTCAGAAAGAGTTTAAGTCGTAAGAGAAACCCAAATACCCTAATAAAATAGATAAAGATTCGAATTATAAAGGTTGAATATTCAAACTTCGGATCGTAAAACAGAAACAATGTTATAAACCTTTATGATATTCCTCGTTGCACTTTTATATTTTTGTGTTCAGTTTGAGACTGCCTACGTTTAAAATATATATAAAATGTTCTAGAAGTTCACATAATTGTTGCGTTTAATTGAATTTGAGATAATAAAATTGATTCAATAGCTAATTTTACCACGTTATCAATTAATTGGCGATAATATTAATCTCTTATGTTTGTCATCAACATTAAATAAATAAATGAGATTATTTTATTAGGCAAATCGACGGCAGGTAAATGAAACATGTCAGGAAAAACATATCCTTTTTTTGACAAGCATATGGATCTAGAATCCAATTAAACGTTTTGACACAGAAAAATTGAACCTAAAATATTTGCCAATATTTTGCTGATCAAAAAACAAGTGAAAAAATATTATTTTTCATCACCAATATAAACAAAATTATACTAATTATTATAAATATTACGAGATTTCTAATTAACTAATCAAATTTGATTAAGTTTTTTTTGTTGGCACAGTACTCCATCACAAAACATACAAAAGATTCTATCGTAGAAATAATATTATAATGAAAGCAGGCTTATGTGAATAATGCATGTAATAAAACCGAATTAAGTTTGAAGGGTGTTGGTAAGGAAACCGTGGGTATTTTATGGCGTTAATTATTTTATTCCATGATTGCACTATTTATTCCATGGGTATTTTATTTAAATTTAGCATAGTGATACGATTTATTTTGATGCTTAAGGAAACATTACTTAAGTAAAATTAATTAATATAGAGAAAGCAGTGCCCTTTTTAAGACGTTAGCTGACCAATTGAATTCACTGATTATCATCGAAAGGTTTTCAAATAAGCTTGATTTATCCTTGATTAGATCGTGTTGTGTGGTAAATTTACTGCACTGTTTTAAACTCAATATTAATGTTTTAAATAATAAAAAAACATTTTTTTAGTACTTATTTCCACAATATATTTTTTGATCAGGACCGGTTTCGCTCATCGCGAGCATTATCAACTGATCAGTATATATGTAAAAAAATATATATGTATTCATTGTAATTCAGTTAAACATCATAGCCTACTGCATATAAAAATACGTTAACATGTAATTTCCAGAGACATTTTGTCTAGCATAATAAAATAACAACGCAAAGAATGCTGAGAAAAAGTATATCTAAATATCAGTAAAAGGGCGCCAAATATTGCCGTTGAACACCAATAACAATAACATTATTCTGGGAATAGTAAAATTCCCAAATTTAATAGATCTCTACAGATTCCTGTGAGTCTCATAATCCTGGCACATTATACTAAGTCACGTATTTAGCTTTTTTCAGTCATAGAAATGATTTTCGGTGCAGTTAAACGGTTTACGGCCAGGAATGCTTGAAGGTATGATCGGGTGAATTTTTTACCTCCCAGGTAGAGACAGTCGGCCGAATTAATTTTGCTAAACGTCAAAATGGAGCCGACAGCGCCATCCGGCGCCGGTATTACGAGTCAACCAATTTTTCATTGGTATGTGTATGTAATTATTTCTTCTTTATATGTGAATTTTTAAAAGATGAAAAAAGCTTTTTTGTAATGATTACGATTTAATGAATCATGTATTTAAATAGTTTTGTCAATTATATCTATTCACACTTAGAAAAAATGATAAATGTATTATCATTTATAAATATGATGATCTGGGATCCTGAAATACGACGGTAACATGAAATTATAACGTAATGGCGATGATATTTTAACCACAAGCTCTGCAGCACCGTTACATGTAACGAATATGTAATATTTCTTAATTCCACACATCCCATTATTAATATCGATGGTGTTACAATGAAAGTATTTGTTAAAAATGTAACATGTATTAATTCTTAAAAATATTCTTTTGCTATATTATAAGTACTGCGTAGTAATATTTTATTCAAAATAATAAATTAGCGCAATATATGACTTAAGGCGAAAATTATAATGATATAACTAAGTGATACTCGATATTTGCCAATGTAGCTTGTTATTGTTAACTTAAATATAATATATCCGCCTTAACTTTGAGTGTAAACTAATTGGAGTTAAAAGGATCAGAAATAAAGTTTTTAATCACATTTCTTGTTGTATTACATTTTGGAAATACAGAAAAGTGATAAATATAGGTCTTTAATCTTCAAAACTAGTCACGGACGATATTAAGAGTTTTCGCACCCGCTGGGAAAAGCCAGTTAATTAAGGAGGGCTATGACCATCCATTTTCTTCACCCCTGTTTCAAAGTTATTATTTTATGAAGCGCATCCCTTATTGCAAAATCGCGGGGGTGCAAGGATGAAATGACACTCATTATCTTACTCGGAAGTGTCTCAAGAAGTACGAAAGATGTTTATAAGCAAGGATTAAGCTTTGTGTGAGATTATAATTAAAGCGTCTTAAAAATATAGCGTCATTCAATTTCAGAAAATTTTCGGTTTTTAGAAGTGAAAAACGCTTTTTTGCGTCAGTGTGTACGAATAAATACGAAATGAGTTGAAAAAGTTGTAAAAAGAAAAAAAAACACATAAATTACGATATTACAATTATGACTGAATAAAAAAATAATTACTCAAGACTCTATACACAATTTGTTTTTGATACAGCATACACTTTTTACGCATAAAAATGCTTAATTATTATGTAGTTACTAATTATAATATATTTTGTGGCTTCTTTTACAGACAGTTTCTACAAGCTTGCGTTTTTACACTGAAAATTTTATTTTCAACATATTGATTTCAACTGCTTGCGGGAGCGATTACTAGATATTTTCAAGCCCAAATCTTACCCATATTGATAAGGACTTGAGTTTTATAAAAAAAATACTGGACATATGACAGATTAAATGATATATTGTGCATAAAATGGGCTATATTTTAAAACGTGATCTAAATAACTAGCGAAACACAATTTAGTCGATGTTTTTGGAATTGCGATTGGGCTATTTCGAAATTAATTATAATTTAAACATTTAAAATTTACAGTTATGGTAAACAAGTAAGAATATATAATATCAACAAAGTTTCTTGTATGATTCTGATTGAAAGTCAATTGACAAGAAAATTCAAATTAAAAGTAACCTTTCTTTTCTTGGTATGCAGTAGACAAAAACGAAACATAAATAAAGTTTAATAAACATGTTAATTAAATATAGTTGCTAAGCAACGCTCCATTATTTCTACCTAAATACAGACCTAAAAGTAGTATTTCAAAATGCTTTGTGGAATAAAATGAAATTCATTTATTTTCAATGTTTTACCGAAAGCATTTTGAAAAAAATGATTTTGTAACATTTCGGTTCCTTATCTTAGAGAACTATATTAAATCCATATTATTTAACAAAAAAATCAAAACGGCGGACAAAGCTCTCGCTCAAATGATACGCATAATAACATAATAGAAGACAATAAAAACATTAAGAAAAAAAAATACTTCATATTTTCTATGAAAGAATATTTAATTAGATGTGGAAAGTGTATAGTTCAAAAAAATAATATTTTTTTCAATGCCGTAAATCTACACCAATTTACTGTCATAAAAGGTACGGTCATAGAGATTTCAGCTCGGATAAAAAGGTAAATGTCGTAAAATTTTGGAAATTTCGTCATTATCTCCATCTCAATTATTCTTAAACACAATTTCCCCGTCTTTCTTTGGCAATTTATTTTTTTCATTTCTCCTTAGAGCCATCCTAGTGTTACGATCTCGAGGGAGCCATTTAATTTTTTGGCTCGCTTGCCGCCGAATCGCTTCACAGCCTCTGGCGGTGAACTCGAGAACTATTCCTCGTACTACCAACCTATTAAAAATAAACGTAGCAAGTATACTCGAACAAGTGGGAAAAAATCCCATCAGAAAATATCCCATTGGCTTTTATCTCATAAATGAGAAAACTTTATTTTATTTACAATAAGCTTTGGTAATATTGGATGATAAAGATATATATTTTTATATTTTTTCAAATTATAAGTAATCAATGCGTTTTCAAATAGCTGAAGACAGCGAAAAAATAACTATTTATTTAAGTTGTGAAAAAATTATAAGAAATATAGTTGATAGATATTTCGCCATCGCTTTTATAAGAATTATATATAGTTTTGATGAAGGAGTAAGATAAAATTCGTTGAACTAAAATACATTGCTATTTTTTCACCACGTAATAATGGAGTTCTACCAAGTAAATACCGAATCAATCAATATAGAGCATAAACCATAAACTTAAGATTTTTTTTCCGGAGTAATTATTCATGTTATACTGCATCCAGAGATAGAATGCTCAAAAATGCCGAAAGGTGAAACAAGTTCGTAAATGAAAAGACACGTGAAAGTTCAAATTTGAATATAATAAAAGAAAAATTCTTTTTTGAGGATAGTATTTTGAAGCTAATATAAATAAAATTGTGATATATGTTGATAAATATACCGCAGAGAATATTTTTTATGTTTCATAAAATGAAATCGGTATTTTTCAATAGTAATGGTCACAGTAACATGCCATTTGAAAGCACGCGGAAAAAATAAATTTTGATTCATAATATTGAAAAAAAGAGAATTCGATAAAAAATGATAATTTCTAATTATCTACCAAATAAGTTAAAAATCCTATGTTAACTTTAAAGTATAAAAGTGCGGGAAAATGATGTAATGTACAATAACCTCTAAACGTAGATTGATGTCATTCATCCGTCAGTGGGAAAAATATCAGACCAATTTCAGTCAGATGTCGCCGGCATGAAAAACGAACAATTCAAGCACAGCCTGTCACTATTTGGCGGGAAAAGTACCCGCGAATATTTATGCTCCTGCATATATTTCAAATGGAAATTTTTCCGACTCGTAGGACAGAACAGGGAAAGGTGGGGGTGTAGGTTTTAATGTAAATATTTTAATTTTACGCCAGGAGTATTTTTGTAAACATTTCTGACAGAATGAGATATTTGATTTTTAGGCAGGAACGATAAGAGGGACGGCATTAATACTATTATAAATCAAACATACAAACGGGAAAAATGATTCATTGAAATTCTGAGAAATATAAATGAATTGCCAACTGGCGTAAGATTTGTATAAAATAACTTTGGTTGCCAGTAACCGCCGAAAAATATTTTTATATACTGTAACGAGTTAAATAGCGAAATAAAATTGAGTTTTATGTATATTTATCATTACTTTTATAATTGGAATACTTACTATGCATATATAACTGTTGCTTTGATCGAGTCAAAATCGTGCACAAGAATAGCGAAACCAATTCTGATAATATTGAATTAGCATGAAAAATTTCAATTAACTTTTTTATCATAAAAGATAGACTAATAAGGTCACTACTATTCTGAAATTTATTAAATGATTCATAATGTCTTATTTTTAATAAATATGAATAATTTCAAGTATACTCTCATTTGTTAGTACTAAAATCAATCTAATCGATGTTTGAATATAGTCGCTAACACATTTTTACCAAAAGTTAAAGGAATATATTTTTATTATTGAAAATATGTTTCAATACAATTTAACAGGAAAATTATATTTGTTTCCAATTGATAGTTAAGGTGACATTATTGAAGACTAATTATTGATTATTATTATATAAACAGTTGGCATTGAATATTTATTGAACTTCAGTTATGTTTGTCGCTTTTTCTCCTTTGTCTCGTGCGGTCAAACTTGGGTTGATTTGATATAAATAAGTCATATGAAAAATATTTGTCAGTCAAAAGCACAAACGTGGCAATGCGTCGATAACATATGTAACTATTAGATACAGTTTTATTGATACACAGTAGTGAAACTTTCAATTCATTGTTTTATACATTTTCAATGCCTAATTTAGTTTAAAATAGTGAAACAAAATATAAATAAGTATCTACCTATCAACGTTAATAAATGCATGAATAAAAAAAAATGGTTTAATTGTTCCTCTAAGTATCGTTTCCGTCTCTCTGAATATGATTAATTGAATAGTTGTAAATATTTAAATAATCTCCAACTCACTACAGAAATGTTAAAAATAAAGTTTAGGACGTTTATATGAAATTATTATCTTCTCTTAATGTGAAAAATAATACTTTACCGAGCTTGCATTGTTCAAAATAATAAAGTACTTAATTATAATTACGAAGTGTCTAATTGCAATGTCACAAAGCTCCTTTAGAGTTAACGATTTGTTCGCAAACTCGCAAATCAAGAATAAGTCATAAATGCCTGGACGTGTTTTATATCTTCGCACAAGAATTATTTTCTATTGAAGGATTTTCATCCATTCATACAGAATTTTAAGTGTACATACGGCTATTACCGGACAAATTTTAGTTCTAATTGATTTTCAACGGTAAGAAATAATACAATGATAGACATTCGATAACTTTAACAGTTTTATCACGGAAATAATGCAAGGAAATATAGATTTACTTTGCAATTATAAACGCGAGAGACACATATAATATTTTTTTATTTCTTTCATAAATTGTTGTAAATTTTAATTGGATTTTTAACAGGTTTATTTATTTTACATTCACTACATCAAGTTTTTACTCTTGTTGTGATGATGTTGACATAGCTTAGTAGTATACAAGTACATCTTATACAAAGCTTTTGTAGAATGAAGAACTTAGTTGAAGACATCGTAGCATTGATGTTTCAATATAGTCGAAAAAAAGTAGTTTTATTTGAACAATAATTAATTATTTTGATTCATATATTGTTTTCTATGTGTGCATATATAGTAAACGTATACTTTTAGTATATAACCGTTCAATATAAACTTCTTTTTTTTTGAGATATCGTTACAATTATCAATTGCTTTACTTTAACGTCTTAGTCAAAATGTGTAAATCTGTATTCACAATAAAAAAACGGAAATTATGAACATTAGAGCAACGTAAGAATTTTTGATATTTGGCGAGGGTGCTTTTTAGAATTTTAATATCAAATTTGAATGTTTAAAATTTTCTGAACCTTAAAAAATTGTGTCAATAGCACGGCATTTTCAGGCTTTCGATTGTACAGCTAAACTCGAACTGACTTATTATATTGTATATTGAAAATAAAATAAATAATTAATAATAGTGGTTGTTACTGTAATAATTTCTGTGGTTAAACTATTTATACGTATAGAACTGCCGCCTAATAATCATATGTTTTTCATAATTTTTTGTATCCCATAAAAAGTGTATTTATTAAAAAAATATACGAAAAAACATTTCAATACAAACTGGTACAAACGTCAGTAATAGGTATCCACTCTGAACACCTGTGTGATGCATGTTTTTTCCGCAGGACAAATTGCATCTTAACAGTGCATTATTGAGCTGCATTTCGCTTCCAAGACTAGCAGTTGGCGATCCACTTTGTTACGGATTTTGCATTGTAAAAAATCAAGGTTGTTTTTAATCCAGAAAATATTTTGCATGATGGACAGTTGCTAAACGCCATATTTTAATTATGGCGGTAATGATGCATGCTGATGTATGTGTGCATTTTAAATTGGATGAATGATGAATAAAATGATAATTAAAGAAAGAAATATAATTTGTTAGTTAAATAATGACACAGGTACACATTGTTAATTCTTGAATGATTTCAATTTATTATATTTAATATTAAATTTATAAAACTGGATGGACGGTAGACAATGTTGTTTTGATGAGAAAGTTAGTTTCTGATAATTTTTTAATATTGTACTCGTATATACTATAAGATTTGTTTAATATATATTTTATAAAATAATGTAGATATTTATTATAATTCCCATTTAATATGATGGTAAAAATTATATTTTGTTTTGGATTATGAGCTTTTAATTTTTAAATCCTTACAATAAAAGAGACACGCATGATCAGCACAAAAACTAAAACTTTTTGGAGGGTCATAAAATACTCTGTGTTTAATTGAATTTTATATAAAAAAATGTAATTAAAACACCAAAATATCATGCATCGACTACATGACTTTACAGTATGTTCGTATAGATCGACCACGTTACTTATGCGCGTGAAAGCGTAGCGCTGTGTGGATTTCCGGTCTGACACAAAAGTTGCTAGAGTTCAAAAAATTTTAATTTCCTACTATTCCATAAATACTACTATAGGTTTCAATGTTCATAAATACCGTGGCACATCTTACTTGTAATTTTTGCGGTCTGTTCATTCGTTATATCCAGGGGTTTCAAATTTAGTTTCATCATTCGCCGCATTTCCTGGCGCACTGTTATAGCGGTCGGTCAATAAAAATTGATATGTTTCATCTTTTACGGTTTTCACGTGATTTAGAAGCTGCGCTAGTTAATCGGATAATATTAAAGAAGAGTCGTATTAGGCGATTGAGTCGCGGTTCGCCGACCAATGTTTCTGGCTGACAATATGGTACGTCCTCGCTCAAAATTGAGGCGTCTTTAGTTATGGAAAAGTTATAGGCAAAAGCATAGCGGAATGTATGGGACAAGCATCTAGAAACAAAAGAGATGTGCGTTCCGCTTTTGCTCTTTTGTTTTGCGGTTGGGAAAAGGCCTACCGCATCCACATCATAGCGCGACAATGGTCCGTATGATTCAACGATTCAACCGTTTCTATTGTCTATTTCTTCTCATAATCATTGACGGTGGCTTCAGACGCTTTTCTGCTTGAACATTTCAGTTTTATAGACGCTGCCTGTACGGATAAATCAACGATCGATGACAGACTTCTCTGTATTCGAACATAAATGATATCATAAGAAAGTGGCTTACATGCACAACTACTTGCCCATATATTAATCCAGTGTTATAAGGTCATGATCATGCATAAAGTGAGCTACATGAATATTCGCAAATTTTTAATTCGATATTGTTTATGATTATAATTGAGACATTTAAAATGGCGTGTTCGCATATGATGAATTCTATAATACAACTTTGAGATTCTATTACAAATATATTATGTTATAGACGTATGTAATGTTTGACTACGCTTCGAAAGAATTACACGAACTTTCAAAAATATTCCGTTCGTAGTTCTTATTCAATTTCATGAACAATTTCAATCAATTACATTTAATTGAATCTTAAAACTAGTCGAGATATAAAACTTGATACTATAGACTGTGATATGTATTAGAAAAATAAAACAAACTGTCGATAAAATAACATAATTAAAAAAAAAATAAGTTGATAAATTATGGAGAATCACTTTTAAGGTGTTAACTGTCACTTCTTGATGGAAAGGCATGATATTTTAAATAATAAAAACACATTTTTTTAGTACTTATTTCCACAATATATTTTTGATCAGGACCGATTTCGCTCATCGTGAGCATTATCAACTGACTCAGTTCAGTCAGAAAAAAAATGTTGTTTTTATTATTTAAAATTTATAGAGAATGTTAAAAAAAAATGCTAACGAAACGATTAAATTGGTATTGAGGAATTGGAATATAATACATACATCGATAATTCTATACCTCTTCTCCGTTATGTCATTGTTTTATTTTTTATATGAAATACTATGTAATATTTGTATGTCAAGAAACCTCCTCTGATCAGATTTTACTGACTATTTTTTAAGGTTAATAAATTAATATTTTATACTCGATTGAATATGAAATATATTTATCTCCCGGGAATTTCTTAAAATATATTTCAGCTATTGCAACTCATACATGATCACATTAAATAACATTGAAAACAATATATTGTATACCGTTTCAAATTTGGTATTTTCGGGACGTCTGACATTTTGAATGATGTTATTTTGATTGCATTAAAATGGCGGATAAATACCGAGATTAACCCTGTCAACTTGATTAATCATTGTTGTTCTAATAATACACAGCAATTAGAAAATACTTGGCTAGTAAAATGTTTAGAAGATATCTCGGTGCGTATATAAACCGTACTTATAAAGGTGTAAGTTTGTTAATAAATATATACATAAATGCTCGACTTCGATAGAAGTAGACAGTTATTAGAATATATGTTATAAAATGAAAAAATACTATAACGAAATCTTGATAAAAATAATGCACAATTTGTTCGGTACTACATTTACATTAACTGTGATGATTGAAACCGATTTCGCTTGTCGTGATCACCGCGAACTGTATTAAGTTGATATTGCTCAAGTGTTTTTTTTTTAATTTTATAGTGCTTTCAAGTTTTATTGGTTAATTCATTTGATGTAAATATATGATTTTTATTTCATTTTGTCTATTCTCACTACATTGCGATCGCTGAGTTAATTCAATCAGACAACATAATAGCCGCTATATATAAACACATCATTTTGTTTTTATGTAGGTGTTCTATGGGATTAAATTTATTCTGTGTAAAACTCTTATTACATTGAGGCTGATCTCTCAATTATTTATGAAAAAAGTTAAAATAAAATCGATTCAAATCTAATTCTGATTGATGTAAAAGTTATATTAATTCTGCCATTTTTCACAGTATTGAATAAATGAATATAATACTAAATACTTCAACTGAAGGATTTATATTTGTCGGTCAAATTGGCCGGTAGCTATATGGGAACTATTTCTAACTTTGTGTTCCTATGTCAATGCGAGTTCATTCAAAAACTGTTTTTTTTAATTGATTTATGAATTCGTTTTCGAAACCATCCGACAATGTTTAAAAAATCACGATATAGCATTTTTATATCATTAAGTTTTCTTTCTTTCCGGAAAAGACGTTGGACAACTAAGTAATAATCAGTTTAATCAGTAGTTCATGTATATGGTTTCAGTGGATATGGTTACATGAAAAACTGATTAGTTCTGTTAGAAATAGTGTGAATATATATGTGAATTAGTTATTAATACATTTAATTTGTAAATGACAATTTTACCGCTATTCTATCGTTGAAATAGAAACAGTAATCTTTTACTTCTCTATGCCTAGTTTGTAAACGATGTCGGCAGATTCGTTACGCAAGATGTTTCCTTGTTCGAGCACCGCCGCCGATGTATCACAGATCACCACATGCCGCCGTTGAACCGTAAAAAAGATTTTTACTCCTGTAAATAATATCGCGCTAGAAAATTTTACATGTGCAGTGGTGAAGATTTAAATACATGTATATATAATCTCTGCACTTTTTTTATTGATTTATTGGAAAGTTATAAGAAATACGTAACCGAAAAATTTGCCGAATGAATGAAATCAAAATAATGAATTCATACGCAAAACAGTAACGAAATTCATACCAAAGTTTTGATATAAATTGGATATAAATATTTTTTTCATTATTGGTGATTTTTTGTTTGTTTGCGATAATTTTAATACGCTCTTTGCAACTAAATCTCACATAAATAGAAATAATGAAATTAATCTTCTCATTATATCATAAAGCCTTTGATTGTCATTGATCTTTTACGCTAATGAGCTTTGCAATTGAGAGCTTAAATGCTGAACGTAACCGGTATTAAATCATAATGTTTTTAATTAAATATTATAAACTTATGATATCCTCAGGCTTTCACGGATAATCAGATTGAAAATGACAAAAGAAAGTATGCAAAAAATACTATTATTTTATTGCTATATATTGAGATGATCAATTGGTGAGAAACAGAAACTGTAGTAGACATACGGTTTTAATAGAGTATAATGAAAAATAATAAAAGAATGCTTTCAATTTGAGACTGAAATCTGTATGATTGACGGTTTTATTTATGTATAGTAATATATTAACAACTAATTTCATTTAAAAAAAAGAAGCATTATGTTGTAGTTATAAATTGTAAATGTTACTCTATCGGCAAAACCTGCTCCGTTTCGTTTAAAAAAAATATATGCTGGATACCTTGGTCGGGTATTAAAAACAATGCATTTACACCATTGAAATGAAGTTTTCTTCTGTCATTGAAGAAAGTCTTGGCTTGACTGGGTATCAATTACTTCACGTTGTCCGCAAAGGAGACAGTTTCATTGTCGGCATTTGATACTCACATCTGCGAAATCTCCGTGGCACAGATAAATAATACTTTATGGCGGCATGTTATTTGAAACTTATAAAACAACAGTACTCATACAGTTGCAAATGGTTATGTTTTGGTAATTTAATACATATTTTGTTGTTGCAGACAGGGCTGCGTCTTGGACTTTGGCCACCAGTGCGCAAATATAGATTGGACGCACCTAAACATGTACATTTATAAAAAAGTCAATATACACCCCTCGATCTGTACAAATTAAATCCGAAAAAATATGCCGCGGTTTCCGAATCCGAAAAAAATAAATAATCCATGGCCTTTATGAGCAAAAATTATGTTGTAAATGAAAATTTTGGCGGTCCTCAGTTTGGAAAGCACAGAACTAGATGACAAAAATATTTTTTTGACAACATGCTAAAAAACCTAATAACTCTACAGCATTGGTTGGCAACCTTTTGAGAAACTGGGTAAAAAATTTCATTTGAGAAGTGGGTAAAAGTTATAATTTTTTTTTTTTCAAAAACAATTTTACTATCATACAATGAAATAAATACATGTATGTATGTATAAATACAGATTTATCTTATAAAACAAACATATATAAATAAGGGAGTGTTGCCCGTTCAGTTATTAATCTAAAATTATTAAGCGATAAAGATATTATTACTTATACACCTTATTTTTTTAATTATTGGTATTTTCAATGAATAAATAATTTTATAAAAAATAAAAAAAATCATCTTCATATTTTCTTGGTCAAATGTCATAATGGGTAATTCAATAACCCGCGGGTAGTAGGTTGCCGACCACTGCTCTACAGTCTACACCTACAAATAAAACAGTATCAAGAAAGATTTTTGTGCTGGAATAACGAACATATATTCAGATAACGAACTAAATCGAACGTTCTAATCCAGACTCGGTCTGTGATGACATTTTTAGCACGAAATGAGGTATGTTAATCGTATAATCAGTTAACGAACAATTCGGATAGCGAACATAGTTTTGGAACAGAATATGTTCGCTCATCGATCACCCACAGTATATTGAGACGTAGGCGGTACTTTTTTTTATTATGTTTTAGCTACATGGTTAATGAGACTAATAAAAAACCGAGTCTATTAAAATTGCATTTTGTAATAACATACTAGATGTTTGATTTTATTGGGATTAGCCGCCCCCTAAACTTGGCCAACCCGCGAGGCCCGCACGACTTGCATTTAAAGTTGAAACAAGCATGGTTGCAAGATACTACGAGTGAACAAGTGTTACAATAAGCCGAAAACTAATATAGTAGCTCGTCTTGTAAATAGTATTGCTTGTTACCTTTCTTGAAAAAAGAATGATCTCTTAATCTTTGATGTAGGAATTTTTGAAAATTTGAAAATTTATTGAATTAATATTATTTAATGAAGTGTAATTATAACTTTTAACTATGAAAAATTTTCATCGAAAAACTAAGTTACATCCAGGAATATTGACGACTTGAAGCATATTATTATAGCCATTATACCGTCCCGTTGAAATGTTTATTGCTTCTAAAAAGTATTTAATAAGCACTTCAGTTTCCGATACCTGGTCACAGATAACCGTTAATCCACACATTGTTTGGATTACACAATCGCAAACGAATCCCAGGTTCACACAGTTCTCAGAGTGTTAAGAATTTTCATTGATGGACTAGAAAAAGTTCATTTGTTCAAATTAGACTTAATGCGAGTTCAAAGTGTTTTAATTGACGATAATATGAATGAAGTGTCCAATTAAGAGTCCGGTTAACTGGAAATTGATATATACAGGTTACTCCCCCTAATTAAATTGTTGATGAAAGTATTCTAGCATTTCAAGTTTCAATCGTAACCGCTGGAAACCGTATGCACCAAAATTATGTAAGATTTGCCGAATAATAATACAGTTTTAATAGTTTTCTATTAACTTCATATTGGCATGCGTAATATACTTTCAAAGATTATTTTCATTTGAGTTTTTTTTTCGAAAATATTTGAATTAAAACGAGTATTAAAACATATATTCACAACAATTACGATTTAAGTTTCGAAGTTGGCTTGAAAAAATATTGATTGAGTTGGCATTTACTAAGCAGAGCTCTATTATAACACGGTGAAAAAATATCGATGTATTTGAGTATAGTTGATAGCTATTTTGGTTCACGCCTTCATCAGAACTACAAATGCGATCTGATGAAGGCTTGGGCCGAAATAACTTTTAACTATAAATATTATAAATTTTGTAGAACATAAATACATTGCTATTTTTTCACCGTGTCGAAAAATTAAATAACATAATAGTTTTGTACTTTATTAACATTATATTGATCAAGTGTGCCAACCGGTATAGAGTTTAAATTAATATTTATCTATTCAAATTTGTAAAGGTGCTGTTTAATTTGCAGAAATAAATTATAATTATTGTAATTGTAGGAAGGTACAAAATTTTCTGACAAAATGGCAATGTCGTAATACAAACTAATCGTATTGCAAAATGCTAAGCGGAAGTTGTTTGTAGAAATAAGGAAGACATTTGAAATCGAATGTAAAACCAACAGCATTAATTATCTATTAGTTATTGTTTATTGTATTGAGAAATAAAATTTAAATAAACATAATACTAAAGTTAGGTTTATAGAAGTACTATTTTTGCTTCAATCTACTGAACAACCACTGGAGTTAATCAAATAACAAGGGAAAAATATAAAGATTACAATATAACTGCGAGCTTTATCCCGTTTGGTAAGACTGCTGTTTAAGTATTGATACGATTAAATACTTCCAAAGAGTACCTTATGAGCTTTTATTGATTTTAATAAAAAATCTGCATTCACGAAACTGTGTTGGACCGAAAATTTTTGAATTTTACTCTATAAGTAGTCGAAAATTCATATTCATGAGATAAAACTCTCTTTAAAATTCTCCTGTAAACTAAATCTTCATTGTAATAGATGATTATGCTGAGAATTGGTCGCCAACTTTTAAAAGAATATAATAACAAGAGATGAAAATACGTGAGTCGATTTTACAGAGATAATTGAATCTTAGATGACCGGTATTCACAAACGTATGAGTCAATCTGTACTCAAAGACACGAAAACTTGAAAGTATATATTGTAGGTTGTACATTTTCTCATGATTTAATATTGGTGAGTGGCAGATTTATTGATGTATAATTATCTGGTCGATAATATGCCAGTCACGGGATATTAGGAAGCTATTATCGTAAAGTATTTAAAAACATTCTCAAACGTTTCGGCAACTCCCATTCTATTCATCTATATTAAACGTGGTTACTTAATATTTTTCCATTTTTTCAATTGGGTAGCCTTTGGCGATAATTTACCGTAAAATTGAACTACATTAGAAGATAATTTTAATGCACGTAATAAAATATTTAGAATTTTTTATCGGTATTTAAGTGAAGAATTCACGTATTTCTTAAGGGCACGAGCACCGTTTGATTTCTTTAATTACTTGAAATATTTATTTATCAATAAAAAAATAATAAAAATTCATATTATTTTGAAAATATAAGAGTAGATTTATGTATTGCTTGCGATCTGTCCAGGTCAAAACTGCGAGCAATAATTAGAGAATGATTTTTCAAGACGGTTTAATTACAGTAAATGAATGAATGAATCCGTGGCTTTATCCAACTGATTTTCACTTAGGTAAGTTCACTTTTAATAGTTTGAGAAATGTATCCAGCCACACATTTCTTTCGACTCATACAAGGCCAAAATGAGAATTCTGACATCCTCAATAATATAAAATTTTATGTTACGGATAGTTTTTTTTAAGAAATCGTGGACATGAATTGCTTGTTCAAAGTGTAGAACTAATCTGCCAATTGGGATGCCAATGATAAAAGCATTAACAATGTTCTACAGTATTGCTTCGTATGTCGAAATATTCCATGTGGACGAAAGTGAGTTCAGGCGAATACAATTTTTTAATTTGTTAAGGTAGATTGTTTTATGAGCTTGCAGTCAACCAAGACTTTCTTGCTATCCTTATTTTTTGTTTTGTTGTTTGTTTCTTTACTTTCCAACATTAAATTTTTAAATATTTTAACGTTGCAAAAGCAATGAACTTGCTGTTTGTAATTTTTGTAACGCGTATAAATAAATAAATTAAAACTATATTATATTATCAAAATAGCTACGTTTATACTATTCTGATTTTGAAAAACATTATAAATTAAATATGGGAGCTAAGAAAATATTTCGAGCTTAATGTTTATTTAAAATTCGAATAATACTGTTGATAGGTGTTTCTATCAGATATTGATAATTTCGTGCTAAAAATAGTAATACATATGAAATCTTGAAGAATTATTTGATGTATGATAATCATTAAAAAAAATGAATGCACCCAAGATATTTATTATAATGTGTTTCAAATATCAAATCATTGGTTGGAATTAGCATAATTATTATTTATATGGAACCAATTTATTAAACAAGTGTTATCCGGAGGCATATTGATCAAAGAAGATTCCTTTTTCTAATAAGATGCAAATGAATCACTGCGGGCTAATCGACCTTCCCATAAAATAAATCGTGTTTCACATTGCTTCTAAATTAACATAAAATGAGATTGATAGCGTTCAAAAACACACATTGCAAGCAATATGACGTGTAATTTAAATAGCGCAGGGTGGTTACAAAATAAATTAAAAATATGTGACTTAACATGACAAATAAGTTGTAACATATACACATAAATAGAGTTCAAAGCTATCGTGTGCCCACAAAAAACGTTTAAATCGGAAAATCAATCGAAAATTTTGAAATATTATATATATATGAATGATAGGTCGCGTTTCCATAATGCCCGCGTGCCTTTAGAGTTTTCTTAGTGACATCAATCCTTTTTTGTTAAGTAAAAGCTACGTTTTAAATAATTCATAATCATTCTTAATTTGTTTATCACCGTTTTTGTTTTTAAGATATCAAACGAACGTTTCTAAAAATGTGACAAGAATTTATTGTTCATTTTTAATATAAATGATATATACGGTGTACAAAAGTGTTCATTTCTTAAGTATGTGGTTTTGTAAAGTAAAAATTGAGACACAGTGAAAAAATAGCAATGTATTTTAGTTCTACAAAATTATTATTTTTTAAGATATTGATAGCTATTTCGGCTCACGCCGTCGTCAGAACTGTGCTTAAACGAACATTTGCTTATCTATATATAGCTGTGTAGAAAAGGTACACAATACATCTTCTCTCTTGTTTTAACGACCTAGCTTGTTTCTTGCTCCCAACAAAACTAAAAATTGTAAATGAAACTAAAAGGGCGGCTATATAAATAAGTTTACATATGGCACGGAAATGGTCCAGTATGGAAACAAAACGGCCCCCCCGCAGCGGGTTAAGCAATTGCGATCGACATATATTAGTTCTAAGAATTCTTTGTGATAGTTGATATCTATTGATTTACAGCTATTCTAAAGCCGTCATCTTGCGACCTTTATAACAAAGATGCAAACACTTAGGCGCTGAGTTTGAATTTATATTATGTGATTCCTTTATAACGTGATTAGCGAATTGTGCAGCTGTTTTTTTTTACTGTTGAATGGAGTTTTTGTCGTGGCATATTAATTGCTTAAAGCTACATATCTCATTTTTGCAGATAACGTAAGTCGGAAGTATGTATGAATATCAAGCAATGAAGGCTAAAAACTTTTGAATATTTCCACATTTTTGATAGATTCCGAAACAAAGACAGAGTATAAACGTTTATATTTTTGTCTTTATTCGTCATTGAAAAATATTCAATTTATAAAGTGGAACACTGCGTAATGGCTAAATCCAATAAGGTATTTTGTATAAAACTTCATAAAAATGAACAAGGAATATTAAACTTATATCATATAATAGTTTAATAATAGTAAAAAAAACGATTTACTAAGATATTGTTAAGCTTAAAATTGCCAAGCTTAAAATTGTTTCATTCAGTTATACAAGGAAAACTTAATTTTATCTCAGCATACATTTAGTAAATTTGAGCCAATTTTAATGGCTGCTTTATGGAAGAATGACGGGATTTCAATTATTGTGGCTGAACTACGATCTCGGGTTAAAATGTCTGGCAAGGGTTACTGTTAGATTAAATCATGTAATAAAGTTTGATTACTGCACTTGTCCATAATTGGCAACAACGGTGCGCAGTCCAGCGGAATCCTCCAAAATACAGCATGTTGTAATAGTATATTGACTTAAGCTTGAGTTTAAAATGAAAGCTGGATTGGGAAATGAAAAAAACCTGTGAAATTGAGGCTTCGTTTGATTATAATTTTGGTTAGCTTTTTTGAAGAATTTCGTTTAAAAATCTAATTATTGTGCATGGTAGTATTGTTAAAGCAGGTAACTAACGTTTTGAAAAATGAATTGAATTACGCACAAATATTGGACTGTAGCCTTTATAGAACTTTGTAATTGAAAGCAATTGTAGCTTTGTTAAAAATATAAAAATTCCGAATCAAGATTAAAAGACGCCAATTAAATTAGTTTGAAAAATACTCCTATGGTTGATAAAGTTCGTATAATATTAAAAACACATGTTTGTGACTATTTGAGTGTTTGTAATAGGCAAACCTATTTATAATACTAGGAACGCTAAGGTTAACCAATATGGCTTAAATTCTTTTGGTTTATACTAGCCCAAAATCAGAATTATGTAACTTTCAAGAATACTAAAATTTTAATGTTAAATGGTATTAAATATCATATAATTTATTGTGAGAATTATTTTTTTCAGATTCTTTATGAATTGAATTTATCTAATGTAAGAGCAATAGAGAACAAGGGCGATTTTAATGGTCGTTTTAAAGTGAAATTTAACTTAATTTTACCCCTAAAATAAATAAATTAAGTACCATGTATTTTGAGGCAATAAATTGATGTAGAATTCCATCTAACCGCGTTCAATTGATATCGTAAAAGTAATGGTTTGTTAGTGTAAATTTTCAAGATTAAAGTAACCACAGGTAACATAAAATTAATTATAATCAGCGGATATCTTAAACAACGTACTTATCCTTTACATTTTATAGCTCAATCAACTAAAAACGTGATTCGACAACAAATTGATTCCAACTAATTTGTATTGAATAGGAATGCTTGGCATTTTGAATCAATGTCGTTTTAATGTAAGCCACTGATTGATTTATATGTTTTCTTGCCTTTGGCGCCTGAGATTGAATTTGCAATCACCGTGCGATAGTGTCGTTTTGCATCAAAAACGCCGCATTTTAGGTACGATATAAATTTAATACGTGATAAAGGAACATGTTGAAAAATTTTCTGCGAGGTACTATAACTGTTTTTTCAGGATTGTTTCTATAAACGTAAGTATTCTATGGATTTGCAGTAAAATGAAAAAGAGAAGATAATCTACACATGGGAAGAAATAATGTTGTTTCATATTCACCTTTCTAGTAAAGCTCAAAATACATATTAAATGATGATTTTGCGCAATGAAACCGTTGATTTTACAATTCAATTTTTGCTAGTATCTATGATAAATAATGTGTTGAGATGTTGATAAAGATATAGTCCTGAAAGTTAATTCTTTATTTTGAGATTATTTTATTTAACAAAAAGTTGAGAATAAAAATATATTATTTTAATATTTTAAAGAAAGATCTGTTGACAATAAAAACTATTATATTAACATACTATCATGTGAATAACGAGCTTTCAAGAACCTAATAATTTGTACACATAATGCAAAATAAGAAAATAAACGGATTTTTACTAAATTTGAATTGTTACAACTTTGTAGGATTCTACATGTTTCCACAGAACTGATCGTTGACTGTGGCATCCGTGTGATAAAATGCCTGAAGTTGCCGAAAGGCGAAAGCCGGGTCGTTAGTGACAAAACATGTTAAATCGTATAAAGTTGTAACAATTCAAATTTGATATTGAAATTCCATCAAAAATCTTCAGTCGATATCATACATTTTTATTATATTGTATTTTAAGTGTACCAAAAGATTTCGAGATATGTCATTGTTCGATTAAAAAAATGGGAAAATTGATTGTGATAATGAACGTACCTGTTCAGGTCGAAGGCCTGGCGGCACCCACGTGTATTCCTCTAGAGCACACCCTGAATCATCGTCAGACTGCGAATGCCTGTGTGGATCCAATGGTTGCTTAGCCTGCAGGAGTCTCTCGGCGTGTTCCAACAACCCTCGGAGTGCGCCTCCTCCTCCAGGAGATGTTCCAGCATTAACTTGCGGAGGCAGCACAAGTTGATGATGGTGATGATGGTTGATGTTCGCGTGCTGGCTGGCGATTTGGTGGTGATTGTGGCTGTGACTGGTGTTGAGGGGTGATAGTATGGCGGAGGTTGGTGACAGGATCGCTGCTGATGGAAGAGGAGGAGGCGGCGGGGGTGATTCTTCGGACATGCCTGCCCCGGCTGACGGACCGCTGCCGGCTTCGTCGCAGTTTCTGCAGACGGGCCTAGAAAGAAGAAAAAACTTTATAGTAATGCGACATTTTATAAGTTCATAATAGTACAAAAATCACTATATTTAACACATTTAACAATTTCATAATATTCATAAGATTATTTAGGTGAGTAGCACATGATTAACGCGGTGAAAAAAATGGCAATGTATTTTAGTTCTACAAAATTATTTTTTAAAATATAGTTGATAGCTATTTCGACTCACGCCATCTTCTGAACTATGCTTAAACGAACATTTGTTTATCTATATATATCTATGTAGAAAAGGTACACAATACATATTCTCTCCTGTTTTAATGAACTAGCTTGTTTCTTGCTCGCAATACAACAAAAAATTGTAAATGAAACTAAAAAGTCAGCTATATCAATAAATTTACATATGGCACGGAAATGGTCCATTACAGAAACAAAGAAGAATCCCACATCGTGTTAAGCAATGGCGATATACATATCTTAGTTTGTTCGTTAAGAATCCTTTGTGATGTCTATTGATTTCCAGCTGTTCCAAAGCTGTCATCCTGCGACCGTTACTACAAAGATGCAAACACTAGGCGCTGAGTTTGAATTTATATTATGTGATTCCTTTATAACGTGATTAGCCAATTGTGAATCTGTTTTTACTATTGAATGATCTTACATGATCCTTAGCTCGAGTGGATATACTTCTACCTGTCTGTCCGATATAAACGGATAAATATGAGCCACAGGACATTTTATCATGATTATATATTTGTTTCGAAATTATATTGATTGAATCGGCATTTACTTGGTAGAACTTCATTATAACATGGTGAAAAATAGTAATGTATTTTAGATCTACAATTTTTTTATAAGATACAGTTGATTGCTATTTCGGCTCACGATATCGTCAGAATAGTCATGACGATAGCTATCAAATATATCTTATAAAAATTGTGTAGAACTAAAATACATTGCATTTTTTTCACTGTGTTTAAAATTATACTCTATTTCGAGTTTTTGTTACAAAATAATGTACTCCACTGATTCAACAATTATCACGAGCGAATAAAGAAATGTATCGAATGTTATCAATGTTTATTACCGGGTTTTCCTTTAACAAACATTAATAATTGAAAGTAATTCTTACACAGGGCGTAACTGGTTATGCTCATAACAAAAAAATTGATGTAGTAAACTTTAAGTCGTGTACATTTTTTGACAAATAAAGCTTTTTCCCCATGAGATTACGGAGTATATCTTACTATTTTTCAGCAGGGTCATCATTTCAGTATTTTGAAGGGGCAAAGTAAGCAAAAGTTGTGTCCAAAAAAACATTAATACAGAATCACCGAAACTATGTATTTGCTATATTCGTTGGGGGTGTCGAAAAGCCTTTTATGTTTAGTCATCGAGTTTTTGAAAATCTAACTGTTTTCGTAACTTTTTTATTACCGTGTTTAATGGGAATGTTTCTCACATACTGTACAGTTTCAAAAAAGTCGTTCAAAGTAGCTATTTTACTACAGGAAGATCTTTTAGCAAATTTTTCATCCATAATGTATCGTTAGATTCCCATGCTGAATTTTTAACAGAAGACGTTTAAAAAGTTAACACGCTTGAATTACAACCGTAGTTTTATGATACCTGTACTTTAACAGTTTCGTGTAATTAAAAATTATCGAAACTCAAATACGGCATACGTTATATTGCGGAACTGGTTTTTATGACAGTTATACGTTCAGTAAATAATGGCTCTAACTCCATGTTACACAAAATATAGTCATCAACGGACAGTGCAATCAACCAAAATTTAAAAAAAACCGTTAAAAATTAAGTATTTACACCCACAATTAATTGTACAGCATTATATTAGGTATTCAATACATC
Organism: Himalopsyche japonica; assembly: GCA_028555115.1. NCBI lineage: Eukaryota > Metazoa > Arthropoda > Insecta > Trichoptera > Rhyacophilidae > Himalopsyche > Himalopsyche japonica. Next base: position 418,892 of record JAHFWJ010000700.1, on the reverse strand, counting down.
ATAATTAAAATGCAGTAAAATAACAAAATTTTGCGATTCACACAAAGTTTGCGAGCGCTTTTAATTATTTCATGTAATTGACGTAAAATTTTGCTTTTGTTAATTAATTTTCAAAAACGTTATTTTACGTGTTTGTGAACACTAAGTGGGTGTAGTTTGTACAATATACCGATGCATAGAATATTAAAATTAGCATGAGAGTTAACGTTTACGGAGTTAGTAATATTTACTGTTTATAGTTAATACACAACAGAAGCTCCCGAACATTATATTTAGTCAGAAACTTAATACATTCATACATAATACATACATAGTTGTAATTAGAATATTAAACAATTCAAAATTTTTCTCTTCTGGCAAACACGTATTATTCAAAGTACTTTATGATATCGACTGACGGTGCTTGATGGAATTTCAATATCAATGTTGAATTGTTACAAATTTGTACGATTCTACATGTTTTGCCACAAACGATCCGGGTTTCGCCTTTCGGAATCTTCAGGCATTCTATTACACGGATGCAACAGAACTGACAAAGTCGTTTCTGTTGCATTCGCTTGATAGAATGCCTGAAGATGCCGAAAGGTGAAACCCGGGTTATTGGTGACAAACATGTGGAATCGTACAAAGTTGTAACAATTCAAATTTATTCAAAGTACGTACATCTATTATTAAATCTTCAATTGTTTTTTGTAAATCAAATTATCGAAGAAATCCGTTTATATAAATATATGTAATAAATTATTTTTTTTGGCTGACAATCTCTACTGTAGATATTTTATATTGTACGAGAAAATCGTGAATCTGTTTGAAATGTTTCCTTATTTGAATAATACGTGCATATAAAGATTTATATATATTTTTAGCAGGCTAATTTTATGTTATATCGTATATCTTTGTGATTAAAGGTAGTAAAAATTGCTTTCTGATATGAGTATGATGCAATAGCTGAATTTTAATTTATTCAATAGTTTAAGATTGGTAATTGGAGAAGTGCGATGGGAAAAGGTCGACAGGAAAGACAATATATTTTTAATTTAGACCCGTGAAGCGGCGCAGTAAAATTTTATTGATACAATAAATACGGCCGAAAATTAAAAGTGGTCATGTTTTGTTTTTTTTTTTTATAAACAGTGTACATTATTGTAAATGTGAAACGCAATCTGTAATTATAAGAGAAACAATATGACTTGTAGAATATATAGTTAACGATGCATATATTGTAAGCAGTAATGAAAAGAATTTTAAATCAATAATATAGCTCGCTGTCAAACGAATCAAAACACTTAATTTACTACTAGGTATTCACTTATCAAAAAAAAAATCTCAAAATCAATGTTAATTTTTTTTTTATATACAAATGCATGGTCAATGTTATCTGAAAATGTAATTCATAATCATTGATTTATAATATTGACTGAAGGTGCTTGATGTAATTTCAATATCAAATTTGAATTGAATTAACAGTCGATTTTGTTGTATACGTGTGATAAAGTGTCGGAAGATGCCGAAAGTCGAAACCCGGTTCGTTAGTGACAAAACGTGTGGAATCGTACGGAGTTTTGACAATTCTATTTTTTTATTCATTATTGCTACTAACTATTGTATTACATTTAAAGATTTGCGTTAAAAATAAAGGCATATGTCATATTTCATACATATATACAAATACCTCTCCGATCCTAAAAAAGAATAGAGAGAGAGAGAGAGCGAATAGCTATCTAATTGTATTTATACCTAATTGTAATTGAACCTTTCTAACGTTCTTGCCAATTAATGCTTATAACAGAAAAATGTTAAAATAGATCCAGTAGAAGATCTCAATAAGAAGCTTCAAAAATTGCTAGCGAAAAATAAAAAAAAAATAATTGTAGTTGATAAGAATTTATTTATTTTCACTCTCATTTATTTAGTGAAAATATTTTTTCATCAAAACTCATATATTACACAACAGAACACACATTTTTTAAATTGTGTGATGGATGCGAAAATTGACGATATATTACAATATATGATTTTTTCAATTTTAATCGCTGAAAATATTCACGTTTGTCAATTGTCTTTGTAATATTATTCTGGCCGTTTTATTTAATTTATTTAAATACACAAAAATTAATCTAAAAATCATTTTATGACGGTTCAATTCACGAAGAAGTTCATTCTTACGTGCTCTTGAATTGGAAATTTTCTTCCAATTCAGTCTCCCGGTCAGTATCAGAAACTGAAGATGATTCATGAATGACTTAGGAGCTAGTCAGTTCGTGACAGTTCTCATGTAACGACAGGTAACATAAAAGTTTTTGAAAATAGAACACTTTATCACAAAATTCATGCTAAAATAACTTGTGAAAATTTATGTCACCATTCTATACCGTATGAGACGAGTACATGTAACAGGCATACAGATAGATTTATAAATTTATTTTCTGCTATTTATAATTGTATATATATATATATATATATATATATATATAACAGATTAAATAAATACGCTGTGTTGAATTCATAATGAGAGTGTATGAGTTGAAATGTTTGTATAGACATCTATTGTAGATTAAAATAATTGATATAAATTTCTTCCTGTGCTTGAATAAGGAAACACTTTTATGGCAAAATAATAACAAGGTAACTTGGATAATTGGATTTTTATGTTAGAATCTAAAATGTTCAATAAAATAATCGTAGATTGAGACATATTTATGGCGTCACTTAAAATTAAAATAATTACGTCAAGTTTAAGTTTAGTTAAACCCGTGCCCCAAAGCTATAACAAGTATATTCTGTAATAGTAAAAGAACTCAATCAATCATCTTTGTTTTAACACGGTGCTTGGAAAATATCTTATCTTTGAAATATTATCGCGTATTTTGCGAGTCAAATTTTGGAGGGAGGTTTAAAATGCGGCTTTTCTCCGAATTGACTGATTTTTTTATGTTGATTAAACTGGTATTGAAAAAAGAAATATAAGATACAAATGTGCTTTACTTTGGCAACACTTGCATGTCTACTTTGTGTGTACTTAAGATAGTTGGGTGATCCACGATGTTATTGAGAGATTGGTTAAAACCATATAAAATCAAACTATAGCCGACAGTTGTTTCCGGCGCACATTGCTTTGTATATCAAAACCGTTAAATACTGTTTTCACATATAATTTCTCTTATCATGTACGTTTAATACATCAAATAAATTTCGTTGTATCGAAAAAGCTGCATTGGAGCCCGTTATCGAAATTAAGCATAATTGATTAGAATCACTTGAACGGCGTTAAATAATAAACTGTACTTTTGTGTGGGGAACATATTAGATTCATGAATATATTAACAAAAATATGGATTCAGCCAAACAGCCGCGCTGAAAGAAAGATGTTGGTTTGAATAGTTTTTACGATGTAAACTGAATTTTAACTCATAGAAAAATATGGCACCACAAGAAGAATTTGTTTTCTTCTAAAGTTTAATAACTATTAACCTATATGCTTTCATATTGTTATAAGTCGTTGTCAAAATACAGCGTTTATAAAAGTGGTTTGTGGTATTTTAAACGTCGTGAATAAAAAAACATATAAATTGAACGGAACCATATTATTTCAATATATAATGCGAGAGCCCGGGGTGTTAGAAAAATATTTAAAGAAGGAGTGTGCCAAGAAATTGTTCACTTTTTTATTGTACATAATGAGCGGTTATTATTTCGCCATTAAACTTCAATAATTCTCGTTGTCGCTCGAGATTCGATACAGACCCAAACTTGTTCGACTACTCTATGAATTGTCTTTCGTACAATTTTGTTTTTATTTTAACTTAGTCTCAGCTGTGAACTTTCAAAAACAAAGTAATTTGTATGAAATGAAGGGTAAAGGTAACTGTTAAATGAATGATCGGTATCCACAATTTATATTATCAACGTTGTTAGTGCAGATGCTTCAACAGTGGAGATAGTGGTTAAGATTATTATAAAAAATACTTTTTTGTAACTTTGAAAGACATAATCTCTTTTTAATATAAATACTGGCTTTGATTCAAAGAATCTACTAAAACTGTTAAAATAGTGGGAAAGAATATAAATATTATATATATTTAAGCAAACATAAATAAATGAAATGTTTTTTTTTTCACTATTAAAATTTGGAGAAAATTCAACCTCGGCGTTTACTACATGAATTACATTTTATTGTTTTTAATTATTATTATATAAAAAATATTTGGCAGCGTTTCGTTAATGAGCTTAATATTTTGGAATTCAGATGAAAGATTATAAAATTCTCGGTGCTTTTAGTATAAAATCGTCCGGAGAGATCTTATCATAATTATAACTGCATTGCTGCATTTAAACTTAATGGGTTTTGACGATAGCCGGATGTCACTCTGTTGCGCAAGTTTTTTTTAAATAGAGGGTAAGTTTTCTTTCAGAATCGAATGGGCTTAAAAAAGCGAAAATTGATCATTCATCTGTAAATGTGTTGAACAAATGAAACCTAAATAAAGTGTCCATTCGGAGATTAGAGCCATCATTTACAAAACGGATTTAAACAAAAGCTCACTCGATATCCGTGGACAACTTTATTTGTATGCCAATAGAGAAATTAAAATTCTATTTAACTTAATGCTTACTCGTCACTGGATGTTTTATCATATATATACTGGAAAATATACTAAAATATATTTATAATTGTAGAAACGAATTTATTCGAATATATGGAACTATAATGAATGTAGTATAATATAATGTTTGAAACGCGTCAGAATATCATGTTGATTCTTTATGATATTATATAATAACATATATAGCCGGTGGCAAAGCAAGTAATCACTGCAACCTCATAAACAAAAAGCTTTGAGCTTTTGAGATAAGAAATCAATCGGTAAGCCCAGATCTATAAATAATGATAGCCTTACGGAATTTCAACGACATTTTTTATGTTGTTTATTATGACGATAATAATTATCCAAAGATTTTTATCTTAAATATTTGGTAAATACAAATTGAATATAATTATGCCTTAATGATGAGAAAACAATTTTTTGAATAGCTGAAACGTAAATCGTCTGCAGATATAAGATGTCATTACTATTGTGATAAATGCGAAATGGTATTTAATTTATACACTTGGCAACGAGATGAACACATTTCTCGTCCAGTATATATTGTAGTGTCTAGACAATAAAACGGCTAGACAAATCACTGAGAATTGCAGAAAATGGCCAAAAGACGAGTAAAATATTGTCATTATTTAAGACGTTATTTTAAAAAGTCATTCAGAAATTCATGAAATTTAAAAACAAATTTCCCAAAAATGTAAAACGAATTAATCGCGAATTAGAAAAGGCGGCCAGGAAACAGTTGAGGCATGACGAAAATGGAATACTAAATCCGTAACAAATATGTTTTAATAATACACGTAGGATGCAATATAATCCATCAATTTTTGGTGTATTTTTAAGGTTATATCGCGATTGATTGACACTGATTGTAAACTTTGGCTAATTTTATTTTTACTGGACTGATCAATGGCTTATTGAAATAACAAAGAGAAGTGAAAATATAATGTGAATTTATTTTATTACACCAAAAGAACTGTTAAGACCTCATAAGTATTGGAAATTTGACGTTTTATTAATGAAACATTCGGCACAATTTTGAAGTACTCATAGGTTAGAATTGAGCTTACTTGATATATTGTAGTTAATGTATTGTATCAAATGAAGCTGCTTGATGGAATTTCAACACCAAATTTGAATTGTTGAAACTATTTATGACTCCACTGCTTTGTTGGATCTGTGAGATAGAAAGCCTGAAGGCTAAACCTAGATCGTTACTGGCAATATACAAAGCTTCCACAGTTGAAATTTGAAGCTTATTTGCAATAAATATTACATAAGAATATTGTATAATTAGGCTGAATACATTTGTTGAGAAAAACTAGTCCCTTAGAAAAGCTTATTAATTTAGTGATACTGTAAAGATTAAGGAAGATATTTAGTAATGACGTATAGATTATTAAATTAAAAATATTTTTGATGTACATTTATTTTTTATACGTTTTTTTATACATTTGTTATACGTTTAAATTGATATGATCAAAAAATAATGTTTCGTTATTATTATGAATTTTGCCGAAATAACATAGCAACGTATGATAATAATTATACACGAAATGGCACGTTTAATAGAATAGAGTCATTGTAATAAAAAGAGAATTTTAAAAAATATCAAATTCCGTTTAAAATATGCATAAATTTACGTGCCGGGATTTTTTATATCAAATTTAACTTTCGTTTTCTGATTCGTTTAGCATGTTTCCGCATATAAAGTGTATTAAAATTCACAATATTCGTAAGCGGGTAGCATGCGAACGAATGCAAATCCGCGACGTTGATGGATGCTAATTCCATGCAATGAGTGTTTTCTGAGAAGCGCCATCTCCTCAGGCCTCACAAAATGGCGACTTTCGGCCATCTTGGTCGCGCTCCCGCCGAACCACCGCGCGCTGTTATTTTGTCCCGCCAAAAAAGCTGTCATTACGATTTAAAAACCCGCTAATGGCCGCAAATCATACACCTCGGCGATTCCAAATTTTTTTGCCCACTACGAAGCGCGCTGAATAACAATTTTGCAATCAAAACAAATCCACATTGCTCATGTTTGCCATCGTCACAAATTAATAAAGCATATATGATATTAAGCAGTTCATTAATCTATTTTTTTCATAATTTATGATAGCTTTAATATAAAAGGCTCTTATATTAGAATAGTTGTTCAAGCAATTCAGTAATATAAAGTTTTACAGATTATGTTGTTCGTCCAAATTGTTGCGTGGGTGCTTTGATTTATAGGTAAATCTATAGCATAATAAAACATATTAGTAAAACAAACTGGTTATAACTAAAACATATTAAAGATGAAAAATGTTTGGCGGGGATTAAATTTGTTTATTTTTTCATCATTTTTATCATGGAACCTGTATACATTACGACTGAAGTTGAACATATTAACTATAAAGATATGTTTAAATTTATTTCTTCAGACTACTTGTGTAATCGAATAGGGCAACAGAATTCAAAAATCACAGTCATATCGTAAGTCTTTGAAGATGACTTCATATGAATCGTTAATTCATGAAGGTTTATATAGGAAACCTAAGCCCGTAGGCTTAGCAACCATATACGACGAACGTGTCTAATAGAACATGTACAATGTTAGACTAAATATTCAGTCAGTATGTAAATAATGCTGATTAATAAAATGCGATACAATTTTTGACATATCGTGATTGTTGATTGTAAGTTTTCAATAAGAATATATTCTGACTTTTTAGTTACATTTATACTCGAAACATATATATTTTTCTCTAAATAGAAGCCAGTAATAATAATAAAAAAATGTAGCCAAACAAGCAAATTTTTTGATGGTTCATCATATGCGGTTAGGTTACGCACGGGGTTGAATTCCGGAATGAGTGATTTGTGAACAAATATCAATGATCTAAATTTTTTCCCACGTGTTAAACGTGAGAAACCGATTCGTATTTTACTTGCAGTTCTTGTAAAATAGCTTCCGAGGACGATTATGTATAGTGTCAATATTTTGTGTGCCGGAAGCGGAACAGCTATAAACATAAAGAATATTTTCAGTTTTGTAATATGTAACACTATGGTCAGCTGCATTTGTAAGATAAATGCACTTCAACGTTCTTTCTAGTACAATAAAAACAAACGAAAGCACTAATTGTGATAAAAAGTGAAATGTTATCTGCTACATTTCTGTCATATTTTTTCCATGGTTTTATCTATAAGATGATATTGAATTTCCATAATGTCTATCGTTATTATTAATTTAAATAAGTTAGATGTTATTCAGTTTGCTTAAATATAAAACTACTGATTAACTGTTAATATTTTTAACATCCGATATGAATAATTTTATAAGACATCAAATTTTCATTTGTATTTTGCGTTTCATAAATGTCAGAAAGTTATGAAGTAGTAATTATAACATTGCTTTAAGTAATAAATAAAATTAATAAACACGTTAAGTAGTGTATAAAATTCACTTATTGGTGGTGATTCATAAAACGCAATTATTAAAAATATAAAATCTTTTTAGTAATGTTAATTCAATTAAAGCAGGAGAAGTAATAGATATTTAGTTACTAATATTGTCGAATTCACTGGTTATAATTATTTTTGAATAACTAGACTAGAAATACTAGACAAAGTATTTCTTCACAATTTTTAAATACATAACTTGATATTTTGACTTCAGTTAAATTAAAGTCTTGGATAAATTTAATAAATTTATATAAAACATTTAGCATTTATATAAATGCGTTCAGAAAATTGATCTTTTCAACACGATGATGTGCCCAATGTATACTTCTCCAACTAGATTTTTTTTCTTATCCAAATTCCGGGTGTAGCCAGATAATAAAGCAAGTTTGTTTAAAAATTGAATATTAACTAACGAATTAAGAATAACCATTTACAAAACTGGAAAATAATAAATAAAATTAATTATTCATAGTATTCAATTACAATAATGAAATTTACGGTTGCCTAGAGGTGTTCTTAATGCCAATTTTCAAATAATAAGCGAGAGACGGTTCCGGTCGGTAAAACAGTTAGCGTTCTTAACAACAATTACCGATTTCACGCTTGTTCACAGATTGCCCAACGTTCGAGAAGTAATAAGTGTTCGTAAGATCAATTAATTGTTTTTTTTGTGATGCTCCATTTTGAAAAAGGGTGCAATAAACTCAATTCGTATTGGCGAAGGGTGTCTAAAATAATTCAATACTATATCTAATAGAAACTAATCTATGTAATCGTTATTTATTTATGCTACTGTTTATGTGAATGGTTAAGAAAAATTATACTTGCGTTTATAATAACGAAAACAATAAAACAAAAATATTGTTTTAAGCAAGTATAATACATTTCACAACAGTCAAAGATTTTAGCCCAAGTTTACATTTAACCAAGTGTGCTCCGTAGTAAATTGCTTGATAAAAATGAATATATTTTTTGCAAAGTGGAAGAGCTTTTTTAAAATAACGAATTGATTAAATTAGTTAACATGTTTTACCTCCTTTTGAATTTCAGTTCTATTCAAAGATATTAGTTGATTAGTTCTTATGTCGTTTTAAAAACAATGGCTTTAATGAATTAAAATTTTTATGTATTTTTTAATAAAATTATACATAACAATATTACATTCCAATAATTGTTAAATTTTTACACATTAAAATACTTCTGAATGAATCTTGTTTTCTCATAGTTATAATATAAATTGAATACAAGATCATTTTTTTTTTCATATGTTCCTAAGGTAATGTCAGTTAAGTTGATGTACTCTAGGCATTTTCCCCTTGGAGCATTTACAAATATAATAAAATTACTGTTAGGTATAACAAGCAAGAATTCCTAACGTACATGCCGTAGTTTCAACAAGATGGAGTATTTTGTGATGTTACATAATAATCTGGTGCAATTATCTCCTTCAAAGTCATAGCGGCGGTAATAACATGTCCCCCTTCAACCCTAAAGCGATGCAGTTTAAACGAAATACAATTTAAATAACAAAACATACAAAAATCAAGGTATTTTTAAAATTTCATTTAGGTATTTAATATTCATAAATAGTTAAAAATCTATCCATTCGGTCTTAAATGAATGCACATATAAAACATTGGAATAATAGTGAAAAGGTGATGATGAAAGAATTATGAATTGAAATAATGAAAATAGTGGTCCTTTTTTGTGTAAAACAAAACAAAACTTTCTTTAATACATGCTTATTTTGTTGAAGAATATAAAATCCTAATGCGTACTATATTTAACGAGGTGAAAAAATAGCAAAGTATTTTAGTTTTTACATTTTTTTTATGATATAGTTGATAGCTATTTCGGCTCACGCTATCGTCAAAACTAGCTCTGACGATGGCGTGAAAGTACATTGCTATTTTTTCATCGAGTTGTAATGGAGTTCTACCAAGTTAATGCCAATTCAATTAACCAATTATTTTTATTAAATAACAGAAACACATTTTTAGTATTTTTTCCACGATATATTTTTTGATGAGGATCGGATTCCACTGACAGTTGATAATGCTCGTGATGAGCGAAAGCGGTCCTGATCAAAAAATACATTGTGGAAATAAGTACTAAAAATGCGTTTTTATTATTTAAAATATTATGCCTCTCCATCAAGAAGTGACATTTAACACCTTAAAGGTGATTAATGCCAATTATATCAACAGACGATCGCCTTGAATAGAGAAACATTAAATATAGCATAAGATTTATCAATAATTAAAAAGTTCGGTATAGTTCTTTTTCGAGTTCGCGGCTACTCCAGGGTTAAAATTATTCCCTGTAAAACAACTAACAACGTTGTACGAGCGTAATATTTCATATGTGTATACAAAAGACTTCTATGCTATACTTACACCCACATGTATACGAGGCTTGTTACTAAAATCATAGTTACCTAACCGACTCGTAAAATAAATGAGCTTTGTAGGTGCGTACTAAAATTAATGTTTTTTTTATTCGAAAAGTTTTGAATAAATTTTTAATCAAGAGATATTCTTCAAAAATTGAATTAAAAAATATTAACAACGTCTTGTTCAGTCAAAGTTAACAAGTTTGCGACCATGGCGGTCCGGATAGACAACTTGCGGAATTGATTGCTTGCTAAGGCGGTCTATACGTCCTCTCGTGTTATCCGTAAAAGACTCACACGGTACCCTAAGTGAAATAAAAATTCAAACAATTGCACCCGTATTAATTCAATGAGAAAATCATCTTCGAAAAAACACAAACAAAACATATAAAAAAGATTTAATTTGTATGCAGACATATTATGTTAAACTTATCCAAAAATTAGCCAGTTTTTTTTTTAAATTATCGAATACGTCCTGCCTTGAAATATTCGTTTGAATCGACATGATGACTTTTCTTGGTAAATATGCATCATTAATTATCGGGATTAAAATTTGAACTTTCACTATTATCAACAAACAGCTTGAATACCTTTATGTATTTTTTTCAGCCCGTTGTCCGTTGTATTGTTTACGTAGAGAGCAGCCTTGCAAATCAATTTATAACTATAATTAATCATTTCGACTGAAAGTGATTGATAACATTTTTAAATCAAATTTGAATTGTTACACATTTGTACGATTCTACAGTCATTCAGTTCGGTTGTATCCATATGATATAATTCCAGAAAATGCCGAAAGGCGACACCCGGGTCGTTAGTGACAAAATATGTGGAATCGTACAAAGTTGTAACAATTCAAATTTGAATTTATAGCTGTTGCATCGCTAAGAAATATTCTCAATGGAGTATATGCATCATAGTTCGTTCATCACAGTCTGCATATTCAAATTTTATGCTGTCTGTCATTTTCGTAATATTATAAATGCTGTCAATTAAGATTCTTCTAATTGTTGCAGTTGCAATATATTTGGTCAAATTAAATTGCTTCAGTCAGCACGAAAGAGAAAATAAGTATTTTTTTAAATCATCTCTTCTCTGTCACTCAGACCCATTTATTTTTTGCGAATAAATTGGGTTAAATGATTTAATTATTATCACCTATATGAATTGATTGTAGTAAGATTTCACAAGTTTTGTCATGGAACCGTAGAAAGTTTCAACGATTCAAATTTTATCATGCATCTTCAGTCGATATGACACATTATTATGATCTATTTTATCATTCAGTTTATAATGATTGTCAGTCAAATCTTTGACTCCAAAAAACCCGTCCTCTTTTATATGGTAAGTAACAATTATTTTCAATGTAATAGGTCACTTTAATTGCTGTCTATGATGATTTTGTTTCATTATATCTACAGGCCTTGGATAATATACTTTATTTTTCAGTGAATCATATCACATAAATACTATTATCACAATTAGTGATGTTATATACCTTTTATAGTTCTCTAATGAGATGAGATTGAAAAGTATTACTCCAATAGAATAATCGAAAAAAAAATTGTCTCCTCGAAACAAAGCAAAATATTGGTAGCGTTTAAAAACATAATAACTGTAATCAATATTGACAAGAATATGACATTCTCTACGGCTTAGACAACGGAACAGCGTGTGTGATGGCAACATTAATGACAGTTCAAACTTCCTGTCGTCATGTTTTCCGATCGTCGACTGCAGATGATACATTATCCCGATACATGTCACGCCAACTTGTTCCCAGAACATTTTGAAATTGCGAGAATCTTACGAATTAATAATAACTATTAGCGACACGTAACTATTAAATGATTTATTATGGCGAGTGGGAAGAATTAACTGAATGAGGTGTTGAGAAAACAATGATCTAATTTTTGAATATATTATATTTTAAATCGTTATTTTGCTTGATATTTCACGCTTCCAAGAAAGGCAAACCAAATTGTAATGAAAATTAAATTTCAGGATTTTCCCCATGTAATATATAGTCATTTGAAATATCGATAAATATGGAATAGATTTTTCTTTAAATCTTCTGTTGGAACTCCATACAGTCGTGCTTTTGAAAAGTTCGAAACCGAGTGTGCTTAAGACCAAGCGTGTTATATTTTTTTAAACGATTTGATTACTATACATCCACGATCAATAATTGTAAGGTGTTTTAATTACTTAGTGTCCACATATAAAGCTTTAAGTATTATTATAATTCGCAAGAAAATATGAGGTAACACAATTATTTTTAAATAAAGAAGGTCAGAGATGTGAGAGTGTTTAGAAATTTGTACTCCCTGTAGTTTCAGTACTACGCATGTGTTAATTGAATTTGGATTTATGTGGTAGAACTCCATTACAAAACGGTGAAAAATTAGCAAAGTATTTTAGTTATACAAAATTTATAAGATATATAGATGATAATTCTGATGAAGGCGTAATCGGATATATCTATTATATATATATATATGATAAAATTTTTGTAACTTAAATACATTGATATTTTTCGCCGTGTTACTATGCATGTATTTTTAGATGTACCGTTTTTATTGCGTCAATTTAAAGTTGTGATAATGATGACTATACTGTGGTAGTAGGTGGTTTATTATTAAAAAAATAATTGGTTTGTTGCAATACAGTTTAAAATTCAGCCGTTCTCTTATTATACATTTGACTTTCAATCTTTCCAAAAAAACTTAACACCAAATTGATACTCCACAGCCTGCATAAAAAAGTCCTTTTAGCTTTATAAAATATCTTAAAAATATTTTAACATATAGAATATAAATCCTTTGGTACTGGACTTCACTATGTTTTACTTACATTATAATGTAGATTAATTGGTAATTCAGTGTAGCGATGAAGTAAATTTCAATGTAATCGCGTACATTTGTTTAGATTGTAAATGCTTAATTACCGCCCTATCTCAACAGCCGCTGTGTCGAAGTGGCGTTTACATGCTTCGCGAGAAATTGCAGAATCGAATTCGTTTCCTTGAATGTGCGGAAGGATAATTATATTATATCTGCTGCAGTTACCTTCATAACGCTAAGTAATGAAAATTATTGCAGATCCATTCATAAGAGATGAAACATTGACTAAAGTTATTGAATTACATGAAGCTATTCGTGGAATGTAGTACATATCCTTTATATGTTGGTTTAAAAGCAGTTTTAAATATTTAAACATTGCTAAAACTTTTACGTGGGTAAAACCACGCGCATCTAAAAGATTAGAGTTTCAGAACACTAAGCTACTTATATATTAACCCATGATATTTCTACGTTTGCTAAGCATTTGTTGTTGGAGGTACATTCATTTAACACGGATTAAGGGGCTCAATTGTTACATCATAACACGGAGGACCATAAATTATTTTATCAGGAGATTCTAAAAATTAATAGAGGCCAATTAGTAAATTCAAACTTCATTCTCAATGATCAGCTCAATCTTTCAAACTCCCCCTTGTTGTATACTTTACATGAGATCGGTTCAATGAAACGGCAATCTCATGAAGTAATTTCTTATATTTCACCACTAGATGTCTAATCGTTGCCAAATTGAAGTAAGTAGATATTTGTAAAAAAAAAAACAATTATATTTTAATGGTTGTTGAATATAATATTATTTGTTGTAAAACCTTTTCAAGAATGACTGATTAACTAGATTAATCGTTAATGAAAATTATCACAGGCAATTGTGTTAATTATTATTAGATCAATATTATTATATTTGTTTTAGCTGCCATTTAGGTTTTGCTGTAGGGTCTGTGTTTTCCCGTAATTAGTACCTTGGTATATAGACGATGCTAACTTTTGTGCGCCAGTTCTGTTGCATCCGTGTGATAGAATGCCTGAAGTTGCCGAACGACGAAACCCGAGTCGTTCAATTCAAATCTAAGCATTGCGTTGTTACGTGGTAACCGATTGAGTGCAAGTATTTTTGATGAATTGTATAAAGCTAAATCGTAAATTTTATCGTCTTTTCAGCAAAATTTATATCGTCTGTGAATTTTATTTCATACACATGATAAAATTCTGTATATATCTAGAAATCTTAAGCGTACAGATACAAACAAACATTATTTCATTATTTAAATCTCTATAGCTTTCATATAGAGATAAGAATAATGCAATAACATTGTCATGATATAACATAAATATCTGTGTTCTCTACGATCATTTAAATGGATAAAAGTATTTTCCCAATAAATATCAATACACCATAGTAATGCAAGGACTTATTATATATGAAAAGCTTCGGTCGCTTGTAGAGTTTCTTAAAGCTCCAGAGACTTGAACAAGTAACAACATTAAAACACAACGGGTGTCTGTTGTAAGTGCATTTTGCAAAGTCGAATAATTCTAGTTCTGTAGACGTTTTATAAAGCTTTCATGCATAGGTGAATGTTGTTAGCTATACAACAGCCATTTAAATAAAATACATTTCTTAGATAAATTAAGTATCCATAGGTAAGTATCCTTACCTAGTATAGAGAATAACAAATGGCTGTATTTGTTTTGGAAAGATATGAAGATTTTTTGAAGCATTTTTTATGCTGTAATTATTTTTAAAATAATTCTAGGCCCTTTAAGAGAGTGGTCTTGGAGTGTTAAAACTTGTGTCTTATGATGTCGACTGAATGTGCTTAATGGAATTTCAATATAAAATTTGAATTGTTAAAATTTTGTACGATTCCACATGTTTTAAAAGTAAGGAGTCGGGTTTTGCTTTTCGGCATCTTTAGGCATTCTATCACACGGATGCAACAGAACTGACCAACAATCAACAATTAGCATTGTTTAAATACACCAAAGGAATCAATTAAAGGAAAAAAAACAGATAGACCCCGAGGCAAGAACTAAATGACAGCTAAAATAAATTTCAACAATATTAATCTAATAATAATTAAACTATTTGCCTGAAATAAGTTTTATTAACGATAAATTGAGGATTTTACAATAAATAATAATCAGTTATTATTAAAATGTAATTGGGATATTTTTGTTGATTAAGAAATACATACTTATTGCAAGTAGGCAATTAACGATAAGTATTAAACATCAGATGGCGTAATATAAGAATTTAGCTCATGAGATTGTTGAATCATTAAACTGATCTCACGTAAAGGATATCACAAGGGGGAGTTGGGAAGATTGAATTGGCAAAGTATGTAAGTAACCTCTTAAAGAAGAGTGTAGTTTGAATAATAATTGGTCTTTATTAATCTCTAGAATCTAATGATAAAATAATTTATGATAACCTGATTTAACAATTGAACCCCTTCGTCCGCGTTAAATGAATGTCCCTTCGACAACAAATAAATGAAGATTGAATATTAAGAAATAAATAGAGGATTGTATCAGTAAGGTTTTGTTTGTATATATTATGCTGTTTTATTTATTGTCCATAGATTAAAAACAAACGGTTATATATTGAGGACGAATAAGAGTTTGTTGGCAGCGGATAAACATTCAGTGCCAGTGAATCGTAGGAGCACAAAGCACAAGTTGTAACAAGAGAAATGCAATGGGCGACCGCACAAACCAAACCAATTAAATGCACACAACGATGAAAAATAACTCAAGACCACAGTCTGTACAAAATAATACTTATGGTACATCAAACATTTGTTTCCCTTCGCGAACGATTTGAGCAATTTAAAAGACAGCATTTTAATATTCCTGAATTGTTGACTGTTCCTTGTGGTAAGTTGAATCAAAATCAAATTAAAACTTGATGATATGTATGCGTATAGCTATAAAATTAATTTCGTTGTTCTATACCAGTGGTCTCCGAACTCAATAAGGATTTGAGCTACTTTCAGAAACTGAAATTGTCTGGTAAGCTACCTTTACATTCATCGACTTTTATCGTACCAAACATAATATTACTATATTACCTTAAATAAATTAGAGCATAAGATTTCCAATAAAACATAAAATGCGTACTTTAATTAAAATAAATATAAAATTATAAATAACGAGTTCTACGCGAACTACCGAAAAAACCTCGGCGAATTACTTATCACTAGTTCTATACACATAAGCCAAGCGAAGGTAAATTTTAGTTCATTTATATAATTAATTATTAAAGATTTGATAAGTTGTCGTCAAAATAATCACAAGTTTTCTAATTTATTTTAACGTCGTAAAACATGAGTCTGAAATAAACAATATTTGAAATAATTATTATTGAAACTTTGCTGTATTATTTTAAGCAAAGTAAATGAAAAAAGTGGCATCAAAAATATAAATAATCGAATTAGACACCAAAATCAATACATTTATTATTGGTATTTTATTGCTTTACTGTATTTAATAGCTAGCTCGAAATAGATAACGTCTCAAATTAATTATCTTCAATGGAAGGTAATGATTGAGCCAGAATTCAAAATTTTAAACGAAAAATAAAATTTAAAAAAAAGACCACTAAAAACATCAAAAGTTAAATAGTTAGTGTACGTTTTATCAACCCTGGAAACAGGATTCAAGACCGCGTATTGTAAAAAGTGGGCAAATCAGTTTCACACTTTGATAAAAGGTTCTCTCTTTTTATGAGTATGACAGTTAACGGTTACTTAGTAGTAGAAAAAAATAATCGATAACCATCAGAAAAATACTCTGAGATTTCTCGTTTAATCATGAGAAACAAGAAATGATTTTGTGTTAAATAGTAGTGGGAATAAAAGCAATTATTTTCTATTTCTTATAAAAATGATTATCAAAATGGCAAATGCCGTCAACTAGATTCTAGATAAAAATCATTGTAAGCATTCATTAAAACAATATTTTTTTAAGATCATCAATTTAAATATGTAACAGATTTCCATGTTTAAAATAGTTAATTCCAAATTTAAAATAAATATAACGTTTTCATTTGATCAGGCACTTTGTGGCTACTTTGTGAAAAATAAATTTGGAAATATGTAAATATGTTACAAAGTGGGAAAATATATATTAATATTTGTGCAGCTATTTATTAATAGCGATACCGTTTAATTTTTGATTAAAATTTAATAAAAACAGGAATCTACAAAGAAATTTGTCGGTTAATTAAGTTATTAGTGTTTTTATTATTATTCAAAATAGCTCATGTATACTATTAGATTCATTGGTAATTTTAATATAAATATTATGAAAACAAATATATTAAAAGAAATCGTTTTCAATACAAAACTTTGTGTATTCTTTTTTAATAAGTCAAAATTGTATTGGGCATTTACAAGACGCCATAAAGTAAAGCGATTGAACGTGTTACATATATTAAAGGAAAACAAAGTGACAACAAAATGGTGGACGCATTAGAAAAGGGCGGAAGATCTGGCGACGTGATCGATGAGTCGATTAAATTTACAGTTTCAACTACGTTCGAGTGTTGGTTTAGCAGAGCAAGGAAGTGCGACTCGAGCAATTATTATCGACGAGTGGATAAGCGATTGATTAGGTGCTAAACCAGGTGGCTTTACACGTTTTTGCTTTTGCGTGATAAGTTGAGATTAATAGTTAACGAGAGATATATAATATTTTTCATGTTTGATACAGATAAAGTAATGAGATATCGTTAGGCAATGGTTGAAGCATAAAGTAGTAAAGGTATTGAAGATGCCCAGTTTCCCAAAGGCACTTGCAAAAATTTTAAGAAAAAAAAATATCTTTTTCATCATGTTCGCACCCAAGGTTTCATATTCTCATCAAAATATAAACGATACAATAATGAACTTGATAAATTTATTATTTGAAAATTTGTGATAGGCCGAACAAACTAATATATGTCGATCGCCATTGCTTAACCCGCTACGGGGGGGCGTTTTGCTTCCATAATGGACCATTTCCGGGCCATATGTAAACTTATTGATACAGCCGCCATTTTTATTTTATTTACAATTTTTAGTTTTATTGCGAGCAAGAAACAAGCTAGGTCGTTAAAACAGGAGAGAAGATGTATTGTGTACTTTTTCTACACAGCTATATGTAGATAAACACATGTTCGTTTAAGCATAGTTTTGACGATGGCATGAGCCAAAATAACTATCAACTATATATTAAAAAATAATAATTTTGTAGAACTAAAATACATTGCTATTTTTTTCACCGTGTTCCGTATTTAGGATCAATAAAGTGGAAATGAATAAATGTATCGTAGATATTCGCGGCTTTTGAGAATTATCCTAACAAAAATTGTAGACTTAAAGCTCAAGTATAGATTCAGAGACTTAAAAATTTCGCACAGAGTGAACATGTGTAAAGTTAAACAACTAAAAGCTAAGTAATTCAATTGAATAAAAA
The DNA here is from genome assembly GCA_028555115.1 of Himalopsyche japonica. NCBI lineage: Eukaryota > Metazoa > Arthropoda > Insecta > Trichoptera > Rhyacophilidae > Himalopsyche > Himalopsyche japonica. The sequence goes on along the minus strand of JAHFWJ010000700.1, from coordinate 400,131 downwards.
ATTTTGAAAATGAACAATTGATTCACAAAAATCATTAATTCAAAGGAAAATTTCATAATTCGTTAATTGATAAATTGAGTTGGCCAATACAAAAATTTACTTTTTATTAAAAAAATTGATTGGGATTGGCAATTAATTTCTACAACACATTTTAATTAAAAAATATGTTTAATATCATAATATCCATCGTGAGATATGGTCATATTAAATAACGGTGTAGTATCGACCGTGAGATTGCTAGGAAATATTTTTTTTTTCATAATGAACTGGTTGAGAGGCAAATTAATAATTTCGTTACATAGGAATCGCATGGCAGCGTCGTTAATTTTATCAATCGATTATAAATTGGAATCTGTAAATAATTTATCTGGCTTATTAATCTCTTGAGAATAGGAAACAGAATGAAAATCATAATGTCTCCTGTATGCAATAACGTGTTTGCCTACGCAGACAATATATTTTTATTATGTTATAATTATTTAAGATGTTGCTAGGATACACCAGTTTAGTCGTGTTATGGGAGTATATACAGATTAATTATCTTGGCTTGTTATAATAAAGCATAGCTTTTTTTATATATTCATTTAATTTATTCAGCAGACTAAACAATAACACAAACCTATTAATATAGGAGGCGTCTAAAAGAAAAGGTAAATATTTCCACTTTTAAAATTTGAAATATTTTTTTTCATCCATTACGATGTAAAAAATATATTATAAGTGAGAAATAACTTAGTATTAGGATTTGTGAGTAGAAATTCCATGACCCGCGGATTATGATCTTTTTTTTCAAATTATTCATTAAATTGACACAAAATTTGGACTTACCAGTTTTTACCTTTAGGTACTTCATATTTATTACTATTCATAAATTTGATCTCTGATGTTTTGGTGGTGAAGTTGGATATAAATATATTATATGTAAGAGTAACTCGGTATTTTTGTTCAATATGCGAAAACATATTTTTTCTAATTCAATAATACTTACGATGAATCTGAAAAACATACAAAAAAAAAACGAGAAATCATTATTGGAATGATGAAAGAGAGGAAAGCAAAAGGGAAGCTATTTTGTCGAATAGATTTATTTTTATTTTCTGGTTTGTTGTATATTTTTTTTATCTTGACATTTTTATATGGAATTTGTTTGATTAGTTCAGCCACTTGTTAAGGTCAAAATGACCTAATTCGGATGTGTTTTAACGAAGTGGAATCAACTGTATATGAATTCTCCCAGCAATATATTTGAGAAAAGAATTTGCGAAAACAATGTTTATGACGTTTGTTAAGAAACGTATTAATTTTGTTTTCGTTGTTGATAGAACATTTTTATAACTCATCTCTGTATTAATTTAAATTTATATGTTGTGTAAGATCGAAAAGCGGCATTATTACTTTGTGCTTGATTGGGTGGCGGGAAGGCGGCGCCATTTTGCCCACGGCCGTCACGACAGTGCTGCCAGCTGTCCGGCGAGCCGAACGTGAAAATGGAACGACAAATCAACTGTCAAATTAAGATACTTGTCAAATTTAAACAATTTCAAAAATATTGACTCTCGATTATTGTCTAATGGCACATTCACTTGTAAGAAAATAGTACGTAAATATGTGGAAAACTTTGTTATATTTGATGTACATCTATTATCGATATAGCGAATATCATGAAAATAATTTTATTGTTATATTAACGTAATAGCCCATCGTTATTTTTCGTTGTTCTATAGTAGACGAACGAATCATTTGGCATATTATATTTTGCGTGATAAGTCCATAGAATTCCAACTGTGCATAATTTGTTGATTTATTATTTGTAATGAAATTTTTATATTCTAAAACATCGCATTATAAAATGAGAATCATTTCGTAAATATTCTTATAGAACAATAACAATACGTTGACAAGCATATTTAAAATGCATCCCATGGCATATAATAGTAAAAAGAAAATCATGGGAAATAAAATCATTTATAGAATATAATGTCGTAAGGAATACTTTAATTGCTTGATAAAGCAGTTTTTAAGTCAATTTAGTAAGATTGATAGAGAATGCGGTATCTATTTATGTTCACATGTTTGTAATTTATTTTAGTTTATGTTTACAAATCATTTTATGCTACTGTAAATCAAAAATAAAATACATTTATCATGGAAAGGGAATTGATTTGCTTGCTGTAAATGGCCACTGTGGGAAAACTAAGGAAGTTGTATAGAAAAGTAATATAGTGTTTGTTGTAGCGTGTGATTATGAAGTAACTCTATGTTTTTTCGGTTAATTGGTAAGTTGAATAATTATTGAAATAAATATTTTGAACTTCACGGAACTTGATAGAAAATATTTCAAAATAAGAATAACTTAAAATAATGTTTCGAATAGCGGTAAAATCGTAGTTTAACTATTTTTAACCCCGTAATGGCTAATAATAATATTTTGTTCAAGGAATTTCTTTGAATCAAATAAAATTTTGAATAAAAAATTAGTAAATTATAATAAATCGTTTTTCTGTATCCATATATAATATTTGAAAATATTTTGAGACGAAAATATTGCTTTTTTTTGTTGTGGAAAAAAACATAAATTTAAATATTTTCTATCCTACCATTAAACAAAGGCATAATACTTACTAATTTGGAGAAAAATAAATCATTACTACAGAATTTATTTGTGTAGAAAAGATATGACAAACATATATTCCAAAATATAAGTATGTAAAATTTTACCTTTTCAAAAGTTACAAGAAGATACAACCCATTATAATGGCTCAAAATTATGTGTTATCAAAAGTTATTAAACTCTTTTATATTTTATTCTTATATTTTGATTGTAAATAATGAACACCTTGTATTTTTAATGTTATCAAAACAGAGCGGTTGTGTCGACTTATGTCTGATTTATGGTACTGGTATAATTAGTTGGATTCTCAAATTTCTTCTATTGGTAGCGATGGCCGATCGTTTCAAATTGGGAAACCGAATTATAATTGGCTAAATTATTTATTTTTCATCCGACCGGCAGCAGAGTTCATGACCCAGTAGGTGGTAACAGAGTAATGTGTGAAAGATGATAGTCAACGATAACGGAATCGAGTATTTTGAGTTTGAGAATCACAACTATAACATAGGGGACGATCTCATAGATTAAAGTAGCGTGTTTGTTTTTGTACACACTTAACTCAATATATATACAGTTAGATTAAAAACAATACATCGTTTCCAGGACTTTGTTGCATTAAAATATATCCCAACTTTGATAAATTAGTGTCACATGTAACAAATTGTAAATATTCAGTTATTTTATTAACAATAATGATAAATTGTAATAAAATATTGTCGAATACTGTCGTAGAGAAAGAATCATGTAAATTTCGTTGCATTTAAAAAATTAGTAATCAAAACTTCAGATAAAATTATAAAAGGTTTGCTAATAATAAAGAAAATATTTTAACAAAACTAAAATTACTTTTTAGGTGTTAACTGTCACTTCTTGATGGAAAGGCATGATATTTTTAATAATAATACATTTTTTAGTACTTATTTCCAAAATATATTTTTTGATCAGGACCGGTTTCGTTCATCTTGAGCATTATCAGTTGATAATGTTCGTGATGAGTGAAACTGGCCCTGATCAAAATATATATTGTGGAAATAAGTAATAAGAAATGAGTTTTTATTATTTTAAGAAATTAAAATGTTTCTCTTACATAGTGCATAATTCAAAATTACGACTGCAATTTAATGGGAATATAATAAATTACAATATGAAGAAAGATGTTAATACTTGATACTTAATACAAATTTTCGATTATGATAAACATGTGTGATAGACAGTTTGTATTTACTGTTCTGTTAATATGTGTATTTTCATCAGTTCATAAAACGTATATTTGCGATTTGTGCCTCCCAACGATTTATCCGCATGCCTACCTAAACTTGTGCCAAAAACCTCGTGGCACCGATCAATCGTCATAAAAATTTGTGTGTCATATAAAAATCGATGACACAATCATACGAATATGCAATAAAATATAATCTTTTTTAACGGATTTCGATGTTATTTTAAGTATAGGATATGTAAATACTAAATGATATGGTTAATGTTAGAAGACTGCAATTCCGTATACTTCAATGTGTGTTGTTGGATACAAGTTATAAAAATTGTTCGTTATAGTATGTTATTGAAATTGCAATGTCTCATTGATTATTTAAGTAATTAATGAAAAATAACGTTGACTTGTATTGATTATATATTGATTGAATTGGCATTTACTTGATAGAACTCCATTATAACACGGTGAAAAATAGCCATGCATTTTAGTTCTACAATTTTTTTTATAAGATATAGTTGATGTTTAAGCGTACATTTGCTTATCTATATATTGCTGTGTAGAAAAGGTGCACCATACATCTTCTCTTCTGTGTCACACGAAATTTTAAATGAACAAACAAATATAAGTCTGTCGCCGCTTCTCAGACCATTGCGAGGGGCTATTGTCTACCCGTAATAAACCATAACAACCATCTCGTCCAATATCTAAGCTTATTGATATAAGCTGTCTGTTTAGTTTCGTTTTCGTTTACATTTTAAATTTTTTAGTTTTATTGCTAGTGGAAAATAAGCTAGGTCGTTAGAACAGAAGAGAAGATGTATTGTGTACCGTTTCTACAAAGCTTTATATATATATATAAGCAAATGTGAGTTTAAACACACAATAGTTCCAACGATGGCGGGAGCCAAAATAGGTATCAATTATATCATATAAAAAAATTGTTAATTTTTAATGGCTACAAAAATCTTTTAATAATGTAATACTGATAACGGATCCTATGTAAAAACACATTGAACTTTGCTATGTAAGTGAGAGAAAATAACTAATTAAAAACATTCACTGTCTGAGCGAAACTTGTCTAATATGCACGTCGAAAGAATTGTTTTATTATAACTCAAATTGAAGTGGTCAATACATTATTTTGAACATTGAATATATTACGAAATATAAATGATTGGCTGGTTCGAATATTTGGTAGTATTTGATATAGAAAACTATGCTTGTAGTATACTTTTTATCACGCAGATGCCTTTCATAAACCTGTTTAGTACTTCTCTCTGCATCTTTAGTTTATGAATCTGAGCTATCGGATCATAATGTAACTTGATAAATAATAGTTAAGACCAATCGGTTGAACAAACTCCTGATACATATGCAGTAATGAGTCGATTCATTAGTAATAATTATAAATACGAACATAGCATCCCGCCGGTAAGCAATATACGCAAAGGAGTCGGAGAGCTTTTAGAAAGCTTATCTACCTATGATAATATTTTATTAAGTATCGATATTTAAAGAAATTATAATTAACATTGTGAAATTTTTTATCATTTAAAGAGTCAATATGCGACCTTGAAAATCAAAATTATCTATTAAAATTTGTATTTTAATTAATCGATAGCTGTTGTTGATATGCATTCTTTAAAGATTTTATATGAAAAAAATAGAAATATATCTAAATCTAACATAGTGGTATAATCTATAGTTGATTGCTATTTCGGCTCACGCCATCGTCAGAACGTAATCATTTATATTTCGTAATATATTCAATGTTTAAAATGATGTATCGGTCACTTCCATTTGAGTTGTAATAAAACAACTCTTTCAACTTGTATATTAGACCAGTTTCGCTCAGACAGTGAATGTTTATAATTAGTTATTTTCTTTCACTTACATAGCAAAGTTCAAAGTGTTTTTTACATTAAGTATTTATATATCCTATTGTTGAAATACAATCGAAATCTGTAAAAAACATACATTTCTATTTTTCACCGTGTTATAATGGAGTTATACCAAGTAAATGCCAATTCAATCAATATATAATTTTAGCTTTATTTATGTTTGGACAAAAATAAGAAAATTTGATGTTTTTATAAGTGGGAGAAATCTACAAATTTTTATATGTTTTCCGAAAACTACATGACGATTTATGATAGAAAACTATTGAGAAAAGATGTAGTCAATGATAAAAAACGTATATATGTTACACACAACCTTCTGTTTGCACTGTATTGCAACTTCGGGTCCAATATAATACACCTTTTATCTTTTTATATGAATCTTTTCTTTTTAATTACTTTTTACATAACTGTTGTGAAATAAACGTATTCCACTTTTCAAAAGAGTAATCATGGTGTAATTGAATTAATTTAATCTAGTTTTACTTACAAACCAACAATAAGCACCAACAAAAACGATAGTGGGACGTAGCGAATATTAATGTTTAATTTAATAACTTAATAACACATAATCATACAAAAACCAAAATTATTCTTACACATAGCGATATTTTAATAGCGAGATACACAAAAGAATCTAATAATCCTCTCCATGCAAGGTGCTAGGTCCCAGACTTACTAGGTGAAATATCCGGGCTGGACTCCACAGGTGGTTCTGTTCACGGAACATCATCAGAAATTATTATACGATTATTTTAAATTGAGTTAATAAAACCTCTTCAGAAAGTTGTGCCATCGGCGAATCATTAATATAATTATTTATTGTTAGTCCTTTTTCATGGTTAAATTTCTAATCAAATAGCTACATGAAGCAATTATCTATACAGTACAACTAAAAATATTATCATAAATGGTTTTTTTGGATACTAATCGCGATAAAAACGAAAAATGCTACTTTTGTTCGACGATCATTAGTAATTTACATATTTTAAAATTATGTAGTGTAAATTCGCAGAGAATTCCATCAATATCATTAAAAATTAATAAACTGGCATGCCCAAACTTTTTTATCTTAATTAAAAAAACATATGTTATAAATTGACTTTGTGGATAATCAAATATAAATCCTTCTCATTGCCAAGCTATTTTATGGTCAGAATTTGAGTTGAAATGGAGTGATCATAACTCATAATACTATACATCATGTTAAAGTTCAATATCTATTTTTTACAATTCCCATAGAACTTTGGCATTTTTTTTCACGGCTAAAATTGTACAACTAGTTTACAACATACGTAAAAAATAGCATCCAATATCAATGCGAAATAATACATCTATCGGATTTTATAATTCATTCCATTATTCAGATATTTCATGAGAGATAAGCAAATTCATTTTTATTCTTCAAATTAATTAAACGTTTTGTAAGACGATTCTTTAAAACCCAATAGTAATAATGATTCGCAGAAGTTTTACATCGACACACTTGACGGACCGTTTCATAGCTGTGATGCTTTACAATTGAATTAAAAATAAAATCATATTGTTGTACATTAAAATATTATATTGAATAACATTTCATTGTTATTTAAATGATGTAACTCAGTCACGAGAGCTGACAAAAGAATTTATAACACCCTAAAAATGATTAAAGATAGCCTAGCTATTTATTATTTAATATTAGATTATTGAATTAAAATGGATGGACTATTCATATTTATAAACAAAAATGCTGATTGTTACTGTTTCTCGTCGTAGTAAGCAGACGTTCAGAACTTTGCTTAAGCAGATGAATATCACTTCAAATCATAAAATGAATTTTGTAAGTTTTTTTTTTAAATTTGTTAATGTAACACAAAACATAATAAAATTGTCAATTGTATTAATAGAAATTTATTCATCAACATTGTCGTTTCCTTCAAGAGTGATGCATTTTATAATTTAAGATATCGACTGAAGGCGTTTGAAATATCTAAATCAAATTTAAATTGTTGAAGTTTTGTATGATTTAATATGTATTGACACTAACGACCCTGGTTTCGCCTTTCGGTATTTTCAGGCATTCTTTTGTCAGTTCTGTTATATTCGTGTGATATATGGATGCCTGAAGATGCCGAAAGGTGAAATCTGAACCGTTAGTGAAAAAACATGTGAAATCGTACAAAGTTTCAACAATTCAAAATTAAAAAAAATATATATTTATTTCAACTCTACTCTAACATTTCTATGGCTTTCTTATACAACGATTTGTCGAGCCTTCCACCTCATTATCGAAGCCATATTTCTTCCCAGTCCAGATTAATATCTTTAAAAAGTTTCAATTTTGTTGGCAGTTATTAAGTATGTAAATCAATGAGATAGGGGAGAAGTCGATAATAATTCTATTTATCGATGGTATTGTTATTCATTATCAAAATAAATATATATATTGATTCATGCTCGAACATTATGAATGATATTTGTGAAAATTTAAATATACCTGCACTTAATTCAAGCATGTAAATTGTCATATACATATATATAATTTGTAACGTAAATTTTGTTTGTAAAACCTAAAATACATAAAAATGAGAGCCTACGACTCCGAAGTGTTATAGGTCGTGGAGGTTTTTTGTTATATTTTTATATCTAACATGCGAAGTACAGATATAGTTTTGTATAAAAAATCATTATAATATACTCAAAATTATTGAATCATCTTGGAAAATCAACCTTATAAAAAGCCTGAATGTATCATAAAATAACAATATGATTCGAAACTGTTCTGATTGGTGGAATCTATTTCACTCAAAATATATAAAGTGACCAGACCAGTATCTAAATAAAGCGAATTCAAATACCTTTTGTTTACCGCCACAAATGGTTCAGTTCTGTGTTGCAAGTTGAAATAAATTGACGGAATTGCCAGGAAATGCATTTTGAAGCGCGCCACGGAATCTGGTTTTCTCTAAATGGCAATACCTATCTCTTTAGACGAAACAGAGTAAGAGGTCTCGCCTTTATCTCTTGTGATTGTGGTGTTAAAAGAAGTGAGAACTATTTATTTCAGGATTCTTTACGCTGCTAATTATCGTTGACGTGTATAGACAAGATCTACAGAATTTCAACGGAGAAATGTTCTGATATCACACTTAAATCACTATAAATCATGTATTCTTTGGAATGGGTGTAGGGCGTTAAAAGCTGTGCTAAAGAAAGATTTTTTATTCGCGCATACAACTTATATATCAATTCTTGATTGATTAGTACAAGCAAAGATAAATTCGATAAAATAGTTTCTGACGAGCCTGAAAACTAAATAATACACTAATTACCAATTCATGAAAATATGAAAACATTTCTTAAAATTTTAACAGAAATATTAAAACAGTAAGTCTAGCAAAAATACCAATGAAATCATTTAGGTATTTTCTGTTAATTTATCATTTTATTATCATACTATAAACTGTCATTACTGTGAAAGATGTAGGGATAAGAAAATTAAGATAAAAAAAGTCGTAAATTTCATTATTTAGTAACCCTGTTATAATACCGTTAATTAGTACTAATATTGTTTGTTTTTACTACCCTACCCACATCAAAAAGAAAGAAAAAAATCTCTGCACATTATTTTAATATAAAAAATTCGAATCATTCTTTATTTTAGATACAAAATACCTTGCAAGGCTTATTTACGAAACACGTGTAGTATTTAGTAACACACCAAATGGAATAACAATGATATCATTTTTATATGAAAAATGAAGTGGTTTGTGTATTAAAATTATTTGTGGCTGTAAAATTTGTATCAACATAACTGTGAATGCAACTTGTAGATGCAATTTTCATATTCATACTTTTATCAATTAAAAGAGATCGATCAAAAGTTTATAGGTAGTCGTTGTCTTGATATAGAATTAATGATTAAAAAATGAAATTTATCAACGAACATGGATTTTGTGAAAAGCGTCAATAAAAGCTGTAAATCCAATGATGCAAGTGTTTATAAATGTCAACATTGCAGCTAATGATTAATTTAAATATAACCATATGTTTTTGTTTTTAACTACTATCAATGCGCAGTAACTTTAATTTTATTCATATAATATATGGAGTACTGAAATGCCATTTTGTTTTACCAAGAAAAATATGGAAAGTAGTATTCAATGAATTTGAAATGTCCGTTGCTCTAAGGGTGTTGGGTCTAAGGAAGTGTTGCAAATAATCGCCTTTTTGAATCGACGTTTGGCAAGTTGATATACTCTCACAGGTTAAATATTGCTTGATGATGTGTACGGTAAATTATAAATGTATCAATAGTAAGTAATAAAAACAACATAATTTCAAGCATTCATTTTATTGATTATGAAGAGATCGCAATGAAAAGGTTTCAAGAATGAAATCTATAAATTTGATCTCGCCGCGTGGAATAAAATTTAAGCGAATCTAATGCGTTAATTTCCTCTGTAATATCATTGCCGGTGCCAGTGGAGTGGTTTTCTATAGAACGGAGAGTAAAAATACTAAATGTTCTTTTTTTAAATTAAATAATTAAGAATAAATTGCACAGCTCGGTAGTATAACCTATAAAACATTTCATAGCCAAATAAACGTTAGAGTGGTTTGCTTGTGGGATAAGGAATAGTCTGTATAGATGAGAGAAACGACACCTACACCTAAGCATGCATTTTTATAAATGTACATACATTGCATAGATTGATCAGTATTAGTTGATTTTAAAAGAGTAAGATTTATGGCTGATTTCCAAGACGTTTCGCATTCTCTCAAAATGTTTATTGTATAAGTTATATTACATTATTAACAATTAAATTATTGATTATTTGTTTCACCAGATGATACCATTAGAAGTTTAGAATCTATCAGTGTGGAAACAACAGACTCCGTTGAAAAAAACATTAGTAATACGGATTGTTTGGCAAAGGTGAAACCCGAGTACGTGAGTGTCAAAACGTGTGGAAATGTACAAAGTTTCAACTAATCAAATTTGATATTGAAGTTTCATCAAGCACCCTCAGTCAATATTATAAATTATTAAATATGTTTTTTAATTTAAATTGACTAATATATACGACGTTCTGAACACTATGATACTGATATTGCTTGATGAACCATATCACGCTTAATAATAAATTGAATTAAATGACATATGGAATAAAAAAATGTTTTTTTTGTTTTGTTTAATATTTAAATTGATCATTCAAAAAGTAATACAATTCAAATAAGTTTTAATTTCAAAAAAATTACCATATTACACAACCTAATTTTTTTGTATGTTACTTGATCAAAAACTATAAAGTTGGGTGTGAAACCATGAAGCGAATGAATGCTTCTGAATCTTTGTTAATGTTAGCAGTTAAGAGATGGAAGTAGAAGCGTTGGAAAGAAGAAGGTTCTCCGAGAGAATGGTCTTTGTTGTATCAATGTACGATGGCTGCGGAGTAAATTGGATGAGCTGTCTGAAGAATTAGAGCGAAAGGGTCTGGTGCACGCCACTTCCCGGGATGACGATGGCATTTTTTCTTTTGTATTTTACCAAATCGTTGTTATTCACAATGGACCAGGAGATTGGGTCTACAATGTGAGAAACGTTCTTCAATTTTGAAAGCGGCGATTTGATTCAGCTGTAATTTGAGACGCGCCATTTAACAATATTATTTATCAATTGGTAACAAAAAATATTTTATTTTGTCACACCGCTTCGCATTTTTTTTCGACCGTTGAAAGTGTTGTGATCTAATTAATTAAATAAGTTATTGAATTATTTTATGAGCCGTTGCTTGGAAAAGCTTATAAAACATTAATTTTTGTAAAAAATCTGGATCGGTTTGTCTGGAGTAGCCAAAGCATTTTTGTAAATGGTCAAATTGTTAATGCTTTTAACATTGTATATCACTTAAATATGTTGCATGTGTAATTAAAAAAAAAACGAGTCATAGAAACAAGAATAATATTATGGTGTTTTTTAAATAAAAAATGATTTTCGGGTTGATAAATAATATTAGTATAAAATTCAAGCTAAAAATTTCGTTTCTGAAAACTTTATAAGAATCTTTTTTAAAGCGTGATCGCTTTCTCTGTTTGTGAACATTGTATAATTTTCCATATATTTTTAGTCAGTTTATACTAAAGTGATATATTTTCGAAAATAGTACGAATTATAATAACTATTCCATAACTTAACATTAAAACAAAAATTGAAAGCAGCAAGAATATTGTGTGTGAAATAAATATTATAAAAAAAATGTTATATTTTCAATGACGTAATATGATGTCCAATGCCAATAAAATATGTATTCGATTAGTTTTGATGAATTAATTTCAAATATATTGGAAAATTATCACTTTAATTACTTTCAATGCTTACATATGATATAAAACCATCATTGAAATAGAAACCAGTTTTGATTAATGTTGATATATTTTCAAATAAAAACATTCAACTTTAGTTATATGAGATAAATCATCTAGCATGACAGTTTATTTAATTTGTACACAATCTAACGTTCTGAATACATATAATATAACTTCACGTTTTCGGTTGATAAAAAAGCAGGTTTTGTCAACACACGAAGCTCAAAAGCTTAACAATGATTATTTGGAAGCCCTGAAACTCTATTACCATAAAATACTGCGATGATTTTTTTTAATGAAGTTTGTTTTATTCAGCCATTTCTGTTTTAATGAATTTTAAGATTATACTTTTTTTGTTTAATTGTTATAATTGAATCACTTAATCAGCAGTATATTTAGACAGCAAATGAAATAATATTTATTTAGTATTAAGATAAGCTCAAAAACGGTTTACAAAAACATTTTAAAGGGAAATAAATAAATCGTTACATTATAGAACAAAGTTTCAGCGTATTATTCCAAAACATTTTAATTGCTATGCAATTTTGAAACGCTTATTTACATATATTTATTGATCTTGAAATAATATGTGTGAGTGATTGGTAAGTTGCTTATATATTTTGTGTTTTTTGAATAGTTGAAACTTATCCATTAGATTTAATTTATGGTATTAACCGAAGGTGTTTTATGTGATTACAATATCAAATATGAATAATTAAAATTTTGTACTCTTATACATATTTTTTCACTGAAGACCTAGGTTTCGCCTATATTTACCTACAGGCATTTTGTCACATTTTGGCAAAAAAACGTGTGTGATAAATATTATATTAAACTCTATTTGTGAGTTTATACAGACGTGTGCTTAACCAAACATAGTTAAAGAAACAACAATAAACTGAATTCTTTGAAAGATTTAATAAATTGAATAAATTTTATAATATGAAAATGTCCTTTTTTCCTTTATTACAATTTTCGAAAAAATCATCTCTATGATATATATCTATACTATACAATCTGTTTATCAAAGAATTCGAAGTGAGAATATTTACGGATTTCAAATTAGATTCTGCTTTATTAATTTTTAGAATCCGATACGGTATTCAACACCACGGTCGGGTAATTATAGCAGATCGTATTAATTCTTAGCTTGAAAGAAAGGCGAAGCGGTCTCTTATACGGAAAAACGTAGTAAAGCCATATTTTTGAAAAGTGAAAAATTATTCATTGCTATTTATCATAAACGGTAGTATTGTACATCATTAGGATATAAAATATTTCATAAATTTTACTAAATTAAAACTATATTTTACATTGTTACAACTTTAACCGATTCCACATGTTTTGTCAATAACGACCCGGGTATCGCTTTCAGCATCTTCATGCATTCCATTATGAGGTTTTGTCAGTTCTGTTGCATCCGTGTGATGGAATGCCTGAAGATGCCGAAAGGCGAAATCCGGGTCATTAGTGACAAAACATGTGGAGTCGTACAAAGTTGTAACAATTAAAATTTGATATTGAAATTTCATCAGGCACTTTCAGTCGATATCATACATTAATTATAAAAACTATATCGTGTTTTTCAAAACGGGCTTAAGCCACAAAAAATACAATTATATGAGGCACTCAATCTACAATTTTACAATTGGCAGGAAAATAACAGTTTCACTTTAAATATTCAATTTTTAGACATTTATACTTTTAAAATACAAATATTTTTTTTCTATAGTATTAATAAAAATATAAACTAATATATTTTCCATGTAACAGAGCATTGGCAGTTCATAAAATTAAAAAAAAATATTTAATATTAGCAGTTTTAGTTTATACATTTCGAATATGAATTTTTTCATAGTCTAATCTAGAAAGCTTATGTGGTATTAATTTTCAAAATTTTTATTTAAAAAATGGAGATAGTAAGTTGCCATGCTAAAAAAGTCTTTTTCTCAACTGTCGGTCAATTTAAGCTACCGAATTGATGTTTAATACTACAGTACTATGAAATACGAGTCGTTTTATCTAATCCCATCGACTTAATGTATATATTGTGTACGAAAGGTTATAGAAATAATGGTACTGATAAAAGACGGCATTTTTCTAGCGGCTTTTGCTATCATCGAGTTGATTAACCGTCGTAAAATCAGCATTAAATTTAATATTTTCTCGTAAAATATGACAATGTTCAAAAGCAATTTGTCTGTGGGATTAAAAAGGCAGTTTGTTAGACTTTTGAATATTTTTTGTAACTCATTAGCTTATATATAATGTTCACGTATTTGTTATTTAAATGAACAAGTAGGCGGCTTTTGATCTCGAGTCTCGAGATATTAATTTTATAATAATTATCCGATTTGTAATTCGTTTGTATTCTTGAAACTCTGAATTTAGTCACATTTAAAAAAAAAAACGTTTGAATTTGTATTTATGATCTTCTTTGCAGCGTTCATTTTATTTATTATTTGACTTCATGTTAGATTTCTGATATTTTACGGTAATGGGCAACAACCGGCATGGAAAGATTCACGCTTTTAAAACAATTATGGATACTTTATCGGAAAATTCGTAAATGCGATATTATTGCAGCTACTATTCAAATAATAAAAAAACAATTGCGAGATTCGTCGTATGAAAAAATACATTAATATGGCATAGTTAAATCTGAAATTGCAGTACACATTTTTTCAACGGCTTGAAGTTAGCTTTCAGTTGCGAAAAGTAACGATTAGAATGTGATTTTTTCTGTATAAAGCTATCATAAATATAGTATTAATTATAAGAAGCTATGTTACTTGCTAAAGACATGTGGTATTTATGAAAATAAGTATCTTACCATTGATTTTTTTGAAAAGAAATCACATTCTCCGTTTTATGAACTATATAGTATAAACTTACCTGGAACAAAGAAATAAATAACTTCGATTAATTAACTAAATATATAAAACTTATGTCAAAACATGAACATTATTTAATTATGGATTTATCGATTTAATAACCCGATTGTTTAACCTTCGAACAAAGACAAATGTTACAAGAAAAATATATTACGAAATCGTAGAGATTAATGGCTATTTCTGCATTTAAATTGACGAATAGATGTAATTAAAACGAATAGAGGTTTTTCAATTTGATCGATTGAAATGTCGGTAAGATTGTTGAAATTGCTACAATAATGCGAAAAATGATGATCGAATTATATAAATGTTGAAAAACTCATGAGAAAATTTTTAAAATTATTGGGTAAATGTTGAAAGGTTCTGGTAATGCTTTTATATTCATATTTTGGCCTTTTCAAATATTATTTCAATTTATTTTTTTATATTGATTTAAGTATTCGTTAATTATCAATCAGTTGGTCAAGTAAGAGGAAAATTCATAGTGTTTACCACTTGGGAAGAGGTGTAAAATAAACAATTTAATATAGTCACAACTACCAACTGGCTTTGAATTACCATAAAAATATTTAAAAACACACGTAAAAGATTGGTAAAGTAAATAGACAGTATAAAATTGTCATATTTTATGCATTCGGTTCGACCGGGTATTTTTTAGTGTCGGTGAAAATAAATTAAAAAAAGAAATGAATATATTTTGGTAATTTATTCAAAGTTCAATAAAACCAAAAAGACAAATGGAAAATAATTTATTATTCTAATGTGGGATGTGATTCATCATGGTTTTGATATAATTAGAAAGTCTAATACAATAACGATATGAATTCTTTTTACGAATAATCGGCCAGACGTTTTTATCATTATTTGGTGAAAGAATAAATTTCTTCCCGCAGCGACGTCTAGGTCGAGTCTAGACTGATAGCGGAAAACCCGTTCCCTTAATGGGGTTCGTTTCTTTGATAAATTAAAATGGCCTCTCTTATCAGAAGAAAAAATGTCTAGCCGGCAAAAGAGAAATTTTATTTTCTTCCGTTTGATTAATAGACAATGATACGTCCTTAATTACATATAATTATCGTAATTGTTTTTTCAATCATTTTAATGGCATTTTAGATCTTTTTAAACTAAAAATAATAGCATTAAACATTTGCAAATGGTGATTTGTTCTATAAAAAACAGATACCGTTACACACTTTGTGTATATATTTTTTGTATATATTAAGTTTATAACGAGTTTATGTTACCGGGAAAGAATTTATTGATATTTAAAACCGGCAAAGATTTATAAAATAGTACATATATTACCAAAATTGTTTTTTAGTTAATTTAATAAAATTCCTTTCCAGCGAGAAGTGACAGTTAAAACCTACAAAGTAAACATATCAAGTAAAAATTAATAGAGCATTTTTTTATCAAACTCACTTCTAATACGGAGAAAATGGAGATATAATCAAAATATTTATACGAAAGTCTTCCCACGATATCTGCTCGTAATTGTGTCATTCAATCATTGCTTTTTGGTTGATTGTAAATATCGACAGGACATTGTATTATGTATTCATTATTGCTTAACCCCCACTAGTGTCAGTGAAATTTTAGTTTAACGATTAAACTTACTATCATTTATGTGATTTAACTTGACATTAACCTTACTTTACTTTATTTAATTGTTCACTTATAATTAATTGATTAAAGGTAATATATTGTATAAACACTATAAGATGTTATTATAATGATCTTGCAGTGCCCAACTAGTAACAATTATTTTTGAGTCCACAGTTATCTACTCTTCTGAGTAAAGATTGGAATTTAAGGTATGGCAACACTGAATGTAGGAACTGTTTGTTGATGAGTACATATTTCTTCGTTCATAAGGCGATGATGTTAAAATAATATTTTGATTAAAATTTGAGACCGATCGCAGGACTGTATTTAGAACTGGTGGTAGATTATTCTATCAAATAATGTGGATTCGATGTTTTGCTATATGACCATATATGTTACAAATTTGGCTTATCGTAATATTGAATGATATATTCACATACTGCTTATTGACAAGGAACAATCATTTTTGCCGTTGCATTATCACCGGCTATTTCGGTATGTTTTTTTTACAAAATTTAAATAAATTCGATCATATACGAAACAATTGAAAATCTTGGGTAATATTATTAATTTTTTTTTTCATAAGACAGCATTCGGTAACCGTGAATATATTCAGAGGAAATTACTATTATGATTTTTATTTGATCATCATAGTTTTGTCAAGGCAGCAAAGTACGCGGTAAAATTTATGAATTTTTGCTGGTAAGCGTCTAAATATTTTTCATTAATTTGTGTGTTTGCATAAACAATAAGTTTTTAAAAGTTACTTACATGCTAAAAAAATTGGAGAAACATTTTGTTTCCTACTATGAAACAATATTTCTTTTAGTTCGATGAAATTGGCGTTATCACTGAAAAATATCGAAAAAGTGAATTATGATATATTGATTGAATTGGCATTTACTTGGTAGAACTCTATTAAAGTTCTGACTAAGGCGTGAGCTGAAATAGCTACCAACTATATCTTATAAAAAAAAAATGTAGAACTAAAATACATTGCAATTTTTTTATTGTGTAGTGTAGTATAGTTTCGTATCATCTTCTAATCATATAATAAAGTTATTTTTTGTAAATTATTTTGGCAAGAGAGAATTTTGAGATATTGAACAGATCTTACTCGAATAAATAACTTTAATTCAATTCTGCCCTGGCAAAAACAACAGAACGCACCTGGCAAAACACTCTACTCCTAAGTAAACCTGAAATGGGGAAGGAAAATAATAATTTATCTTCAATAAATAACCATAGTAGTCTCCAGCATTGTCCAAAATGACAGCGCTGAGTTGTTTATTTTCATTTATTCCAATGAACCGTGCACGATTGCATATTATTTTTAATGAAAATATATCTTTTAATATTGATAAGATGAATGGCGATATAAATAAAATATTTTTTGTTGTGTGTTATTGAAAAAACGGTACTTCTAATCTGTCATCATCCTTCCATAGATTATGGCATAAAGAATCGAGCTTTTTTGAGAATCGTATCAGCTCTTAATCTCTAATTGGATAGATTCATTCTTAATAAGATTTTTTTATAAACAGTTTATTGAAATGTATACCGTTGTATTATTAACGGTAATCAATCTTTATATAAGTAATTGAAACATAATAAATGCCAGGATATCGCAAACAAATAAAACTAAAACAAAATTTTGTACACCTTCATAGAAGTGTGTCTAACATAATCTAATTGAGTGTAAGATATATTAATAAATATAAAAATAATATACATCTCAAATTTGAATTGTTCCAACTTTGTACGATTCCACATGTTTTGTCACTAACGACTCGGGTTTTT
Source organism: Himalopsyche japonica (assembly GCA_028555115.1). NCBI lineage: Eukaryota > Metazoa > Arthropoda > Insecta > Trichoptera > Rhyacophilidae > Himalopsyche > Himalopsyche japonica. Next base: position 381,759 of record JAHFWJ010000700.1, on the reverse strand, counting down.
CCTTTCGGCAACTTCAGGTATTCTATCATATGGTTGCAACATTACTAAAGCACAATAAACAGTTAGCATCGTCTATATACCAAAGGTATTAATTACAGGAAAACACAGACCCCAAGGCAAGAACTATTGTAAATGGCAGTTAAAACATTTTTAACAACAATATTGTTCAATCAATAATCATTGTACAGTACATACATTGTACATAATTATTGTACAGATCAATAATCTAATATTTTATTTATGTGTGTCGCTTTTAATATGTAGAAATGTATTATGATGTATCAAAGTAGTTTGCTCCCGATATTATTTCCTTTTCACAATATTTGATAATGATTTTGTATGGATTTTACCTAAGAATAAATATTTTGACCGCAAAAAAGAGTTTATTTTTACTCCATAAAGGAAAACTTTTCGCTTAGTATTATAGTTTTGTATTATTCGGCATAAAGACTATATACAGTTTCAAGAACAAAATCGGCCTCAAGCCAATTGCTAGAACACAACGGCGAGTATAAAAATTAAATTTATTCTTAATGGGAGATACTCTGTCCGCTTCTTCAAAAATTATGACGCCTTAAATCCTTTCGAATGAAGACATAGCGAGCATGAAAAGCAAACAAAACAATGTTAACTATAACATAACGACCGGCGTAAAAGCTAACATTTACATTTTTTATAAATAAAGTCTCGCGCTGAAAAAAAAATCTCACGGGCCCAAATCGCTAGTTTTATTGCAAATGGGCTCTATATTTACATTCATTGCCAGCATTTTCACGTACTATATGGCCAATAAAATAAACATCGTTACTTATGGAGTAGTTACCGGACTCACAAAAGTATGCCTATCGGAGCTTTTGATCTGAAACGCTTGTGCAATTTAAAAATTGTAGCTAATACAATTTAATTGAAAGCCAAGTTGACTTACGACTGTTTTGAATTAAAATAACGACATTACTTTCAAGGATACATAAACTCTATATTTTAAATGTGTACGTGCTTAAAAAACGCAAAACTCACATTATTCTGAGGTCAAATACAATCACTTATTTTGAATAATAAAAACACATATTAAGTACTTATTTCCACAATATAATTTTTGATTAGGACCAGTCTCGTTTATCGCGAGAATTCCGCGAGCGAAACAATATATTGTGGAAATAAACACTAAATGTGTGTTTTTATTATTTAAAATGTCATACCTTTCCATCAAGAAGTGATAGTTAACATATTGATTTCTTTGTTTCTGTAATGGATCATTTCCGTGTCACATGTGAACTTATTGATATAGCCGCCTTTTTAGTTTCATTAACAATTGTTAGTTTTATTGCGAGCAGGAAACAAGCTAGGTCGTTAAAACAGGAGAGAAGATATATTGTGTACCTTTTCTACACAGCTATATATAGATAAGCAAATGTTTGTATAAGATAGTTCTGACGATTGTCGTGAGCCAAAATATATTAATATATATAGCCTATATCTTAAAAAATAGTAATTTTGTAGAACTAAAATACATTGCTATGTTTTCACCGTGTGACAGTTGACACCTTAAAAGTGACAATCACTTATACCTGTGACTTAAAAAGTATGAAAGAAGGAAGTAATATACTATTTTAAACAACCTCGTATTAACTACTAAACAGTAAAAATACATAGTAGTTAGGGGTAGATTCTATGAGTTTTTTTACACAGACCCGATTCTGAATATACGGCGTACCGCGAACAATTAACTAACAAACACGATAATATGTTTATTATATCCTTATTCCTTACATGATTAATATAAATGCAAAATTAATTAATACGTTGTTTTGTACAGCAACTTTCATAGAAATAAGCTCTTTAAAAGCTTTAAGCTTAAGTATGACATCGTTACAAAAAAATGTAATTTTAAGATATTTAAAAATATTATTTATTATGCTATTAGTTTTTTGAACATGTATACGATACCGAATTGTAAATAAAATTCTAAATGTATTTTACCGCGATAAGATCTTTTTTATATACACAATTTTGGGCTACCATACAAAATTTATTGCCTATTTGCATAATATAAAACAATATTACACGTTTCTTGAATGTTACGAATATCCATCTACGTGGTACGTGTGCTTCGTAAAGACAGGCCATCGAGTCGATTTATTTCGAAGAGTATTTAAGAATTCCGTATACGGTGCCACGGGCAGTACAAAATTGTTGTACATATCTTGTAAAACGAACATGTCTCAGAAATTATATTAGGGAGTTCTTACGTACGCGGTAAGAAATAATCAAATTGATATAGCGTTTTGGACTGAAGGCAGTGTTTCTGAAAAGGCAAAGAATTAAATTACATTTTTTTTAAGTACACATTTGAAAACAGAAATAAAAAATATCTTCGTAGGTAAATAAAAGTGATTCATTACAAATAAATATAATAAGATTTTAATAACGAATTGAATTATGAAGTCGGGAAGTTTTTCTTCATTATCGAAATGAATTCTCGATCAAATCTAAAACATTATTGACAAAAATGATTTAAAGTCGAAAATGATCTTTTTGTGGTTTTCAGTATACACTTAATTAATATTATTTATTGTTTTTTTTGTACGAGAAAGAAAATGTATAACTTATAGAAATTTGTAATGAATATAAGTCGATGAATTCAGGACACTAAATTTTAATTAAGATTTGAATTTTTACAACTTTGTACGATTCTACATGTTTTGTCACTAACAACCCGGGTTTCGCCTCTCGGCGACTTCAGGCATTCTATCACGCGGATGCGACAGAACTGACAGTTTATCAGTCCCTTTGTCAGTGCCAAAGTGAAACACGGGTCGTTAGTGACAAAATATGTGGAATCGTGCAAAATTGTAACTATTCAAATTTGGTATTGTAATTCCACCAAGCACCTTCAGTCGATATCATAAATTTAATTAAGATATTGATTAGTTTAGAAATAGAAGATCAATTTATAAATATTTTTTAAAATTTACCAAATATTAAATGGTTTTATTTTTAGATATTAATCAAAACGATATTTTGGATTTTTTAACAATGATTTAAATTATACAATATCATCAGATTAAAGTGGATAAAAAAGAATAAATGGAAAATTGTTTATACTGATCTTGATTTTTATTATATTCGTATTATGTTTATTCGTACAAATAAGTTTAACAAGTATCTTATTTAAAGCTGTTTTTCTGATCAAACGAGATAATAGCACTTTTGCTTTATTGCCGGTTGAGCGGACAATAAAAAACTTTGAGCATCAAACGATCATCGTCCTTGCCTTGTGTATTGGATGTATTTTGAATTGATAATCGTATCTGGGCTTAACCATCAAACCAAAATTGCTTTCATGTTCTTTAACGTTACAAGAGGCCAGCTTGGTAAAATTGTTTTTTTGATTATTTACTAACACACCACTAAAAACAAAGGCTGTCAAAACACATTTTACTCTATTTTAAAACAGGGCTGTCGCATATGAGTCAATCTCTCTTTTGAAAAAAAAAAAAATATTTATTCATATACTGTATTAACAATGCGAAGTCTGTAGGATTCCCGTGTCAGCAGTGGGAATGGATGTGTGAAGATTTGAGAGACAAGGACAGTTTTGAGAATTTTTATTATATGTAAAAAATATATTAAAATATGAGTAAAATAAACAGAAAAAGATCGGTATTTGTTACGAAAAAATATGTTTTTTAGAAGCAGTTTCATTGTATATTTTCCATGTAGAAATATGAAGGAATCTGTTTTACCATTTAACAGTTTAACAGTTTGTGAAGGCAAGGCAGGTGCAACAGGGATCTTCATAATTATTGTAGTGGATACACTGGCAGCTGTTGTTAATGTCACTAATAATCATTTGCGATTGGCTTAAAAACGAACTTCTTTAAATAAATTCGACTACACAAATATTATTTATAGAATATATTTATCGATTGTAAAAAGTAGATGAAGGTTTTGTTGAGAACCAAATAAAATATATATATATATTTCAAGTATTTAAGGAGATCAAACTCTTTGTATACCACTGTTTTACTTTTTAAAGTAAAATTGAAATTCTAATGGATATCAAATTACAATTGTCGAAACTTTGTATAAATTTACATGTTTTGCTGCTAACGACCTAATATAACTAACAGAACTTACTGTCAGTTTTTTTGAATCCAAGGTAACGAAAGCCGAAAAAACATGTTTCAACAATTCTAATTTGATCTAGAAATTTCACCAAGCACCTTCAGTAGATATCATAAATTAAATCTAATGAAAATGCTTTTCTGTAAAGTATATCTTTAATACTCGAGAAAGGACGATAGTATAATATTTCGTTTCATTTGAATCATAATATAAGATAACTCAATTTTGTATTCCGTGCCGCTTAATTCCCTGTTTCTCGATGTGTCCCGATTAAATGATTCATACACCATTGTTGCCATATCCGATAAAAATAATTACCCGACCAGGTATAACAATAATTATTGCATAATGGACACCCTGATAGCATGCGCATGCTCGGTAATAAATTCACAACTGGACATATTAATTTGCGCGCGAACGCTTCTCAGGCGCTAATACCAGGATGCGAGGAGCTTCAAGTAGTCTTAAATTAATGGATGCGCTTTGCCTTTGTCATTGTGCGAGACTCAATTGTTTGCTAGATGCCAAATCGATAAGTTATAGGGAGATCAATGGTCCATACATATATGCAGATAACTTCATGCCTGTTCTAAAAAGATATTCAAATCAGCTTCTATTGCTGGAAAAACTAAACATTCTTTTAAGCCGATGAAATAAAAACAACGATGTGTTTTGGCAATTATTCATTATTTGTGGTAAAAGTGTTAAGTGAAATTTCTTGTTAGAAAATTTTTTTATTCAATAAGAACAAAATATCAAATTGAGAAAATATTACGGAACATTGTTTTTATTATTTAAAAAAAAAGTATTTGTCGATACAGTGGAACCTCGATCAACCGTTCTCGCATAATACGTTTTCCCGGCTGGAACGATTATTTTTTATAGTCCCATCAAACTCCCATAAGAACAATGTTAAATAATCCCGCATTGAACGTATACCGATTCCCCGATTTCCTCGATAAACCGTCTAAATATTTTGGTCCCGTCACAAATATTATCCCGATTGACCGTTTTTATTGCATATTTCTCTGTATCTCGGCAAGCAAGTTTGAAATTCATGGTAATAATGATTCCTGTACATACAAACTTTTAGTCACAAGCTTAGTAACAAGTCTTTGTAACCGATTAAGGTGCCAAATAACAAAGAAGCAAACTAACATAAAGGATTGATTGAATTGGCATTCACTTGGTAGAACTCCATTATAACACGGTGAAAAAATAGCAATGTATTTTAGTTCTACAAAATTATTTTTAACAAATATAGTTTATAGCTATTTCGGCTCACGCCATCGTCAGAACTAACTCTGACTCTGAGTTCTGACGATGGGTGAGCCGAAATAACTATCAACTATATTTGTTAAAAATAATTTTGTACAACTAAAATACATTGCTATTTTTTCACCGTGTTAACATAAAGGACTTTTAAAAAAAAAAATTCTATAAGTATGTACAAGTAACTAATAAATAAATGTTTTTTACGATTTTACTTGTTTATTATTATTTGAAGCTTTCCCGCATTCACCGTTTCCCGCAACTACCGTTATTTTTTCAGGGTCCCTTGAAAAACGTAAAATCGAGGTTTCACTGTATATTGATATGTAGTTGTTTAACGATACGCTTTTAGGGTTGATTTGGACAGAAGAATGAAAAAAATACAACTTTGTTCAACTGTTTGTAGTCGGAGCTTTTCTTTGTTTATTTACATTTTCGTATATATGAGTATGAATGAAATGTCAAAATTACAAATATGTACGTCTTTCATCGTTAATCGAAGCCCACCGTAAATCCATCCGGATAGTTTTGAATGGTATCCGCTGCATGTTGAATCTAAAACTTAATCATGTATAACCAATTGGGCGAAATATTATTATACTGCAAATCAACCGAATGTCTCTGCAGTAGCTTTTGCTGATACTTATTTGAGTGATCTGTTGGATATTCATAAATACTGTATGAAACAATACGTTTTTCTTGTTCAGTATTTATAATACAATAGCTCGAGAGAAAGCTTACCTTTTGACGATTGTCAGCACACAAAACTCAGTAAATCCTTTTAGACTAACTAGTCCAGCAAAAATATTAAATCCTTTTATTCATCATGGACTCCTCAGTATTATTAAAATCATTCAATTCTGAGAGAAAAAATCATAAAATTTTAATTATAATTATAACAGCTGGATACTTCCAACAGACTGCAAATTTCATTCTTACATTTTAAACCTACCATAATGTTACGGACATTTTTTAGCATTCAAATCACAGGTTTGTTTATTTCAATTCTTGAAAGTGTTATTCATACATTTAAACAGTATCATAAAACTCTAGCGGTATTTTTACTGTGTGAATCAGGCCGATTTTTTGTTAGATTATTAACATTACTGTGCAGTGTCAATTGCCTGAAATTATTTTAATGCAGTGTGGTCACACAATTCTGGTTCAATAATGCAAGAGATTGCTTTAGGCCAAACGTTGCCTGAGATTGTATCTCCATTAAATTATCATTCGATCAACTTTGGTCCCCTTTGGACTGTTAGATTTATATCCAAATCATCTGGGCGTAATTAATTACTTTTAAAACACTTCCATCGATATAATAGTCTTTAAAATGAATTGAGATAGTAAAGACATCATTAAAATGAAGTGTTTATAATTTTATTTGACATTTTAATAATACATTTTGAATCGAAACACGATAAAATTGAGATTTATTTTTATTGATAACATATAATTTTTATAAGAAATCAACGAAGAAATTTATTTTACGTAACTATTATAGGTATAGCAAATATAGTCACAATTGTATAAATATTTTATGATGACTGTGCTAATATAGTTAACAGTAAAATTCCTTGTAACATGATATGATACAATAAATATTCTTAGACAAACAAGATAATAATATAAAAAAGAATAAATTTATTGAACTTAAATGAATTGTTAAGGAAAAAGAAACGGAAATATTGAATTTAATAATATCTTGCTAATTTATATCTCGTTCTAGTTGAAAATCAATATTCATTGTACATAAGTTATTTTTGCAAACATAAATAATTATAGAACATATAAAATCATTTGCCAAAAAGTCTATTAGTATATTTTTTCTTATAAAAATATAATAAATGATAATGCATACGAAACTAACATAATAATATAAGCGTTTCGAAAATATAATCAGTTATTATTGAAATATATTTTTTCGTGCGGGCGGTATTCGTTGGATTGTTCGATTTTCCTCAAAAGGCCAAATTCTTGTACGTGTAATTTTTCCTATACAAGTCGTTAGATCATTCACATAAAGTGACGTCACATATGTTGTATATTTTAAAACATAACTTTCCAATTTGTAATACGATTTTAATGAATATGTGTGAAAAATATGATTAGTGATGCTTTTATCCAACAGCACAGCGAATGTTTCATTATTATTTTTTGACATAAGCGATGTGCTCCACAAATGATGATTGGTTCATGTTCATAGTATTGTTTTTATAAATATATACATTCTTGAAAACAATTCTATCTTTCGATGGAGAAAGATATGCGCTAGTATTTGAAAATGTCTATAAATGTATTCCGGATTGAAGAAACACACTCTTTGTTTTTATTTTAAGTGCTTGTGATATATAAAGTTGATTTATTACAATGATGTAAAAAAGAAATTCGATAACAGTTACGATTAAAAATAGTTAATTTTTTGTCGAATTGTCGACGCGTTGAAGATATTAAAAATAATTACTGATAAATTAATCGGCGAAAATGTTATAAGTGGAGCTTGGAACCTTTACGCATTAGTCTTCAATTAGTACTAAAGTAAGAGAAAATATACCAAAACAATTGCGATGTTTTCAAAATTGTAGAGTAGAGATTTCATATATGAACATAGGTATCACATTTTTTCCGACAGATATCACTGTCAGATTTGAATTGTTACAACTTTGTACAATTCCACATGTTTTGTCACTAACGACCCGGGTTTCCCCTTTCGGCATCTTCAGGCATTCTATCTCATGGATGCAGCAGAACTGACGTATAATAAAAAAGTTAGCATCGTATGTATACTAAAGTTATTAATTACAGGAAAACACTAACCCCAAGGTAAGCAGTAAATTACAGCTAAAACAAATTCAACAACATTACTCCAATAATAATTAACACAATTGTCGATGATGGTTTTCATTAACGATCATGTTAATGAATCATTCTTGAAAGGGATTTTTTAGGTTAGTGACGAAACATGTAGAATCTTACAAAGTTGTAAGTATTCAAATTTGATATTGAAATTCCATCAAGCACCTTCAGTCGATATCATACAAAGATATCACTGTCTTTGATGCTTTAGCATTGCTGTCAACTTTAATGAAACATTTTCGCTTACTCAAAATTAATGTGATCAAAAATATATGTATATATATGTGTTTTAAATGTGAATATAAATTAAAATTTAAGTATTCTATGTTATACTTGACTTCTGTGTAACGGGTATAGCACAGTTAGATGACAATGTCAAACGGTACAACATTAAATGATTGGTGTAGCCACAAAATTAATGATCGTATATTCATACCAGCGGCAATAAGCGAAAAGTCAAGACGGCCATTTGAATAAAGACAGGTGTCATTATTTCCAAACGTAATGGCTTGAGCTATATTATTATATGAATGACGATAGTAACTTCAGTATTATAACCGGTAATCATCATTTACCACTGATGGATTTATTTTAAAGGCTTTATTTAAATCTATGTAAAAAATGCGAACCTCTTAAAAACTGAGAAATATGATTTTAGACTTTTACCACTTTTGCCAGGCATCCACAACCATAGACTCGCGGGTCAGTAAGTGACCCATTTGATAATTTCAAATAACTCACATGAATTTCGAAATTAAACTAAAATATAGAAATATAATGTGTAAAATATACCCACGAAACAAACTTAATACAAATGATAAGATTGATAAGGTCATGGATTGATGACAATGTTGAATGCAATACAAAATGAACATAAGCAAAATACAACGATATTGCCCGAATTTTTTTTTTGAATAAAATTGATTTAAGATTAGAATACGACAAGATTAATTATTCAAAATTCGGCGCTTGTGACTAAGTATAAACCAGACTTAATCAAATTGACGTCAAAATTCAATATCAGGTGAGCCATTGATAAGAAAAGTTAAACACTAAAACACTAAAATATAATGATTGAATCAATCTATTATATTTAAAGATGTGAATGTATATCCACCTGCACTGAAACTATCAGTCATGGAAAAAAAAATCTTTGTAAACTCTTTTAGAATCTTATTATATATAAAATATATTACGATTCAAAATAGATAATTTTTAAAATAAACAAACTATTATTTGATCCTATAATAATATGTTATTTAAATAATATAACATAATTATGAAGATGCCGCAACTTACAGCAAACTGCTGCGTGTTTGGTATAGATAAAAAGATAAATGTTTTCAAAGGTCGAAGTCAGATTTTAAAATTTAATAATCTCTGTTACATATAAAAATATATGTGCTGATTATAGTTCGCCCACGGCCTGTCGTGAACGTCTTTTAAGATGTTATATATCTTAATTCATTTCGTAAAGGCCTGTCAACCAAGTCGAACAACAATTCCAAAACTAGCAATAATGTATACTTCATGTCAATAGAATTAAGTAATATAATATAAAATGTAAATAATGAGAAGTATAGACGAGAAAAAATGTGTTATTTTATATACCGTATATTTAAAGAGAAACAAAATCATATTATGTGAAAACTTTATGACGGAGATACTGGTTCATTTCTAACAAGAATATATAGGAAAAAAGATATATATAATCGAGAAAAACAGCGATTGATATACATTATGAATTTAATAGTATCGAACTCATTAGAATGTTATGAACCGTTCAGTTGCTTTTTTTAAAAAAAATATTAAGCTGATTATCTGTTCGTAGCACGACAGTAAACTTTTTATTTGAAAATAAATTGTTTCTACTCAATGAAAATCGCCTTATATTTACATACCTATAGCACATTTGAACCATTTGCTCACAGTGTAAAGCATGTGTACTTTTAATGAAACACCGTAGAGTCGTCTTTTTTGAGCTCCATTGTTAGATTTAGATTGTAGATACATATACGAAAAAGTATATAGTAACATATTGAAAATTAATAGAATTTTGGAAGGGTCAGTTGATAATGCTCGCGATGAATAAAACTGGTCCTGAATATCAAATATTTTGTGAAAATAGTACAAAAATGTGTTTTTATTATTTAAATACCATGCTTTTCCACCAAGAAGTGATAGTTTGTTGAGAGATGAACACTATGAGAAATCTTTTTTCTTCACAAAAATCAAATTAATTGCACCATAGTCTACTGTTTCGAAATGTCCCTAATTATATATTTTAAAGGCTTTCATTACATTTTCTTTCATGCTACCCCAGCTTGAAAGAATGACATGAGTCTGTGTTTGAGCTAGGAGAAAAAAACAATATTATTGTTTGCCGATTGAATACAATATTCATTTTTGTAAGTGGATGACACAATCTCCACGTATGAATTTCCAAACATTACAATTAAACGAATAAAGTGAGTTGTTTAATTATCAATCAGGAACACCGCAGATAGTGCCAAAACCTAAGAAAGTGGTCAGCTTCCTGCAGTATAAAAAATACAGAAGTGAAAAGTTTTGTTGATAGATGGTGCACGGTTAAATATGCAGTATCAAAATGTAGACACCGAATTAAATTGTTTGAATGGTGCACTTAGAATCAGGAACTGAATATCGATCAAGAGTTTTTATTCAGTGTATCTTGATCGTCGTATTCTAAGACTTCAAATCTTTGTCGGGCTTAGTAATGGTTGTGTTACAAAGACAGTTGTTTAAATGAATATGTGCAGCATCAATCAATCTTTCTTTCAGAGTTCATCATTTATCGGTATTTGTTCCGGGATCAGGGTTTGGCAAAAAAATAACCGATCGAAAATATTTTATTTCAGTTAAGATATTTTCTTGTAGTCGATTGTGTAATTAAATTATTATGAATTGATTGTTAATCAACAATATAAAATATAAGCATTAAATATTTCATCCTATTTATACAAAAAAATCTTTGCACGAAACGCAACTGTTAATAAAACAAAGTTATAAATTATATGAAATAAATGTTGATGTTTCAATACGTCGTCCACTTGGTCAATATAGTCAGTGTATGATGGATTGAGTGATTCAAATTTTTACTTTGATACAAAATAAGACATAAACTAACAAAGCATTCAAATTTTGTTTTAAGTAAAGGCTCATTTAGAGAGATTAACAATAAAAAACACAAAGATTTTATAATTTAAAATATGTGAATTCTTGAGAATCGAATATATCAGAATGAATAATTGCATCTATCAAATATTTTATTGCCGGAGTCGACAATTTAATATATATATTATACTTTATTATAATATAAAAAAATACTTTCCAAAGACGTCCTCCAAACGGTTAAAAAAAGCAACGCAACACTTGCACATGTTTAAATAATCAAAACAATATGTTTATTGATTGAATTGGTATTTACTTGGTAAACTCTTGGAAAAAATTTGGAAAAATTACTATGAAAAATGACAAGTTTGTAATTTTAAGATCTGGACCAGTTTCTCCAATTGCGAGCAATATCAACTGATGTTATTATTCACTCATATTAAATTATCACTTGATAATTCTCGCGATGAGCGAAATCGGTCCAGGTGTTGAAGATATAAAACTATAGAAAAGGTTCTAAGCATTTTTGATAGTGAAAACATTAAAAGTGATTGGTGAATTTCATTCTTCATTTCATATTACAAATTCGACTGTGCTGTTTTTCATTTACAAATTTAAACCTCATATTTAATTCTTATTTTTTTATATTCTTTTGGTTTCACGTAAAATGCAGTTTACGGTGATATTATTAACTTTTAAAAATATAATTGTCTTCTATGATATTTTAAATTGAAAAAATATTAATTCAATAAGACTTATATTCGGACGCAAATAATAAGTTTTTCTTTTTTATTAAATTGACAACCCTGTTCTTAGCTGTTTTTTCATGTCGCAGGAAATTCTGAGTAAATACTGTCCACGTCAGATACTCCATGTCGATCAGAATAATCGTGATGCACTGGACTCGTGGTATTGTACTAACTGGTTCAGCACTCAACCGATATGACACAATGAAACTATGTATTATATATTTTTTAGCTGTACATGATCAAATGATTATTTAAGTCATACGGATTTTATCAAATATAAGAATCAATATTCGCTTCACAGAATAACTTGTATTATGTTATAATTGAAGATGAATTTGATATACGTATCAGACTTATCGACTGTTATAATATATGATAGTGTGTATATAATAAGTGTGATAGAACTTTTTTTTCTACCAAAATCAATTAGAAACAAAATTTTATACCAATTTAATTAATATAGCCAATGCAGCATTAAGTAAATAATAAATTAAAAAAATAATACAATACATACTATATCATACTAGTAATTTTATCATACATTTAGATTATCATTAAAATAATTTTTTATTTTTTTTTAAATGTAATTCATACCGAAAATGTGCAAGTCTTGGGATACAGTAAACTGAAATCTAACCTTAAAAACTTATATTAAAGAAAATATTTAAAGTTGTTCGTTTAATCATAGTAAAATGGTTTGTTCATGTACAATACGATTAACTGTAAAATCTTATTAACTTACATATTTTTTACACCCATTATTTATATGCCATGTAATTAAGAAGAATAAATTTTATAATCCTTAAAAACTTGCTTAAATTAATATCTTATAAGTTAGCAATGTTGACCACGTTCAGCAAAACCAGTCAGATATATACTGAAAAATTTAAAAATAATGTAAAAAAACGTTTTTATTTATTAAATTATCTATTATACCTTATCTAATTTGTAAAAAATATTTTTTTTTTAATTAAAAAAAGGCGGTTTAAATTTCAGTTTTAAAAAATTGTTTGCTGAATATTTATAATAAAATATAACAACATCATAATTTTATGCAGGTCGTTTTCAAACAATAGTTTTATCTATTTGTATATATTTATTAATTTTCTTTACTAATATGTCAAAAACATGATGCAATTCTCTTATCAATAGATAAAGTATTTATCGCAAAATATACCAGCTAAAAATAAAAATTAAAAGTATTGTTTTTTAAAGTTGTGTTTACGATGTGTTTTTGTATTCCTTGAATTTCTTACCGCGGTAAATCTGTATTTGCTTTGAAGCAAGTCGTGTCATATTTTTATGTGTACAGTTATACAATGTCGTGTCATATAAAAAGTGTATCCACTGGTTGACGGTCAGTAGCGATCGTGTTTGCTTGCGAATCCTACGAATGCGACAAGCCGTTTTTGTCGGATTCAGTCTTCCCGGTGGCGGATACGTTCAATCCACCTGATTAGATTCTGACGGAAGACTTTAAATAATAAGGTAAAATGCAGTAGAACTGGTTCTGGGACGTGGTTTTGTCGACAACGCATCCCTACACGCTCCTGTCACTGCGATTTTCGCAAAAGGTGTTAGTTGTAACAACTTCCCTCGAGTCGTGACTATAGTGTCTTATGTAGTTGTTCAATATGATTGAATACACTCAATGATTATTTTTTTATTGAAGGAGTGTGATACAAATATGAATTTGATTATTTATGTATACATAAATGAATTGTAATGTTTTGTGTTACTTTATTATATATTGAAAATAAAATGAATACATTCCTTACTTTTAGGGTGTTAGCTGTTACATTCTGTTCTGTTTACAAGAATGGTTATTTCCACAAAATACTTTATGATCATTAACGGTTTCGCTTATTGCGAGCATTATAAATTGAATATATCATTCCAGAAAGATATGCGTTCGATTCGTCAATCAGAAACGAAGTTTTCAATCAAAACTAATCGCTGTGAAAATCTGAAATGTGATTCATTAAAGATTTATTTAATAATTTATATGGAATCTAAAATCATATTTGATGCAAAATGCCTTTCTTGACGAAAAGCAATTGCATATATAGTAATTATTCTGCATGTCGATATAAAATGATTAATAAACTAATTATAAAAACAATAAATATAATTTACACTAAAAAAGGTTGTATTTCAAAAATAAATATTCTCTGAAAACACTCTCCCCTTTGAAAAGTTGAAAGAGTTTTGAGATTTGAGACGAAGAACTTAAGAATATCAATTGGCATTTTAAATGTCTTTAAATAATATATAAGGATTTTTGTTTTATTGTTTATTCAAATGGGTCGTCAGATAATATAAACATTTTCTTTATAACTGAAATCTTTGGCTTCAATGGATTTCAATTGATTAAATTATTAATACTGCATTTATTATATTAAAACTCACCACAATGCGTCGTCTGTATACTGGTCTTAATAAATGTAGAACTTACCTGAAAAAAATAAAAAAATAATTATAATATAATTCAAAAATGATCATTACAATAAGTATAATAAATATGGTTTCAATTATACTGAATTCAGTTATATTAATAGCTGTTAGTGCAACAGTTACATTAAAATTTATCATGCCAAAAAGAATAAAAGTTTACCATAAACATGAATATTTTTTCCTGTCTTATTTCCGTGTGCTATTTTTTGAAAATTAAAAAATTTAAAAAGGGCAGTAAAATAAGCAATAACAAAACAACTAACAATCTTAGTCAACTTTATTTTTTAAAGCTTAAATCGTGAAAATAGAGTAAGGTAACTGATTTGCAAAATTGTCGAAACAAAATTTGACTAATAAAAACCACTACAGCAATAAATATGCTCGATGAAAATTGTACTGCCTTTACTCTATTAAAGAGTAAACGTCGTCATTATATATGTAAAACATTCAACACTCAAACAGTTTACTATCTAAACAAAAAAGTTAAGAATAAGAAATATCGATATAAAATACTTTCCCACACGATTATGTTAATTTTACCGCTTTAACATTTATTATTGTAACGTGAGATAAAAATGCTCGATTTTACAAGCTTCACAACAGTTTTCCATGTTTTTTTTTGTAATACAAAAGCGTCTCGGAGTATCGAATTATGCAATCAGCAAGTAATCGATTAGTTACAAGTATCAGATACGTCGGCTGTCGTCAAACGAGCTCATCACTGTTGAAATGCGATTGTTTGCTTAATTAATGATTTACTGTGAAGGTAAAGCTCAGAGTCAAGGACAGGCAACCTGTGGTTTGTGTGATTACCGAGTTGTTCAAATAATTAAAAAGACGTGTTCTAGCAATCAAAAAAAAAAACTGTAAACATATCCTCAAACTAATCAATGAAGAATGACGTGTGAATATTGTACGAATGTCTACATTTAATATACTTTTTGTGATGATATTTCATTGTGTTAATTTTACGTTGGAAATATTCGTAGGTTAAAAAGGCTAATTTTATTCCTAACCAAAGGTTCTAGGCCTGTAGATAACGTATATCTCGTTTTTTGTAGTATTTTGTAGACTTGAAATGTATTGCTATTTTTTCACCGTGTAATAATGGAGTTCTACTAAATAAATGCCAATCCAATCAATGAACGGATACGTTGTCAAACTATATACTAAAATACGTTAAAACTTCACTTTTCAAAACATTTTTAGACTTGAGTTTGTAGGTATGGTTATACAACTTAAGGCTAAAATATTTTTCCCGTTAAAGTAGCACGTCTTTGTACCAATACTGTTATATCAAAGCTTTTCCCATAAAAGGGAGCATAAAGAATTGATTAATAATTCTTCAGTAAGCTACATTGGCAAAAGTAATGGTTGAAAAAAAATTAATTGGAATGTAAGTTACTGAAAACAATATTTACGAATACTTTTTGTCAATTTTCATGCCATTTTCAGATATGTTAAAATCATTATAAGTCACAGTTTTTAGATAAAGTAACCTTCAAATAGGATTTATGAATTGAGTTCATCAAAACTTTATTAAAAAATTTCTTTGTCACGGTTGTCAATGACAGTAGACATTATGAATATATACAAATAAATTTATAGATTTTTACTTCATGAAAGTCATTATGGATAAAAAAACATAGAATTAATTGTGTCATAAAAAAGTTTAGTAAAGTAACGTATTTATAACTGATCTGAAGTTTCATTTTATACCTTTTATTTTATACATATGATATGACTCAAAAATAATTACTGGCAATTATTCATTCACGTATACTTTATAGAGTAAACCAGCCTACACAAAAAGACTTCGCTGAATATAAAGATAAAAAATGGTTTATTTAGAGATTGTAAGTATGTGAAGTAAAATGTTATATTAATTGATATGGCAAACTTTATATTCGTCTCACAGGCAATATTTTTTGTTTCTTTCGTGATGTCTTTGATGATCTTTCGAATGAAATAATATTATATTCGCGGTATTGTATTATTGTAATGTTCATGCATGTAGAGCAAATCGCTTTGAAAACAATTCGTGTGAATCGAATTAATTTTAACAACTAAGAAAACGTGCTCTCCGTGTAAATATTTTTCAAACCCGCTGGCTTTTCATGTTGATGTTTTAAATTAATGTCACACATTTTGTTGCGCAATTATATAATTGTTTTAACGGTATAATAACGTTGGCGTTTACATGCTTTTTGTAGCTACAATTAATTTTTTAATGACCAGAGATATGTTTTAATTAGTAACAGGGCATAATAATTAATGAGCAATATAAAATTGCACGGTAAATATGACATACAGTTCACATATCCCTCGATTTACACGGATTAAAAAAATGTTGACTCGAATTGGAAAGAAAATTAGGCAATCATTTTGTACAAAATGAATCAAATGTTGACCGGGCCCTTCAATTCCAACGTGTTATTAATCAATGCTTGGCTCAATATGATGGGATCCATAAAGGTCTTACAAGAAATTCGAAGCAAATGTTAACAACGGATTTTATTACCAAATCTCCTCGAGGTGTTAATGTTTTTACTTCAAACATAGAATTGACACAAATAATTTCGAGTGATGAAAGTGACTTTGGACCAGTCACGAAGAAGAAATTGACAGTGATTTGTGATAGTCTTTATGAATCTTTTGGATTTCATTTCTTTTGTTCTTGTATATATGCTTGATGCGTATTTAAGAAAACAGCCAAATTATGCGTTTTTTTGTGTACTTTTCGATGTTCACGTATTTCTCAGGAGCCTATCTACGGTGTAAATCGGGGGATATGTGTATTTTATAGCCCTAACCGCTAATAGTCGATTGAAATATTATTGTTTTAAGCTGTATTTTCAGTGAATATATTTATAGGATATTACGAAAGCTCTATCAAGAAAATGCGTTGCTTAAATACAATCAAACCAATTATTAAGCTCATGTAAATGGTCCGCAATAAAAACGTAAAAAATGCAATGACGTGGGAGGAGAATTTATATTGCTTTTATTAAAAGATTCCACGATATATTAGTTTTCCAGATGTATCACTGGCATTCATACAATGGAAATATTTGACGGTTTGATGTGGAAAAATTTTGATTGAGAAATGCCACACACATGAAAGTCGAGAGTTGAACAAAATTTATTGCGGAGAAGCGACGGAATTTTTATTAAAGTTTCTAATACACGTGTGATGTCATTTTTCCTGCATATTTTAAAACACGAGAATAGTATTAAAAATTCAAAGCGAAGAAAGAATTTGCAGCATGAAATTTTAATTAACAATTAAATGCATTTCGTTGATAGTAATTAATAATTGGATAAGCAAACAATTTCTTTAAAATTTATTGATTGAATTGGTATTTAATTGGTAGAACCCATTATGACGCGGTAAAAAAATAGCAATGTATTTGAGTTATACAAAATTTTATAAAATATAGTTGATAACTATTTCGGCTCACGCCATCGTCAATATAAGTCATTCGCCGCTCCTCAGGCCATTGCGAAAGGCTTATGCATATCTGTAATAAATCATCTCCGGCTAGTATTTGAGCTTACTGAAAGTGCCGCCTCGTTAGTTTATTTTAAATTAAAATTTTAGTTTTATTGCAAGCACGATATAAGCTAGGCTAAGCTAAAATACTTTGCTATTTTTTCACCGTGTTTCTTAAAAATATTTACTCAATGATTACTTAAAATTCTGCCACAAACAGAAAACTTTACATTACAATTTTCGAATCTAAAATGTGTTAGATTTTGACTCACTAGTGAGAGTAGGTGAATTATGTAATGCCAATATGATCCCATATTAAAATTTTATGACCTCAAGGTGTTCGGTCGTTCTTGTAAAAATAAAACTTGTAATTTTCATGATACTGGCATACAGGTAGCAATCTATGTCGATAGTGATAAGTTAATGATTTCGAATAATCGTAGTCAGCTCACGTAATTGTGATCAGGTTAATGTTGATGTTTTATTGAATAATCTTGTAATCAAGCGTTATTTTGTGCGTACAAAACACGTTCAATGCGGTTTCTCTATTAAAAAGAGGACGCTGATATGAACGTAACAAATCTAAGATAAGATCAATATATAATAATAGAAATTGAGTTTAATAATAATTATTTCTAAAACATAAAAACATATTACGGACATAAAACAATATTCCATAAGTATTGGGAACAAAACGGTTCACTGTTGTTATGCATATTATTATCATAATCGAAGACCCGATTCGAAAGTACACTTATCATATTTGTAATATAAATGGATTATTTGTTGTTTTAAAACGACATCTCTTTTTTATAAAATAAAGCTTTTATTCTTTTAATTGAATTAACCTTCTGCTTAGCAAAACATACATAAAATATTTCAAAAAAATGGTTCAGTAGTTTTGTTAGTAGTAATTGATTGGTAGTTTTGTTTTTATTTTATTTAAAAATATGATTTAGTACGAGTATTTTGTATGAACTATCAACAAACTCCAATATACGGTCTCAAAAGTTGAGACGTTAAAATACAGAAGCATTTAATAATCGAAGAAGTATGATAAAAGCTTAAGGAAATATTGTAGTATTTATTTATATTGCTTTGTTATTTTATCAAATAATTAGATTAAAAATATATCCGTATAGTTCGCGTTGTATAACACATTTTCACGGTTTTTTTTTTAAATCGATCTTGTCTCGATGGCTAAAATTTCCCCCTACGAATGCAAGTGCGTTAAGCAGATTGCTCCGTAAGAATGTGCGCAATTAAAAATTGAATCACTTTAAAGGAAAATCAAGTGAATATTACAGTAAGGCAACGCGATGCGATAGGGTAACACATACAATACTACTTGATTAAGATATTCATCCAATTCGCTACAGTAACACCCACAATTTAACCTTTCTACCATAATATTCGCGTTCTGGATGATTTAAAATTATAAATTACTTTTGATTTTATAAACACATTAGCAAAACAAGTAAAAAAAAAGAAAATAAGTCTTAAAATAATCATTGACGTAAAAAAAAATATACATATAGAAAAAAATATTCTACGAAACTTGCTGGTTATCTAGTCGCCCAATCTTCACGGATAAAAAGACAGCGCTTATGCAATACTCGTAAAAAAAAGATTTCTGTTATGCGTAAAAACAAAAATACAATGTATAAGTATTTTTTTTTTTAATTATCATTAATACTAGTTTCGATCATCGCGAGTATTATCAACAAATGCTGGAAACGTAACTAACAATTTTGAAATTGATTACCAAATGCCAAACGACATGTCAATTACCTTATTTGATTAAATATTAAAAATATTTGCTATTAAATTGTAGCTCTATATCTTTAGTTTAGATATTGTCAACGTTACTGTGATTTACTCAATTTTTTTGTTATATTCAATCTTATTATGTTATTATCTGTATTATGTAAGTTTACTTAATACGTAATATGAAGTGAAATACTTAAAACCATGTGAAAATATAGTAATAGTTATTCAAGTATATGATAAAACT
Source organism: Himalopsyche japonica (assembly GCA_028555115.1). Taxonomy (NCBI): domain Eukaryota; kingdom Metazoa; phylum Arthropoda; class Insecta; order Trichoptera; family Rhyacophilidae; genus Himalopsyche; species Himalopsyche japonica. The sequence continues at coordinate 361,661 of JAHFWJ010000700.1, read as the reverse complement.
AATATTGAATAAAAAAAAAAAATAATATGGTATAAGTCATGGTGAAGGTGATGAAATTTTGCAGAATCCAATTGCTAAAAGTAAATATGGTTCTTATATGACTGGATATTATTTACAAGTGGTTCAATAATGATATTAGCTTATTTTAGACATGTTATAAGTTGAAACAGCATAATTATATCCAACCGGTTACTCTGAATGTGGAAAAATATTTTAATAACTAAAGAAAACATAATTAAATAAAACTGTTTGCATTCCACGTATAATATTATATAAATTCCTTTGAAATTGAAAACTACAAATAATTTATGATTTATGATATGGACTGAAGGTGGTCGATGGAATTTCAATATAAATTTTGAATTGTTGCAATTTTATACAATTCCGCACATTTAGTCACTAACGACCCGGGTTTCGCCTTTTGGCATCTTCAGTCATTCTATCACACGGATGCAACAGAACTGTCAGTTCATAGTCATCAGCGAACCGAGTTTCGCCTTTTGGAAACTTCAGGTATTCTATCACATGAATGTAAGAGTACCAACAAAGGAAAAATACGGTATTTAAGAATAAGATCCAAAATTAACAACGAGCAACATTCAATAATATTTACTTAATAGTAATGACACTCAATTGCCTGTGGTAGTTTTTATTAACGTTAAATACTGTTGATGAAAAGATTCTACAACAAATAATAATCAAACATCATTACAATGCAATTGGGTAATTTATGATGTATGAATACTTATTTATTTCAAATTGAAAGATAAGGGTAGGAATTAAAAATAAGGTGACGTAGTATAAACATTTAGCATATGAGTCGACAATCATTGAACTAATTTCACGTAGAAGATATAACAATGGAGAGTTAAGAAGTAAGATTAAGCTGGTCGTTAAGAATATAACTTGAATTTAATAATTGACCTCTGTTTATTTATGAACCTCCGTGTTATGATGTAATAATTGAACAACTTCATCCGCATAAAGTGAATGTACAAATTATCAAAACAATATATTAAACATCTTAGTGGTTTTATTAATATTTATGTCAATAAAAGTTCACTGTGCACGAACCACTGTTCCAATTAAATAATGAGGAAGTGCTTGGAAACAATAAATGCTAGCGATTCGATTTGAACGATATAAATTCGAAAATAAATCGGTAAAATATATACTTTTAAGAATATCTTTAAATGTTTGAGAGAAATTAAATTATTGTGTTTTTTCATAAAGTGAATTGTATTTATCCTTATGTTACTAGAATGAAATCCTTATGCTCTCAAATTTATCGAATAACGGCTTACCAATTTTGTATAGAAAAAATTCATCGTGATATTTAAGACGAGTGAGTTTCACACCACCAGTGACAATATACGATATGCGTCGATTGAGATTGATTTTCCCTCAAAATAATCCAACTGTAAGTAATATCTTAATTTACATAAGTTGAAGTATTCCATAATCGTAGCTATAATGATAAATTAAAAAATATTATTATTAGATCATTAGTTAGTCGAAATTACGAATGATCAATGCTGAAATATGGCGCTCGAAAGTCGTCATCAAATATGTTCCTTCAATATTAAAAAGAAATATGTAATTGGATAATTTTGGCAGATCTGTATTACAATGAACAACTACATGAAATCGAGATGTGTTGAAAACAGATCTGAAGCATGACTTTACTTTTTCTTACAATTTTTTTGAAAAAAAAATGACGAAAATATACAATTGATTATAAAAAATTTGTTCTTATTTTTGCCTCTATAAATTTCAGCGCTTTGATTTAAAAAATCATTTCTATATTGATTGCAAGGAGACATTTTTTAGAGAATTCATTAATATATAGCTAAAGCATTTGGTTTGTATCGAGGCTAAATTTTATTAATAAAACATGGCTACAAAGTTAAGAATCGCGCGAAAAGACGTCGAAGTGATATATAAATTAAAAAGTGTTGCCATTAAAGTATCGTTTCTTTCCCGCTGCTCAGATTTTAATTAGAGATAAAAGAGTCCGTGACGTGGCAACATTGCATTGATTTATTGAACGATCTGACGTGAGCGAAGACTGGCGTTCAATAGCGGAGGTTTTTTTGACATTAATAATGTTTGCGCGGGAATGTGCACTGCTACATTTAATAATGTGGCAATATAAGAGAAAATTGCCACATTGTGTTGTCTTTGTTTTTAATGTCGGCTATGCATTTCTTTATCTGCTTAATCTCTCACAGAAATGTTTGTGATAAATTAAAAAAATATAACATTTCATTTATTCTTTTTAGCGATGGTGTACGTCTCAATTCACTTGAAATCAAATTATATATTTGAACATTTTTACAGCCAATAATCGTTTAAATGTAATAAGATTATCGACTATTATTGCAGAAAACAATGTATAAATGATTTTTTTAAATTATTAATACAACATGTATAAATATAATAGTAATTTATAAATATAAAAGTACACAAGCTGTTTTATGAAATATAAAATGCGATATGATTAAAAAATGTTCTACTCCTCTACATATATATTCGTTTTACTTTACAAACCATATACCATAATTTTATAATATATTAAAGGTTAGAATATTAAAGGTTAAACTTAGGTTTTTCAAAATAAATATAATTTTTTTAAATTATAATTATTTATCAAAATAACTTTTGCTTTGGCTATGATGCGGCAAGCCCTTCTATAAGTTTTGTTGCTATATTATGAATTTTCTATTACATTTGTTATCGAATGATGTCAGCCGTATTATGAAATAGCACCATTTACATACATAATTTAAATTCATTGATAAACGACATCACAAATGGGATTATCGTTCATGATTTCACCTAAGAACAGTAATGTTAATAGCTTAATTTACAAAAAGCGTATTGAGCAATTTTTATTGTAATAATCAGCATTAAAAAATATTTATTAAATCAGAATGCTTAAATTTTGCTAACACGATACAGTAAGTTGGTCATTAGGGTCATATAGATTAAGGTCAATAATTAAAATAATAAATGAGAGATGTCGTTAAAGTCTTCTACAGGATTTAACAAAATAAAAATGTGCAAAACATTTACATATTGTCTATGCTGCAAAATAAAGATGCTAATAAATTATCTTGAATCTTTTATATTTCAAGATTGCAACGTTCCGAATTGTTTTGTTTTAAAATTTAAAAATAAATAGAACTTCATTCAATGGCTTTTGTTTATGTTTATGAAATGTCATTAGGAATTGCTAAGCGTGGATAAGACTCATTTGTCTATTTTATATTTTTATAAAATATTTAACACAATTTTGATAATTATATCAATCTTTAATATCTCATAATATACATTTGTGAACCTTTCTAGTTATTTATTTGGTGGGCGTATGTTATGTTTAATCAGTATGGCACACACTTGCACTTGGTCACAAACGGTTTGTGTTTAGTTTTTATTGATTTTTCCTTCTATTTACGTAAGTTGTACGAATGACGTCAAATTTAGATCTACCGGCAGTGGTTTACTATTAAAAATTGGTGATGTAACATATTATTTTTTGAAATATACGTATGTAATAAAAACAAAATTTTTAGTTCTGTTACACAGTTTTATAATATCTTCACCAGAACAGATTTTGCTGATCGAAAGCATTATCCATCATCATAAGATTAACACTATGAAATGTTGAATTTATTTGATAGTTATTAGACATTGAATATGTAATTTTCATTTTCTTTTAGAGGCTGTATCAATGAAGAGTTCGTAATATTCTCCAGTTGCGTTGTTTACAGACAGAATCCATAACAAAACCTAACACATTAGTGTTTATAATGGGATATTTAACTATTGAAGAGGTAATTGAATCATTTTCATAAACCTTCTATTAAGCAAAACAAACGATGAATAAATATTGTAAATACAATACTTGACATCGTTATAACAAACCCTTTGAAATAACAAGAGTATACTCATAATCCGGATTGTATTCTATCCCCACCAAGACGTAAAAGTTATCGAATACCCTAAGGTAAAGCCCCCTACACAAAAGTTTTTCCTAAGCAAGAGAAAGAGGGAAACTTTGAAAGATGGGATACTTTCAAAATTTAGGTATTCAAGGCATGCTCTACTGAATTTGTATCGAGAGCTTGTAATTTTCCGAATTCCTTTTGATGTTTTTCCAACATATTATTTTAAGAGAATTCTCGTTGAGACGATGTTTTACAAATAGAAGTTATTTTTTATATATTGAAATATATAGTATGATGGACCTGTTAGCTGTTAAGCTGTTAAAAAGATACTGCTTAAAGATACATGGTGTCTCAACAGTTATGTTAGAAGCAAATGGATACGAACAGCAAGATACGAAAAAGATCTACGAAAAATTTAAAGATTGAATTGACATTTACTTGGTAGAACTCCATTATTACATGGTAAAAAAATAGCAATGTATTTTTGTTCTACAAAATTTATAAGATATAGTTGATAGCTATTTCGGCTCACGCCTTCGTCAGAACTAATAGAATTCCGACAAAGCTTTATAGATAGTTCTGACGAAGGCGTGAGCCGGAATAGCTATCAACTATATCTTATGAAATTTTGTAGAACTAAAATACATTGCTATTTTTTCACCGTGTTGTATTTACAATATTTGCTAATTTTATTCGATTCTGTCGTAGTAGTGTTACCAAATACTCAACGGCCCTAAAACAATTAACAACCACTAATTCATCGCAAGAATTATAATATGTCTGTTATTAACTGGTCCTGATCATATAAAACATATATATTATGGAAATAGTACCAAAAACACGTTTATATTACTACGTCACTAAAAAAGTGACAGTTAACACAAAGTGTCTTTTTTGGTTCTTAAGAACATTTAAATTATTCAATTGTGGAAATTTTTTAGAAGATATTAATATGTGTAATGTAATTAATGATTTTGTATTGAATCAATACACTTAAATCGAATGAAATGCGCTTTAGCTCATATAAAATAACATATCACTCACTTTGTTTTATTACAATAATAAAGATAAGTAACGCTATTATTTTATTGTTTGATACGTAACGTATTATATTATGGCATTTGTATTCAGCAGATGACGTAAATAGTTATGGATAGGAGTTAGTCGTATGATATTTATTCGTAGAGCTTTAAGTATGAACGAAGCTTCAGTTTATTTTGTTCGCGGGGAAAGTGTTGCGTAAAAACTGGAAGTGAGAAAAGGAATGACTGCCGGATTTGTCAATAAAACTGCCCCATTCGAGATAAAATAGTGTTTTAAAAACATGCAAAAAATACTAAATTTTGCAACGCGATACGCAATAATGGATATGAGCTCGAAGCTTCAAGTCAACGCGAGAAGTCGCTAGAGTAGTAATTGTTATTTGGAACCTATAAAATATCAGATATTACAAGACAATATAAACTTATTTATCAGATATTTATTGTTGTTATGGAAATGCGCATTTTGTGGTATTTGTACATGTTTCTTAAAAAAAGTCAGTAAATAAACTAAGTAAATTTATTAATAATGTTTAGCATATGAAACTAAAATTTAATATAAAAGTATATATTGTATTGCTGGAAAAATATTTAAATTACTCTCTTAGATAGGCGTCAATGAATACTTTTCTTAATCAAGACAAGTCAATTGGCGGCCATTGAAATTAAATAAGTGAAAAACAGAATAAAAATGATGTTTTTACATTTATTACATTAAGGTCACTATAATCATTAATAAAATTATTAAAAGATTTTTTCCTTCACTCTATATGCTAAAAAAATATTAATTTTATTTTCTTTGTCGGGACTTAAAAATTATAAATATACATTTTTCAAGTTGGTAACAGTCACTTCTTAATGAAAAGGCATTATATTTCCATGATGATAATAATAAGCTCTATTTTCACAAATTGTGTGTGAAGCCGGTTCTAATATAAATTATATAATGTCGTGGAAATTGTACTAAGTTTTTTGTCTTATTATTTAATTGTGAGAGAAATGGGGTTCAAATGTATCAAAAAAATTAAAAAAAAAATATATATCATATTACTGGAATTATTTTTTTAAGCGTCTTGGCTGTAGAATAGTGCAGATAAACGTACATTTTAATAGTTTTCGAAAAAGTGGATTTTTGACGATTTCCCAACATAGTTACCACACATGCTACAGATAATATAATAAAGAATTAACCCTCTCGAACTGCCACAGTGAGGTACTTAAGGTGAATTTAAATGGGTTATTTATAATGACTGTTACGTATCACCCGCGGACTGGTGGTTAATCGACGAATGCATATACGGAGAACATACGTGAGCAGAATTGAATGCACGTCCTTTATACTAAAAGAGTATTGAGTAATTAATACTTCCCATCGTTAAAATATGCAGAGTGTATAAAAAATGTTTCTTAGTAATAAAAACTCACTTCGTGTTACTTCTTTACTGCATATTATTGTCGAACAATTCAGTATTTTTAATCAATGTGTTTGATATGGGTAATTTTAATACTTTTAAGGAAGGAAACAATAAATTCTTTAAGAATGTGTCTTTGCAAATACTCATCAATGTTTAGAGAGAAAGGAACATGTAACTATTTAAAAATGTCTGATCATCATCAATATTTTTAAAAAGATCAGCAAAATTATCAAAAATACACCTTTCAAGGTGTAAACTATCATTTTTTGGTGGAAAGGTATAAAATGTATGATGGAAATAAGTACTAAAAAAAGTATTTTTTTTTTATAAAAAAAACTAATAAAAATAAGATATATTCAATTGTTGAAAGTCTGCATATTTCACGATTAAAAAAAAAAATATTAATATAATAGTTTCGATCATTCGCACAGAAGAGTGAAAACAGCACGTGTCCGAGATATCGAATTTAAATAGAAGAAATCTTAATTTGAAATTCACTAAAAAAAAGACCCATTTGATGATTCTGATGTGACCAAAGTGAATATTTTATCACTCATCATAGTGCTACATCAAGTTTTTTTTTGATTTGTAAAAAAACTTACGTTTTATCTATTTACGATAATTATGGCAAACTTGTGAATAGCTTCGTAGTTTTATTTATTAGACAAACGCACGTGATAAAAGAAAAAATAGCCACATAGCTGGCTATAATATAAATCAAATAAATAATCTCTTTTGGGCGAGTTCCCATGCAAAACGGTAATAATATTAATACGAAATCGATGAATAAATTTACAATTCGTTACTTCCAAATCGCATATAAATGCGCGTATCCTTAACAATTTCGTACACGCTGTCATTTGCTCTGAGCGATTTATTTTAATTAAGTGTGATAAGTTATGGTACAAAAGCACTCGAATAAAATGATCACGAATTAAATTAATTTTATTGAGACAAAGTTAATTGAAATTGTTTTGCTCCCCATGCAACAGATACATTTCGCTGTTCATTTATAAGATTTGATGACATGTGACCTTTTCACTTGTCACAAATGGAAATCGAATCTTGAATATAATATTATATTTTGATTCGATAATATCAAATGAACAGTCGCAGTAACTGATCGTCCTACGCAAATGATTTAAAATTTTATGAATACCTCTTTTTTATTTTAACAAGAGCATTAATGCTAGCTATCGGAGATACCTAGTTTCAAGTCTCGGCAAGGTCTATAAATAATATAATATTTTAGCAGTTATTTAGATATTTTCAATTAAAATTTTAAAATATTTCAATTGTCAAAACTTTGTACGACTCCACATGTTTTGTCACTAATGACTCTGATTTCGCCTTTTGGCATCTTCAGGCCATCTTCTTTTATCGGTTTTGTTGCATCCGTATGATAGAATGTCCGAAGATGCCGAAAGGTAAAACCCGAGTCGTTAGTGACAAAATAAGTGGTATCGTTTATAGATTTAACAGTTCATATTTGGTATAGAAATTCCGTTAAGCACCTTCAGTCGATATCATAAATTAAAATTTAAATCCTATATGTTTGGCAGTTTTTAATGTTGTTTAAACTTTAGTGATTTCCAGTCTACCTTAGCTCAAGCGATTGGAAATTTTTAAATATTGTAAAAAAGAAAAACATTTTTGGCAACCAAATTAACAAATTCGTAATGGTAATAGCCTATATTTATAAACTTTACTAAATAAAAAAACGTATGTAGGTAAACATTCTCCCAAAAGCAAATTTTCGTACTTTTAAACATGCTATAGGCATTTCAATTCAAATTATATCTTGTTAGAAAGCTATGGTGAATAAAAAATAAATTTTAACCTTAAAATCAAATTAATTTGTGCTTATTATACATTTTTGAAAATATTATATTGTTATATGACTTAAACACAATTTAGAATTTAACAATAACGAAATATCCTTTTTATTTCGAAAAATAATACACTTCTCTGGGTCTGTTCCACTTTTAATGCAATTTATTCATCGCGATCATTTTTCAATACATATTTTTTTGAATACATCTAACCCATTTCCACTAAAAATTATACAATATTAGTGATTGTACTTTGTACTATTGTTATAAGACCGACAATGATACATTGGAATTTGCAAATCATAGTTTCCAAATAACAAGATACAGTTAAAAAATAATGAAATTATATGAATGGAGTTCAGGTGAAATTGCAATTGTTGTTCGTTACCAGATACCTGTTAATGTGCTAAATCGGAGATTCTAATCTTAATTGAATTTGTTTAACTTGACCTCTATCTCTCACGCCTCTTCTAGACCCAACATTAATATTTCACAAGACGTCTAAAGACTGTATCTGAGAATGGCTTATTTTCCAGCCTATAGAAATAATAACAAGTCTCATTAAAATAATATAATATTTATTATTTTTGTCTTTGCCTTTAGCATTAAGGGCACTATTTTTCATTGTGTGCCAATCGTAAAGCAGAGTAGGCATCGTCCATAAATTTTATTTTTCTAGAGATTTGTACTGGAAGACATCCATGTTTATATTATTATATTTCCATCTCTCTTCACCATAGAAAACGAGTAGACAAAGGGATAATTATCAAAATACAAAAGTATCTTCTTAATCGTATTGTTAGATCGTTACCTTAATATGTATTTCAAATTGAAGGCAGTTATAAATATTAAGGGTTGAGAACGAAAGTATTTATTTTAACGTTTTTATTTTAATACAAAAACAATATTCTCACTACAATAAATGCGAATACGTTTACAAAATATGTGTTTGAAAATGTTTTTTTTTTAAATTTGAATTTCAGAACGCTCGGGATAAAATGAACAAGATTAAAAAAACATAATCACTCTTAATCAATTCCACTAGAGAAGGTATCAAAAAAGTATATTGTTCTTAGATCAACGAATTAAAAAAAAATACATTTTGTTTTAATACATGTCTTAAAAAATATTTTTCGTATTTCGTAAGTAAACCCGATCCTCTTTTTGGACGGCTTGAATAGCACGGTTCAAAAAAAAAGTACCGACTATTTTGCTTTGACAAGGTTAAAAATGAAAGGAATAAAAACAGTGCATCGCACTATGGCCCAAACATACATAATTACGTAACACAAAAAAAAAACTATACAAATATTTAATCATCAACCAGAAATTTTATAATAATTAATTTTAATCGAAAATATATAATTTTATTTATTAATTATGTTTATAATTGATTTTAAGCAATGAAATAAATCTACATCGTTTTCGCATGGACATTTTACATTTTTTGCTTAGTAGATTTTGGTACATATCCCCATGCAAAAAAAGGATCAGTTGTGTTTTTGAATATTCGAATGACTTGATTTAAGATATTATTTTACAAAAATACAAATTGTATGCTGCACATATTTTTTTTAATAAGGAGAAGGTAATGATGTTAGTTGAAAAATTGACTTGTAAAAAAAATCTGCTATGTTTTTTTAAAATATAACTGTGACATCTAAATTTTGTAGGTATAGGTGTGACTATATGCCGAGAAGTATTCGAAAAGTGTAAATGTGTAAATTCATGGTGAGCGTTTGTTTTCCCTCTAGAGTAAGGAATGCGAAGAATCGGGAATGGATTTCAACTTTCGCGCAAAACATTGAAGGTGTTAAGCATTCAGGTCATAACCTTTGCGATATGAATAAAACTCACGCTCCCGCGCTCTACCGCATCTCAAATAAATATTATATACCTATAATACGTAAAGAAAAGCTACAATAATGTATTGCCTGTAAAAGGGCGTAATACATGAATTTTATAAATATTTTCAATTGTCTCAGTCTTTCAACATTTTTTTGTTGATTTATTTATTATTTAGTATCTTTAAATGTACGGTTCAATGTCGATTATGTGAAAGTTATTTTAACGGAAATATTTTTACATAATTTTCAAGCTTTTTAGAAACATTACTTTTTTTAGAAGTGTTGGGATGAGAATTAGTGGTTATCTTATCGCTATTGATACGCTCCGTTTTAGCCTCGGATAAGTGGGAAGGAGTATTAGACATCGTAAGTCTATAAATTAATATATTAATTTACAAAACTCTCGTACTGGGATACAAATCAAACTATTAAGATGAGCAAATATTAAATATAGCTACGCAAATTCGTTAAAAAACAAAGTTTGAACTCATAAAATTTGCGGTCCATCGTCGACTTTACCGTCTTCTAAACATTTTTGCATTGGGTTCTCTTTTTCTTTCCGTTCATAAAGAGCAACGTTGGATTTCTTTTGGTGTTGTCATAGGCCTTATCTTAAAACATGTATTTAAAAAAAATTGTGCATCATGTTTTACGATTCTACATTTTGATTTAAAATTTGACCAATTTTGGTTCGATTATGATAATTATCAACTGAAAACCTTTAGAAAATATTCACAATATTTTCATAAAATAAAAAATAGTTTCAATTAAAATTTAAAAAAAAATGCTACAGCTGACGTGGTTAACACTCTCAGTGTTGCCACTAGATAAATAAACGAAATTCAAGTATGCTTTATAGTATAATGTGCGCAATGCTTATGTTCTGAATTTGAATAGTCGTGACTCATTCGTCTCTCGTCGGAGAATGTTTGAATATGGAACATTCAAGAGCGGCTGGTGTGTTTGAAAACAGAGCGTGTCTCAAGTGAACAGACAACGTTTTTTGTTGATATTTCAGCATGCAACAAAAATAAACATTAGACAAAACTTTGAATATTTGTATAAAAATAATTATTTATGTATTTAAAGAGTTCAACGACAAAAAAAACGCATTAATTCACTAATTATTACACTTCAATAAGTGCTTGACAAACCTGCAATATCTAACATTAATTATACTAATTTTTCTACTTTAAACAGCATTGTAAGATATCAAAAACTACGATCTAATCAAGGGTAAACTGTCTAGCTTAAATTATCTTTAAATTTGTCTTTTACCAGTTTTAAATCATACATTAAAAAATGAATGAGAGAGCTTTCGAAATCATTTATATCTTATTCGAGTAAGTTAGGAATTATTTATCGACAAACAAACTTATTGGGATATAAAATTTGATTTGATAATATCAAAATTAAGTAACTTTTGTGTTAAAGAATTTTTTTCCTATTATCGTTCAATGGAATCATCTAGATTTTAAATTACGTTTTCGATATGACACCTACATGTTGATGATTAGATACAAATTTGGTTAAAGCAAATAAATATAAAAATTGAATTGTGAGAGGTACCAACTTCCCACACTTAAAAAAATAATTATATCGCAAATATGGGATTCTATTTATTTTACAAGTATAAATTTGTCACATCTATACAGTTTGATAAGTCGTCAAACCAATCAAAATATGAGTTATGCATTCAAAAATTATTCGCTAAATTGAAAACAGATTTAGAAACTGTGCCGGTATTTTTTATTAAACACATCGTAAATAAGAGTTGGAAATTATCTTAATAAGTTTTGATATAGAAGCTGACATTCGTAGAACTATGATAACCTTTTAGCGCATATATTCAGATAGTTACATAATGAAGGCTTTTATATCCGTTTTAAGAAACACATCGCAGCGAAACAAGATTGAGTGCTTTTATAAGTTTATTCGGAATTCTTTTGGAAGGATTAAGATAAAAAAAACTCACATGAGGGGTTTTATCCGTTTTACTACTTAAGTATATTGGATAGTTGATTGAGTGACATCATCCTTATCGTCAGGTAATTAATAAAATTGTAATATATGCACAAAATATATTGTAGATAAATAATTCAAAGTCAAAAAATTATCACTGAATAATTAGTTTATTTTATTTACAGGTCGAATTGAGTTCACGAATAATAAAACCATCGAAATAAATTAAGAATTATTATTAATGTTTTATTTTTAAAATTAAAAAAAAAAGTGTTGGAAACTTATTTCAAAATCAGAAATTTTAATTAATTGACGGAAAAATGATCAATTTTGAAGATTGACATTCTAAAACAGCGGTCGACAGCCTATCTACAAAAATGTAAACTAATTGAAAGGAGTTACTTCACATGATATTTGTAAATTATAATTGTAAATCGCTGAAATATTATGCATTGTGAAGTGAGTTGCAGGTCATAAAATAACAAACGCTAAATAATATTTTTAGCTGAATACTATTCATTCATAGAACAAGTGGTAATCATCGGATTTATCACATAAATTGTCGGCTGGTTCACAAATTAGACAATCTTAACATATAGTACGCAGTAAAAATTAAATAAATGTTTATTATCCGATACGGCAATTATCTGGTTCAATTTCTCACGCAATTAATCCAGAAAGCAAATGAACTTTGTGTACGAAACCAAAGTCAGCATTCGTTTACTAATATACAGGATGGGTAAATTGTATTAATTATATTTGTATTTTGCATTATCTTTTTAAGCAAATCAACTAAAAGAAAGCAAATCTACGTGGTAAGTAAAGAATCAAAAAATATAATCTTGAATTGACTTCATTTATCTAAACTATAGTTTTCTGAGTTAATCCATATTAAAGACTTGCAGGAATTCAGGACATATCAGAAAGAAGAGAAAAAAAGGGTCCTTAATATTGAAGCATCATATTCATCCACTTAGTTTGAAGGAAAAAATTTACCAGATAATGATTTGCTTCGTTGCAAATCTAAATATTTACTTACTTTTAAAAAAACAAATTGTCTATTAAGTAAAAATATAAATAAAAACTTTTAATGTTTTTTTACTTTTCTTACAGTTGTTTACATAAAACCTATCACAGTGAAAGGCATTTTGCTCAGACTTGAATCTAAAAAGATTAGAAATATCTGACATTAAGTGTACTGCGTGTCTAAGGAAAGGAAAACGACCAAAATGGGATCCACGGGGTGACAATTTTTGAGTACCTATGATTAAAATTAGCATTATCATTCGAGTTCAAACTCTCATAAAATCTCAATCTAAAAGAATTATTCTAAGCACAGTATGGACAATAAGAGAGACACACATTTTTTATAGGTATTGAATAAATGTACCGTTTATCGAAGAATAGGTTTTAAATAGATTTTATCATTTTCGATTTGTAAGATTCTATCTGTAACGAGGAAAATATCGTTACTGTTTAATTATTCGATGATTTTTTTTTTATTATTTTTTCAATGTGTTGTAACTATACGGCAGATGTAATTACGCAACAAAAGAATAAGAAAATGAGTAATTTCCACAAAGTAACCGCCGAATCGATGAATAATATAAATATTTCATTTTGGACTATTATGTATTCCAAGCTTTTTGTTCGATTGCCGAAGTATCGATAGGTTTTACTTTTTGTGTTTAATTTTCAGTGCACTTAGCGACGAATTTCACTCCAGAAGCAAGGTTATGTTACGAGACAAGCGTAAAAGCAAAAATATTGTTTCGTAGGTTTTTCACCAGGCTGATAAAAGCGATTGAATCGAAGTGTATTTAGATGGACCAAAAAGGAGGCTTATTAAAAAGCTCGTATTGAAGAATGACTTTGGTTACACAATGCTGACTTACAACTGAATTACTTGATTAAATCACGAGATTTCACAAAAGAACTATGTGAAATAACTAATTTTTATGAATGGAAAAATCATTATTTGATTTTAAATAATCAGGTATTACATCCTGTATGTTTCGTATTTGAGCTGAGATGAATACAAAATACACTGAAAAGATTTTTTTGTTCATTAGATATACAAAGAAAACATTTATCAAGACCTTGCTTGCAATTGTTGTATTATAGAGTAATTATAATAATTACGGAAAAAATACCCAAATTCATCAAAGTCAAAGTGTATTATTTATTATGTGTTATAAATTGTATTTGCAGGGGGTATACTGTGGGATTATTTTCATGTGATTAAATGATAGTTATACGCACACAAAACTCTAATGAGACACGTTTTTTTTAAGTTTATTAAAGCAGAATATAAACCACGATGAACAATATTTTTGTGAATTATTTTGTAAATCTAGAATGAAAAAGGATTCATAAAGGTTTGTAATAGTGATATTTTTAGCTGTAAAAATCAAATGGCAATGAATATAATTAATTTCATTAAGTTTCCGTAAATAAATAACAGCTGTGTTTGCATCATTCAAAAAGTTCTGCAGATATAAATACTGATCTATTCAATATAATAAATCAATTTATAGAAATTAAAATATATTTATAGCTGGATATTGCATATGTTATAAAATATGGTGGACCGGTACTTTATTAATGTTTTAAAAACATTTTAGTCAAACATACTGATTGTTATTTTAAGCATATAGCCTTTTCATCAATAAGCGACAGTTTACACTTTAAAACGGCTGCCGATTTTTAGCTTATCGTAAAGTTTTGTGTGAAAAACAGTTTGAGCGAAAGCTGTGTACAGTAATTTTTATATGAGTTAATGTGTTAATGTTTTAGCTTCGTTAAAATGTAACCTTGAGACTTACATACAATACCTTTGGGGCACCAATCAATTGCAACGTTAATGAAAGGAAGCTTTCATTTGGAAATTCAAAGCTCTGTTTTGAAAAACGATATTTAAACTCTTTTACAAGATAGATTTTATGAGATTAAATAACGTGTGTCTGTTTATGATAAAGAACCAATAACTATCAAATTAATTCTTATGCTTTATTTATAATTTTATAGGCAAGGGGCGCAAGGATTCCTGCACGACACAGTTGAATTCTCGACGTTGAAAATCTGGTTTGCCGACGAGCGTCAACCGAAACTGCTCATATTTCACTCTATGTACCGTTTTTGCTATCACGTTGTAGTTTAGAGGCCATTATAGAGACACTTCAGGCAGGATGTAATTCCGATCAGCGCCTTGAGTTTTTAGTATTGCTGCCTATAAAAATGAATTACGATTACTATTGAATTACTTCTGGTAGCTTGCTAGGATTACTTTTTCCGTAGAATGCTATCATAACTGTTCAACTGTGAGTTTTGACATATTTTATCAATGGAGAAAAATATTCAATGATTTTTATCACTGATGAAATATTTATTGATTATGACAATGTTTCAGATGATCAAGGTATCGTTTTTTTATAAAAAATACTTTAAATGTCTACTGCTAAGGTTGGACAGAACGAATAAATGATTTCCCATCACTACTCGTGTGTGTAGAGCCGAAGTTTTACGACCACCTACCACACCGGTGCCATCAGAAGAGAATACTACGGTCCTCATAAATTATAACTTGAGCAGAGCTGCATGGGACTAACTGTAGCAAAAGCTTTTTTTTTGTTGAAAATCCAAAAAGGTTCCCGCTGTTTTAACGAGTTTTTCACGTTGGTGAGGACTTAAAGTTATGGCGTGAAGTCTTGATTGTCACCTTTTGGACGCGTATGACGACGGATGACAGCAATAGTTTTGCTCGTTTGGCATCAATATCAAGACAGTCGAACAAAATGTGAATAATGTATTGCTCGACATGCCTACAAGTATAATCCGACATTGAAGTCAATTTGTCCAGCGCAGAGTTTTGCACTGAATTTGCCATAGACGGTTAGTAGTTCACTAGTACAATGGATGAGTTATTTTGAAGTCAATCTTTAGGACACTTCTAGGAAAAATGTTAAACCTAATGTCCATCAGAAGATACAGTTTATTTATGAATTTTATTTCCAAAAAGAAATTTCCCACTGTAAATAAATAGTTGAATTCCAAGTATTTGATGTCTTTTGTAATTATTCTTCTTAAAAATAGATGTCATTGTCTTGCCATATGAAATATCTTATTCTATATATGCGACAATCGGATATTATATTATCTTTCATCCTTGTCCGTCACTAAACATTATTTTTAGTATGTACTGTACTTGATTTAAGTCACATTAAAAAATGCATGTTTGTACCGGTCCGTTATATTTTGTTACTCGATTACCCTTTCATTGAATACGCAAAGACTTTTTTACAGCTACCATAAATTAATCGTCTTTTTATCCTAATAATATTCCGTTTACTACAAATATACGCGTATTAAAATGTGGAAAGTATATTTGATTCAAGTAATAGAAGTGATATTTCTAGTGCAAAGTCGGAAGCTTCGCAATGAACATAAACTCTATTTTAATACATATTTACGAAAACAGTATATTTTTAAAATATATTATAGATAAAAATAATAAATGTTGATATTTTGTATGATGTTAATAGATTACTAAACGGCATGTCTTCTATTAATGCTGAGAATACAAATATTTTAAAGAGTAATTAAATTAAAGCTTATTTAAGAAATCTGGCAAATCCTAATTGCTAGTTAATGCTATCTTTTTAATTAGAAAGAAATTAAAAAAAAAATCGGTTACGTCAACGGTTAATGGTTAAGATTACATACAATCTTTCATGGAAATTATTTTCTTGCTAATTGTTTTTTACTTCAGCTCAATAGTAATTTGAAATTCTCAATGATCGTATTTGAAATAAGAAATTCAGATATTTACTACAAAACGGTAGGGTATAAGATATCAATAACGTTGATTAGAAATAAATTTACAGAGGGTATCTTTCAATTTACGATCTTTTGCACCGCCGTTAAGTTTGAGGCCGCTCAAATGTAAAACTGACTTCCAAAACATTCCATTCTCCACTGAACGGTGTAGTTTTATCAAAGAAGGTTATCTCCATTGTAACATTGCATTATGTGGCCGCTTAATAACGCAGTCTTTCTCATTGAAAAGTTTCTTCGTCTGTCATCTCGGTCAATTTGCTACGGAGAGATGTTAACGCGTCATTTTGCTATCGTGACTGACACGAAACTTGAGAGCCTGTGTAATAGAGGCTTGTTCAAGCGTCCAATAATCAAGAGCCCTTTCCACTGACAGCAAAATCGGTAAGTGTTATTCATTTATAATGTCAATTAAAATCAACTAAAATTAAAAAAAAACCTATTCAGACCTGCAGAAACAGACGGAAGACGGAAATATGTTACGAAATATATCAATTTAACACAGTGAAAAAAATAGCAATGTATTTTAGTTGTACAAAATTATTTTTTAAAATATAGTTGATAGCTATTTCGGCTCACGCCATCGTCACAACTATGCTTGAACTAACATTCGCTTATCTATATATAGCTGTGTAGAAAAGGTACACAATAAATCTTCTCTCCTGTTTCAACAACCTAGCTTGTTTCCTGTTTGCAATAAAATTAACAATTGTAAATGAAACTAAAATGGCGGCTATATCAATAAGTTTACATATGGCACGGAAATGGTACATTACAGAAACAAAGATACATCAATCAGAGGGGTCAATAATGGTGACGGACATATACATATATTTAAAAAAATAAGTAATAATAATAAATAATATTTTGTAGAACTAAAATTCATTGCTATTTTTTTCACCGTGTTATAATGGAGTTCTACCTAGTGAATGCCAAATCAATTAATAAATATATCAATTTATTTAATTTAAGATGTCGACTGCTTGTTGGAATTTCATTATCAAATTTTCAATAATTAAAATTCAATTAATTGTGTTTCAAATAAAAAAGTTTAAATATTGTATTATAATAACTCGATTTCAGGTTGTTATATGAGAAAAAGAAATAATATTTAGTTTCTAATCTATCCTAGTCTATTGGCTATTGATAATGATAAAGAGATATGCATAAAAATTTGTGACTTTTCTATGAAGTATGCTAGCAAAAATTGCTCGATTTTTTTAAGTGGAGTAAAGCAAAGGTGAGTAAACTAGTTCTAGTATATTTATAAACCTATTCAATCATACTATATTTGAATAAGCCACTAAATTATCGATAAAACAACTCCTGCTGAAATGCTTGGTTAGGAGTCTATATTAAAAGGTATGATATGCGCATAGAACAATTGTTACTCATAACTGAAGACGAAAATGATAACGATCATGCTGTTGTCATTTGACAACCTCTGCAATATAAATCCAGGAGGTATTTTCTGACTGACAGATGATAGCAAATTGCCTTACTAAGTATTTTTTTCAATTTTTATCCGTTCACATTGCATGCGATCTGTACAGGCAAGTAACTATTATACGGTTATAAGTACTTAAATAATTGAACAGAAAATAGAGAAATCGCGTGCATAACACAAGAAATAAATGTTTGGTGCTGTAGATGAGTCGGAATTTTGTACGGGCTTACAGTTTTTTGTACAACTTTTTCATTTCCTAATCGCATGTCTGATGGCCAGGAAAAGCACGCATGCGTGCTTTTGTGGCAGGTAAATCTACGTGGGTTTTTTTTGAACACTTAAAAAAACTTTAAAAAAAAATATTTTCAAATATGTTGAATTGCGTAAATTTTATTTTTTATGATAAACAGACGTCGTTTATATTGCTCATAAATATTCAACCGTTATTTAAATATATTTCAATGGTTATCAAAATTGAAAAATGCCAATACAATTATATTTAACGCCCTGGGGAGTTTGTTGTATTTGTTTGCCGCATTTATGGGTTTGATTTGTCATACAGAAAATTTCATGAATTTTGGTTCAAAAGCAATCGTTTCCGTATTTCAAATAATTCACTTAAAAATCCTTGCCCATTCCAAACTCATCTTTCTTTCTATACCGTTTCTGAAAAGAAAATAAGGTAATTTTATAAATATTAGTTCAGGTTATGACAAATTATTTGGAGATGCTAGCATTAGTATTGAGCATTGCACTTTCAAACTGTCTTTTTTTGAAGATTTTTCGATGGCTTAACTCAAAATAGCTATCTACAAACTTATTATTGTTCAGTATCAAAATAATATTTGTTAATTAATTTCTAAGGGCAGTTATACAACACATATGTTTGTGATACTTTTGCTCATAATTTTTGTTTTATGATATTATTTAAGGTGTATAAAATTTCCTTTGATTACTTTTGAAAATACGTAGTTTAAAAATAAGTCCTTTTTGAAATTTTTTTGCTTAACGCGGCTTGATTTATAGTTTTTATTATCACTATCATGAATTGTGCTATCGTAGTGAAGTGATTGTTTGAATGTTTGGATTTACAAATAGAGTTATTAATATTTAATGACAAATTTAAATATTCAGAACTACATCGACGCGGAGGCTCATATTTGCGTTTAGCTTTCTTCAAAGATACATTAGGATTCATTATACGGTGAAATCAAATTTCTTCTTTTTTGTCGTCATAAACTAAACATGAATTTAAGTTTTATATTTGTGGTAAGATTTCATCAACCATACTAAAATTGTTGACTGTGAAAAATATATTTAATATTTTCTTATCTATGATGTATTTTTCTCAAGAATGATGTTTTATATGCTTGTGTAAAAAATACTGTCTAGATTAAAAATTAAGATATTTTTTTTCTAATTATTATAATAGTACGTTTAGACAATAGTGTTGAAAAATGTAATTACGCAGTATACAAGTGTCAACATTGATAAAATCATAAAGGCATAACGGTTTCTTTTTATGTTGAGATATCTGATTTACCGACTAAATAAGCAATATCCCAGAGCGGAAATTTTGTCAGTATTTATTAAATGAGAGGTTTGGTTTACAATATAATTAATTGACTATGAAATTTATCTAGATAGAGGACTTAAAATATATAAATTTTTTAACTAAGAATATCAAAAATTTACTTAAATACAGTCTCAATCTTTATGATGAATTGTCAAGCCAGGGCAACGATCGATTTTTTTCGCTTTGATAAGTACTTAATATTTATTTTTTACTATACTTTGTGTATGAAATGTGTTATATAAACGAATAGGGATCTTTAATTAAAGCTACAGCATTATTGTATCACGTTTTAATCAGCAAATGTGTTAAAATAACCTGCCATGAGTCACGAGTAATTATCAGACTTATTTTGCACTCCTGAAAAAGAAAGTGATACAACTTGACTGCCATATATCGATATTGTCATAAAATAAAAGATATAACCATTCCAAAACAAAACATATTTGTTATCTAAAAAATTGACGAAAAAGTGTAAAGCTCATGTTAATGATTTAACTGATACATACTAGGTTCTTACTTATAGTGTTTTCAATAAGTATTAGTAGAATTTCTTGAATTTTTCTCTAAATCTGCAAAGTTAAGTTTGGTAATATTTTATCTTAATGACTCTCATAGAAAAAATATCTGATTCGTTGCATATGACATACCATTTTATAGATTGCATTTTGTCAAATGTTGTGCAATACAAAAACTTTCTGCTAAAACGGATATGACGGCATTGAAACAATAAAAAAGAGGTAATTACTGTTCTTAAATTTTATCAAAAGAATAACATACGATTATAAAATGAAGTAGCTAGAAGGAGAAAGCTTTTTTTAAATTGATTAAAATGGTATTATAATAAAGTATGGTTGGAAAAATATGGAAACCTTCACTAAAAATTGATTAAGTCATGATTGAGAGTTTTTTTAAAGGTATTTAAGATTATTAAGTATGTATTTTTGTGGAATCCTATTAAAAATAACATTTATTTCATTGAAAATAAAAATTGTGATAAAGCTACATTGTAAATAAAAGATTCCAAAGTAAGTTAGAGATAAGTATCGTAGGCTGAAATTTATGCGTCGACAATGAGTCCTAATCGTATTCGAAATCTCTCAAATGCCTGCTGAGATGTCGTATTAAATAGAAGGTTTTATATGACAGAGAAATTGGATAAAAAGCTGTTTAACAAATCAGAGTACTTTGTCGGATTTCATCGAAACATGAAATATAATAATGGCTGAGCATTATTTTATCATTGGGATCTACATATGAACTGAAGGTATATTATGTAAGTGATTAGAAACAGAAAATTACATGAATTAATAAATGCAACGAAACTTAATTTGAGATAATGCGAACTTTTCATCAATATCTTTACCTAGAAAGTGTTGCTAAATATTACTTGGAAACTTGTTGAAGTTAAAAGTTGAAAATTGAACAAATTTAAATAAAAATAAAATCTATAGAGTCAGTAAAGGGTGAGATTATTTAAACGTTGTTTTAACTGAAGAACATTTTGTAATAATAAATTAATGTATAATATAAATAAAAGTTTTTTATACTGAGATTCGACAAATCCAGTATTCGTAAGGTGTATGTTACATAAGCAATTATCTTGATAAAATTATATTATATATATATGTCGGTGATTTTGTAATTTTTCAAGTAAAAACTTCTTAAAATATAATACTGCTGGTGCTTATTTATTTTCCCTTCAAGCGGAAAAAAATAAATGAGGTATTCTAATTTATGTATTTTTTGCTGTCTCTATACAGGATTCAATCAGTAAGTGAATATTTTAATTCGTTACGTGCGAGTGAAATGGTTGGGATTCTACACAAGAGATTTGATAACCTATCAAAAATTGAAAAAAATGCATTAAACAAATTTTGATAGATCACAAGAATGAATATCATGGAAATATGTTTTCATTTCAAAGTTTCAATAATTCAAAATTTCATTTTTTTTTTCTCTTCAATTCAAAATTACATTTTTCTTATGAAAATACATGGAAACTCGCAGTAAAAGTTACGGCAATTTTGTATAATTTGAATGCATGGCTTTTTAAAGCATATATTTTGTTGAATTATGAAATAACTTACATCTTTGTCTATAAAAATTAATTTTTGTTACATGAAATATGCGATTTTAGTAATTTAAATATATAAATTTATTTTTATGTGTTGTATTATGTTGTTTTTTTTGTAATATTAGATAAACGTAAATTATGAAAATAAATAGGTAAGTACGTGGGAGTTTATTACATGTGAATCTTTTTTAGAAATATGTAAATAAAAATAATGAAGTGATAAACTAGTAAAAACTCAAAGCGTGAAATCCTGAGTTTGGGAATTGGAAATATTATTTCAATATTCAAGTGTTTATGATTATATTATCAATGACTTTTAAATTTGTTTCAAAATAAAAATTTTAAACGATTTTTAAAGTAGATTCGAGATTGTCATGTGACGCATATTTGGGCAAGCTTTTTCATTTTAAGATTTCAAAGCATTTTCCCTTCTTATGCTCATAAGAGTAAGGTTTGTCAAATTTGGTTGCATTTCGAACGCTTTTACATTTTACATTGATTCGTCCATCAATATAAAAACAATATACTTGAAAGGAGAAATCTTTCTGTCCCTCTCAATTATCCCATTAAAATGAGATACATAGTAAGAGCGATTAGCTATAAAATATTTTTATCTAAGCCATATAGATCACACTATTTTTTGATCGTCATTGAGACTGTAAATGGACACTGGTTTTGCATTAATGGGTGTCGATAAAATTTATAAAATGCTGATACAGTTATGCAAAAAATAATAATATAATTTGAGAAATCTCCGTACATGATTATATTATAAGATTTACTTTGAATATATGACTAGTGTTTTTATAAATGTTCTGTATGATAGTATATAAAATAATATTTAGATTTTAATTAATTTATGTTAATTATCGAAGAAAGTCTTTGACCTGATGTACATTTTGTAATGTCAAAAGATAAAAATGCTTTACCGATTTTTCGTTTAATATTAAATCGGGAACGATTTAAATTAATAAAAATTTCTACTTAATTCTAATTTATTTATTTTGCATGTACCGCAAATGTATCGATGACTATATCCCATACCCAACAAAGCTACTGTGTCAAATCAATTTGGTGTCATATCTAGTTAACGAAAGTTGATATAAGATTAAGATGTTTTCATCTAAAATATTCCACAATGACTTATGTTATATAAGCGTTGTATTAATTTGATAAAGTAACTCTAAAATTATTTTGCTTTTAATTAATTTGCAACTAATTCCGTGTTCATCATATTGATCGCCAGTCAAGTATCGTAAATAAACTATCAAAGCAATAAATATAAAGTTTCTGAGAACTGTTTGCGAAATAACATTGTTGAATGTCGATATTTTTTTCAGCAGAAATATTACGAACACAATATAGAATTGAATAAGTTAACAAGTGCAATAAAAAGTAGGATTTCCGTTCATTTGTTGTAACGATTATAGGAACTAAAAATATGGTATTCTTAACTAGTGGTTTACTACAAAATTTGACCATGATTTACAATTAATTATAATAAAAATTGTTCCATGTAAAAAAATCAGGTCTTCTATTAAGATTTATTAATAAAATCTCATGTGACCCTCTTTATGCGAGACATGTGAAAACTGTCCTTTATTTCCACACACTTTTGTAAACTAAATCTGTTTTCTACAATTGTAATTGAGCTATTCATAGTTTTTGTTTTTATCAATCGGAGAGTAAAATTGGTTAACAAGACGTAGTAAGTATTTGTATTGTAGGTAAATTCAACACGACAATAAATTGAACGCTTTCTCCTTTCTGATAAGACACTTTGAATGATTATCATAATTAATTTAAGAGTCCACTAAAAGCATTATAATGACTGTTTATTTTTTGAGTACTTAAATATTCAAACTGATGCTGATAAATAAATAACTAATTAACTTAATTATCATAATAAAAAAATCTACGCTTGGCGACAATTAAAACTCTTGATAAAGCTTTATGTAAATCTTAGAATTTATTTGAATTACGATAATTATACTTGATAAATAATGGTAATTATTTACAAGAAAAGATTCCGTTAAAAAGTTAAAAATTTTACCATTAAGAAATAGTCAAATTTATATATGAAAAAAGGAGTTTTGTTTGAGCTTAGTCGGAAGTCTTAAATTGGACATTGTTTGGTAACTTTTGAAAACTTACTCATTGCACGGTTTCACAGCTGTTTGCGTTACAGTCACCATTGTCGTCGTCATGCCCTGCCCGTCCATGTAATCCATAGCACTTTCACCAGGAGTCAGGATACCGCATATTCCTTTTCTATCTCTTGCACCACCACCAGAAGTCACATAACTCTCATGATCACCATCGAAATTTCGTCTATCAAACGTCAAAGCACCTTTAGGCAGAGAACTCTGTATAGAAGTACGCTTATATTTGACATTTGCGTTCACAATACCTTCGGAATTAATTGTAGCCTCTTCTGTGACAACGACAGCGCTGCCATTTTTACAAACGGTCGTTGTACTACGCTCGAACTTTCCACCGTTGTGAGAAGTCGGCAAAATCAAGGGTTGTGTAGTTGGCCTTCTATTATTCCGTTCAATATGTTCTAATGCAAAGTTGCTATTGTAATTTGTTGAAAAATCATTATTTATATCTGTGTTGGGATTTTCTACGTAACTTGATAAGACGGTATTTTCTGCTTCATTTTTTGGAGGTATATGAAAACCGTTTTGACTTCTAGGAGACGGTGTTTGAGGAGAGCCAGTTTGGAAACCGTATAACGTTTCAGGAGTTGCGCCAAATAAATATGGATCCTGAAATGCATACAAGTTTGGATTTGGAACTTTAGAAGCGGTTTTTCTTTTATGTTTGATTCCATTTGTATGTAGGCTTGGATCTTTCGGTGTAATTTCTGTTTGGTTTCCTAATAAAAAGTCATCAGTCAATTCCGTGATTTGTACTCCGTTAGTTTTGGTGGGCGTGTGTCCAAAGTTTCTATTTCCTGTAGCTTTTCTTCCGTAAAGATGTCTATAGTATTTTTCCTGGTCGCCATACATCCAGCATACTTTCCACCATTGTTTGCACATGAGAATATTGGCGGAACTTGCCTGTTTCACTTGACGATTTGCGGTAGCCGACATTTTGAGTTTTATGATTTGAATAACGTTTTAACACTGAAATAACAGTTTGGTTTGTACTATGCATTTCAATTGAGAAATGTCAATTTCACGTCGTCATTGAAATTACCTAGAGAAAGAAGATACTAAAATAGATAGATATGTTATATTTTGTAAAGGATTAATTTGAAAGCCAAAGATATATTGCGCAAAATTATTCATGATATTATTTTCTGAATGTCTAAAGTAATTCACGAAAACTACACCCAATAAGCTTATATTATAGAAACTTATAAGAAAAAGCTTCTTCTTTTCAGTATAGAATAAAACCTAGCCCTATAAAATTATTCCTACGAGCCATAGAAAAAAGCTGTCATATATTATTCTCCTAATAATACTTCGATATAAATTTGAAACCATTCCAAATAATTGAGAATCAACACGATAATATTTTACATATAATTTAATAAAAAAAAATCATGACTCTTTTTCAAGAAGTAAATCTATTACTTTTTGATTACTATGCGCAGTACTTGTCCCGGATAATTATTTAAATTTCTTTAACAGCATAATAAAAAATAGTGTATTTATTGAATTCATAAAAAATGTATGCATTAAAAAACTTTGAATATTATTAAAGTTCCTTTAAACATTTCAATTTAAAAATAATTTTAAAACCTGTTTATTGATTTAATAATGCCGAATATAGGTTTATGCTGAAGAAGCGTTAAAAAAAAGTTAAAAACCAAAAAACTAACCGTTTCGACACTTAAAAAAAACGTTATTTACATATTGTTATCAATAAAGCAAATCTACTCTTCAGGACCACACAATATATGTTTATATTTTTGTTATAATGGAAATATTTTCGTATACTATTAAGATAAAGTAATATTCGTTTTATTATGATTGTGTTTTGTAAAATGGTACAGACTTCTTTGATAAATAAATAACCAATATTTTTTTTAATTAAAACGTCTCTGTTAATGTTTCTGATTTCACTGCAGTTATTGAAATATGGACGATTAAGTAAAGCTGGCTCGAATCAAACGTTTTCTATAAATTTTTATTCCTTAAAAATGAATAAACGGTTACAAATAATCAGTGTATTATCTCTCTTAATTTAAGTGTTGTTATTTGGTGACATTTCTTTCTTGAAAAGTTAACTATTATGTAAATAAATTTATTTTTATCAGATTTCTCTTCGACTACGATTAAACGCATCTTTTTCAAGATTTAAAAAACAAAACTTTAGCCTTGATTAAAATAAAGATATTTCTAAGAAATCCTCTTTAATGCTTTGGTATGTGGTATGTGGTCAAAAGGAACCCTAATAACGGTGGGTCTCTACTTTGGTTTCAACAACCACAATCATTAATCACGGAACACCGTGCGGGGTAAGACACTAAGCTCTATCCTATCACCGTACAAATATTCAAATCGTTACATATTTTATGACTTCACTCATAAATTATTATCACAACCAGGGAATAAAAACCATTGAAAAAAATATACATTACACACTGCAAGAATCAGAATGTATTTAGATTTTGTATTATTCCATCAAAAGCTTTGGGTTTTTCGTCACAATTTGAAAAAGTCAAAGCAACAATTTATTGTGATACCAGTGTTGAAGAGAATCATAGTTAAATATTAATTGTGTAAAAGTATGGAAAACTTCCAAAGATCTATTTAAATGTCGCATCGTTAGTATGCTAGTGTTCTTTTGTTATTAAATCATTTATTGTAAAATTTCTTTTATTTCAGGAAGTTACTTGTATAAGAAACATGATATAGCATACATTAAGGTTTATGTTTTTTTACATGTGGAGATTGAGAGGGAGGTATTGATGAATAATTGGGACAAGTTTGTGTGTGGTGATTTTGACAGGTTATACAATAATTGTTTAAATCTTTAAATATACCGTTTTATTTGTTAAATCAATTCTGGAAATAAAATATCTATTCATTCAAGAGTTCCGTAATTGATAAAAAATGTATTTTGAATATGTATATTAAATAAAAGAACAAAGAAACTGTTTGAATGTACACTCAATCAAAAACAAGGATGACAATTTACTGCAATTTTCATAAGACTTATATTGATTGAATTGGCATTCACTTGGTAGAACTCCATTATAACACGGTGAAAAAATAATGTAAATGTATTTTAGTTCTACAAAATTATTTTAATTTATATTCCTATTTTTTCACCGTGTTTTAATGGAGTTCTACCAAGCGAACGCCAATTCAATCAATATATTATAAGTATTTCATTATTTTCTATGATGATTACAAGCTTAAGTGGAAATATCATGTAGATAGTGTCAGAGGTAGTATAACTAAATACGTTGATATTTAAAAAAATATTGATACTCTAACGCCAGCGTTGTCAACATCCGTTATATTAAAAAGCTTAAAAAATCTTCTTTTCCTTAGATTATGAGTGGGGCATGTTACTAAATGTAATGATTGCCTGCGACTTCTTACACTCGCATGTTAGTATTCGAGAGACGTTAAAAAGTAAAAAAAAAAAACTACTTATTTGAATAAATATTCATAAGCCATCGAACATTCACACATTCTACGTTTACCAGCTTAGAAATTTTGATAGGGATATTCAAGAAGTATCATTATATAGCATACAGTAGTTAATTGGATATTAACAATGCATAGTTTTAACACATGGAATAATAGATGTTAATCTCACTTGTTGCGTGATTTCTTTATGAATAGAGATATTGTATACTCTCAAACAAAAGAATAATTATAATTTCAACGTTATAAACCGTAATAAATACGCTTCTTGTTATTGAGCCATATTTTGTGAGACAGATAATATTCCGTTACAAAAAACGAAATACTTTTTGAGAAAATTGAGATAAATCAGTTAGCTGTCTATGCCTGAGTGATCAACTTCGATGTCGTCAAACGTGGTACTTACGGGCAGTACTTGAGTTGCAGAAAAGTTTAAATAAAATTATGATTGAATACAATTTCTAGTAAATTCAAAAATCGGAACGTAATACAAATGATTAGCTTGCCATTAGTCTTTTAGAAAAAGAGTGGTAACAACAATCAATTCTCACGTTTAGGTGTTACTTATCACTTCTTGATGGAAAGGCATGATATTTTAAATAATAAAAGCACATTTTTTAAGAATTTATTTCCACAATATATTTTTTGATCACAGCCGGTTTCGCTCATCACGAGCATTATTGAAAGGTCCTGATCATAAAATATATTGTGGAAATAGATACTAAGAAATGTGTTTTAATAATTTGAAAAAAAAAACAATAAATTACTGTTGAAAGATTCCATTGATATAATCTTCTTAAAAGGTTCATTTATTACAAATTAGCAGTATTGTATAGTATTTCTAGTTGACTTGTAAGTCTTAAAGTAAAAACGTAGCAACTTGAAAAAAATTTATCAAGCTTTAAATTACTTGAGTTTTTTGTGACAGATAGATATAAAATTTTTAATAAAATATTTAGTACGCCGCAAAACTACGAATTTTCTACATAAAAATATTTGGCATATTTTTTTGAAGAAATGCAATTATTATAATTGGTTAAATAATATTCAACTATCATAAAAGTATCTAAAAGTGACAATTTTCCTTATAAATATATTATTTAATAACACAAAATTTCCTTATATATTTTTTTAGCTATATTGAAGACAAAATCTTCATATTTTATGCATACACCTGTGCACAAAATAAGGTGGATTAAAAAAATGGCCAATATCAAAAGACATTTTTAATTACGTTTAGTTACCAAATTACTGCTAAGTAAGTATTTTTAATATTTTTTTAATCTTATGATTTTGAATTTGGTTCTTTATCTTCTATGTATATAATTATTTATTTAAAAAACAACAAATGATTTACTGGGAATAATAAGTATTTGGAAAAAATGTCTATTATAATTCACGTCAATACATTTTATAAAAAATTGATTGAGTTTTGTATAAAAAATATAATTAAATTATACTATTTATTAAAAAACGATAAATTATGTTTTTTTTATATATATAATGCACAACAAAGCCTTACTGCCATGTCCTCGCAGCAGGAATATGAGGTGAACAACTTTTTCAGAATTTCTCGAGTATACGAGAGAGATTATACGTCAAATGCTTCAAACAAGTTTATCGTTAATTATTGATTATAACTGTGATATATATTTAAAAACTTGTTATTTAGTTATTGAAAAAGAATTGAGAAAACTATAACGGACTCGACTCGTGATCATACATATTTTTATCAACCGATTTATCTTAAAGTAAGTATTCGTAATGAAATGCTCATTGCAATATTTTTACTGAGTTTATTTTAAGAAATGTTTCTTAGAATTCAGAATTGTTCATAGAAATAATCATTCTTTACGAATACGCCGATATCAAAACGGTTATCATATAAAAAAAATGTTTAAAATTTGACAAGACACATTAGAATTACAATTATTATAATTATATATGAATGCCGAAATCGTAGTCGAGAAATTAAGGTTGTCGGTTGCGTATTTACTGTTTTGATAAATAATTAAGTAATAATAATAATAATAAAATAAATCGATTGTAAAATATTTTACAATGGATTTATTCATAAATATAGCGTTCGGTTTCCTATCATCCATCCGATACTAAAACAGTTCAGTGAGTGCCCTAGCACTGTTATTTTATCGTTAATATTTCCGAAAAAGAGGGATTGAGTGAATTAGTAACATCCGTTGTGATGAATATATATTAATGTAATTTATATTTAAAACGCATGCCCACGGTTAAATATTTGTGTGTTTTTTGTATATATATTATATATATATGTAAAAATTATGTATAATATTAAATTTCACAAAATCAAGTTCCCTTTAATGTTGATAAT
This sequence comes from Himalopsyche japonica, assembly GCA_028555115.1. Lineage (NCBI taxonomy): Eukaryota > Metazoa > Arthropoda > Insecta > Trichoptera > Rhyacophilidae > Himalopsyche > Himalopsyche japonica. Next base: position 331,723 of record JAHFWJ010000700.1, on the reverse strand, counting down.
GAGATAGTTGAAAGTAAACATATCAGTATATATCACACGTTTTTTTTTCAATAAATGCCTTCTTTGTGATAATACCATCATCTGAGTATCATGAAATTATCTTACATTTCTCATACGCCTGATATTTTGAATAATTTTGATAAACGCATGATATTTTAAACAAAAGTAATTTAAATCACGTTGTTTATAAATAATAATAAAAATAAAAATTAATGAATTGTTTATTTGATTTAAAATATAAAAAGATTTCTACAGCGTAACGATAAAGAGCACGTTATATGAGGATAAGCACCCACACGCAATTTGAAATAAGGTTTTTTCAATAATATTTTGCGAAATTAACCAAATCACCAAATCAAATATTATTTTATTTTTATATTATAATCTTGATATATATTAACAGGCGCACGTGTCAAAAGTGTTGACACGTGCGCCTGTTGTGCGTCTAATGTATAATATAAAATATTTACGAAAATTATAATTCGATCATGAAAATTTAGCGTTTTGCAGAAAAGCTCTATAAAAGAGAACGCTAAATGAAAACCACTAAAGAAAAGTCGGTATTGAATAAAGAGTGCGCTGTAGAAGAGTCGAAATATAAAAAAAAATATATATATGATATAATTAACATGAATGTTTTTTAGAAGTAGCAATGCGGAATCAAAAGAACACAAAGATAAAAAGTATGTATGCCTTGCGGTAGAAATTGATATCGTTTAAAATTAAGCAGACCTCGAGTGCTAAAAAGGGTGTAAAATACATGATTAATAATGATTCGAGTTATAAAATTAAGTCATACAGTCGATAAAATGTACATATGTGAGTGTATGAATAACCAGTTAATGCAATCATTGCATTTTAAAGAGTTGACACTGCGGGAATCGCACCTGATTGTATTCATCTTACCGATGCAAATGAACCAACCTGTCCGGCTGTCACTCTGACAAATTATTCAACATAAACTCAACGGTTATTATCGCTCCATGCAGCAGTTTTAAGCACTTTCAATATTCGAAATAAATGATGTCGAATTTGATCAGTTTTTCTTGTTAGTATTGCAAAATATGGCAATTTTATTAATAATTGTTATATATATATCAAGTATAAGCAACTTATCAAAGGTTCGAATGTTTTTTCCTTTGAAAATATTATATTATATAAATTAATGTATACCAGAACAACATATCACATAACATTTAAAATGTTTTTTTCTATGTTTCTCTCAACTGAAATTATCCAATATTTCTTTACGGTCTTTTTCATGAGATTGGACAAAAGTTTGCGTTAGTTTTCTCGTAAATTTTGTCATATTAATAACTAATTGTCAACTGATAATATTGCGGGTACTTCTTATCACAGAATGAGACGCTTAAGTTAAGTAATTTTAAATTAGAATAGTTTAAACTGAAAAATTGTAAAAATTATAGTCATTATATTTTCTTCTCATGTATGACGAGTAACATTCCAAAACGACTCTGTATAATTTTTTATAATAATTTTCGCTTAAATATTGAACAAATGAAATTATAGTTAAGTATGTAAATAACTTGATTACCGTCTATCGTAGCAGATAGCAGATGTTAATTGAAAAGTTATTGCAAACAGTTCTAACTCAACAGTGTCATTTGTATTGGAATGTTTCGACGATCTTGAATTTATATTGCAACTAAAATTTCAAACTTTTGGCGTTGTCGAATAAAATAAACGATTTTATGATAAAATGAAATGTTAAACTATGAAATGAAAGTCTGTAGAATAAAAGATCGTGCAATTTTCATCATTTCCGCACCAAAAGTATCCACAAGTAAAGGGTTAATCGAAGAAATTTTCTTCACTTGATAATACAATATGTATGAAATGAAGTAAAAATACAAAAGAAACAGCGAAATCGATACTTAAAGAATATGCCGATTGTACCGATTTTATTCATAAATTAATGAGAATATTTATATTAACAATATACGCGGAAAGCAAAATATTGTTTGTTATATTTGTTTCATCGCAAATGCGTGTATGGAGTTTAATCTTGGGCAGAAATTTCTCCTGTAAAGCAGTTTTAAATACACATAAACATTATAGTATAGATTCTAGATTCTAATTGTGGTATTGTAGTGTATCTAAAGATAAAACAGTATGTTATACATAATATACCTACTAAAATTCCTAAGGATAAATAATTAATCATTTTTCACGAGCTAAAAGTGCTTCAAGGGATATCTCGTTACATATTTTATCAGTCGCCAGAATTGAGCTTATAGATTTACCAACTGTTAACCCGTTCGGTTCCTCGAAATATGTTACCTGAGCTTATTATACGATCAATAAAAATCATCAAATGCTCCATAAAATCGCTTTGAAATGAATCACATATTTTAACGATGCCCATTTTGACTAGTTTGGATAGGAGGACTATTTCAAAAATAGATTTATGAATACCCGAGGTTATATTATCACAGAAATTAAAATATTCTTATTAATAGCTAATGAAGTTCAAATTCAGTTGAAGGAAGCTGTAAAATTTTGTTTCTTATACAAATAAGCGTAAATTTAAACATATGATATGGAAATTTCTTCAAGAAAATAAGATTTATGATAATGAATGCGGTTTTTTTTTAAATATTTCACCTTCCCAAAAATCTCTTTTAGCTATATTTTAGCTGTATAAAAAATGAGAACAAATTAAAATTTATTAAAAATCAATTTTATTGCAAAACTATATTTTTTTTAAATATTATAATAATATTTATACGTATAACAATATCTAATTAAAATTTTTTGACAATATTTTTGATCGATTAAAATATGAATCAATTTATTCACACATAGACTTAAAAACATACTTATTATTATTTTAGCATTCACGGCAAACGTTTTTTTATTATTTTAATATACTAAAAATAAAATTACTATATTTTTTTAATTTAATCAATTTTAATATCAAATAAAAAAATATGTTTATATAATATATATATATTAAGTAACCGTAGCCCTTATATCCATCGTATTATTAAAATCAACAAAAAATGAATTAATTATTGGAAATTATTAAATACGTGTTCACTGGGCAATAATTATAATTGATGATTAATTTAATATCATATAAAAATGGTGACTATAAACTGATTTCTTAAAAAAAACCGTTTGACTACCTAGCTTAAAAACTGTAAATTAATAGAATACTAAAAGCTATTAATTATTATTTTTTTCAATATTGAAATAAACTATTGGCGAATAGAGTTAGATTTCTTTTCGTATAGAATCTAGAATACCCAATAGGCGGTCTTTTTTATGATGAATTATTAATCATTCAAAAAAAACAACATTGATTTGACTTCAATTCTCAAAAGGTATCATTTAAAGTGAGAGATGTTTAATAATTGATTTTCGAACCAGTAAACCATGAAACGACGTATTTTACTCGGTTAATAAACAAACATTAAAAGCTTTATGAAAGAAAAATATAAAATTAATTTATATACACTTTTTAGATAGACAAACGCTTTGTAAAATATTAGCCTTACTTAAATAACTATTCACAACAAAATAACATCAATTATAACTTAACTAGCCTTATTATTAGGTTGAGTGATTGAATAATGAAGATTATTTGATACTGCTCACTATGAACAAAGCCGAGTGTTTTATATAAAAATATATTTATCCTCTGTGCTATCATTTTTTTGAAAGATTAAATCATTTCAAAAGAAGAAGACTTTAACTGTCACTTCAAATGTATTATATTATAAAAATAAACATTTTTATTTTGAATAATGAAAACTCTTTTATTGTGACTATTTTCACAATATATTTTATAATCAGGACGAATTTCGCTCATCGCGAGCATTATAAGTTGAATGAGAATGAGCATTATAAATTCAACTCACAATGAGCGAAACCGGTCACGACCATTAAATTTCTTGTAGAGATAGTATTAAAATGTGTTTTATTATTTATAACATGCCTTCGCATAAAAAAATGACAGTAAAAACTTTAAAAGTGAATAAAATTACTAGATTGGTTGATTATGTTCGAAATAAGTGACAATTATTTTAATTATTATATTCTTAAATATAATATACTACAAAAGAAGATTTTGATTAATTTGATATTGTTATATTAAAACGGGTAAATAGTGAAATATAGTAAGTACTCTTGTGGAAAATATTAAAATGACTGTAAATTGTATTATTGAGTGGGTAATATTTTTAATTTAAAAATTGATGTGATTTTGGTGTGATAGTTTTGTGATCATTTACTCTATAAATGTAAATGGAAAACAAAAGAAATGCTTTAAAAATATGTTTATAACGGATATTTAAATATTATTAAGTGAAATATAATATAATAAATATTATTTTGAAATGAGTAAAAATTTTGTAATGTGAAGTTGGCCGCAATTCCTCGCTAGAATCACACAGAACACGTTTCGTTATTTGTCGTCAAATTAAAGATTTTCATACGTATTATAAAACGGGTTTACGCGCTTTAGTCAATTCATTATTCATAATCAATCAACAACTGCATTAACCTAAATATACAGGTTTGGCCAAACAGCTTATGGTGCGCTCTGTGATATCGTATTACATTTTCTGTGCTGCATTAAAACAGAAGTAATTATAAACAGAGCAGGGAAAACTCATTAGTATTTATAATTAATGGATCATTTATATAACACTACTGTTATTATCAATGAGTAATAGAAATTGAATACGAAATGAGGTTTGAAATATTATCCGATTTTGCCAGTAATAAACGTCAAAATTATTGGTATTATATATTAAATGGTTATTTAACAGACAATACAAATATTTGCCATCAAAATGCAGTTAAGTGATAGGTTTGATTGATTTGGTTGTATGCTTGTAGAATAAGGTTGTACAAACTAGAATACAATGAAATCAAAAAGAACGCATTTTTTACTTTAGTATGAGACTGTTAAGAGCTGATTTTTATGAACAGAAATACGATCGCTCAATATTTCAATTTATCATAAAGAATCGAAAATTTCATATACACATGAATATTTCTTAAAACATTGTATAAGTTTTTATCGTTATAAAATCGTTGATTCTTAAATATTGAAATTTAAATCACCATATTGATAGCATTGATATAAAAAAGCAAATAGCGACATAAAAAAAACTTTACTTAAATATAAAATATAATAAATATAAAACTATATAAAAAATATTTATATATAGTACTGTTCCACACGTTCTGTCACTAACAACCCGGATTAGCATCGTCAGGCATTCTATCACACGGATACAACATATCTATCAGTTCGGAAAATGTCGAAAAATGAAACCTCTGTAATTTAATGACAAAACATGGGGGAATAATAGAGTTTCAACAATTAAACTTTGATACTGAAATTTCATCGAGCACCTTGAGCCGATATTATAAATCAAAAAAAAATGTGATTAGATATATATTATACAAGAAATAGAATGCATTTTTTTAAGGTTATTTTGGTCATTTAAATAAGTTCATTTAAATACTTGACCTTATTTAAATAGTTATTATTATGACGTAGTGACATATGAACAAACTATTTGGTAATCAATACGGAAATAAATAAGAGTTTGTTTTTCTTAATAATTAAAATGATTGTTTAAAAACATGTAGCACGTCATTGAGTAAAACACTTTGAGATTTAATTTTGATTTCCATTTGCAATCATCAAAAAAATAGCTATTAGAGAGGTTTATGGAGTTGGATGGCAGAGTTGAAAATACAGACTTAAGGCCGAAAACAAATGATATTGACTGGCATTAAGACTACATAAATGAAAGGTTAGTTGGATCACTAAAATATTGCCCTAATATAGTGATAGAAAGCAGCGGGAACTCTATTGCCATCTTTATCATTCGAAAGAAAACGCGAAATAATAAATATGCTATTAGAAATTTATATTTAACATAGATTTGACAAAACAACGAATGATAATACAAGCTTGTTAAGAAAACCTTCTAACTTTGATATTTTATGTACATTATTTGCCAAAGTGGTATAATAAAAGTTCATGGTAACTTTACTTACCATCGTCTGCCAGTAGGGAGACTACAAATATAAACTAAACAGTGATTACGTTGTGAACATATGAAATCTTTAAAGTTGACTGTGCATGCGTTACATGTAAAACGAATGTGAAGCGTTTACACGGTTAAACAGGTTTTGATATCGGACAGTGTAATCCCAGTTCAGTGCCAATAAATGTCAGATTTTGTTTCATATGAGTAGAACATAAAACTATCCACTTGGACGCAATAAAACTGAAAGATAGATTGCGTATTTTCATTTCATAAATTAAAGAGTAGCTTAGTAAAATAAGATTTAAAACAACATGTTTCTTTGCAGTTCGATATCGCAGGACATGTCAACAGAAAAAAACAGCACGTTTCATAATTAATATGTCTTCTTATGTTGACAACGGAAAGAAAGACATGAAAGTGGTTTCTTTTTACGATTAATTTCATTTCAAAAAGTGTTGGGATATTAATGTACTTATGAGGTTAAGCTGTTGTCTGTCAACTTTACAATTATTGAGAAGGTTATGAGATAAATTTTCACTTTAAAATAAACTCATTCTAGACCTTATAATCTTCATAAATTCACTTAACACTGACATTGGTAATTTATTAATTCGAAATCTAGATTGAGTTATCCGTTTTGTGATTTACTCAGGAAAAAGATTGCACCACTTTTCATATTGCAATGTTACAGGCTTTAGTTCCAACACATGCATGCATTTATTTTATATAGAAACTGAGAGACTGAATAAAAACCCATTCTCGTAGAACTGTTTCTATTGAACACGTTTAAGTATTTATTTTATACTCGGAGAAAATACGTCGGTAAAAGTATAAAAGCGCTAATAAATAAATTTAATAAGACTTTATTCAAATTTGAATTGTTACAACTTTGTACGTTTCCACATGTTTTGTGACTAACGACCCAGGTTTCGCCTTTGGTATCTTTGTGTATTCTATTACACGGATGCAACAGATATCCATTTCCTGTAATTAATACTTTTGTTATATAGACGATGCTTACTGTTTATTGTGCGTCATTCTGTCGATAATGATAGAATGCCTGAATATGCTGAAAGGCAAAACCCGGGTCGTTAGTGACAAAACATGTGGCATCGTACAAAGTTGTAACAATTCAAATTTGATATTGAAATTCCATCAAGCACCTTCAGTCGATATCATAAATTAATTGATTGAATTGGCATTCACTTGGTAGAATTCCATTATAACACGGTGAAAAAAAATAGCAATGTAATTTTGTAGAACTGAAATACATTGCTATTTCTTTCACCGTATCATAAATTAAAATAATATTTATAATCATAAATCAAAATATCATACATAATTGTGACTTTCATTGTTTTTACTATGACTTGAGAACCTATATTTCTAAAATATAGTTGATATTAAGACTCAAAATATATACTTAAATATAGTTTTAAGTTGTTTATTGAAGCTTTTTTAATAATTACGTTTAAGATGTCGTTTTTTGTAGCTTCATTGTTTTAAAGATAATAAGTAAGAACCTACCCAATAGATGACAATGTTGCCATTAAAACAAAAGGCAATAAATAAAAAATATTGTTAATTGGTTCAGCGAGTGCTAGATGCCTTCTTCCTTTGGTAGAGATCAACGATCGAGATCTGACCAATAGAGATAGATAATTGCAAATGAAAACAACATGTAAGCCATACACGACAAATTTTAAACATAAAAAATTATTACAGATGTAGCTGTTGTATCATCTAGTTGGAAAATTTTAATGTCACACCAAACCATTATAAAATTATTCATATAATATTAGAGCTCTCGCTTTATTGTAAATTATAAGTCAACTATTGATGTACACTTTGTATTAGATTAGAACAGTATTATTTTTATGATTATATTATTTTGATCCAGTAAAAAAAGAAACAATGCTTTAGCAATATCTTTTTTGAGTGGAAGATTATAAATAATGTGACACATATCAGGCATATCAGGTATCATATATCAGGCGTTAATTAAAACGAGGGTATGTTAGCTAAAATCAGTTGGATCAAAATGTCAAGCTCGGCTTTGTAGAAGAAGTGATAACTGATATAAAATCAAAAAAGATTATAGAACACGATGAAACAAATCCATATCTGCTATAAGTTCTGATGAAGACGTAAGCCGAAATAGTTATCAATTGTTTATCTTATAAATTTTGTACAACTTAAATACAACACATTGACATTTTTCCACCGTGTTAGAATCTATAGCTTTTAGACTATTATGAGTTTTCAATTGACAAAATGCACTTTAAAAGATCATGTACCGTATTATATTGCATGTATTGTTTATTGAATATATAATATTTAGTTGCAATTTGGAACTCCGAAAATCCGACTGTCTATAGCCAGTACCACTTATGATAAAAAGAGGCAAAGGAAACGACTGCGTTATAGATCATCGATCGCGGGCGAGGTCGATGATGGCGGACGTAGCCGATCGTTGCCGGTGATTGAAGAGTTAATTCACACCTTAAACGATTCCCAAAATGTCGAGCTTTTTTTAAAAAAAAAAGCTCTTGGAATTTAGATGTGGCATAATATAATTTCTTTACTTTGTCACAAATATGTGATGGTCAAGTAAAATATTATCGATTAAATTGAAATTTACTTGTTAGAACTCCGTAATAACACGGTGAAAAAATAGCGATGCATTTTAGTTAAAAAAATTTTTTTTATAAGAAATAGTTGATAGCTATTTCAGCTCACGCCATCGTCAGAACTATGCTTATGAATGTTTGTTTAAGCATAGTTCTGATGATGGCGTGAGCCGAAACCACTATTAAATAAAGCTAAGAAACTTTATGATATTGTAGATGGGAACATTCTTTTTATTGATTGAATTGGCATTTACTTTGTAGAACACCATTATAAAACGGTGAAAAAATAGCAATGTACTTTAGTTTAATTCTGGTAAAAGCGTGAGCCGAAATAGCTATCTACTATATATCTTATAAATTTTTTGGGGCATATTTTTATTATGAAGCCAAAAATTCAAAGTATATTTTGAAAATTATTAAAATATTTACAGGGGTACAGCGGTTAACTTTTCATTTTATAGATTTAGTACGGAAAAGTTCTTAAGCATTTGAAAATGAAGTCAGCATGGAACACTAAGGCGGTTTTTAGGTGAAATTGTTTTTATTGATTGAATTGGCATTTACTAAGTAGAAGTCCATTATAACACGGTGAAAAAATAGCAATGTATTTTAGTTCTACTAAATTTTAAAGATATAGTTGATAGCTATTTAGGCGCACGCCATCGTCATAAATATTGTTACATTGTTATAGAAGTTGTTTTTATTTCTGTAATATTATAATGTTACTAATTCAATTAAATATCAAAAGACTTAGACGTTATTAAACCGTTTGTTTAAATATGCCGGAAACATTTAGATATGTAAGAAGTTGAATAATCATTTACAAAATAAATGCTTTAAATTAGTACCTATTGACGGTTCACAAATTTCAAGCGATCAATTGTTTGGTTTTATTTTCTCATGTCAAAAATATGTGTTGCATTAAAATATTCAGAAAAATTCTTCAAACCTTTTTCAAGCCTTTTTCAAGCCCACGTTAGTATGCAATAATAATGACTATCAAAATATCAGTAAGATCTCACACATATTTGTAAATAAAGACAAAATAGCCGTTACTTTTACGAAACAGAGTAAACATTACGATAGTAAATTACTTTAATTTTTACTTCAGTTGATGTAATCATTTCAATGAACGATAAAATCAAGTTTTTTGAAGCTTTAGGCAAAGACAAGCGTTCAACTCAGGCGCTTGAAAAAATAAAAAATATTATATAATAGCTGATAATAAAAACTTCTTAAATTTATCTACAACTAAGAGGTATACATATGGACAGGTTTTGGTTTTTCATTGTATGTAATATAAGCATATGGTACGTGATATTAAAACAGAAACATTATCGAAATCTATGTTTGTTTGAGTATTGCTTGGCTTAGTACGGTTATGGTATTTCATAATGGTCTTTTGTTTTTTCACTTATCATACATGAAAAATAAATATTACTTTGTATTTTAGTACTGGTAATATTCGGAGAATTATCTTCTATTCTTATTCCTTATTCTACCGGTTAGCATTAAAGATATTACCTTAACATTAAACTTTGAATGATAAAGTCAGAAAATATATGTGTTAAATACATCAATAATAAGTATATTTTCTCAGTCTTCTGCAATATACACATCGACAATAGCACTGAAAGTCTAATAGATAAGCCATCCAATTATTTATTGTAGTGTTATTGTCATTTCATTTAATTTAATAAACTATTCTTGAATATCAATAGGTTGTAAAATAATAATACATTTTGTCAATATGTATATATGAAATATTATAAAATCGTAACATTCTAATTGAAAAGAAACTAAAAAGAAAAGTATCGTTAGTTAAGACACAAAAAATAGCACGAAGAAGTATACGTTTAATAAAATGAAACAAAAAAAGCCTGTTATATGGAATGTAAATTTACTTATTGAAGATGATATAATTACAGTATAATCTTTAGGACAATTAAAGGTTGACCGATATTATATTTTAATGATAATTATATATGAGCTTGAAATTAAAGAACTTAACATTTCAGTTTCTAATCAAATAGTATTATTTGAGATAAAAATAATATCAAGAGATAAAGCATAAATAGAATTACGTGACTTTGGACTAATAATCTATATTACAGGAAAGATAATCATAAAACTTCATTCCTTTCGATCGAAATGATTTTTTATAAGCTGACTTATAATATAAATGAAATACTTTTAAGGTGTTAACTGTCACTACTTGATGGAAAGGCATGATATTTTAAATGATAAAAACACATTTTATAGTACTTATTTCCACAATATATTTTTTGATGAGCGAAACCGATCCCGACCAAAAAATATACTGTGGAAAATAAATACTTAAAAAAATGTGTTTTTATTATTTAAAATATATGAAATATTTAATGTTGTACACAGTTTCAGGGGTCTGTATAAAGGATTACCGTTCCCCATCTTAAAATAATAACAATCCCCACACAGAAACAATACCGTCCGTTTGAGAAAAGCTCAAAGCTTATTATGGCTAGCTTATAATTACAGAAAATAAATTACGTGCAGCCTTCATTCAGTGCGGTAAGCCGAACAAAGTTATCTCTAGAGCACTGTGATTTTCTGTCTTTTTGGTACATTTATCTTGCCACATCGTGGTTCTGCAACCAACTGATCCTTATAATCAGCTACTGCGGATGAAGATGCAGTATTCTCTGCAAATAAAATTCACATGCAGCTATTATCTAAGTTGATTATCAAGATACGAATGAATATGACTATGAACTTATAAACAGACATGCGTTGTTTTCTACGCATCTGAGCAGAAGTAAATATACTCGGAAAAAATTATAAAGCGCAGTCTCAGTAAAATTATTTGAAGAATGCGAGAGTTGAATGTCGGAATAATGTTTCTTTGTTGAAACTTTCTTTTTATCGAAACGGTTTCCACTAGACAATTTAACGATGTTTATTTGTCATCGCTTATAAGATGTTATTGAAGTCTCTGAGAGCTCTTACATATTGCATATTATTTTTTTGAATGATTTATCTTGTTGTTTAAAATAATAATAACAAAATTTATAATATCGACTGAAGGTGCCTGACGGAATTACAATATCAAACTTGAATTGTTACAATTTTGTACGATTCCACATGTTTTGTCACTAAAAATCCGGGTTTCACCTTTCGGAATCTTCATGCATTCTATCAAACGGATGCTACAGTACTGACCAAAACAAAATTTTAAATACAATTTTTTCAAATTTTTATTAAAGTGTAAAACATTAAATTGTTGCGTTTTTTAAAATATTATTTAAACAAAGTTCCTTTCTACCAATAAGTGACAGTTAATACATTAATAACGTTTTAATTTATGATATCGACTGGAGGTGTTTTATGGAATTTCAATATCAAATTTGAATTGCTAATACTCTCTACGATTCCAAATGTTTTTTCAATAATGACCCTGTTTCGCCTTTCGGCGTCTTCATTAGTTCTGTTGCATCCATGTGATAGAATGCGTGAAGATGCTGAAAGGTCTGAATCGTATAAAGTTTTAACAATTCAAATTTGACATTAACAGCGATTTATTATTTTCATCATTTTTATCAAATCAAACACACTGAATAATTCAATATTGTTGTCATAACAATATTGAATAATTCATTATTCATCGTTCCCTATATCCCTGATCTATCGTTGTATCAAATTTATCAGTTGAATGTTTTGGTTTGAATCAGAAATTACTCTGATTGATCGTTTTTGGCGATTCATTTTGAACTGCGTTTAGAAATGCGCACGATACCATTCATTCGATATTGATGGTTTGTCACGATATTTTCTGATCAATTGTTTTTGAAGTATTTATTATAATGTAATTTGTGATTCTGCTCACAAGTATTTGAGATCCACCAAGAATTTCCGTAAAAATATCCAAGTTGCAAGTTTTCAGGCGTATTCTTGTTGTTATGATATTACACTGATGACATTCTGAAAGCAGACTATGAATAGTTTTGCACACTGATTGTTTTCTATACGTCCTTTGAAATACAAAAATTCGTGTTTCCACAGAATTACTAAGTATTCTATGATGACAAGTGCTTTTGAATAGCAAGATCTATAATAAGAGTGATACGAAAATTCTATTTATTAATTTGTATGATGTAATTTAATGAAAAAAAAGATTAAATGTGTAAATTTCTATTTATAATGTATAATTAAAATTTTTATTTATTTATTTGCTATGCCATAGAGTATAGGCTCCCAACTTTTTTCGGGTGGCGAACCCTTTTCATAAAATTCATGTGACCCCCCATACAATCCAAAAGCATACAAAAAACATATTTTTTGTTGACCGTATAAGTTGGCGACCCCCCAAAAAACCCTTTGCGACCCCCAGGTTGGGATCCTATGCCATAGAGCCGAATGTTAGCCAGCTTAAAAAACGGAAGAGCTAGTATAAATACACTTATATTAGATATTTTGTATGAGTATGATCATAAAAATACCAGAAACATAAACATACAAGAAATATTTATTAATCCTGTTTCTCGCTGAATAGTTGTAAATTGCAATTACTGTAGGATTCGCAAGGCAGCTGCAAAGTAGCTTTCTGCGTGTTTAGTTTTCAATATTTTTTAATTGTCGTTTGCAACAAGTTATTATCATACGAGTTGTAAAGGGAGAACGCCACTAAATATACACATTAAACCATCAGATTAAATAAACACGACGACGATAGCATCACGAATGAAAAGGCATGCAATCCTCTATGAAGCAGCCTGTAACAACACCTAGTTCATTAGCACAATATCTGGAGATTATTTTGGATCTGTTTCAGAAATTCATGGTGCATTTGCTTACGAAATCTGCGATGAACTTTACACCTGTTGATTTTGAATTGAAAGTGATATTTGTACCTGATAATAAAAGATTTATGTATTAAACGAAGAGATGTTTCACAAACTATAAATTTCAAAATATAGAGTATAATAAATGATAGGTAAAATTTAAGTCTTTAATATTAAGGCATAATTAATGCACCATGTGAAATTCTTTTCTTTTGATTTTTTAAATACTGTTGATTACCTATTTCCCGTTTTTTCAAATAAAATTTAGTTTGAATGACTGACTTAAAATAATTGACATGTATAGTCCACTTGTGATCGTAAAAAAGGTTAAATTTGTTGAAAAAAACATGCTTTTGGAAATATTATCTACGTATTAAGAAAACGATAAACGTATGCAAAATCAATGAAAATGTGTACCTTATCGCACGATAATGGTAATGCGTGATATCGAACTAAAAATGTTGCATTAATTAGCGTCCCGCTGAGCTGTAACTTGAATAATTGCGATACAGAAAGCTTTTTGCAGTTTCACACGTATAAATGCAATTTCACTTATTGCATTGCTATGTTAAAAGTAAGAGGCTTTGAAAGTTAACATTTTTGAAATAAAAAAAATTGTGTAACAATGATTATAATGAAATCACAAAGGGTTGATACACGTTAAATTTGATAAGACTTCATTGACAACGTAAAAAATATTATTAAGCTCTAAGAAGTTTTGTATAGAATTCACATGAAATAATTTTATATGAATTATTCCAACAAAATTTGAATATTTTTAATTTAAATATCCAAGATATATCGTATATTCAGTCTAATAGAAGAGAAGAGAGTCAACACTTGATGATGAAAGGCATTAAAAGCATCCAATCTTTATATTTATATATTTTTTTTATTTAATATACATCAGATTTGAATTTTTTGAAATATTTTCCCTAATTACTCGGTGAGTTCTATTTCATACGTGTGATAAAAAGTATGAAACACGACCCGTCGTGAAAGAAAAAACATGTGACTACAAAGATTCAAAAACTAAAATTTGATATTAAAGATATTGTAAATTAGATAATATAGAAATATTTTCCATTTGATGCAGCCGAGAGTTAAGCAAGTAAACATTTTTTCACTAAGCATACTGCTTTACACATGGCGATAATGTTTATCAAACTTTTTTTCCAAGCGAATCATTCATATATATTAAAATAATTGTATAGCTTCAGTAAAAACAAATATGTACTTGTGTTTACTGAAATGTGATAAAACTTTGGGGTTAGTTAGTTGTGTCTTTATTTGTTTTGATATTTAATTTACCGAGAATGTGATTCAATTTGAAATAATACACTATTCTAGCGTTGTAATTGAAATATCAAAACGAACAATAAATGGAGTCAAGAAAGCAGTTGTAAAAAAAAAGTATTTCATTTGTCATTATTATAAATTTTTCAAATCTTCAAAAACGCTTTTGTTTAATAAAAATGAGCTTTTTGAAATTCGTTATTGTCTGATATTATTACTATTTCGGTATTTTTAACTCTTGGAATAGCCATCTTTGATTTTGTTTGTAGTTTACCGCATAAAACAAAACCAATTTAATTCCATTGAACATGCATTGAATTTTTCAAAAATACGCAAAAAAACTAAGCAACAGGTCGCATGTCTTCTACAACGTGTGAGGTAAATTTAACTTCACTTGTTTTTGGAAATGCAAACTGAATACTAATGAGAGGGAATTCACATTTCGTGCAGAAAATAGCATACAAATAAGCCAAAGCTAATTACTAAAATTAATCAAAAAGATATACCATAAAAAACATTTTTATTTTAAAAATAAAAATATTTTTTTAATATATATTATTGTGTATGTAAACATTAACATGTATTTTGAATTAAAATTGTTTTCTTTTATCATACTGTGACTTTTAGTTATATCATTTATTCAGCTGTTTTTTTTATTTATAATCAAATCTCAACTGCAGAAAACAAAATTCCCGTTTGAGCTACGTTATAAACCGATTCATTACAATTATGGCATTTATCTAAAAAAATACTTTTATTTATTCAAATATTTTCCGTTCAATCATGTACCATCAATTAATTCTTTGGAAATATACAATCGGTTGACAGATTGACAGCTTTTTTGCAACGTAATAAAAATTTATTTTCTTTTTATGTCCATTATACATGCTAGTGAAAAAAGTTTTGTTTTGTGAAATTGCTTGTTTGATCGGGGTGGACTTAAAAATTGACAAAAATTTGTATGTAGTTTCAATATTACTTATAATAAATGGTTTTTATTGACCATCACGATTTGTCTAAAACATTTAGTTATTTTACCAAAAAGTGCTTTAAATTTTGCTTTGATCACAAGTATTGTATTAGTTATGTTTGCTGTCTTTAACATTATCATTTCGGCGAAAAAAAATACTTATTTCGTGGGAATAAAATTTCATTTTACAAGTTTTCAATTGAGACGGCTGATAAAAGACAACGGGGGCTCAATATATGACAGTAGAATAGATTTTTGTATAATTAAAAAAAAAAGTATTAACAAATATTTATGTAAAAGAAACGTTTATTTTTAACCAACCAAGTAAAAAAAAAACTTAACGTTTCTTTGAAATGAAATTTTGTTCATATGCGGTAAATAACTTTCACATGAGTGTCTGTCGTTTTTAATTTACACCCAGTCCTTTTTTAACGCGTTTTTTTTTACGCGAATTCGATTATACGCGATTTTTTTGGACGGCACCGCTAAATTTTTTTACGCGCTTAACTCGTTTTTACGCGATTTTTTCCCCAAATTTGTTTGAAAGAAGACATTTATATATCATGCTAGGCATGTACGTTTCCTTTTTTTAAATAAAAAAAATATGTGTGTTTTTAAAACTTAATTTTGTAAAGCATTCCATTTTTTTAAATACACATACAATTGCGAATGTTGACAAGTGTATCGGATATTATGCAAGTTTATGTTTTATGATATGAAAAGAAATAAAATGCAATTGCGTGAAAACATTTTTTTACGCGATTTTTTTTACGCGCCTTTTTCTGGAACCAGTGTATCGCGTAAAAAAAGGACTGGGTGTATTATGAATAAAATCTATAGGATACACAAGTTAACGATTAGGAAAGACAAAGACGATATGAAAACATTTAACTATTTGTGACTGGTTATTTATGTCTAGTATTTAAAATTGGATACACCTGAAATTTTTTAAGAATAATACATATTAAAGATATGCACGAGGTTTGGCTCATAGGCTTCTACCCGCCCCGAAAGTCGACAGGGTTAAAATTAGCACCCAGCAGTATGGAATTGAATTTTTAGAAAAATATTTGAACTCTATACGGGTCAAAAGCTTACGAAGCTAATCGGTAAAGGCAAATTAAAAAAAAAACTTGAAAAATGTCATTCAACAAATTATTAATAATAAATATTATAGAAAATCTAAGTATATATTAAAATGGTAATACATACTAAAAGAGTCAGACTTGGACAGGATGATTTTATCAAATTGTTTCCCTTACATATTTACCCTCATCAATGTCAAAATTAATACATTTAACGTTTTGCAAGAGGATTCAATTAATTGAATTTACATGATTTGTTTAGTATTTTACGAAAGCATTAATTGCCACGATTGTTGAACAATAAAAGATATGGATTCATACAAAAGTGACAAATAAACCCTACAAAGCTTTCATGACGATCAAACACGTTTTTAAATCAATCAGTATTAAAAAGAAAACTTTTTTAACCCGTTTGTAATACTCTAAAAAACGAAGTTATCAGTTAGTCTCTCATCTACGGCTAATAAACTCCTCACTTGGTTTTAATGTCAATTGACAGCTCTATCTTAATGACAGGTTGTCAAACAGTAGTAGGCACGTTGGGAAGTGAGTGTGGAAAAAAGCATCAGGTGGTATTTCATTTCGTTATCAATTGCACGTCAATCCCAATAAGGAGGGGATCGGTGATTTCCGAAACTACTTAGAGAATCCCATTTTACTCATCACAATAAATTTTGAGAATAAACCTGTTTAAAAAAACTAAAAGCTGTAAGTGATAATTGATACACATTTATTGTTTGAATCGATATTTAGCTGACAGATCTACATTACAATTTTCTGTAAAATTATGGTGTATAAAGATCCACTATGCTTTTGTGAACCACGATATATGTATTTATAAATTAAAATTTGGCTTGTGTTAATAAGTGTTACAGCTTCATTTCAGCAATTAGGTGGGACTAGAATTTGAAAATTTGATCTTTTAAAGTTGAATTTAAGATCAGAAAATTTCAGAGAAAAGTCTTTATATGAGAACATTTAATTTGATTGAAAATATTGTATATGCCGTTTTGGCCGTTAAATGTGATGTAATTTTAATTATTTTTTTAATAGAAAACAAACGTAAATGACAAGCTATTTTCTCGCATGAGTTATAAATAATACTAACAATTCAAACTCAAATTACAAAAAAGATCTGCTCAAAAATATAAAATAAAAAAAACTTGAATAATTTAGTTCAATATTAAAAAAGAAGGATGAGGCGTATAAAAAAGTTTTTTATCACGCCAAAAACTACACTAAATATATGAAAAAATAAAGAACATATTTTCTCTTTCTTTGAACACATCACCAATGGCTTTAAAAATATTGTAAAGCGTCTCAGTAAATGCGAACGTTTAAAAATATTTTTCAATATTGTATCATATTTAAAATTTAATTGGTAGTCGGAGCAATTAGAGGCTGTAGAAGTGAAAATAACCGAAGGCTTTCGTGATCTCATTCAGGAGTGATTTGCATGGAGGTGTATCAAAAGAATCGCCATAGACCTGAATCGATTCCTCACCTACGCTGTACAAGGTGAGCAGGTGTTTAATTTGGGAAGGCGTCAATCGGTAGCAAAATATATCGCAAAAAATATGCATAAATTAACGCTCTATCCGAGCACTAACTGCTTTAAGATCTTTGAAACTATAAGCACTTACAAATAATAAATAAATAAATAATAAGACGATAAAAAAAGACATAATGCTCTTTTTATGATCGTTTGTTGTTTGGCCAAACATAAAACAACGTTTGGAAACAAGATGGAGTAGAGGAGATATTACAAAAGCATGTTTGACATTTGTATGTTTGATTTCATATTCAACGTAGATTTATAATTCTTAAACAATAACGGGACGAAAAATGTTTTGTATAATATAATTATATGCATTAAAATAATGAATATTTAAGTTATCAAATGGAATAAATAGTGGGATATATTATGTTCAACGTCACATATATTAAGCAAATAAGTTATTCAAAACTAATGAACACAAAAATTTCCCGATTATTGGCATTGAATAAAATTAGCAATGCGTCGCGTTCATTAAATTTCAAATCAATCAAAACGAACTGAATGCCATAGTTATGCTGAATAGTTAGTCAATAATATATGGACGAAAAAGTGCGAATATCCATGTCAGATCGAAAATTTATTAAGAAGGTATCCTTTATTTTAATCCAATTTGAAGAGTTCATGTAATGTGGTTATCAAAGTTGCCATTTCTAAGCGAGCACATTCAGTGAATATTTCTAGAACATATTTTTGACGTATTTATTACACGGTTGATAGATCTGTTTTTTATACTTTTTCGACAAAAGCTTAAACGAATATACCAATGAATTTTTGAATAATAAACAGTATATCTTTGCTGTGTTTAATGTAAACAAAAGCTAGTGCTACCAACCAATAAGTTATGAAATCTTAAAACAGTATAGATATACAGTAACTCTTAGATATCTAAATACGCCATTTGCTTTAAAACAATAATGTTTTCTTGTAGCGAAAATAAACTTATGAGTAACATTATTTGTTTCATGTCTTCATTCTTTTGTTTGTTCTTAAAACGTTATCAACAATACAATCATTTCGTTCGATCCAACAAACGAGGCCGAGTTTGACGTTTGATATCGGAATTCGTGCGCCAGTCTGCAAACCAATAGACTTCGATGACTTAGCTGATTGTTTTGAGAACGGTTCGACCGGACTGTTAATCTGCTCTTGTATTTCAATAGATGAAAGTGATTTGGGTTTGCATGCTACGAATTGTACTGATGTTGAATTATTTAGGTTGATTTTAAAAGCCCATAATGCTAAATTGGCGATCAGGTTGTGCTATAAAATATTTGACATGAAAGCTCTCTAAATTATTCTTTGACAAAGCTTGGGGTGATCTATTTAAAAAGAAAATATATTTCTACTTATATTACACCCATTAACAATAATTAAACTTCAAAATAATGATATATATTTAAAAAATACTGTTTGTAATGTCGCCAGTCAAATGAATCAACGTAACTATTACATAAAACTATGATATAAAATGAACTCACTCTATAAAATTTATCTAAATACGATATTTTTTGTGTACTAGAGTTAGCTAATGTTTTATTTAAGAGATAGTAATGGTAAAAATTTGCTTTAGTGATCAGATGAATTTATGTTAACATCAAATTACATTATATTTAAATAAAAAAAAATAATATTTAACGTGATTGTTAGTGATTTTAATTTATGATCATTTAATTATTACAATTTCAAATACTATTTATTTTAATTTCTCAATATACGATGAAATGTATAACAATAAATAAATCTTTCAAATAATTGCATAAATAAAAGTCCGTGATAATATTCAATCAACAATCCTTTTAAAACGATAGTGAGTAAGATTATATTTTTAGTTCTAAATTTTAATCAAGATATCCAAATTAAAGTATTCAAAGCAACTTATAATTACATCGATGAAATAAATTTAATAAAAAATTTGTTTGTTCAATTAATTGTTATCAACATAATATACAAATTTCAACTGTCCAACAATATTTTTATGCATATTAGTAATGGACTAAACTATCAATACCATGCACTGCAGCAAAAAAGTGATGGGAACATTTCATACTGTAATCCTAAACAATGTAAGCTGTAATTAATAAATTGAGTGCCTTGAAAAAAGCTTTCAGGTTAACATACGATCGATGGAGTGATCAAAAATTGACCGCACAGTTATAATCATTAACCTGTTTGCAACAGAAGTAATAGTCTATGGGCTTAATTTTCCGATTTTTCAAATTTATTTGAATGATATAAAATGTGTTTTTTTTAAGATTGATTTTTGTAGTGAGGAGAGAAAGTACTTATATTTGAATGTATTCATAATAGCAAAATGTTTAAGCTATAAATGTTACAGATTTAGATTGAATAGTGTATGAAAAAGTATATTTAAGACTCTTATAATTGATTGGTGAAATTGAACGTTAAAATAAACGATTGTTACTATAAATTGTGTGATTTATTTTCTCTATAAAATTAGAAGAAATTTCTATTTTGGTTATCAATAAACCTATTTATTTATTATTATCAATATTTATGAATTTATCTGTACTATTAATTCACATCAATTGTTCTTGAATAATTATATTTATAAGCCTCCTTGTGACGTGTGCCCCAGTGATTTTAATCACTTTTAATACATCGCTAATAATATTTGGTAAAAATGCATTATCTCTAAATAAAAAAATACACAAATCTTATAGTATTATTAACAACAATTTATGAAATATTGAGCATAAATTATCAACACTAGTAATAATGGTTGCAGTGATAGAATTCTTTTAAATAATTTCATGATAAAATTTAAAAAATAGTACTAAAGCAATCCGTTAGATTTTATTATTTTGTTCTCTTAATTAGTAAAATTTTATTTACAGCTAAAACTATAATTGCTAAAATTAATACGTTATCAATTTGATTTTAACTGACACTTTTACTGTTGAATAAATGAGTCCCTACAAAATCTATAATTTGCTGCCATTTAAAATCTAAACGACATTCGAAACGCTCGACAACCAATAATCATTTCAATACACTTAATAAACTAGTCAATTTACTGGCGTAAAAAATGCATTCCAACAAAATAACTCCAGCAAGAGTATAGAAAAAAATTCAGACTACACTCAGTGGAAGGAGATTAATAATTCTAATATTAAAAACTGATGATAACTAATGATACGCCAAGTTATTGTTGCTTAAGTATATCTTAGGAATGGAATGCTAGCCGATGCCTTTTGTCAAATAACATTCATCATAGATAAAAAGCGAGATGTATCACAGTATCACGTTATTGCAAACGATAGTGCAGTTAAAGTAATAATATAGGACTGGATGTATACAGTTACGACTTACGACCGACAGACAAGGTTGCCATAAAATATATTTGGAAATCTTTTGAAATCAGAAAGTTAGCTTTGATGCATTTTGAAATGTAGTAAAAGTTCACTGTATGTTTACAGTTTTCTCGGTTACGATTTGTTGTATAACGTGAAAGATTTTTTAAAAACTTAATTCGTACTATTATACCACTGATGTTATTTTGGTCATCCATTATCTTCATATATTGTTTGAAAACAAATGACATTATTGACGTATTAGTGCTGGATAAACTGTGTTTTTTTATGTTATGATATCGACTGAAGGTGCTTGATGGAATTTCAATATAACATTTAAATTTTTGAAACTTTGTACGATACCATATGTTTTGTCATTAACGACCCGGGTATCGCCTTTCGACATCTTCACGCATTCCATTACACAGATGCGATCATCAGTATCATCTATATAATACCAGGGGTGTTAATTACAGGAAAAGACAGACCCCAAAGCAAGAATTAAGAAGCAGCTAAAAAATATTTAATAATAATGATCTAATAATAATTAACACAATTGCCTGATATGATTAACAATTATACACATTAACGGTGCTAACTGTTTATTGTTATTAACCGAGTCGTTAGTGATGAAACATGTGGAATCGTAAAAAGTTGTAAAAAACAATAGAAATTTGTTTTGGTTTTAACAAAAATTGATCCGAGTCTAAAGCAAACGGTGTCTTCTGGATATTTTAAATAAATAGTATAGCCATTCCTTAATTCTTGAAAAAGAAAAATAGCAATTGATTTTATTACCGTATTAAATAACACCTATCCTTATTGTCTTAATAGTAGGACGTTGAAATATGCAAGATAAATCAATTGTTTTCGGAAGCATAATTTACTGAATATGAAGTATAAATGTGTATATATTAATACCACTTACGTGAAATATTGTTTTACTTCTTTTGGAGGAAATAACATAAGAAAATAATTTTAGGATTGCTAATAGTCATGATTGCGTTCATTAAAAATTGAATTCATGTTATTACTATTTACGAGTACAGATTATTGCAAAAGTTTTTGAAAACCGGTTAGAAGTCAATAAACATGCAAATCAACCGTACTCGACTACACTGCAACGATTTGTAAGATATATATGTGTACACATATATGTTTAAATCATGTCTACTCCTAATCTAGAGCCAATTAACTCCTAAAAATGCACTTTGAAAAAAGGGGTTGTTTTTATATAACATATAGTAGTAAATTATACGATAAGCTTTTCTATTTGGAAAGGGTAAATAAAAGCTAGGAATTAAATAAAAACAGACTAATAATATTAGAAAAACTGACTGAAGCTAAAAACCCGGGTCGTTTGTGATAAAACATGTGGAATCGTACAAAATTGTAAGAATTCAAATTTGATATTGAAATTTCATCGAGCATCTTAAGTCGACATCATGAATAATATTATAATTGTCTTACGCTCGGTTTATAGAGTCAGATTATCAGAAATAAAATTGAGTAAAAACACAAATATATATCCTATTTGATAAACACTTATCAATTGATGGTAAGAAAGTAATTGGCTAATTATTTAAAGTATTTTATGGTCACATGCTTATATCATTAGTCTCTACACATGAAGGCATTGAATTACTGATTTACAGCCAAGGAGTCAATATAATCCTTATTAAGTGCGTACACGGTTCAGGTACTGTTGATTCGAAGATAAGACTTTATTTCATCAGAATCATCATACCTATTTGTAGACATGGCGTCAATTTCTAAAATATTCCGGAACGCCAATAAAATCGAGAGATATTTTTACGATCTCCATAGATTTGCGATAAAATAAATACAATTAAATAATATATTACCGCAATGAAATCTTATCGTTAAATCAATAAAACGTAAAAAGGCAGCGATAAATATTTCAAAACATTGATAAAATGAGAGTCAATTGAAATAAAACCATTTTGAATTACGAGTCGACATTTTATTGCTTTGATATTTTGTATGTATGTAAATTTTGTTGGGAAACTATCAAACCATGAAATGATCGAAAACGAATTTTAATGATTCTTTTTATTATTGTTTATTTGTAGTAATACTTGCCCTAGCCATATTTTCATATCCAGCAACACAAAAATCAACTCAATTAAACACATTTTCGCAAAGATTATAAGCTTTTACGATAGTTCGTATCAGTAAAGTTAAAATTGTTTTAGCCAGTTACGTTACATGTTAAGTGTGACTTATTTATTTATATATACACGTTATAAAAATTATGTTTGTATTGTGATATATGTATTATAATTAATAAAAGGATTCACTGTAAGAAATAGTTAAAAAATTACATTTTTATCTTTAATCAAAATGATTACATTTGTGCTGAAATATGGCCAAGATAGAATAACTATTGATAATATATCTATAAAAACGATACTCAATGGATCGATATAGCCTGTATCAACAAATTAAAGTATTATTCTATAAAAAAAACAATTAATTTTTATTTATATATTATACAATACAATATATATATCAAATTCAAACATGGAGAGAGTTGCCAGTACGTTTTTATATAAAAGTTAATTGACGCTTTTTAACGATACGCTTAAAATAAGAAAAATGATATTCACATATTCTCAAAATTTCTTACAGTTCAACAGTAACCGTAAAGTTTGGTTACTTAAACACCTATTTATCGTGATAAGTCTGAAGCTATAGTCCAATCAACTGCTTTAAATATATGTCTTCTGACATTCTGGAAAATTAAATAACGTAAACACTGATAAAAAAATCAATTATCATTTGTTCGTTACAATTTTTATGCTTCGTTCCAATCTATCTACAATACAAAGTATAATTGATAGAGTGCGATGTCATCTTTCTTATACGCTTAAAGCGATGCAGTAGAAATTACACCAACTAAATTAATTTATGTTACCAAAGTGCAAATTTTTAATAGAAAAACTTTTCGATTCTTATTTTATTTCTTGGCAGCTACCATCGAGTGAAATCGAAGAGTGTTTTTTTTTTTTTAAAAGACGATATTTTTTATGACAATAACAGACGGTTTGAAAGAGTATTGAAAACTTAGAAGTGATGCAAATTCGACGAATTAGCCGAGGTAAGAAAACCGAATATCCTGTTCCCTTGTTGACTCGAACTCGGCTAGCTATATTTGATTTTATAACTCTTGTAAATTGTCGAATATTTAAAAAGACCATATTTTACATAATAATTTTACTGACAAAATATTTTATTAATGTAGTTAAATAGCAAAACACATCCACTTTCAATATTCTATTATGTTTGTCGACGGATTTCTTAATAATAAAATTCATTTTATATGGATATCTCTCAATGATAAAATATGCGTTTTTTTTTCGAGCGTCAAGTTGAATGAATTTTATTGTAAGAAGTGTTTTCTTTATGAATTTGCTTCCCAATAATTCTGGATAAAATAACTATATTATAACCATTTATTAACGCAAACTTATCGTTGAAATAATACTCAGATACAATCATTAAACATATTTGACCAAAGGGCCTAAAAAGTCAGCCTTTATGGATTCAATAATGGTATTCAATTGTTAATTTTGTTTTGTTTTTGAATAAAGAATATCTTGTTTCAAGAATTTTTTTTTTATATTATTCATATCAGCATTAAAGTTCTATAATACAACTGTTTATCCCTATACTTAATTATAAATCTATTATATAAAAATTTTCCACTTAGAGATTGTAATTTTTCAAATTATTCCCTTAAACAAACAATTTGTGTTACTCATTGATTGGAGAACCAGATTTACTTTTAGAACATATGAGGAGAGAACAAAAACAAATTTTATTTTTTTTAAAAGAAAAATGGAAATTTTTAGATAATGGTATAAAACCTTTGTATGATATAAAACTAATTTTTCACAAATCATTTTACAAAATTAGTATCTACATTTTTTTTTGTGTCATCAGTTCACAAAACGTTTGAGTCGCTGGCTATCGAACCGAAGACTCATCTGATGTGTAAGCATTGTTAATGATAGTCTGCTTTCTGAGCGACTTCCCGTTTGAGCGGCCAATATTGTTCCGGTTTGTGATTTTCCCACGCCTTAGATTGGTACTTCTTTCACGCACGCCATTTCCGCATCAAAAAAGGAAATGTCCGAAACTATTACTAAATCGATGCCAATTTTCGAATGATTATTATACTACTTTAATATCGATTTTTACATTTATGTATATAATTATAAATTATTTATGTATGCGCCGAACATCACGAAACTAGTTTATTTCCACTCAATATATTTGGCATTGTATTAGTTTTTTGGTAAGAACGATATGGTTTGAAATAAACAAAAGATGTTTCGAAACAGGGTTTATTCGTGGAAAAATCATGTAAATATGAAAATTGAAACCTTTAGTCACAATGTAATAACCGAGGCGTTATTAGTTAACTAGAACGATCGCTATGAACTTTAAAGACAGGAAACAAATGACATAAATTAACACAGTGATCTCGAGATAGGTTAAGCAAAAATCAAATGCAAATCAGTGTCATTCAAAATTACACGCTAGTTACTTCAATTAGTTAAAAGTAATCATGAAAATGTGTTAAATTTTTTGGTAAAAAAAGAGTTTTCTCAATTTTTGTCCTGAATAAACTATTGGATACGCTGTGACTTATTTAAATTTTAGCGTTTTTTTTTAATTAAATGAAAAACTCTATTTTCCGTTAATAACAATATATTTTTTCTATACCGTTTCTTGGTGTTATATAACCGTCATTCACTACAGTCATGTTACAAAAAAGCCTTAGCACTACGTTGTCTACGTACGTGCAGTTTTTCTTGTTTAATTCACTCCGTTACACTTAACCGAGTATGAATAATCAATTATGAATAGGACGCGTCCAACGGCTTGGGTGTTAGTAAAGCAAAGTTGCGGTCTGGGATGCGATTTAACGCCATATGGAAGTAAATACCACACCGTTGTTCGCGTATCAACACGTTCTTGTAGAATACACATTGAATATGTTATGTACATGGAAATTGCATAGTCGGCCATATTCTCAGGTTAAAACATTACCAATATATTTGACTGTAATATTTTATTGAATGTAAACATATACGTCTAAAATGACAGCAAAACGGCTCGGGTTTTTTGGTTTTTTTTTCAAAAATATTTTGTCCACAATAAATATTTTTCCGTGTACAAAATATAATCTGGGATAGCGGCAACTTTGCTTAAAAGAATTCGAACGACTTAATGAACGTTAAAATTGCATTTAAACTTTCATACGACTGAAAAAAATACATGCAAGATAGACCCAAGTGCAACCCATCCAGCAAATAGTTTAACAGTGCAAAAATGTTACACGAATCATTTCGATTCGCTTCAATAAAGTATTTGTCTTGCCGCTGCATGAATTACAACTATTTCGATGTAATCAAAATATTTTAGATTTCAGTTTTTACACATCAATTGAACTTATTTGATTTTGAGTAAACGTTTTAACTAGACAAAAAAAAATATTTAATTCATCAATAAGTTAACAAAACACTTATTGATTCTGAAGTGGTATGACGTTTGCCGGGATAGCTAGTTGTAGAATAAGAAAAACCGGTCAACAAAATGTTTAAAAGTCCTAATAGATCCATAATCTAAGAAAATATTTTAGTATTTAACTTCAAAAAATCATTAATGAAAAAAAACAATATTGATTGAACAGTCGAAACAATATTTTTGTTTAAGCCACATTTTTTTTATAAATTGTGTTAAGACTGAAATTTAATTTTTCACTCATTCAAAATTATCGTCTGTATAAATGAGATATTCCAGGTCTATTTTATTGTAATTTTACTGTCACATTAGTTCGTACGATTTCTATAATATATTGTTAAAACACGTTATTAAAAAAAACTGTTCTATTACATTAGTCTCCCATCTTTTATGTCTGTACTGACGATGCTTAGAGACTGCAATTAAAACTGATACCAATTCACTATAAGCAATATCCGTTACTATTTAAAGAGGTTTTGAAAGGCACTCGATACAACGATATATTATTTAAAAAAACCTTTACCAACAATCACTACTTTCCAATCACTTGCAGTACTTAAAAATGAACGTATGATACATAATTATTTAATATTCTCTTATTAAAAGAATATGAAACAATAGAAATCTGCTATATTATTAATGTATAATTTGATAATGATGGTGTATTATTCCTCTCATGATGTGACGAAGTATTAAGAGTGGCGTTTATTTTATCAATTTTAAAATGAAATTTAATATTAATTAATATATGTAATAAAGTCTATTAATTAAGCATGGATATGAAATCAGTCAAAAACCAAATTGATAATTGTCAGTAAAACGGTATCTAATAAATTTATATAAGAATTGATAAGCTAACTAATCTATAAGTAAGAAAAAATACTTGAGAGGATAATTTGAAACGATTGAATTTAATATATTTAACATCAATTAATTTTTAATGTTAGAGTATCAACAAAATTTATACAAATTCTTATATATTAAATACTATGTTATTGATTAACTGTCCATTTATTTTACAAAAATACCCGTTATTTAAATTTTTATAGTGTAAATCGATTATACTATTAACAATCAGTGAAATAATGTTTTTCCGGCATAAAATAATAATAACAATAAAAAATAATAAAATTTTATTTGTATGCATAAGAGTCTCGGTTGACACATTTAATTAGAAAAACTTGTCTCAATATTTATAACAATACATTGCTTTATTTATATTTTCGCATAACATTTATCAAATTAAATATTTACATCATTGATAAACGTGTGCCCTTGTTATTTTTCTGATGAATGAAGCACGAAAAGAATATTTTAATATTAATAAGAGATAATATAGATATTGAAAAACGACTCAAAATATAACATTTAAACCAAAAGGATTATAACTCTTAATCGTATATTTTTGATAGTCCAACTATAATCAAAACAAACGTCAAATATTTCTTTTAAACATTATACAATCATGGCAGGAAAAATTTAATGAACGAGTATCTTAGAGTGTTTTGTTAATAAAAATCATGTTGTCGTTGTTTGAATAAACTCTGATATAAGAAACAATTTTGATTATTGAGAAATTTCAAAAAAACTGAATAAAAATGTATTTGCCAAGTTAATTTTTTTAGTGAAATCGTGAGTATATCTTTTTCAATTTTAATAAAAACTCAATGATATCAGTATCTGTCTTTCTCAAATCTTTGATCTATTTTTAATGTTGACCTAAGGAAAAAAATGGTTTACATATTAATTTTTATTTCAGATCATAACTGTTGTAGTATTTTAAGCTCAATATAATGGTGAGTGGCAAAGCTTAAACCTATATAACTGACAATATAGTGAAACCAAATATCACTGTACTAAAAAATGTAACTGGTTAGTCGCTTCTATCGCAATCATCAAATTGAATTTGCATTGTAAAGCGATTTATAACCAGTAATCATATAGAGTGAACCATAAATCATAATTTTATTTACGACAAGTTTTATCTGGTATTGTAAAAAATAATGATTATATTAATTACATCGGATGTCCTCTCGCTCTACATATAGACCGGTTAAAGAGAAATCTACCATACATGTGTAGTGCAGAAATACAGTACAATCTAGATGTGTACGTGAAATGTAATGAGAGTTTATGATTATGGATCACTTTAATTCTAAAATGTCTAACCACACAATCTGAATATAGATTCTATACATTTTTTTGTTGAGTGTATCTGCTTGTTTATAATCGCTAGATATGTAAATGTTCTGAAAATAATTTAATGATTATTTTTTTAAACAAATCAAATTGCCTTTTGCAGATGAGCAGATATCATGCGGTCAAATAAAAATGTTTGGTTTAGTAAACGATTCATGAAGTTTTTTATGAGCTTTGATGCCTGAATTCAGCAAAAACATAGAGTTAAAGAATTTTGGTATACCGTATTTATTGCATTGATTATTGACACAATAACGTCAATCAATTGTATATTTCACGAAATATGCTCACCTAAGTATGTTGGAAAATATGGTATCGAATGAAATATTGAATATTAAAGCACGTATAAATAGTTTTAATGAAGACTTGATTCGTGTCTAATATGTCATTCAAAGCACTTTAAATTTATCACGCGCAGTAAAATGCATCTTGATTAGGTCTATACGTGTACACGAGAAATTACAGCGGCAAGAAATTGCATATGAGAACGTGCAATCGATCATCTTGGAACAAAAAGTCGACTAGTTGCATTGGAAAATAGCAGTGCAGTGGAAATAATATACAACCGATGAAAAGACTTTTTTTATCATTTATCATAATAAACTATATAAAACGTACATTTCAATATTTTAGTGATAGTAAATGAAGTTTTGAATAGCTAAAATTTCGTATACTTCCATATTTACTATATTTTATGTCATAATAAATTTACGTTCGAATGGAATGTTTTATCGAATGAGTATACCCAATGCAAAATAATATCCGACAATCTTTCAGAGCGTTTATATCCTACGTGTCGAGAGACATAAAACAGAATTAGACTCCATGTAAGCATTCACATTATATAATATTATATATGCTGGTGATAGCTCCAGAATAGTGAATAAGCTATACTAATTACTTTTACTTATTCGGTCATTTTTAGCTATTTTGTGACACTTGGTTTTGATTAATTTATCCGAAATAAAAAAAATTATTGGTGTTACACCGCAAATGATATATATGTGTAGCAATTTAAATGGCGCTTTTATATCTGTTCGTGGAAGCTCCCGATCTGTTTGACGTTATTTTGACATTTAATTAAGCCGATGAGTGTAGTTGGTGAGTCGAAATGCATTTGATACACTTTATGATGACATGTCACGCGATCTTTGCTCAAGACATCTCAGCGCTGATTTTACAAACCGATTGAAAGTGTTTATCTCGTGGATACTTTTGATTCATAAAATAACCGACCTTAATCAACGATAGCAACATTCAATACAATGAATTAAAAATGTAAATTTTGGTTTTATTACCAATTACAATAAGTATCGCCCATGCGTATAGTTTTTAAGCCTACGCCATTACATATTTTTATTTAATTATATTCGAATACTGATAATTTATTTTACTTGAGACAATTTCATTGTAAATAGGGTTTTTTAAAATTACAATACTAATGGGAATGAATACAATGGACGATTCAAACTTTAAATTATAAACACATTTAGTTACTGTCATTAATAATACTGAAATCGTTTTTAATATTAAATAGAATTAATAATTTTCGGTAACAAAATTTGTCCCGTATTTAAAAAAATAACAATTTCGTTTTAAGCAAGTACATGGAACACTTCGCGAATCTTTAAATTTAAGAAGACAAGTAAATTTTATTGAATATTTTATATTAATACAAATTAAAGCATATATGATTTGTTGCAACTACGGCAACATCAAAAAAACCTTCAC
Source organism: Himalopsyche japonica (assembly GCA_028555115.1). NCBI lineage: Eukaryota > Metazoa > Arthropoda > Insecta > Trichoptera > Rhyacophilidae > Himalopsyche > Himalopsyche japonica. The sequence continues at coordinate 300,538 of JAHFWJ010000700.1, read as the reverse complement.
AGGCTTTGAGTAACATATCAATGATCCATGAAACACCGGTGTTTCACGAAAACACATTGATTTAATGTGTTTTACGCTCTTTTGACTATGTTGTATTATGTAAAAATACAATAAAAAATGAATACGTTGTTTTGCAAGACCTTCTCTCAGGAGAAAATAATAACTACAATATTTACACTATTTTAAGTTGTAGGAGTTAAAAAAATATGTCGCATGGAAAGAAATGATAACACAAAAACATTGAGCTTAATAATCAATTAAGCATACAAGACATATCCAATCAACAACAAAAAAGTGTATATAAAAAATATGCGACTTTACAATTTGTACATTAAAAAACCAGATGTGATTTTCATCTTGATTTTTATCAAATAATATGCCACTCCAACTAACGCAGTAATTTCCGTCGCATTGTTAAAAAATAAAATCTTTATGAACCATTCTTTATAGATTGCGCATTCGTACGTAATCTGCTACAAGATACCATTAATTTGATAGACTAATAATGTATACCGAGAACAGAGATGACACGAATAGAATATAAATAAGGATTTTTTACTTTAAAATATTTTTTACGCGGTGTGAATATTCAAACAGGATGTAAGCGATGCTTCGGAATGGCGTTTTCAACATAGTGGCTAGAAATTATTCGATAATGTATTGATTCATCCAAATACCAAAAAGAGGATAATAAAAATCATAACAGTGTGATAAATAATGAAAATAATATTGTATTTGAAAAAATATTACGAAATAACACTTTGTATCATGTATAAACCATATGTATACTTTCTTTGGATAATTAATAGCATGCAAAGTTGGATAGTATTCCTGTATAAACGTTTTTTACGATAGATGTATCCTTTTTTATTACATTTGTTAAAGTTTTTTATCAAGTATAAAAATCGAATTGCATTCAACTATTTACAGATGTTAGCTGTCAATTATTTTTGATAAACTATCGCGAGTGTATTTCTAAGCACTAAAATAGATAGATAGTTCGAATATTGATATTTTACTCGATCTGAGGTGCATTGCTCTATCCTAAGTCTCTTTGAAAAAATGTATTGAAAACTAAGACTGATTGCAAATAGTTGTTTTATTATGGCTAAGTGCAATGTTGTTCTGTGACATATAAATCAAATTATTTATAATTATTTAAGAATCATTAACTTAAACACTTTTATAACGTGATAAAAACGGAAAGGTATTAAGCTCTGAAAATTTTATGAATGGTTATGTTCATTCACAAAAACACTAGACATGTAAAATATATAAAAAGATAATGCTTTAATAAATGAGTTTTTCTTCCTGTTTTCTTATTGTTATTTCTTCCTGAGCAGTATATTTCGATGGGCATAATTTAATTTCAATCATTGATCAGACAACCATTTAAATAAATTCGTGAACTATATACTTTTTATTGATTGAATTGGCATTAACTTGATAGAAATTTATTATACTACGGTGAAAAATAGCAAAGTATTTGAGCTCTATAAAAATTATAAAAATATGGTGTGCAAACCGAAATAGCCTTCAACTATATACTAATTTTTGTAGAACCAAAGTATATTAATATTTTTCACCGTGTTACATACTGATTCCCTTTTATAATATTTCAAAAGATGCTCTTAATCAAATTCGTAATAAACCACGTCTTGAGATCAAGTAAAATAATATTTTATGTGAAAGGAATGATTGAAAATCACAAAGAAGAATAAAAAATATGGCAGATAACATTAGAGAGTCTTTTTATTTTTATCTTCCTCGCCACTAAACTACATCAGACAGTCTTCGCATCAAATTATTTCCACACGATCGTAACGCTTTACTCGATTGATAGTAGAACGAATGCTTTCTTTAATATATATTTTATTGGATTTAGTTTCTGTTTTATAATTCCGCCATCTTTACAGATGTATCATGTGATGAATCGTTTACGATTTATTCCTTGTAATAATTGATTATTTAAGGGAAGGCTTAGTTCATTACTAAAATATCACAGAAAATTTAAAAGCAAAACTGTACATAAAAACGTAATTTAAAAAAAAAAATGTTTTGAATACTAATACAATATTTTGTTTTGTTCAGGATTAACTGATTTTGAAAATGATTACATTGCATGGAATGAATTTGAACGCAATTGCAGCTTGTGGAATTATCACAAAAACACTGTATTTTGTATAAAGAACAATTATCATACATTTCACATATAAATCAGCTCTTGGTAAGTAAACCTTTCATCAAGGCATTCTTTTTATCTTATGAAATTCTTTTAGACCTATAACACTTTGTCCTAAAAGAATGAAAGATCAACAAATTGAGTGTATTACAAAAGCTATTTGGACAGACATCCATAATGTAAATGTGAGTAATGATTTTGATTAAATCAATTTTACTCGCAAACATTGTATAATTATATATTTGGAGGAAAATTTTAATTGACTTAAATCCACAAAAATGAGATATTTCAGTGAAAAAGTATTACAAAATTACGTCATCGCTTGAAATGGATTCTTGTAAAAATAATTAAATAAAATAAATAATTTATTATTTTAACATGAGTATTTATAGAAAACATAAGTTTTCCGTCAAATACAGCTATAACACTAAAAATTATAATATGTTAAAAAACTCAATTTTTATTTTAACAAAAATTATGAAGATATTTTAAGAAGAAAGTTCTTCAATTTTAACATTATTGAATAATACTTGCATGATAAATTGATACGCTAATATATGAAATGGTAGACAAATAAGATTAAATTGACGCTGATATTACCTTTAAATTGAAACAATTCGTCACTGAAGATCAATCATGCAATAACGATATTTCATGGTTATGAAAATATAATTTATTTCAATAAGTTATCAACGCAATAAAACGACCATTCACAATATATATTTGATTATAAGAAATAAAGAGTTTAAAACTTATAATTGTTTTAGAACCTTCGCATAAACATACGTTCAGTGATTATTTGAACAAACAATGAATTGAAAGTAAATGGTTCATGACAGATTTGCTGGAAAACAGACTTAATTAATACCTGCTATGAGAAAAAATGACAATGTAAAAAAAGTCTTTCATTAAATGGAACAATGAATATTAATACACTGATGTATTAAGTGAGTCGTTATTTTTAATGTAACATGACATTTTTCAACAATTTTAAACTTTAGGAAAAAGTCGTAAGAGTCGCTTTTTCAACTTGAAAAATACCTTTTATAAATGCATTAAAAGCTTTTGTACACAAAAGAAGAGATATAAAAGTAAGTAAATATGGTGAATAAAATGTATACAAAACAGTTACAGAAAAAGGTAAGAATAGAAATAAAATTTCATTGCATTTATGTACTAAGTCGTAGAGTTAATGATATCCGTTATAACGTAACATCGGTTCAGTTCATCTGAGCTACTTGATCTTAAAAACATCAAAATTTTTGGATTTTGAAGGAATATGTTAACTAAGAGAATGATACTACGTCAAATTATTTGCACACAATTTTTACACAAGATTGAATATTACATGATGATTTTGGCTGCTAAGTTTAACTACATCCATCAAAAGTGAAATGAGTTTAAAATGTATTTTTTTAAATTTAAATTTTTGAATCTTATATATGTTTTTTCACCCACGACCTCGGTTACGTCTTTCAGCATCTTCATGCATTCTATCAAACGTAATAGAACTGATCTATATTAAGCTTTCAGCGTTAGATTTTTTTTTTTCAGTGTTATTTCTCTGATATATAATCGATATAAATTATTAGTTTTCCCTGAATTATATTAAATACGTATGATAGAATGTCTAAAGATACTGAAAGGTTAAGCCAGGGTGTTGAGTGACAAAATATATGAAAATTTACAAAGTTTCGACGATTCAAATTTGGTATTAAAATTTCATCAAAGACCCTTAATCGATATCGTAAAATATATAATATTAGCTCATATATATATACAATAAAGAATGTTATTATTTATTATTTGTGAATAAAAACGACACTTATGTTTTTTACTTTAAATGGAAATTTATTTAGTTAAAGTAAGACTATATTATTGCATGCTATACGATGGAAGAATATTGCATACCATGTTATATAATTGTGAAAGAATAAAAATTACGTTTTATGATAAGAAATGACTAAAGATTTCTTCGATGTAATGTTATCTGAAGCAAACAAGGTATTGCGGGTAAATTATGAATGTTATCGACATTTTAATAAGACCGAGAATATCTCAACGGTTTTTTGTATCAGGTAAGTAATAGACATGTGTATAATTTACAGATTTTGTGTTACCTAAAGCAAAACATTTTTTTGCAGTAACATGATGACAAAACGTGGCATGATTTGAAAGTAGAGTTCAAAGAAATCCAATACATATTATTGTTATAGATTTGCGCAAGTAAATATTTTATTTAAAGGCAATGATTTTTAATGAAAAAATATCAATGCTGCTTGAAAGAATACAGTAATATAAAAATATATTGTGGATTGTTTTTTTCTAGTAAAAAATCACACTTTGGCATCATATTAAAAAGTAAATGATACAAAATACTATGATAATCCGTCACCTAGTTTTAAAATGAATTTTATGTTTGGATCTAAGAAATAACATACTGTACTGATTGTTGTGGCTTATAGTGGTATTTTATTAATTTTTTTGGCAGTTATTAAACACAATCGAATTTCCTAGATAGTTTCATTGTTTTAAGTGACACGTTTTGTTAAGCATATTCTACAATTTGAAATAAACGATACAAGATTCAAGATATTTCTCATAACTTTACTGCTATACTCGTATAATATACCTACAATAATAGTCCACATTTTCACTGTATCCAAATGAATGAAACTCCATTACTCTATAATGCCATAGATTAAACTTTTTATATAACAAATTATTTATTACACTGTACAATTTTCACTAGTATTATTTTATAAACTTTTTCACTTAAATGTTTCACCAACGAACATCGAAAACAATCATGCTTATCAGTGAATCGTTGTCATTTTGTTATTTAGGGAAACTGATAATGTTGCAAAAATTTTAATTTGTGATTTTTCGTAACACTATATCTTGTTTATCACAGCTAGGTTACTTGATAGTAAGGTAACATCGAAATTTGTTATTGCGCAATTGAAAATGTATCGGTGTGCACTTTGCACAAAAGCAACTAGATTTAACGTCGTAAACTTTGTTATTATTCCACTGTAAGATTGTGAGTCAAGTTAAATCTGCACTATAGATATCAACGCACGCGTGCACAAAACCCAAACACACCGATATGAGGTCGCGGCATCAAAACGGCCGACGACGGTCTTAGCATGTGGTTTGGTCGTAACTGAGTGTAAAAGCATTTTAAAATGTGGTGGGTAGCCACTGTACTCCACAACTCGCGCGGTAAAACGGCTCTCGGGGAAGGTGGTGATGCGAAGACGCGAGGGGAACCCGGCTAACAACCAATCATCTGACGCAGAGATGGTCAATCAGGAATAGGCTTTATAAAGAGGTATCTGATGTGATCTCGCCGGTCTACAGATGACCTTTGAGATCAATCACAGGTTTTTTTGGACTTGAAAAATGGCAGGTGTTATAGAATAATTAGATCACTAGATTTTTTTATATACAACTGAATAATGATTCGTTTTGCTTATTAAATTTAAATTAAATCAAACTAATGTCTGAGGACTTTTTGTCACAGCTCGAACGGTTTCCAGTCAATATATTTTAGGATTAAATATTCGAGGATATCTTTTTTTAATAATATGATAAAGGCTTAAAATTGAACATTATGGAAAGTTTACACGATATTTAACACGTTAATTATTAATTTAACTCTTAATTTATGTTTAAATACTTATCTTTATAAACACATCTTGTTTACGATGAAATAACAAAATAAAACGGAAAGACTTGCGTTATCACACGCAACATTTTTATATTTTTTTTTGTTGAAATAACTCGTTATGCGGAATACGTAACAAGGAAGTGGTTCTTTTTTATCGAAGAAATTGTAAAATCAAAATGTATCGTTTCAATCTAAGGCGTTAAAAATCTAAAAAAAATTATATTTGAATTTATTTTTATAAATTCTGATATATTTTCGTTATTTATCCAGTTACAAAAATGCACAGAGATGCCAGGTAAAGCCCATATGTGACAAAACATGTGAAGAGTCAGAATTTTTTAAATTTATATAGTGATGACAGTAAATTTTAGCAAAAATTAAGTAAGAAATAATGGTAAATTGTAGCTTTAAAACCTCAAAAGAGTATTTAAAATTTTTACAATGTTTAAAAAGTAGCTATTATCAAAGATATGTATTTATTTGACAGTAATTTATTTAAAAAAAACATTAAGTACATTTCGATAAATGAGTACAACTTTAAATAAGACGTTGTAAGAGATGACTAGCTGCGCCTATGCGTGACGTCAGCATTGTTCAGTTAAAATGAAAAGGAATAGAAGCTATTGAAAGGCAAAAAGTAATCAATCATAGAAAGCTTGTGGACTGATTTTTTCGAAGAAAATGAATAACACTATTTGAATTCAATAATTGTTTACTCAGTGAGAAAATACAATCAACTGGGTAAATTTCTTACAGTTACAAATTTAGTTTCGTTTAAGGTGGACAGATTTTATATAATTTACATTAATTACAATATTTTACATTAATAATAAAACAATTCTTAATGACGCTAAAAGCTATCTTTGAACTTGAGTTTCAACAACATTCAACAAGTGATAATATAAAAACGTAAAAGCTATAATTTTATACAGCAAAATGTGGCTTAAAAGGTTTACCTGCCCTCTCGATAGCAGTGATGGCGTCGGCAATCTTCCAGACAGGTGGCATCGGTTGCAAAAGAGCTAATCATTTCTAGGACGGCGATACATATTTGGAATCGTATCTTTATAAAAAAGCGCTTTTTTAAGCACTAATTGAATTTTTGAGAGAATGGATGTTCATGTTGTGTTATAGGGAAGACGTCAAGTGAGTCAAGCTACGTAGTGTTTGTTTTTATGTCAATTTTGTTTTAAAAGGCGTGGTAAGGTGATAATAAAAAATGTATCACTATGAACGTGCGCATAGGCGATCAGATAAAAATATTTACATTAAGTTTCTTTAAGAACTGCGAATTAATTTGCCATAAAAAAGCTGTAAAATATTCTAAATTATAAATATGCATACTTCGATAAACGAATTTTTATTCGTGGCCACCGGTGGTTATGACTTTGACAGTTAACCAATGAATGACCATATATTTACTTGTTAATATAACTTTTGTTAGGCTGAATTTTTGTCTACAATCTTTTCACGTTTTAGGTATTGTGTTCTAAATAATTAAAAATTAGTTGAAATATTATTTTGCTTTTTTTAAAAACCACTTTCGCTAATTTTGAATAACTTCCTTAAGGAAAAAAGGTCACTTATAAATAAATTTATTTCCAAGATATGACTTCAAGACCAAATATCACTTTTCCTTTCTTGAGGGTATATGGAAAAGGGGCCAAAGGTAGTTTCGCATACATTTGTGTTTGTCTTTGGTATTGAATGCATAAAAAATGATTATTGTATTATAGTATCGCGTGAAAGTATCTCATTTTTTTTCCTTTTATCAAAACTGTTTCTTAATAACTTGGCAAAACATTTTTATTTTGGAATCGTAGCTTTAGTATGACAGAATTTGAGACAATTTCTAATGACTTAAAACAGAAATCCATATGTCTATTAGTCAATTTGTGAACTTATAGGGGTTAAAGCCATAAAAGTTTTAACCAGCACCATGAATCCAGATCAAATTGTTATATCGGAGTTAATAAAGCTCATGCTTGATTTCACTATCAATCCGAATGCTATAACTATATGCTTTGACCAACCGGCTTTATGTCGAAAAAATATGCAATAGTTGGGAGAAATTGGCACTGTTTTATTTCAGCAGTAAATGTCGCATTACAGTGTAATTTTCACTTTACACAGAAATATCAGAGAAAAAATGTTTTCGGAGTATAATTTTAGAATTCATTTTGAATACAGTTTATGGACACCTTATATATGAAATAATTGATAGTTAATTTTTAAGTCGAAAGCTTACTCAGGTTACGCACATTGTCAAATATTGAAAAGCCAATTAGAACTCTGTACCAATCCAAGTCAAACAATTTTGAATAATAAGCAACTCAATCCTACGTAGTAAATATTTGAAAAAAAGTAGTCGTGGGCTTATAATGGTTATTGAAAAATGAGCTTCCAATTAGAAAATTATTCAATTAACAAAAGAGAGTGCACATGGCAACGGAAGTAAACTGTTTTTTTTATTATAATATAATATTTCTTTTTATGATACTCAACTATTTTACTGGTAAAGATAATTTGCTCGTTCTATAACAATAATATAATATTAACTTGTCGGGTCCGTGGTTTAGAAGTCAACTTCGAAAACTTTTTCTACAAATTTTTGGGGTTTGTGTCCCAGGATGAACGGCATTTTTTAAATTTATCTCTGGATTTCTGTTCGAAGGTATAGCTGTTTGTGATATCTGATAATTAAAAGCCATTTTATTAAAAAAAAAGATTAAAGGAAAAGCAATTAATTTTCCAGTCCAGACCTTATCCTTTATATCTCTAATCTCTTATATAATACAGATTGAAACTGAGATACACGTTTTCCTCATAGAAAAAAGTTTGTTAGAAACATCCATTACGATGTCATATGTCTCAATCAGAGCATATTTTGATTGAAAAAATATCATTTAAAAAATATATTGTTTCTAGTAAATTAAAAATCAAAAACATCGTGATGATCAATATTATAAGAAAAGGAATATATAATATGTCATCGATGTGCCAAGAAACGTTGCTTTGACAAAACTAGTGTTTTGTAGTTTATGACGTAAAAATTTTGTGGTCATAATATGCATTGAAATAATTGATTAAAAACTACAGGAAGCTTGATTTAAAAAAAAAATTATCTCATTTAAGGTGTGCTATTTTTCGTGTTTAACATATGTACAATATATGTGAATTTATCTGTAGCAATAAAAAGATTTAAAAAAAAAATTCTTAGCAAACAATATTATAAACATTAAAAATGTTTCTTGTTATTTTTTTATACCAAATTTGTTTGAAAAAGAACTGAGTATATAAAATAATGGTTCTGCTAAGCTCATGTAGTGATAAACTTTCATTACTCATATTATACTTTCATGCAGCGCATATGAGGTTTTTGGTTTGTCCGCTCGTTGAATGTTTATAGCCAAAAGAATTGTTTCGTATATACATAAGTTGGAGGGATTTTTTTAATAAGTGAGATTTTTCATCAATTTCTGGAAGAATGCATGAGAAAGTAAAGAAACACGCTAGACCCATGATCTCAAGTCTCGATAATTGCGACAATACGTGATAAATAATTGGAATACGTGTAAATATTTATTAATCAATGATAAAATATATGCATTTATGATAGCGAATGTTAGTTCATATTAAACATTTATAACGTCTCTATCAATAAGATTTTTCGTAACTTTTGTTGAAAATTTTAGCGGTGAAATGATGAAATAGAATAGTTTGATGTACATGATTATTTTTGATCTATTGCGGTAATTATTAACCGAATTTGTCACTGGAGAAATATAAAATCACGAACGAAAATCTGACATACTGCTGGAAGTAAAGCTTTTATTCTAAAAATAATTGTTTTCCACGCAATTTAATAAAAACAGTTTTTTCTACCGGTGTTTCATATTTCATAATATAAAAATGAAACATTGAAGTTGCTCTTGCTTAAGACGTACCACAAGATCCATCATACGATCAGGTAAGGAAAAAGAGTTCAGTATCCGTTTAAAATTCAAGCATAGTAATATTGCCTAATTAAATTAACCAGGTGTGGAATTAAAAATGCTGGCTAGAAATAGTCACACCAGCAGGTGTAGCACGTATAATGTCACTTTTATTTTACGAACCAACATAACTGACTCTGTAAATAGTTATTCAGTGTATTAGAAAGTATAACATATTATATTCTTAAAGATACACATTTTAACTGTAATGAAAACTGGAAAAGCTTTTATTAATTCTCATTAAAAATTTATATTTCTTTTGAATCCTTGTAAATAATTGTCATGGCAATATTATTTTCTTTGAAAATAATCAAATAAATCATCAAATTTTTGAGTAAATTTGAATAATTATTTTACTTAAATACGCACATTTAATTATAATAAATAATGTCATAAAATTATAAAGAAAAAACTCTTCGATCTATTATTTGAAACACTCTATGATTTATGAAACATGATGCCATCGATGCAATTCGTAAAAACAATAAAGGTTCTCTAATAAATATTAAATTCAATTATGTTTACAGAAACAATTATATGAATAAATTATGTGGATCATTACACATGAAGTAGTTTCTTTATAAAAAAAAGTTCATTTGCAACGCTATTACTTTTATGATAGTGTTAATGGTTGCTTCTATTCTCAACGCATTGTATAAAGTAGAGTACAAGTTCCAATAAATATGGGTTGTCGTGAAGATGTTAAGTCAAACATTTACGATCGAATATCGACTTTTCTACGTAAACGATGAGTCACGATTCGAGCACACGACTTCATCAGATATCATTAACCTTAGCATTCACGTTAATCATAAATCATGTGTTGCTCGCTGTGCCCTATAAAACCCTACCGTTTTGTATGTGAATACAAGGCAGCAATGTAAAACAATAAATACCAAAAAATCTTTACGTGTAAATTGTAATATATATTACTAAATTTTATCTCCACGTCGATTTGATGATCGTATGGTACCAGTTCATTAATATTGACATATGGAAGGACATATAAAAGCATTAGCCAAATTATGTAGAAATAAATAGTTTAATTTGTCAGAGATACTTGGCATAAAAAATAAATCGTTTTCTATTTATAAGGATTATTATCAATGTATTGTGCATAACAATTAGATTCTATAATAACATACGCCAATTTTCGAATTCAAGACATTTAATCAAAAACTCTTATGGTGTTTTAAAAGCATTAAGCTTAATTAAATTGAAGTAGTATATTTATTACAATACAATGAATACGTCACAAATGATAAAAAGCTCTGTACTATACAATGTTTCATCATTGTAGAATGAGTGAAATAAAAAACAATTATTTTATAGATTTAATAGATGCCTTCCCACGAAGTAATAAAAGGCAACATCTTATAAATGAATGCTCGTGATAATTTAAGGCCAATATATATATATATATATATATAAAGAATCACTTCTAAGGTGTAAACTGTCATTTCTTGTTGTAAAAGCATATTTTAAATTACAAAATCACAATTTTCAATACTTATTTCCACAATATATTTTTTTTTGATCAGGACCGGTTTCACTTATCAAATGATCACGGAGAAAAAAGAATATATTGAGGAAATAAGTAAAACAAAATGTGTAATTATTATTTAAAATATTTAAGGAACACTGATATGTGTGAGCCACGATAAAAAGTGTGTAAAAATATGTGTTCCCGAATTTATTAGGGGCAGAGATTCTGATTTGGCTTTCAAACGTTTTTGTACTTTTATTTTATTTTTAGCTAGATAGTCGTAAAACTGGTGAAAAGCTTTTTTGTACAAGTTTACGGAATAGTGTTTCTTTTATATATATATATAATAGCTTTGCACTTACAATTGACAGCTTACACACTACAAGTGATACCATCAATAGTTATATAAAGTATAGTGCTATAAAACATAATATATTGCAAGGAAGTATCCATGCGTGTGATACGATCTATTGTATATAGCAACAAATAAGTGCAACGTGCGTCTTATGCGACTCATGTCTACGTTGAATAAGTTAATATTAGTAGCATATCGCTGAAAAATGTTAATATATTTCCAAGTTGAATCACCGTGTAAAATTTTATGAAGAAAGGAATAAAATTTTCTTAACCATATCGGCTACTAATAATGTTAAGAAATATAATTATTATTTATACCATTTACAGAGAATTTCAATGATATTTTTTTCTGAGAGGGTAAGGTGAAAAAATGATTCAAGGTTGTCTCACTTAAGTGTTTGCACTCTAATGTATTGGGTCAAAGGGAAAGAAAAAGTAAAATGACATATGCTCAAACAGTTAATTCATGTGAAAAGTATCCTATGAGTCGTATCTATCTAGAAGGTTACAATATACTCTGGGTTGAATCTATAATATGATATAAAATCAAATGAACATAATATTACATTTAAGAAGAAATAATTCATTTTGCACAGAATGCATTCAATATTGAGGTTGAAAACTAAGATTAAATCTTTTCATTTACCTTTTTTAATTTCTCTTCAACTTTCAAATATTTAAAGCAATTTATTGTGTTTAAATAGTGTAATAACAACAAATATTGTGTACTCGGTGTATTCAGTTTCTATATCTATATTAACGTGTAATAACATTTAACTTGACAAACTATTTACCAGTACACGTTGAATTATCCCGTATCATGTTGTTTTCTAGAAGCAGGATATAACTCAAGCTTTATCTAAATCATAAAGCTTCGTCCGTATTTATAACTTGAACGAAACAACTACCATCTGTATATTCGTAGCCAGGCTACAGTTTTCAAAACCTCGGGATACACTGTAAATGTAAAAATATGTATATAAAACAAAATAAATACTTTCTGGCAGTCAGTAATTGACAGTTTAAGCAATGATTATTTTAAATGTGGTTGTATTTTTTTCAGGTTGCGAATGACTGTCTGATTCTTAATAAATAAAACTGAACAAAAACATTTTGGTTTTATATTGATAAATAAATTTATACTTATTCCGATTGGAGCAACAATAATTGCAATAATCTTCAATTTTATGATTTAGTCTCACAACCTTGGGAAAAATGGATTGAGTCCATGAATATTAGCTACTGTACTAAAGAACTGAACTACTTCACTAGTAACGAAACATAAATTATTTACGAAAAAGGCTTCAATAAGTACATGAAATGTTATTTGTATCGAATGGATTTAATGTCTTTATGAGGGTTTGTATTATATATTACATAATTTTATCTTCGTTTATGATAATGTCATGTCGTCATTAAAATGTAATGCATCAAGATTCCCATAAAACAAGGTTTTTTTTAATAATTTGTCGGAAAAAGTTACATCGTGCAAACGATGAGTCTGGAAAAATCTCCGTTTCCGTTATTTCATAAGAGTTGTACTTTTAAGGATTCAGTCGAAGTGTCTGACAACGCTCAACATGGGCATTATCCTTCGCAGAGTTAGATTGAAAAAAGCCTGTGACAAATAGCAGAAGGTAAATCTTGACAGCAGATCTCTTGCGGTAACAAGCGGTCGAGCGACAAGAGGTTAGAGGATTTTTTGCGTCGAGCTTTTCAATGTTAGCTATTAATATTCAGAGCTTTAGTACTGACAAATGCCATATGCCTCTTCCGCATCTAGTCGAATGTATTCTTAAATGTTTGGAAACACAGTAAAATTCCAATAAGATAATTAAATAATACAACAATATATTGGTGTACGCGTCATTGCAATTTTCTAAAGTGACATTCCTCAATACATGAAGTCGCGCATACTTTTTTAATTCATGTAACAGGTTTTTATTGCTTCGAATATTTATCTCTAATTAAATTTCGTGGAATTTTCGAAACTTACTTAAAGCATTTCATATATGTTGCATTAATTAACGTAGAATCTGAAAATTGGATCGTTGTCAAACTGGTCCTAAAGAAAGAAAGTAACTAGTCACTTATATGTTTGATTACTAGCGTAAAATGTGTCTTTAAAGATAATGGGTACGATTATTCGTCATACAAAAAAAAATGACCGATGTTGATTTCAATAATGGAAGATTAGAATACATATAGTTTGAAGATGATTCTAAAAAGGAAAATAACCAAAATTTTGTCACACAACGTTTTGTGCGTACAAAACAAATATCAATCATATGTATATATAATTTTTAGCTGAGCTTTTACAATGAATAAGTTATGTAAGATTCAGATAAAATTGGTCAGTAAGTTAACCAGTTATCTAAAAAAAGTTTTTGAAGTCTGAAAGCATATAATTAGATAACTGTGCTTCTTTTAGATTCCATTACAATGGTGTGATACGATTAAAAGTAATGGGAGTTCATAAAATGAAGCGGTAATTATATTTACCCGTCTATTGAAAGTATATTGTCAAAAGCCAATAGAGTTTTTTATTTTTATCAATTCTTGCGATTTTATTCATTTTTCTTTTGAATATAATCGTTTATGACCTGTATTGAGCTTAGATGTAAAAATATCAAACAAACCTTACCATAAATGAAAAGTGTTATAAAGATATCACCGTTTTTTAAGTGAGTAAACTAAAAACAGAAAAAAATTGTCGTAAACTATTGTGGATAGTAGTATGCGAAAGAAATATGAATTATTTTTCTGAGTAGTAATAAACTTGTATTTTGAAACGTTCTTTTAACAAATTGTCATTAATCAAGTGGATAATATATTAGTTTGACTTTTACTCAATTTGCTAACTCAATTTTATTAAAAATATCACACACCAAATATCAATAAAATATATCCTTTTCCGTTCATATGATATACAATAACGGCATAAAATATTTCTTTCTCTTTTCCACTTCCTTCACAAAAAGCATACAACATTTATTTATTCAATTAATTTCAATTTATCAATTATGGTTTAATATGTTTATCGATTTAATCAACTAATTGAAATTTAAATTAATGTAAACAAAACCACTCAATTTCATTCACCCAATTGAGCTCATTAAAAACTATAAGCATTAATTAAATGAAAAAATCCGGAGTTCTAATATATTTTAAAAGAAACAGTTCATTTATCAACATCTAAAGTAATTTATATTATATAAGAATGAATTATTATCAAACATTTTCAGTATTCTCAAATAATAAATTACATATGTAGGTACATGATAGTATTAATGCTACAGTTATTGGAACTTTGATTATTCAATAAGTATATGATACAACTTTACCAGCATTGTATGAGCGTTTCTGAATTTTAGAGGGTACTTTAATTTCTCTTTTGTGTGGTTAGTTCTGAAAAAAATAAGCTAACGATTGAATGTTATATTTTCAACAGTCATTATTGTAAATGTGTTAATTTCTTTCGGTCAGTGTATCTGAGATCTTCTTTACCAAATATTAAAATGATGGCATGTTTCTATAAACTCTCAACTTATATGTAATTATAAATGACATGTGTTTTTTCATCAATTAGTAATCGTAATTTTTAAAATAATATAATATAAGGAAGCTATTAACAACTCTACAGCAAGATTGTGACTGTATGAAAAGTTTCATCCACTATATTTGGTGTACTAGAAAAATAGTTGAGATACAAAAATATGGACGTAGGTAAGTCTTTATTCTTTACAAGAAAAATATTTTAAAGCTACACCATACGGAAAGCGAATAAAAATTGTTATTCTATTGAAAAAAAAACAATGCAACCAAAACTTTGCTTGATGAAGGTTTTACTGAGTTTTATACGCACAATAAAATCTCTGAAATCGTAAAAAAATACGTGAGATTTTTTCCCAGCAAATACATTATAAGGGTAGTCAAAATAGCAAAGCTGTTAAAAGCATTTAACCCGGTTTTTTTTGTTAGAAATTAGTGACTATAAAAATATGGCTGTAAAGTTTATCCCGATTGTTATTTTCGTGTATTATTTAAAATAGTATGTGAATTAAATGACAAACGCATCAAGAAAGATAAAAAAAAAAAAATTATATGTGTCATAAAATTACAATCTAGAATTTGTAATGAAACTAGAACTATTTCAATATATAAGTACACTGATAAACACCAATAATTGATTTTAAAATGCGAGTTTTGAATATATAAAAAAGTGTATTTTAAGTTTTAGGAATTGTTTATTGTAAATTTTAAAAGCTGACTTAACTGAAAGCTTTAATTGTTTATGTGAAATACATTAAATAAAATGTTTGATTTTTTGACTTAGAAAATCTAGGTACACAAATTCATAAAATGCAATTAAACATTAATAATTATTCTACGACAAACATTGTGAGTCTCACTGAATTACATATATATGGCAATAAAAATGTTTTAGTATAATGTCATATGTGTTTATAAAAATAAAATACAATTTAATTATCTGGTTCTTTTTACGAACATTTTGATTTTTTTAATTAAGATAAAAATAAAGCCGTTTCTGATCATTATATATAAATGCGAAATTAGTAGAATCATTTTATAAAAAAATGAATTCTTTTCTAAATTTACACAACGCTTTTCTTCCACAAAATGATGGCTGAAATTTAAAAATAACACAATGAAAAATAAAATGACTGATATATGTCGGATTGGTTTACAGTGGAACCCCGATCAACCGTTCTCGCATAATACATTTTCCCGTATGGTTCGTTAATTTTTTACAGTCCCGTCAAACACCCGTAAGAACAATGTTAAATAATTTCGCATTAACCGTTCTCAGTTTATCGATTTCCTCGATCTAACGTTTAAACATTATAGTCCCGGCTTTGTTAGATAAATCTTTCTATTCAATACAATCTGTGTGTTTGAACACATCAAATCTTATAAATTAACCAAAGAAATAATTGTTCGCCCAAATGTCTTGAGATTTTCTGTAATAAAGAATTTCACAAGAAGTTTAAAACACTATTCGATTATTTCAATAAATAAGATTTAATTAATTATAATTTATGATATTGACTGAAGGTGCTTGATGGAACTTCAATATTAAATTTGAATTGTTGCAACTTTGTATGATTCCATATGTCTTATCACAAACGACCCGGGTTTCGCCCTTCGGCATCTTCAGGTATTCCATCGCACGGATGCAACAGAACTGACTAACAAAGTTGCGACAATTCAAATTTAAGATTTAATTAATATAACTTTCACAAAACCCTCTCGTATTTACCTATTTTTGTCTAACTCATCTTTGAAAATTAGAGGAAAGCGGAACGTTTCTTAAATTTACTTTTCTTAATAAATATTTTAATCTTTCCCGCATTCTTCGTTTTTCGCATTTTAGGGTCCCACGAAAAACGTAGAATCGAGGTTTCACTGTACTAATTTTATAAAATATAAATCGTGCTAAAATAAAATGACACCTAATACGACCAAAAAAAATAATTTATTTAATAACTCATGTTGGATAATTTCATACAAAAAATGTATTCGGTGTATTATTAAACAGAGTGGTATTTTCAACGAACCTCCTCTGGCTTATTACAGAGTTGCAGCACCAAATTAACATTGCCGTCATATGGTGTTGTCAGTAGCCTTACGTCTCGGTTCGGAGATCTTTTTTTTTTGTTGTTTACTTTTTGTTTCATTTCCAAAGCATCTCCGCCCTGAGCGTGTGCGCCACTGACGTTTACCTCTGTTGTCTTTTGTTTCTTGCAAAGAATACGCTCTACTGATGATAACTTTACCTGCGATGAAAAGGTTGTAGATTGAATATTTTTTATAGAATAAATAACCTACTTGAAGAGACTTATTCTATAAAACCTATGATTGTTCAATACTATAACAGTTTTTAAGGATTTAAGGAACAGAGTTTTGGAAAAAAAGTAATAAAAAATATGCATAATATGTTGATGAATGTTAAAATGAAATTTGTTTTCACTTAAATAAATATAAATTGGCATTAGTAAGATCACACTCAAACACGAGTATTAGATTAAAAAAAACTACATGAATTATCTAATATGTAAATGCACTTCATTAAATTTCCTTGACTTGCTTTATTCGATGAGAACATTTAATTAATTTTTCACATGCCATTTATTTAGTAGATCTTTATTATAACACGTAATTATAAGAAAAATTATTGCATTCAGCGTTAAAGTACTGAGGATCTAAGCTAAACTATTTCGATCTTTAATTTGAACATAGGAAAAATTTAATCATTTATTCATCGTCTGTTTGCACTATTCAAGTAAAGCCTAAAGCAATTACACTTATCATTTAAGATGTATGATATGTATAAACAGCTTTAAATTAATTAAAGTCGTTTATTATGTTTGATTAAAATATTTTTTTAATCAACAAGCGCTATTTTATAATTTACGAATGCTATGACATTAAGGTTGAAATGACATATTTTTTTCAATGCAACACTTTTTGTGTTATGCAATAATTATGTTGACTGCTTTTATTCGAAGCTTTTATAACAGTCGTGCTTGCCATTCACAATGGAGCTTATTTACGCACTGAAGGTTTCAACGTTGAAAAGAATGTTATGAAATTTTACATACACGGGAATATTTCTCTCAGGAATAATTTTTTTTTTTGTGATATATGAAAAAATAAACGTGATGTTTTTTTTTAAAATTTAATAGTAAATTACGTGATTATTTTAATTTAAATAATATTTCATCTCAGTAAATCTTTTTGAGAAGATTTTGTGTTATGACGTGTAGTTATTTCTCCATGCTTTAAATTTGCTTTGTATAACATTCATATTAGATACCATTAACAATAGTTGTGTTAGCAAAACCTATTTTTCCAATAATTAATTACAGCATAACTTATGATATCGACCGAAGGTGCTTGATGGAATTTAAATATCAAATTTGAATTGTTACAACTTTATACGATTCCACATGTTTTGTCAGTTCTGTTGCATCCGTGTGATAGAATTCCTGAAGATGCCGAGAAGCGAAACCGAAGATCGTTAGTGACAAAACATGTGGAATCGTACAAAGTTGTAACAATTCAAATTAATTGCAGAATTATGAATGAATCTTGCGATTTTTTGAAACTGTAAGTGATAAACATTTAAAGTAAATTTATGTACCAACTTATCAATTTAACAGTATTAAAACTATCATTTTATATTGTTTAACTCAACTCAATAAATTACTTTATCGGAGAAGTACAGATCTAAGTTTACACATGAGAAAATTTTCAGTAAAATAAAATTGAACAAACACTGAATATCCTCTGTAGAATCCGTCAGTTTGTGGCTAATTTTCATTTGTTATTATGGTCAGAAAACTTGGATATCTTTTATAATTCGAGGGTGCTTTGGTTTTTTTTGAAAGGATAAAATAAGTGTAGTGTGAATCATATTCTGATGCTTGAAAAATGGTTCAGCGGGCATTCAAAGGATTTTATATTGAAGTGAAATGTAATAAAAGATATATCAACAAAGAAAACTTCATATGATGTTTCGTGGCGTTATCTCTACCTTTGAAGTCTTAATTGAAAGTTTGCCTCTACTGTGGAGAAATTTTATTACTATTTTTCAGTTAGTTATTTCTAATAATATTTAAAATTCAAATTAAGAGTATTATGCAAGTTTTAAAATATATAAGCATTTGTTAATTTTAATGTATAACTGTCACTTCTTGATGAAAGGGTACGGTATTTAAAATAATCAAAACAGTTGATAATACTTGCAAATGAGCTGAGCAAAACCGGCCCTGATCATAAAATATGTTGTGGAAATAAGAACTAAGGAAGTGTTTTTATAAATTAAAATATATATAGGGGTAAAAATAAAAACATGTTAATAAGTCATGTAAATCACTATAAAGAATGTAAAAAAGTTTTATGAGTGTGTAAATTTTTACTGCAGGTATTCAAGAACTGAAAAAAGTAAAGTATGATAAAATTGTATACTAACAAAATTTCGTTGTATTGTTTATATTTATTCACGGTGAAAAAAATATCAATGTATTTTTGTTCTACAATTTTTTTTTTAAATGTAGTTGATAGCTATTTCGGCTCACGCCATCGTGAAAACTATGCTTAAACGAACATTTGCTTATCTCTATATGGCTGTGTAGAAAAGGTGCACTATATATCTTCTTTCCTGTTTTAACGACCTTGCTTGTTTCTTGCTCGCAATAAAACTAACAATTGTAAATGAAACGAAAAAGGCTGCTATATCAGGAAGTTTACATATGGCACGGAAATGGTTTATTACAGAAGCAAAAAAGCACCTCGCAGAGGGTTAAGCAATGGTGATAGACATATCTTACTTTGTTCGTCAAGAATCCTTTGTGATAGTTGATGTCTATTGATTTCCAGCTGTTAATTAATAAAACAGTGTGCGTACGGAATAAAATAGTGAAAAAGTCTTAAAAAGTCTGAATATTTGAAGCAATAGACACTTATAACAATTGATTTAATATTAATAATAGATTGTGTCTGATTTAATTAATATCTACATTATATTCATTCATCCAAAAAAACTGAAAAACGGTGATGTACTACAGACAAGTTTTTTGAGCTCAAAAAATAGGTCGACTGGCAGAATAATTTTTAGTATATCATTGGTCAACTTATATTCAGACGTCCCAAAGAAGTTTAAA
Organism: Himalopsyche japonica; assembly: GCA_028555115.1. Classification (NCBI taxonomy): domain Eukaryota; kingdom Metazoa; phylum Arthropoda; class Insecta; order Trichoptera; family Rhyacophilidae; genus Himalopsyche; species Himalopsyche japonica. Next base: position 280,158 of record JAHFWJ010000700.1, on the reverse strand, counting down.
TATTCCAAGCGGGAAGTGGTTATGCAATGTATATATCTCCAGCACAGAAATAATATTATCTCGTAATATCATGCCATCAAAGAGCGATTTTGTATTTGATTTGCTCTTGTTAGCGTCATTCAAGTATAAATGATTCAATAGCGTGTTGGTGTGATTATATTTCCATCACCTTTGCAATGCTGAATATTTTTTCAGTTTAATTTAATGGATTTTATATGATTAAATTGTGGGTAATTCAAAATAATTAGCGCCGAGGAAATGCAGGTTTTAAAGGTGGATTCAATTATTTATGTAGTCAAACATGTATAATCAGTATTATTTATGTGAAATATAATTTATAAACCTTATTTTATACATTTATCATCTCACGAAGTGGATGTGCGACATTAACTATATTGCAACTTTTTTTTCGTGATAAAATGATATTTTGAATTACATCTTACAATCGTTTAATATGAAAATATTTTCAAACTTTAATTAATGTGAAATTTATAGAATGAATGTAAAACGTCACCCAAAATCAACTCGTAAAGAAAATAGAGAAATACATGCATAGTCAAGATATTGAAGATTTGAATTGTAAAGAAAACTGAAATTAACATTGACTCGTTCTTGAACTCTTTAATCGATTTGTTCATATTGTCGCTGCAATACAACACATGTTAACATTGAAGAATTATTGGGAAAAAATACGCCAAGGAAAGAACTTAATTGTACCCTTTTATGATTACTGATATCAATACAATCGGTGAATTTTCGCGAATAATTATTTTTTATTTTAAAAAGGAAGCTGATTTTTGCTGTGAATCATAAAAATGCTGCATTAAGAAATTTACATATTCAGGAAAGTATGAAAGTCAATTCTTTATTTTATTGTTGTCAAATTAATAGTTAAATTATATTTATTTTATTGGTTTTGACTCGGCTCAATATGTATACAATGCAATAATTTGCTTGCGTAAGATGCATGGCGAATATGCGATAATATTGGCATCTAACAATGTCATTACTTGTTTATTTCACTACTTATAAAAAAATAGAACATATAATGAAATAATTTCAAAATCTTTCTTGTATCATTCAAAGTTTATACATTGAATAATCAAGTTATATTTCATCGATTCAAAAGGGGATATTTAAATTTGTTATTTGCAGTACAAGTACTTATCGCTAATCGTTAGCTTACGAGTGATTTTATTTAAATTTATTTGATTTACGATAGCTATTGAAGCTTCCGATGGAAATACTTAGAGATGGAATAACTTACAGACTATTAAATGAAAGTGAAACGCTTTCTCAAAAACATAATTTCATGAAAATGTGTTATCCTAACAAAACTATACGTATTCAACAACAATTTATATTAAATGTTGCAAATATATTGATCACTGGGAATTGGTTTCATTGATATTATAAAATAACACATTAACTTTTATCAGACATAGAAAATTATCTCGTGACTGAATCAGCGATTAGATCAAAAACGGAAGAAATTTATGGACTCTCGATATACCTCAATCCAATCTAAAGCATGGTTATAGCCTCATCGCGATTCAAGCCATATGAGAATGTTGTGTAAAATACGTAAGTAGTTGATGAATACGGTGACTGTAAGTTAGAATGTGATACAGATCTTGGGCTTGAGTCCAAAAAAAAAGTGTTTTTCAAATAGACTTTTTGTTCGAAGGCACGGGTGTTTTTATGTCAAAATTCTCAGCCCCCCACTCATTTGATATTGAAACATGGAGCATAGTAAAAGTGATTAACTAACTACTATCTAAGAATTATCAATAATTTGGTGATTGAAAGCATTTTTTAAAATTTAAAACGTTCCAATTGAAGAGAAAATATGTTTTTCAAAGTACAATTAATATCACGTCTATATTTTTTCTTGTGCATAGTGGTCACACTATAGATAGTGAAGCAGTGATACGAATTGATATACTCCGACCATCAAAAGTTGCTATGCGATTTGTCTGCATCTTAGAATGCATCGTTGGAAAACATTACTCGTGATTCAAGCTTTTTATGCGCTTAAATCAGGGAGTGGTGAACCATTTGATCATAAGTTTAACATCATCAATAAAGCCATATGTGTTCCAATTAAATATTATTTTACTGAATTCGATTACGTTGGTAAATCTTGTTTCTGTTAAAAAAACAATTTTGGCATATGAGATATTTTTTATAGCTTAAAAAGTTGATGCTTTGAATAAAAGGATGTTTTTGATTATTTATTTAGCGTTACGTTACAAAAATTGAAAAAAAATTATTGCTATTTGATCATTCAAAGCACAAACATTCAACATCAAAATATTTAAAAAATTTAATGTTGAAAAGTAAAGGAATAAATTTCAAGGGAAAAAAAGGATTGCAAGGAAATTAACCAAGTATGCTCATGTAAACTCTACTTTAATAAATAAAAAAATGGTATTCGCCTGAATCAGTCTCGTCCATATGGAATATGTCGACATCCGAAGTAATACTTTTGAAGATTGTTAATGCTTTAACCATTGGCATCCCTATTGCTTCTACACTTTGGAATAACAAGCATTTCGCGTCCACGACTACTGACAAAAATATTCCGAATAGATAATTTCAAATAATGAACGATGGCATAATTTTCATTTTGGCCCCGTATAAGTAAATAAAAGTTTGTCTTAAATATATTGAGCGTTGTGGGTTTGGTAATATTCAGTTACGAGTTCAAAGATTCAATAGATTAATGTCATCATCATCATCATCAGCCGGGGTCGATCCACTTCTGGATGAAGGCCTCCCCCTGCTTTCTCTTTCAGGGGGGTGTTTTGGACAAAGCACACCACGCTGCCCAGGCGCGGGTTGGTGTGCGGTTTTCTGTCTGGATTTTCCTTCCCATAGCCAAGAGAATACGGCACGCGGTGTTACCAGGTGGTCACCCATCCAAGCACTATCCGCGTCCAATGCTGCTTTAACTTCGGTGATCGGACGGGAACCGGCGCTTTCAACGTGGTATGATCGTTGGATGATTGGTCGTATGTATTTTGCTCCAATAACTTGATTATTTCAATTCTTATTTCTCCATCCCCTATTCAGCCAATAAAAGAAATCAAGTGCCTTAATTAAGCACTGGGTATTTGTTTTATAACATCGCTTATACTTACAATTTATTATACAACTATACAAACACATTGGTGGAGATCTTATAATCAATGCGAGAAAAATTATTACACTAATATTTAGTTAAACGCGACAGCAATAGAGGGTTGAACGAGAGTTATATTTATATACATGCACTATTTTTCTAAGATAGCAAAATTATTTTTGAAAAAAAAAGTATCGAACTTTACTTGCTAAGCTATTTGGATCAAGTGATAATTAGCCTTCTATTGCCGTTTCTGATCTCGTCCTTATTATAATGGCTTTAATAAATAGCCTTCAAGTAAATCTTATCCAGAAAAACTACATCAGTAGTTTGCATTTAAGATAGTTTCATACATTATAATGTGTGAAATATATAGATATAAAAAACTATAGAGATAGTTCATAGATATACAAACTATTTCTTTTTACAAAAAGTATACATTTTATATTCCTTTTATTGTAGTAGCGTTATGTTGTCAATTAGAATAATCTACAAAATAGCCGCCAAATAGTAGGTCCTGTATTCACGATCAACAAATTGTCATTTTATAATGGGTCATCAATAATACAAATAAAAAACGTGGTAAACAAATAGGCGCGTTGAGAGATAAGAATAAATACAAAAGCTTCCATCGTTTATAACCGTAAATGCTTTTAAAGACAATAAAAGCTCATGTTACCACAAAAAAAGCTTTCGATTTTGCATTATCTTCAAAAGCCATCGAAGAAGCTTCCTTGTGATTTGTGAGCCGAAATAGTCCCGACATCAAGTAGTTGCCTTCTTTCGATAAGTGTTTTATCCATTGCAGGGGTGTTCAACCACATTAAAAAATATATGTTGACTTTATTTAGTTGTTTAGACGGGTAGATATTTATGTTAATCGATAGAAACTCAAAATATATTCCAATTGTAAATTATTTATGTATTTAATTATTGGACCAAAAAATAATCGAAAAGTTTATTTGAAGTTTTTTGAAGTAGAAAAATATATGTCAATATTTAGAGATTTGAATTGTTACAATGTCGTACGATTCCACAAGTTTTATCACTAACGACCCAGGTTTTGCCTTTCGATATCTTCAGGCATTCTATCACTCAGATGCAACAGAACTGACAGTTAGTCGTTAGTAACAAAACATGTGGAATCGTACAAAATTGTAACAATTCAAATTTGATATTGAAATTCCATCAAGCACCTTCAGTCAATATCATAAATAATATTTAGGGAGTTATCATAAATATAAAACATATGCTACTTTTTTAACATATTAATCAATTGCTCAAATATTATGTTTTCAAAAAATTTTATACCCTCCGAGGATTTTAAGAATTCACCTTCATACTTCAAAAGGTTAAAATAAAAATTACTAAAACGGAAAATCTTTTGAATTTCTATAATATTGTCATTTTCTTCCGTATATTTTAAATAGAGCCGCAAAAAAACTCTACATACCTGAGGAAAAGATCAGTGTCTATGAAAAATATGAACCTCACTGCTTTATCAAAAATTTGTGATATAAAAAAAAAACACACAAACGCGTGTATATTGCTGAATCCCTGTGCTAAATTCAACCCTAAAGTCTGGGTGAAATTTTTCGATAATTTAACAACATTCAAGTGTCTGAATTTGAGCAAATTTCGTTACGTTGAATTGATGACATTTTTTAAGAGTTGAAGATTTTCATATTATGTTCAACATATTTCGTATTCCCAGTGGCGTCGGATTTAATACCCACTGGCGTAATGCGTGCGCGCTGGTCTCATTTACATACATAATTGCGTTCGGCGCGCATCTTGGTGTCTCTCTTTCTTGCGCATTTGCCGTACGATATTCATCTCAACATTTTTTTTGTACGGATGCCCTCAGCCCTAAAGGTTTTTTTAGCCGTCGATATTAAAGAAGAATGCGGCTTCGAACCCTTTAAAGGCAACGCGATTTATGTTGAAGATAATGTTAAGTAAAATATTTATCTATCCATTCCCGCTCTTTATTATCATAAACGTTTTAATACAACGTATGTTATAAATTGTTCATTACAAAATATATCTACTAAGCCGCTCTAAAAGCATAATTATTTAGATTTGCAACATCAATTTTAAAGCGATGATATTAAAAAGTAAACATTTTACCAGTTAAACACTATTTCCAAAATGAAAATCATGTTATAAGTGTTAATTTCTTAATTTTTTATTTTATTTCATGAATCTTGCGTTGATCTCGTGTTTTTATAACTAAACCTTAAATGTAGTCTAAATTTATATATATATATATATATATATATTTGTATATATAAATATATAGCAAAACCAATAAAGATTCGGATTTTTTTAATCAGGTTCGATTGTAATTTTTTTTCATGTTTTTGCGTTTTTATTTTTATTTTCATTGACTTATTACGTGTCGTCAAAACTTTGAACAAGTCCAATTTTTTTATATATTGCATAGATATCGTCCCTCTAAGGCGGTTATGATTGTATTTTTTTACTTTTTTGTGTGGTTTGTTAGGAATAATAGCTTTATGAAACATAAAACCTGAGATATAACAATACATCTAAACAACAAACACATGAAATTATTAGATAGAAATTCTATAATCAATCAAATTAATTTAATTAATAATCTTCATTTTAGCTGACTTTGCAATTTTACCTTAGTAAGTAAAAAAGTTATGTCAGGAAAACTAAAAGCGTCACTCATTAACATTCATTTTGATTATCAGAGGTCTCGATTTTTTTATCAAACATCAGCATTTTGATGATTTGAAACACCGCACGTTTATCAGGTACTATTTAAGGTGAGCCAATTAATGAATCAGGAATTATAAACAGGGCGCAAAGGGTTCATTCCTCTAATACCCCTAGGCGCAGTACCACCAAACCGAGCCGTTACAGTGTGGTAGTAAGCACGGCTTGAAGTCTTTTTGCTCTGCGGTTGTCACAATATGCAAAAGCTAACGTCAAAGCTCCACTAGAGCTTCCATATTTATGAGCCGTAATATTTACTTCGTATTCATTATCGCCGGTAAAAATCGTTGCGTTAATTCGAAAAAACAACTTTTAATATCACTGATATATTAAAAAGCTCATAAATTTTGCCTCGGCTTGTTTTTATCACTTTTTGGTGTTTATATGTGACATTTATTCAATTAATCATTCATTTATCGGTTATTTTAATGATTTATTAATGTTGGTATTAGATATAATTATGTACGCAAAGAAACACAAGTCGAGCTAATAAATGATTATTTATAATTTATGTTTTTTTATAATAAAAAAGTTTTTTTTTATAATATCGACCGAAGGTGCTTAATGGAATTTCAATGTCCAATTTTAATTGTTACAACTTTGTACAATTCCACATTTTTGTCAGTACTGTGGCATCCGTGTGACAGAATGTCACAATTGTGAACAATTCACGATGTTGGTTGTAAGCAAAGAATGAAAATGCGTGTATTAAGAGAATGTCGTAAGGTCAAAATAATAGTCTCACTAAAAATGTTTGAATTTACCTGCTCCAATTAATTAATGAACCGAATTCAAAACTAACAGATAGCAAGTCACGTCCACTTTTCAAATCAATTACTAAAAATTTTACTTGTGCATTTCAACTATAAGATTTAAAATAACATTTAACAAGGACAAATGTTTTTAACATGGGATTTTCCATTTTTTTTAAATCTCCGATCTAATTTTAACCAATCTCCCTTGTCGAATGATTTTTAAAATCGGTATCTCTTGACTTGTGCCTGTAACACAATTTAAAAAATAGCTCCAAATGAGGCGACAAAAAATAAAGTTTGAAAATACTTTTATCACCTTTCCACTCGTGTATGTTGTACTGCGTTAAAAAAGGAAGCAGGTAAAGTGTCAGTGTCTTATCTAATACCTGCCGGATATGATTTATAAATGCGCGGCCCACATTTTACCTTTAGGCGATTTTTGATGTTTTCTGATTGGCTTCCAAGAAGTATGGTTGCGTGTTAAAGTTTTGTGAGTTGTTGTCAATAATCTAGAAAAATATTTACTTAGAATCAAAGTAACGTAAATTTACATTTAGATTGTGTAAGGATTGTGTTTTATGATTCACTACAAAGTTGAAACAAAACAACCTGTATTTTTGCGTATTGTATTAATTTGTAAAAATGAAAAGCAAAACTTTATTATGTTATATAATTTGATGCAGAATTGGTAAAAAGCATTATAATGTACATACAAAAACACGCGATCATAAAAATTTACACAAAAAATATTTTTCTTACCTTTTATCTTCGATTCATAAATGCCCATCAATAAAAGAAGGTCTTACCTGAAAATTAAAAGAAAATACTTTAATTTATTGAATTGGCATTTACTTGGTAGACACCATTGTACAACGGTGAAAAAATACCAATTTATTTTAGTTCTACTAAATTTTATAAGATATTGTTGTTTGCTATATCGACTCAAGCTTTCGTCCGAACTATTCTTACTAGTTTATTATTTAAAATATCATGCCTTTTCCATCAAGAAGTGACAGTTAACACCTTAAAAGTGATTAGTTTGTTAACTTGTATTCACTATGCGTGAGCCGAAATAGCTATCAACTATCTTAAATATAAAATAAAAAATAAATATAAAATTTTGTAGACATAAAATACATTGCTATTTTTCCACCGTATTGAAATATTTTAAATTAAAGTTAAAGAAATATTTTACGCTTTCAAATATTGTCTGATTTATATATTATATTTTTATATATTTATAATAATCTGAAGACGTCAAACAGTCATCTATTTGGAAATTCTAGAAAAATGTTTACAATTTTATATTTGTTTAGGTTATAAACACTGAAGTATGTCTGCAAGTATTATAAATGATGTTCCTCTTAGTAAAGCACTTAGAAAGTGAAAGTGATCTCCTAGCTCCAATCGCATCAGTTCTCAATATGACCGTGATTAACAATAACATATTAATAGCTGTGGGTTGTTATACCACAAAATTCAGTAAACGGTAGCCAGTCAATATTTGAAATATATACATAACAAATATGGTAAAAAATGTTGCATTGTTAATATCAAATATTGAAGATGTATGATTTCATTTCAATATAACATCCAACTAATTTCTACTTATTGAATTCTTTATTTTTTATTTTTCCCAAAAAAGTAACTAAATGACTTAGTAAAAAGTAACTCTCGAACAATATCTTTAATAAGATGATTGGATCTGTGTTTTTATTGGAGTAGATAAACACTTTTACGTATTTAATATATTTTTCGGTAGTTTTATTAAATGAAAGTGACACTACGAATAATATTACAAACCTAACTAAAAGAAAAATCATTCATATACCCGTTGATGTTTCCATCTAGTACTCGCTTGAAACGGGTACAAAATAATATAAAAAATAATAATTTACCCATATAATGATACTAAGGGATAAAAAAAATAATCATTATTAAAATTATGAAATTGAGAGTCACAGAGATAAAAAAAATAAATAAAAAAAACACCCTCACGGCATGCACCCTTTGATATGATACATTGCATGTCTAATGGGAACAGCGTTTCGTATATCAACAGGTGTCTCGTACGATCATTGAAAAATAAATAAAAAATGAACAATACTTCAGTATGACTATTTTGTAAATGTTTATAGTGTTATATATTAATGTCGCTATCGTTCGGTGAAAATACCAAGTTTGAGATGTCAATTTTGTTTTTAATAAATAAAAGTATTCCTTGGATCTGACAATTTTCATGAATATACAATTTTGATGGTTATGTAGTTTTCAATGGAAAAACGAACATAATCTAAGTCAAATTTCGACATCACAAGTAAATCAAAAATATTATTTTTTCAATTTATGTTTGATAAAAATAGGATAAAAAAAATCGATAACTTTAAAAAAATACACAAATCAATCCAAAGAATGCCGACGAGCGAGTTTATTCGTCTGTAAATTTCGTGTCAAATAGTATATGAGGTATTTTTATATAATGAGATACTCATTATAAGTGATTTAACTATAGAGCCATGATATTTCAATACTCTTTAAAAAAGTTTACAAACAACAAAAATATTTTTTTTCTACCTGTAAACAGTAATTCTTTTTTCCGGTCGAAATACTCGATAACAAAAATATTTTTAAAATAGTGGTAAAGCCAATTGATGATAAAATCTTTTAAAATAAGAAAAAAGCTACTTTTGAAATACTCAATTAGACACGCGTTGAAAAATTTCTTTGTAATATTTTTAAATTAAGAATTTATATGCTTGAAATGGTTTTAAGTTTATTTGCATTTTATTACATTACATTATAGTTCTCAAAAAATTTTATCAAAAGAAAATATTTATTTGATTGTTATCGTAAATAAATGTAATAAGATATTTTATTACTCTGCTACTTTGTTAAAAAATGAAGATGACCGTGGGTACATAAATTTTAAATAATCAAAATATATTCCATGTAACAAAAAACAATGTACCTCGTAAATCACTCAAATGTAAATTTACCTGTCAGATTTATCCATTATATTGAACGTTTGATACCTTCGAGTTAAGTTATTATTAACACGTGACAGATTTGAAAATTAAAACTCCGCCCTCCGCGCTTCTTACACGAAGCAAGTACCGACCGTCAAAAGTATTCTGAACGAAATAATCACGACCGTTTTCAATTTCTCACCACTTTTTTTACTGTGGTGTGATAATGAACCGTAGATGGACAAAATGAAAGTGGTATATAAATACGCAAACAATTTTTCATAAGTTTTATTATAATTGAAATTATTTTAAATATACGTGATAAGTCGATGTATCAAGCAATGAAGGCCCAATAAGTGGGTAAAGAATAGATTGTAATCGTAACCTTGTAGTAGAAAGTTAACGTAGTCTCTTCAATTTATTCTAAGAATTCAGTTAATATAATTAGAAGTTAGAGTTAATATGACATTACCAAATGTTCTTGAGATGTGTTAAGTGAATACGCACATTCTAATACTACGAGGATTTTATTAGCTATATTCTCCGTTTAATTTCCGTTGTTGCCATAAGCTTTTCTATTATAGAAATAAAATACACGCAGTAAAGCTTATACAGCTTTAAATAGCATTCAAAAATAAACAAATGTATAACCAAGATAAAATTTGCACCCAAAACCTCAAGTTAAGTGTTAACAGTAAACGGAAACTATATCAGTTAGTTATGTCAGTGTGTTTTTTATCACTAAAGAATTAATTGAGAAAATACGGGAGGTAAAAAATACAGTGCGCTTAATCTAAAAAATATGTAAATTTGCGTTAATTTTTATCTGCCCAATGGTGTGTTTGATAAATCAGTTGAATATATAATCAACAAAGCTCTTTTTCGTGTAGTACTAATGAAGCTGAAATGAAAAATATTAGTCGGGGAATTAAAAATAAATTGATATTTATAGTTTGATATAAATATATAAACTATATTAATGTGAATTTTGTTTGGTCTTATAAATATAATTTACATTTTAAATTACGTGGGCTTCCAATTTCAAGCACATGGAGTCATTGAAAAAGATTTTAAGAACGTCGCACTGAAATAATGGAATGAAACAATGTGGTTTTAGAGACGGAAAGGGTTTTACCATATTGCTATATCTTTACCTTGATATTATTTTCGAATATAATGCAAACGAAACGATTTAAACAACACATAAGTCTTGAATCAATTTAACGGTTATTTAATGAAATTATTCCCTCAGTGATTCGAAGATTCCACCACATAACATATTATATCATTTTAGTAAACATCATTTTTTTTTTAATGTAAATGGAAATAAAAATAATCAGAAAACTAAAATAAGCATTGTTGTTTTCTTAACTTAGTCATATGTACTTTAAAGGACTTACTTCTTAACTGTTACTTCTTGATAGAAAGGTATTATATTTTAAATAATAAGAATACATTTTGAGTACTATTTCGTCAGTATATATTTGATCAGGACCAATTCTATTCATTGTGAGCATTATCAAATAAAAAATATTGATAATATGAATTAAAAAAAACGACGTTTATTTTGAAGTTGCAGTTATTTTTGTGTTTTTAATCATAAACTCATTAATCGAAACAATTGAAATAATTCACAGCTTGTATCAAGTGTAAGGTAATGGTGTTGAAAAACGTGTTGGAAGACCGATAAAAGTATGAAATTAAATTCTTCGATTTAGGAAAACAGTATGTTGAAAATGCTATTAATTTAAATATCAAAAAAGCTCATATAAAAGTATGCAGTGGGTTTATTTTTATAAACTTAATATGTGGTTCCTACTAAATAAAAAAATCTTCTTAATAAGCAATTTAATTTTGTCATTTTTATATTACTGCCTATTTGACATTTATAATACAAAAATAGATATTTTTTGTCACGAAGAATGACTTTGATTTATAGTACTTATGAGTGCTATTTTTATTAATCACTAAGAGAAAGTCACTTTGAAATATTAACAGCCATTCTTAGATAAGACCACTCAATTATAATTTCTCAAAACGAACATGATTTTTACGGACAACAATCATGTTTTTTTAGTTTGGTACATCGGTTAAATCTATTGATATGCAAATACGAGTAACTAATTATGTTGTATGTAGATAAATTTCAAGTAAATACAATACTATACATACAGCGTATGTGTAATCTTTGAAAAAAATAAATGAAAAATTAATTTATTGTAGGCGTAACTTCAACTTAAAGAAATGAGCCTACGCATTTATTACCCACTCAAATATATTTATCTATGTATGGCGTTCAGAATTGTAAGCTATGATAAATATTGTACAGTACTTATATTTATTTTGTAGCCATGTTTTTTCTTAATGAGGAACATAATATGTATTCTTAAAAGAGCTTTTCTAAAACAATTTTTTTTTCTACAAAAATGGACTGTAAAAAAACAAATTGTAACCCATTGGCGCAATCCAGAAGAGAGTAAATATTCAAGACTAGACCTGATAAACGATTTACGGTTTACATATTGCCATTGCTTTTAGAATCTCGTGCGAAGAAATGATACCTGGTTTTCGTATTTTTGAAAAAAAATCTGTACAAAAATTGAATTGACTAATTCATAAAATTCCTCGAACTCGTAATTGACTCTGTGAACATTGATTCTGAAGTCAACGTCGATAGCCTCTCGACTACAGGCCCGGTTATTTTATATAAATCATATTTATCGCAATATCAGTAATAAAAATTGTCTGGCAGATAAATGTTTGAAGATATTTTTATATTATAAAATTATTAGCAATAAACATTTTATAATTGAATTTCAGTTGCTGAAGCTTTGTATGATTCCACATGTTTTGTCACTAATGAACCGGGTTACGCGTTTTCGGCATCTTCAGACGTCGATATAATAAAACTGGAAAAACACTCCTAAACACAAGTCTAAAATTTCTCAATTGCATTTTTATGATAGCTGATTATTATTTGTTGTAAAATCATTTCAGGAAAGTGTTATTAACAGTATTTAGTGTTAATAAAACTTATCACAAACAATTGATTACCTGGATGTTCCGAAAGGTGACACCCGGGTCGTAAGTGACAGGACACGTAGAATCGTACAAGGCTTAAGCAATTCAAGTCCGATAATAAAATTTCAAAAACCATCTTCATCTGATATAATAAACTTTATACCTGGTTAAGGTCTTCATAAAATTCTGCATAAACCAAAGGGATTTATTTCTCTTAATCGGGCAGATGTCAGCATACGTGCTCTAATTTCATGAAATCTTATTTATGATTTATATTATGCTTATATTTATATATATAATATATCCGGTATAAACTTAACCGATGGCTTCGTATTATTCCATGCGATGTAACATATTATACAACAGTCATTTATTTTATAGAGATTATAAAAAAAGTTTAAGAGAAAAATTATAACGTGAATTGTAAACCTATAGTCTTTTTATAATTTATTAATAACAATTTTATATCAGGTTAATTGGAGTTTGTCAATTAAATTGTGGAAAAAAGGTAAATAAAATATTTTAAGTATTTTTAATAGCTTTTATAAAAGATTTTCAGTTACATTTCGAAAAACAAACAAATTACTGACATATTTGTTGAATTGAAAAAAAAACGAAACACTAAAAATCCTCCGAAAATTCCTTTACTAAATTTATTACATCATGCTCTGGCAACACGGTCATTTATAAGTTCAAGATATGTCCAACAGAGGTGCCTTCGTTAGGTTAATTATCGTCATAAAAAGCTCCCACAAAAACGTATGCGAGTGTCGTTATCACTGCATTTCGGTGGATGGTTTCTCCGCTTATGCCCACCCACAGCGTTCAGCAGACAACGTCTAACTAACGAATTAAAACTAAAATGGATTTGTAATACGGTTCGCGCTGTTGATGATTTCCGTCACGGAGGCATTCTGAATACAAAATTTGAAATCCAGATTAAAGTTTTGAATCAGTTACCATTATAAGAAACTTTCTCAGGCATCTAAAATTTGTACCACTAATTTATTTTATGAACCTTAATAATGTGATTTAAATTTCGAACCAAATATTCTAATATTGGATCACTGTCATCAAAGAATTTAAAGCTGGTTCATTAATGGTTTTGTAAATTCTTTGAACCTTGTCAATTATATTAACAACTAATTATCACACGATAAATTGTACCAAAATACTTAGACTACGTTTTTAAATTATTAAAAAAAAACAAGCAATGAATTCTAATGTATGGTATGTTACCTTAGGAGTTATTTCACAATTCTATTCGCGGTTTACCGTATACAATATGTTAACTTTGCCAAAACAAGTAAGTATCATAATTTTCAATGAAATCTAAGGATATTTTTCAAAAATTAAAACATGTTAAGAGTTATTTATGTTAACAAATACTATGAAAGTTTATTACATAAAATAGAAATCAAATGTCTATGCCAAGAAGTATTCCTATCTTAAATTAAAATACACTTAAGCTTTGTTACGTACACAATATATACTGAATAAGCTAAAGGAATCAATATTTTCAAGAAGCATTTTGCTGAATCATGCTTCATTAAAAAAGTTACAAAATCAATGGTATTGAGGGCACCTTGAAGAGGGCGTAAGCCGAAATAGCTTATCAATTATCTTTTATTTTTATAGAAATAAAATGCATCACTATTTGTTTACATGATGGAAATTATCCAATTAAATGTCAATCCAATCAATAAACTGAATAGTTTTATTTTAAGCATTCAAATTTATTTTTTTTAATCGAAAAGAAAATTAATTGAAAAAATTTAATTTTCCCAGTGTACTGTGATCCACTTGGACACGATTATTTTCATCGAGTTTGACGTTAATTTTCTAATATATATAGGATATTTTTTTAGATTTATAATATATTAGAATGATGGAAGTCAGAAAATTGAGTCTAAGCAAAACCGTCATTATTTTTTTGCATTTCGTATAAAAAATAAAAATAAATATTCAGCGGTTTTTTTTTCATTTGATTTATAATATTTATATTCCCAGCCAAAAATTGTTGCGTAAAATATACTGCTGGACAAACAATTTTTATTTTATGCACGTTTTCTTCTGTACTCATTGATTATTTTTTTGTTGGAATCAACAATGATAATAAAACGTCCGAAATTGGAGAAAATTATGCATGCACGATATATTTTTGATAATCAATCTTAGTTTTTTTAAAACGACCAAAGACCATTAAAGCAAAAACAATTTCAATGGGTGAGGCTGAGATCTCATTATCCATTAATCATTATTGCGTTGTAGACAAGATAGTGATTCTAAAACAATTGTTGGATTTATTCAGTTTCAAAATGATTTAGACAACCGAACCAACAGCCGTCATTCTTGATAGCTCGTGGATTAGAAAAAAAAATATTTAACAACGATCTTAAGTCTACAACATAAAAACAATACATTTGCCTTACAACATACGATGTAAAAACAACAATTTTGATTAACAGAACGAAATTATTTATGATATCGACTGAAGGCGCTTGATGTAATTTCAATATCAAATCTGAATCGTTACAACTTTGTACGATTCCACATGTTTTGTCTCTAATGACTTGGGTTTCTTATTTCTTATAATTCATCACTAGATGTTCAATCGTTACTTGCCAAATTGAAATAAGTAGGTATTTCTTAAAAAAAAAGTTTTACCGATTTACTTGACTATTATTTGTTTTAAAACCCTTTCAAGAATATTAATTATTATATTATAAGATCAATATTATAAAAAAAAATTTAACTGCCATTAAGTGCATGCCTTGGGGTCTGTGTTTTCCTGTAATTAAACCTTTGGTATATAGACGATTCTTACTGTTTATTGTACGTTAGTTCTGATGCATTCGTGATATAGAATGCCTGAAGATGCCGAAAGCCGTAATCCGGGTCGAAACCGAAAATATGTTGAATTGTATAAAGTTGTATTAATTTAAATTTTAACGAAATTAAATGAAACAAATGAGCAGTAATTGTTTAATATAAAAAAATTCAAATGCATAAAAATTCATCAAAAATCAAAACCTTCTTGGGCAGTCGATCTCTAATTCCTCGCATTGAAAATAATCATCAAAACACCTCGAATGAGAGAATTTTTGAGAAATTAATGATCAAAACCAACAACTATATTATAAAGAGTACATGAATATTGTTTTATGTCTGTCACAAGAACTCCTCGTAAGCAATGTACAGGAGTGACGTGTAATTTGCACCTGTCAGGTTGCCTGCTATTCTACGGTAAACAATGCTATTGTATTTTCAACGTGCAACCATACGAAACAATATTGATTGAAGCTCTACATTGCATGAGTATTAATGAGATACGGCTTACGGTGATATTTAAATTGGTTTATTAATTAAAGAACTACATTTTTTAGAGGTTATATGAGGTTTAATCTACTAGAATATATCCGACATTCTGCTTCCGATTTTAGCTTGCATCTGCATATCGCTACAATAACGAAAAAGTCTAATTAGAAATACAAGCAAAAATATAAAAATTATACATACAGGAAAACTATTAATACCAGAAATATGCATCAGGCTTCCACTGTAACATAATACATACATACGTATGTGGTAATCATATGCGCAGTTATGGATTTCAATTTCCTCATTGAATCTATCAACATATACTTCGTATTAATTGATTCATTTATTTAACAAGATAAGTGATATATTCCACTCCACTCCTCCTACAATATAACAATTAGCAGCTAGTCCTTCTTTTACTCGATCCTTCTTCCCTAATCTTAGGTAGGTTAGTTGACTAACCGAAAATAGGTTGTTTGGTTGACATGAATTTTGGTTAAGCACATCCTTTTGAGATTATGAGATGTTCGATTCTTTATTTAAAATTAAACATACAATATTTGACTAATGTAAAAAAATATTATAATACGTAATCTCTTTTTAGCAAGAAGTGACTGTTAATACATGACAAGTAGTACTTTTTTATACTATTTTATTCACAATTTAAGATTCAATATGTTTATTTTGAATAGCCTGCCAACTTAATCTCAAATAAAACTCAAATAAAATTAGATACACAAATTTTAAATATATCAGTTTCTGTGAGTGCTTAAACACATATTTGGTATATATTTTGAAAGAGATTTGTAATTTACATTTTATATAATTTATGATATCGACTGAAGGTGCTTGATGGAATTTCAATATCAAATTTGAATTGTTACAACTTTGTACGATTCCACATGTTTTTTCTCTAACGACCGGGGTTTCGCCTATCAGCATCTTCTGGCCTTTTATCACATGGATGCAACAAAGCGCGTGGAATCGTACAAAGTTATAACAATTCAAATTCTATGTTTAATTATATATTTTGTAAAATGTTAGGCATATTTTATTTGTATTTTTGTTGGATTTTGAACAAAAAATATAATATTCATTATTTTTGATATTACACACTGTGTTATAACAATTGTTGTATTCACACTTCTATGCATCGATTAATTAATTTAGTTGTAGATTTATTTTTGAATTCAAAAAGAACACAAAAGTGTTCCACCATTGTGTGATCACTTAACGCACCTTCTGAATCTGGTTGATGCTTTTAGATCATTCAATACGCCGTCATTTAGTTGAAAAGTGACGGTTGGCGTGCCAGTGGAAACGTCGAAAGGTAATGGCATCACAAAAGCTGCCCGGCAATCTCAGTTCAGGCCATATTTGGGAGCGTCAGTAGAAAAAAAGCTCGGCAAATTATAGTGACTTGTACCCTAAGGCCCGACAGCTACACGCCTATTTGTCACAGTCTTTGCGGATGGAATATGGTAGAATGTTTCGTTGAGAAAACATTGTAAAATGAAGGTTAACCCAACATTTATGGTGATAGAAATCTTTGCTATAACATAAATGTTTACATTCACATGTTATATTTTAACTACACTAAATAAAAATACATATAGGAAATAGAAATACTTTAACATATTCCATATTTCTCTTAGTATTGTATATCATATCGTCAAAATCTTCTGGTGATGGTAAAGTTCAAATATTTATAAAGTGCAATATGATATTATAATGCTTGTAATTTCAAGTCATTCATTTTATAGAACAATGGTTCTCACGTGAAATTTCACTGTGGCCGCATTAATAACATCAGCGGTCCTAAGGAAATGTCTCGTGGCCGCACGAAATATGATAAAAATAGTTTCGATATTTATTTTTTATAAAATTCATTGCACTGAATGATCACTCACAATATATAGTTGGAGGTTAGATCGATAAAATTGATAAAGCAATTATTGTTAGTTGTGAATACTGATTTAATTTACGGTCAACGTATAACTCCGTCTAAATTTTTTGGACAGTTTTATTATTAAAACGGTCCTTTACTTAAATTCTACTAAATGATGGATAAGTCAGATTTTTTAAATAATAAAAACACATTTTTTTAGTATTTATTTCCACAATATATTTTTTGATCAGGACTGGTTTCGCTCATCGCAAGCATTATCAACTGATAGAATACAATTTACAAACAAGTCTATTTATACAAAACAAAAAATTAATTTGAGTTAAAGGTAGCAGGTGTACAAAATGAGCGAAACCGGTCCTGATCAAAAATTATATTGTGGAAATAAGTACTAAAAAAATGTGTTTTTATTATTTAAAATATCATGCCTTTCCATCAAGACGTGACAGTTAACACCTTAAAAGTAAGTCTGATTTATTCAATAAATTTTTAAATAATAATAATTTTACAAATTTATTTGTAAAAACACATTTTTTTTAAATATCAATATTTACTATAAAACTGTTGGCCGCACATGAAAACCACTGTTGTAGAATCAAATAAAAACTAACAAGGCAAAGACGTATTCATTTATTTACTGTGAAGCCTTTTCAAACAAATTGTAATTATTTAAGGTACTACGATCATAGCAAGATTGAATCCTAAATATATTTAAGTAATAACTAGTTAAAAAGAATCTCTGAATATGAATGAAAGTATATTTAAATTTGAAATACATAATATGATACTGATTTCTCTGTCTGATTATGACACCAGTGATTTAGTTCAGATTTAGTGCATTTTTAAACATGAGAATGTTAATATACTAAATTCTGACGATGGCGTGAGCCGAAATAGCTATCAACTATATTTGTTAAAAATAATTTTGTAGAACTAAAATACATTGCTATTTTTTCACCGTGTTATACTTGATAAATTGAATAAATATTTTGTGAAAAACAAAAGCAAAAATGTAAATCTGATAGCCATTTTATAAAGTCATTATTTCTAGTTAATTTCCGCTCTGCTAAATTTTGCTTGGTCATTGGTTTGACGGACAATTCTGTTTATCACCTTCTACTGTGCGGATTTATGCCACGTCTGTTTATACTGTATTTTCAATTATTATCATATTTCATATCGTATAGACCTTGCATGTAAACAATATTATTGGGATAGTCTTACATTGTATGAAGAATGCACTCTAGTATTTTGAAATACTGGGTGAACAGCAAAAATGATTTTTTCTGAATTTTTTAAATAATCATTATAAATCAAAAAGACAATAAAATGAATGATATTAAATTCGGTTTCAAGCTGTAAATAAGCGGGAAATTATTTGAAATTTTAAGGAAATAATTTAGTATAACAAATTAATATGCTATATTGTCAATTTAGAAAAGCTGTCAATAATATCAAGTAACATAACTATTATTCATTAGCTCAGCGGTGACACTATACAAAACTAACCTTATATATATTTAAACAAAAAAAAAAGTTTGATGAATGTTGTTTGATGACTAGTTCAAGTTCATTTGTTTGCCTTAACCCATTCCATGCTGAGACACATACAGGATATTCCAACACTAAATATTTAAAAAAATAACCAAGTAGTATGGGTGTTAATCGAACACACAGAAATTATTGATACAAATCATGCTATGTTTTAATACAACATTTAACTGTCAGACAAAAAATTTGCCATTATTAATTATTTTGGCATTTAAACGATGGTTACCACAGACGAGATATCTCGTCAAATGGCGTAGAGATCGTATTGCCAGAGACGAGATATCTCGGAAGTGTTTTAGGTAGCGTATTCTTGCGCTCTATAAAACTATATTAACAACTAATTTTTACAACTTGTTAACTTAAATAATAAACTAAATATTTTTTTTAGACATTATTTATTTTGACCAAAAATATTTGGCCCAGGAAACATTGTAATAAGTCTATCCAATAGTTGAAACGTTAGCAGTAAGAATGTTAATGCTTAAAGATATAAGTCCCGATTGTTGTGACAAACATTCCGTAAAAAGTAATTATTAAAGACCCAGTATTATATTGAATTTATCAAAGCGCTTTTGGCTATAGTATATATAACATACATTTGTAGATTTTCAATTCACAAATGAATGATCATCGGTTGATATAAAACTATGTAACACTGTTGCTTTTAAAATAACCATCCGATAATAGAAGAATTTTCAATAGAAATTACAAAATTACCCTAAGCTATAATTTGGGCGTTGGGATAAGCAGTGAGGAATGTAACCTTCTTGTCTATTTCTGTTTATTAGCCTCAGTGTACCACTAAGTGAATACGTATAAAGTTGAATAACAACGTCCACTTTTTTCGTTTGAAGTATCGAATACAAATGTTTATGAAATTATACATATGATACAAGTAACAAGTTACATTTGTGGAACTCAATATTTAAAAAAATATATAAGTACAGATAATTGCTCGAGATTATTTGAATGAATTGAGAACTTCCTTTCATAAAATTGTAAGCAGTTTCTGGTACTATATTATTATTACACTACTATCAGATACACAACATAGTCTTAGCTAAAAAACATTTATCATACAAAGCAAAGGGAACATTTTTTTATCAAATATAAAAATATCTCTTAAATAACTCACATAACCAGTTAAAAACTGTTCTTGAAACTATTGCTTATCTAAGTGAACGGATGTCAGTTATTTTCAAATGAATAGTAATATAATAAGCCAAATCACAATTTTGAATAGTGTCTAACAATTCAGCAAATATTTACGTGCTAAAACTTCCAGAAAAAAGTAATTTTATTGATCATAATAAATACTTTTTAACAGTGCATTAACTATCAGTCAGTTCTGTTGCAATCATGTGATAGAATGCCTGAAAATGCCAGAAGGTGAAACCGGGATCGTTAGTGACAAAACATGTGGAGTCGTACAAATTGTAAAAATTCAAATTTGATATTGCAATTCCATCAAGCACCTTCAATCGATGTCATTAATTAACCATTGTGTTATTCAGTTTTAATTTATACTTACGAAATTCAAATACGAAAGATGTGATTATAAATTACTTAACTGTACTATCTGATTGTCAAATTAGAGTGTTTTGCTTAGATTACAGAAAATATTGTTTGTTTATTTGATAACCATATTCAGTATGTAAATACCATTGTCGTACATATTAAATGTTGTGATGTCAACGTCACAATTAAGGAGACAAATTATTATAACGATGTCATAATATCGATTTAGCTATCAACTCTTTATCTGTATCTTAACGATTCGTTAAATATTAAAATTCTTTAAGGATAATATTCAACTAATTATTATATTTTTTTTCCTAGAATTTTCTTTTTATTGCAAAATAATTGGTCACAAGTTATTTTCATGCCCACGCTAAATTATTTAAATCTTTTAATACCAAATAATGGACACTACGCGGAATTGTAACAGGAAAATAATCAAAGATATATTCAATGAAAAAAGAATATTATTTTGATAGATTGCTCGTGTAACGAAACGTCAAATAAATCTGAATAGGAAATGATGCAAGTAGTTTGATTGCTTTATAGGATTATTTTCGTATAAGACGCTATGTCATTATATTGATTATAACTTGACGGATAAAGATCTATGATTAACACCTTACGACTACTAAAGTAATTAATGATAATAATTAAATAGAAATACTCACATATGTGTAGTAGTCAATATAGATTATCATCGTCTATTTAAACTATGAATTTTAAAAATATTACATACAAACTGTCAAAGATACTTTCCCTCTGGATTCGTATAGTGAGGACGTGAAGTGTTGTGCTATGCGTTAAAGATTAACAAGTAAGTTAGGATATAATCATTAGTATATTAAAATAATTTTTTAACAGTGACTTATTCAGTACATTTCGCTGGAGATATTGTAATCCTTTTAAAAAGTGATTAAAATTTTATTTTTATTGAAGTATCATACTCAATGAAGAGATTAAGAAAAACATCATATTATAGTGTAAATTATTAACATAAAATGAATCAATTTTAATGACGCTTGCATATAAATTTCATACAATATCGACCACGTAGAGCAGTGGTCGCCGGTAATTAAATTATCCACCAACAAAATATGTTGATATTTTAGTAAAAAAAAATGAACGTTTGCCAACTAAATAAAAATCAGTTTTTATTCATTTTTTTTAAAGGTTACCAAGCACTGATGTAGTGTTTTCTTCGAAATATAGAGTAAAGGTATAATTCTTTCAGCTGAATACAGCGAAGAAATGAAATAAACGTTAAAACTGCTTATACTTATATTATATGATAAGATTTTTCCTTAACACACGACACGTATGTTTTATTAGTTATTGTTCCGTCATATAATCTTGTTGAAATACAATGTAGTAGTTGTTGCACACTACAAAATGCATCCAAATAAAAGACCTGTTTCGGTTAAAACCCATCGGCTGCCCAATTTTTAATACCAAATAAACGCTTTCAAAAAATAGTCTTTGCAATTTTGTGGTTAATAGTTCATAATATTTACACAACAAATAACACAATGAATAAATATTTATTTCAATAAACGGAGTAAGACTGTTGAACCAGCTTGCTGTGACCTTTTAATATCATCACTTTACTCGTACTTTTATTGTCCAATTTAGGCATACTGATTCCCACTCTACTTACGTATCCGATTAACTGTTATTTAGATTTAAAGTAAATAAGGTTGAAAGGTTAAGGGATTTCCAATAATTTATTTATTATTTCATACTTGAAAATATTGCAATGAATATCTGTAACTTCATGTTATTCTGCTGTATGAAATCAAAAAAATTGTTGATTGAGAGAGTAAATTTTTTTTTTCATGAAAATTCCAATAATCGCTTGCAATGCAATACTTAAATAGCTGACAAAACTTTACGTTTCAAGAACAACACAATCTTATTCGACAAAAATCAAAATAAACATTTATTATAGCGCTTATCTATACTTCAAGTATGCCTTTCTTGGAAGCAAGGATTAAACCCATTATTCATTGATTATTATATGCCATCGTAATATCTGACATGCAGATAAAAAGTTTGTTACAGATTCATTAAAGCATTTAATTGTTACAAATATGGAAAGATGGCGAGTCAAAAACCCATGGCTACGTCATTAAATCATTGCTGCTTTGCCGCCAAATAAAACGTAATACAGGAATGAATGAATCCCTATTTTCAAAAAGCACTAAAACAAAATATCTTTTATTATGAAGTTATATGGTACTAAATTGCTTCTATGTCATATATAATATTTATGAGAAAATATGAAATGGCGTGTAAAGCATTTTTGATTTAAAGTAACGTCATTTTCAGTGGCGTTTTATTCCATCTGCACAATCACAAACTCGGAGACATTGAAGAGTTGCTGAACGTGACGAGGATGATTTATAGGCACTTAACCATTGCAGGGAGGAAGCGGCGCAACCATTTCGCAATGGTATAATGGAAGGCTGTAAAAAGTACTTAGATTTCACCACAGGAGGTCTAAATCTTATGGTTTAAAAAGAGTATGAAGGCAAAAGCTTTCTTTTATAGGCATTCTAATACGTGCACATTATTATGTGAATTTATTTTGTATAGGATTATCGTAGCTAAGTCTGCAAGGTAGAGAAAGTAGTGAAAAAAGCAGAATTTCAAAGATTTAAATCATTGTTTATTCAAAAATGAAAATAATATAAAAATGTGAACATCACTTTGATATTCTCAACGAAACTTGAGAGACAAAAAGAGTCTAAAGATTCAATCAATGTATTTGAATATTTGTTTAAACGGTTCTTTGGCTTAGTTAATAATGTCATACGGCAACAAATTACATTTTGATCATTTTTTTTATTGTAAGCTTACATTAACTACCAGATTATAGTGACAACGTTACGTCAATCTTTTATAGGTTTTTTTTATGACATCGACTGAATGAGTTCTGATGCATCCGTGTGATAGAATGTCTGACGATGCCGAAAGACGATGCCCGGGTTGTTAGTCGTTAGGGAATCGTTCAATGTTGTAACAATTTAATTTTTGTAGTTTCATCTTTGATAGTCAGTAAAGTTAGGCTTTGACTTCTAAATTATTTGAAAATTAAGATAAAAATATTTTAGCACTACCGTGAAATTTCATTATTTAGATAGTGTTGTTTGGGATCGAGCTATCAAATAATCTAGTTTAGCTAATCACTATGATTATCCCAACGCAATGCTGGTAAACGGTATGTATTAAAGATCAATGCAAAATTTTAAATATTTTAAAATAATAATGCACACGTATTTATTTATTTAATGAAATTCACAGAATATATTGTATTCATATATTGAAATTCACAGAAATATATTCGAATTCTACCCAAATTAAAATTATATATATTAAAATTCCTTGAAATCTTGTAAAAAGAATCAATGAACATACAACCTAGTTGTGCGTAAGCTAGAAAAGATATCACAGAAACCCATACTGCATAAATTGATATATTTATTTTTATTGTAACATTTGATTCCCTGTATCAGTCGAAACATTTTGATCGCTAAGCAAAGCTCTTAACGCTCGACTACCGGCATAATTATATACCAATATCTTAATAAGTTTAAATAAAATAAAACTGGTCAATTTATTAATCCAATAATATTCCAATAAAATATTGTTTTTTATCTTAGGAAATCTAGACATTAATGTAAGATATCTTCAAGTCATAACATATCCAGATTTTTAATTGAAAATTTCAACACGTGCTGTAAAAAAAAACTAACAGATCATTAATGGACGTTTTTTATCCGCTAATACTTGCTTACGTTAAGGGAAATGTAATCAACGAGTAATTAATTACAGGTAATTTATCTGCAGAGTTTGTAAGTTATAACCGTTACAATGCTATGTTACATGCATCATTGGAGAATCAGTTAAGAATTTATAATTAAAAACGGTTGATATAATTTTTCTCCAAAATATAAAGTATTAATTATAAAATCGTTTTTTTAACTGTTTATTAAGCCTGTTTTGTTACTTGTCTATAAATAAACGTCTGACTCGAAGCAAAAGCTGTCTTGTCCTTAATAAAATAAATATAGAATAGAAATGTGAATGCAATTCATTAAAATTATATATTATTTTACCTAGAACTCAAATTTCATTTTTCTATCGACAATCTCTCTCAAAAAAAAGGAATTGAGTGACTGAATTGAAAGCATGCTCCGCAGTTTATGCAGTTGCAACTTCTGTTATGAATCAATTTGTTCCATTATTGGTGGTGTAAATGGATTATAATTAATGTAAATGGTGTGATTGACTTATTTAAATATAAAAGAAACAAACATTTGCATGAAGAAAAACTATATATTATTTCTACCTGTACTCATTTTAATTTTAAAAAAAGACAATGGAAAGTAACACGGTGAAAAAATAGCAATGCATTTCAGTTCTACATTTTTTTTTATTAGATATAGTTGATAGCTATTTCGGCTCACGCCATATATTGAAGTTCCGATGATGGCGTGAGCCGTAATAGCAATCAACTATATCTTATAAAAAAAATTGCAGAACTAAAATACACTACTATTTTTTACCGTGTTATAATGAAGTTCTACCAAGTAAATGCCAATTTAATCAATACAATAGAAAGTAGTTGCATAATATTTGATTATTGTTTATACGGTGCGTTTTTAAATGTAATTTTACTTTGAGAATATTGTAACAGTTCCACTAACCACAGAAGTTAATGTGAAGAGTTGAATCGTAAATAAATTATATTTATTCCCAGCGATAATTTCTTTGCGCATTTTTACAGTATAATATTGCAAATATATGAGGAAGTCTTCTTAGTTTACTGTCAGATGTTTGCGTCAGAGCTATGGCGTCCGGCTATTTAATGCGAATACTGTTTAAATGTACTCGCTTCATTAATTATTTACCATTCCTTGCAGGCTTCCTGGATTCTTCTTAAGATATTCATGTTGCTGCTAACATGACACGCATTTGACAAACGTGGCACTACTGTCACGTTCACGTCACCCATGACCACTAATGATATAAGCGAGTGACCATACATCGAAACCACTACAACTTAATTATTAATATAAGATTAAAGTCGATAACCTCCACATACTATTTGTTGTGTTACAAAATGTGGCACGTGTTCTGGAATATTATTTTTATAAGATAATTAACTATTTTTAATTTATTATTGGATATAGAGATGGTGATATAGTTGAGCAGGTAAAAGAATTATTGCAAACTAATAAAATAAACAATTAAACATCAATAAAATAAGTTTTTTTGCAATTTATTGATAATAAATCTATATCACACTATTGAAATTATTTATTCTTAACGGAATTATTTGGACGTCATTGATTAAATTTAATTATTTCGTAAGCTATTTAAAGTAACATTTTTTTACATTCAAATAAAAATGATATTACTTTGAACTATGAAAGAAAAAAAAGTTTCATACGTTTTAATACCATTTTTTGTTACATTAAGTGAGCTTTTTGAATTATATTGATGAAAGCTTTTTTCATATCACACAGTTTTAATTGTATAACTTGTATTTTAATTTGACAGTTTTGTCTTTTATTTTACTAATTTAATTATTTTCTCGATAAATATTTATGTTTGGAACTCAATTATCACACTTGATCATTACAATTTAACAAAATGTATAAAAATAATTGAGTTTATTAAAGATTATCACTTGTTTTGCTAAACTCAAATTCCAAAATAATATGTAGTTTCGAGAGATATTTCTAAATTATTATTTTTTGAAGAAATTACAATATACAATTAATTAATTTATAGCTTACAGTAGAAAAAGTATTGATAGAAGCTCTGATTATTCAAATTGCTCATGAATAAACATTATTTTCGTTTTAATGCTTTCATATTTGCTAGGCTGACCATATAATAAGTAATACTTTATTGTGTTTTATGTTAAATATCAAAATATTTACAACTGTTGTCAAAAAAATCAAGCTGTCTGAGTGAAACGAAATATCTCGGTCTTAAAACGACGTAAAGTCTCATAAACACCGTTTGCAGGTCGTAAATTTCCCGACCGCTTTTCCCAAGTTCCCTCCGTTTTACTCAGCTCAGTGGTGGAAAGCCGCCACTTTGCGTGAAAATTTAATATCCAACACAGCAACAGGTGGTTGGCTCACGGTTTCGAGTTGCACGGATTATACTGATGTATCTTTAACCTAGTAAACATTTGTCATAAAGAAAATATAAAGTCAAAATCGTATATTGGTTTTATTGTTTATGTTGAAAATCAATTTTTGATAATACTTTGTGAATGGAATCGGTTATCAAAGACTGCGTAAGGTTGAAAAGTTATTGACAAAGTAAAATGTTTAACTATCATTTAATAATCAGTTCTACGATATTAAGTATTCGCATTATTTTTCACATGACTTCGAAATAGTAATGTATTATATCATTTAACATCATATACTATTATATTAATTATAATATATATGGAAAATTCTTCATAGAATGATGGTAAATGTTTTAATTGTATAGACATATAAATATGGCCATTTTTTTCAATATTTGAGAAAAGAAGGATTTTTTTATTTCTGAAATGATAAATTTTGGTTAACACGAGTTTTGTCTTAGATTTGAAATAGTTGTTATTAAAGCATCCTCATACTAAAACGGACGTATTATAATTAGAAAATTGAAAGTGAAAAAAAATCGCACCTATTTCTGTCTAAAAATTGTCCTAGCACAAATAATTGTATTTACCAAACTTCGTATACTTGTACTAAAAGATTGATGAATAAATGTATGGAAAGGATACACATTTTGATCGTCAGTATCAGATGCTGTAAAACTATATTATGTATTGTATTAAATATGACTTTTTTTAAAGAAACTAACTGTTAGTTCTTTTACGTGCAAATAAATTCAATCGAAGAAGAAAAATTGCGTGAGTTTCCGTAAAAAGAGAGAAAGAACAATAGTCATTTATAAGGCTAAATATTATTTTAGACGGCATTGCCATAATGCCGTTTTTTCTACGTGCTAAAACTTTGTTCGAGCGCTTGTGTTGCCAGTAAAAATAACAGGCTATTCCCGAATACGCCACGGCGACCGGGGGAAGCGTAATGGCCGTAATAAAAATCTCTGCAAATTTTCCTCAGGGATTGAGAAGGCAGGTAAACGTTTAGGTGGGAACATTAGAGCAAATAGTTGGAATATTTGCTTTGTTAGCTGTACATTGTATTAGAACAGAGTCAGCTGGCTAAGTAAAGTATGTGATTAATAATATTAATATTGTATGCGATTTGAATAACGTCCAAAATTTACAGGATTTAATACTGAATTAAATTTAAATAATTATACTTAATATATAAGAAATATTAAGTAAATATGTGTTTTTTTTTCTTTCTTATAAACGATGAATTGTGAGATGCTTTCGTATTTTATTTTGGTAATTATCACTAGACTTGAAAAGAATATTTCAAGCAATTATCTCAAAGACTTAAATTAACTTAACACATATGATATTTTTTCAAAACGTAAATTTTCCATTTATATTGTAAATAATCTAAAATAATTATTTGAAAAGGCAGGTGTTAACAACGAATTATAATTTTATGTTTTCCTAAAACCATAATAACTTTCTACTTGCGGTTTTTTTTAAATATACTAACACTCTTATAAAATATCTCTGTGACTTCAAAAAAACAGTGTTTATTAGACAATATATAATATTTAACTTTATAATTTTTAATTTAAATCTTCTCATTTCAAGAGGTTAAAAAAAGCTGTGTGACAATTTTTTTCGAATTAAGACCGTTATAATCCTTTTTGATAAAACTGCCGCCATATTGCTCCAACAATTACACCGCCGGCCATTTTAATTAAACCAGAACAAGCCACGTAATGGCGGCGCCTGAGTTCCATAATTATTATTGTCTTTGGTATGGCACTCTGACAAAATGAAAATGGGTACAATTGGCAATTATGAAATGTGTGCGAAATGGTTGAATAGAATATTTTGTCTGCAATATCGTAGATACAATCGGTTAACTATACGACGGTATTACCCGGTAATGAAAATGTAGATTTGATTAACACATTGATATATAAATATATACAATTTGATTAAATATGCATATGCATAGGATAAGGATTATGATATAAGCAATGAAAATAATATAGTGAGGGAAATTAAGATCTTAATTTTAAAGAAGATATTTCATCAAAATTTAATATATTGACAAAAATATATGTCATACAACATACAGCAGTAAAATAAAACGGAATACTAATGGAAGGATATTGTGATAGGGTTCTACCAAGAATATGTCAATTCGAGCTTGTAAAACTTATTATTTAAATTGAAAAACATTTTATTGTGTTTATTTTGGCCTAGTTGATATGCAAAAGCCTACGCTATTTTAATGGAGTTTAAAGTAAATTTTAATTAACCAAGAAATGTTTGTTTCTAAATACAACAAAATCTTTTTCTCATTAAAGTCTCAATTCTCATAACTGATCTTGGTAAAGACGTGCTTGCAAAAAACAGCTCGTCCTGCTTACTCAAATACTTATATGATAAACAATTGAACATTTAGATGAAAGTTGCTCATTCGTCATTTGTATGTTAATTTTTTTTATTGATATTTTTAACATCTTTCTCTATGACAAAACTGTAATAATTATCTAATTGTTAGTTAATTTAACATAGCCTGGAGCATATTATTTAAAGTTATTGTGTATTGTAAAATTATGTGAAACATCTCCAAGCTTTATACAGTTGAGGAAAAAGTGCGGAATGAGTTCAAATAAAAAAATGGTCAAATGTTTTACAGTAAGCGATTTAAAAGGAAAGATGTTTGTATATCACACATGCATAGTTATTTAA
Organism: Himalopsyche japonica; assembly: GCA_028555115.1. NCBI lineage: Eukaryota > Metazoa > Arthropoda > Insecta > Trichoptera > Rhyacophilidae > Himalopsyche > Himalopsyche japonica. The sequence continues at coordinate 250,379 of JAHFWJ010000700.1, read as the reverse complement.
AGATTTATGTTATTGATAAACTTTCTTTTGTTTATACAACTTATATTAACTTAAATATATATTTCGTTAAATTATTGAGACCTCCATGCGGGCTTAGCCACTTTGAAATAGTTCCATTTATATTTAATCTAAACCAAAAAACATGATAATTATATATATTTTGTTTAAGTAGTGACGAAATGCAGATTCAATAATTACATGTAGAAATTTCAGTCTTGTTTCTAAATCATATTACACGATATATAATAACTGAAATCTATTATACATTTTGGATCAAATTTGAGCAATTACTGTAATTAAATAAAAATCATTCATTAAACGTTGAATTACAAATAAATAATATTTTCAACCCACAACGACAACTAGAACCATTTCAAAGTAATATAAGAAGAAATAATCTGTTCTTTTTGTTTGAAAAGCATTTCCTGTGTATACAATAAGACCATATTACTCGGTCGTTTACCGGGGATATTTATAATTATGATGTTAAAATGCAGTTTTTACATTGTTACGGACGTTGTAAGTAGCATTCCATAACATAATGCAGGTTAAATGTCGTAAAATATTATTTCCATGGAATCGTTTATAAAAAAGCATAATGTATTTTTATAAACCACAAGGATTGTTGTTCTTTCTCACAGAGGAGGAATTCACATGCTTTTATTTCGTTTTCTCTAAGCTGTAGAAAACACTCTTTAGACAGTACATTTTGAGACAATTTTGAATGATTGATTGAATTGGCATTTACTTGGTAGAACTCCATTATAACACGGTGAAAAAATAGCAATATATTTTAGCTCTATAATTTTTTTTTATAAGATATTGTTGATAGTTATTTTGGCTCACGCCATTGTCAGAACTAGTTCTGTAAAATAATATCTTATTAAAAAAAATTGTGAAACTAAAATACATTGCTATTTTTTCACCGTATTAATTTTGTAGATTAAATGATTTAAAACAATCGTCCAGCTTGTGGAATTTTTTTCCTCCACACAATTTTATTTCATTTTATTTTTGAATTGGTATAAATATTTCTTCAAATTAAATATTGAAAATTTTGACAATCGAGATCTTGCCCTTGATTTATTTTTTCAATTGACTTAAATCGGAATTATTTTAACTTTGTATAGATGTTTTATATAGTATAAATCATTTTTGCTCCAGTATATTTTAATATTTTCCGCTTTCAGCTTTGAGCATTATTATGGTCTCTTGAAGGAGTAACTCAACATAAGCTTTTTATCGAGAACTGGTTTCAGTTCAATCACTTTAAATTTAATTTAATAAAAATGGTAAATATATTGTAACCGTAGCCGTACTATTATTTTATTATATTAATGAGAAAAAGTAGTATGAACATTATATATTTCTCACCCTTAAATGTAACTATTAAATTTTGTTTTATACCCCTACGAGTTTACTTTAATACACATTTTGTAAATAATATATCGTGCCTTAATTTAATAATGAATTAAATTTGTCAATCTTTTTCGTTTCATTTCAAAAGTTTGTTATTATAAATCGATCAATACAAGTTGAGTTTTCAATATTAATTGATATAAATCTTTCCTAACTTTTAATAAAAGATAAGAATGATAAAATGTGGTCATTAAAATCTCACAATTTCATGTGTTTAATCCCAAGTTTTCCAATATGAAGAATTCGCCACTAATCTGAGATTTCAATTCCTAATGCTAAGACATCTTTTATGATATAATATTGCTGAATAATTGCTGAGATTAAGCTTACAAAAGTATGTCGGCATTCTGGTCTAGAACTTCATGATCTAATTTCCGGTTTCAAGCAATTTAAATCGTATCACTATAAAGGTAGATTGTTTATTTTGAATCACTGGCTTCTGGCTTAAGCGATCATAGATTTGCATAACATTATGAGTACCACACAATATATTAAAATTACTAAATGTAATTTTTCATAGTAACTGTTATGCTTAATCTATAATGAAGTTTTTCAATTTAAAATAAAGTGGCTTAAAGATCTTAATTTTGAAATTTAAGCATAACATATTATTCTAGTCAAAATGGACTTATGAATGGAAGAATACAAAGTGTTGAGGTGCGTTTTTCACGTCGCGTTGTCCAGCTCGACGGTGTTGTTAACGGTTAATGGAATAGTATAACAAGAAATAAATCTATTGATTTAAATTAAAGTTTTTTTGATTTTATTAATTGGATACAAATTATTGACAAAAATAATAATTTAATGTTCAACGTACACTAAAAAATAGTCTTAGAATATGAAGCATTCAATCAATTTTAAAAAGTTGAATCTTATTTGCCATTTCGCATTACTTATTTGTTAATTATTTAAATACAAGTAGCGGGAGCATATTAACATGATATATAGATTGTGTTTTGAGGAAAATTCTAAAACATTATAATGTATATTTTCAATGCGTAAAAAAACATTCACATATATTATTTTATGATATGACAGTTTCTTTTATTTGATCTTAAAATACTCGTAGACCTTTCGTACCATTTTTATTTGAATAAAAATAATAATACATATATTTTTTTTTATACGTTCTATACAACATAAGAAAGAAAGTCATGATTATTGTAAAGTGAAGCTTGCTTTTTTAATTAGTTGTTTTATTAAAAAGATGACATAGAAATTTTGGACACGGTGAAAAAAAAGCGATTGATTTTAGCTCTACATGTCTTTTTTTACCGTGTTATAACGGAGTTCTACCAAGTTAGTGCCAATTCAGTCAATCAAAAAAATAAATTTGGTTATTTAAATTTGCGGATAAAAAAATCTATATCGGTTATTTCCAATGATATTTTTATTTTTAAATCTATGACATAAATTTTTAACGTGTATTGTCATTGCGGACAGAAAAAAACAAATATAAATATTTCAATTAAAAAAAAAAATTAAATTGCAAGACACTGGTGCGCAGTCTGTTAATGATACAAATTATTTGCCTGCCATCTGTGAATGGCATAAAATTATTATTACTCAAATAAGAATACAAAAAAAGCTGTAATCTTTGTTTAAATGTAGCGAATTAAATTCGGACGTAGTTTAAAAGTAAATTCAAACGGTACATCTTTCTTTACTGTGAAATCTATTTGACAAAGCATGAAAAATTTAAGTTAATATTTAGCGTAAATAACTGTTCTTAGTTTGCGGGAGAAGTGAATTCAAAAGAATCTATGAAAACCGTATAACTATATGTATTTTAGATAGTGAATCAATCATTGCTGAATTTTCTATCGTATAATATTGATTGAAATGAAAGTGAAACAAAATTTAACATACAATATATAATAGTAATCAATTACTTATACATTAACTATGACGTTATTTTTCAAAAAAGTCACTAGAAACAACGGAATTTTAATATTTCAAAGACTTAAAAAATGATTAAATAATAGTTTATTATTATACAATATAATAATAGACGATTAACTCAAGTAATCTAATTGAACAATAATCTTTAAGGTTTATATGATTTTTGTAGATATGGTGTTAATATTTTTTACGCTAAAAACTTTTAAAAGCCATTAGCTTAAAAAATTAAGAAAACATCTTACGCTTTCAAGTGGAGAAGTCTCAAATATTTTTGATGAACCATCTTCACCATAAGAGTATATATCAAATTCCCCGGGGTTCAAAAAGTCCACTCACTCTCAACCTTACGTCGTTATAAAGCATTGTTCATTAATATATTATCAAAATTTTAATAAAAAGCTTTGGTGAAATGAAGAATAAAGCTCAACATGTGAAATGCTTTGTTGCAGGTAATATAAATGAGATCTTTGTACGTTAGCTTACTTCCGAGCTTTACGCCAAAATAATTAACCGATGAAATTCCCGAGAGAATTCGGTCACTCATTGAATAGCGAAAGAATAGTGATAGGAAATATCAATACTGAAATGTTGCTTTTTAAATTTTTCCTATTCGATTATTTAAACGATATTTGATTGATTGAGGACGGAAGTAATCATTCAACTTATTGATGTCTTGGTAATAATGTAGAATAAGCACAATTTTTTTTAATTGAATCATCAAAATATTGATTTTTTTTTTTTAAATATTTTTAGTTGAAACTACATTAAAAATGTACAAAAAAAAATGATTTTTAGTAATTATAAATTATGTAAATTTTTCTATTCCAATCTTTCAGTAATAAGTCAACTTCAGTAGTGTGTTTTAATTAACATTTAAATCAAATGTGATATTGTATCAGCACAAACTTTTTCAGTCTAAAAATATTTAAAATGAGTTTTTCTCTGAACTAATGATGTAAAACTGTCATTTCTGACGACGAATGAATGTTTTCGTGTCCAAAATTGTCCTATGTTGATGATAAAATAGTTACTTGACCGGTACGCTTTATATGTTGGAAATAAGGATGTTATTTGCAGTAACTTTATTTGTAATTAACGTAAATAGCAGTATACTCGTTAAATAGTAAAAGGTGTATTTGCAGAAATATTTCAAACGATAGATTTAGTCAATAAACTTCTGTCTGTGAATACCGCCCCTCTTTTGCGCTCGTAAAAACTTAACTACCTCTCTCTGGAGGAATACTTAAGCCTAGCTTAAGTGAAATGGTTCTCTGAATAAATACACCGGCTGTAAACGTAGAATTCACTCCTTAAACGTTTATCGGAAGGATTATGCATGTTAGAGTGCTATAATATATTTTCTTTATACGTAGTGCTATAGAGAAATGCATATTTGTATTAGCAATCATGAAGTATGGGTGCATAATTTAAACAATTTACAAATAACCAGCGGTATAGAGTTGATTAGTAATAACTAAACTAGTCAATTAAAATGTCTGACCTTATAGTGTTCTGAAACAATTTTAATTCAAAGAAGTGATTCATAGTTACATCGAAATTTTTTTGGTAGGGTCTACACATATTTAATCGTCAAATAACTTTCTCTCGTTAAATACTTATAACATCTCAATATAAACACTGACCGTATTTTTAAAAATAAAAAAAAATAATACAATTTTCGGTATTATTTTCAAATTTTATATTATCAAGATCATGACCGGTTTCGCTCATAGATCACGTTTTACTCACGATTGTTGTGAAGGGCGAACGTTGAATTTTATTCTTATGGTCAGTTTTTCACTAAGAAGTGACATCTGACATTTTAAAATTGAGAAAATAAAGAAACATTTTTTCACATATAAATTTATAGATGCCACTGAATGTATATTTGAGTAAGTGAAAGAATGAATTTTAAAATCCACTCAGCTAGAATATTGGAAGTTCGCCAACACGAAAGTATTGTTTGTTATTAAAACATATTATTTCAAACTGTGAGTTTTTTTAAATTTTATGGATGTTTTAATTTAAATTGTTGAAATTTTCTCGTAAACGAATGTGCTAGAACTGACGTAGTAAACTGTTCGCATTGATTATATACAAGAATAATAACACAGGAAAAATACGGGCTTTATAGCTAAGAGCTAAATATTGTGTTAAGAATATATGAAGATGCTTAAGGGTGAAACCCGTGCTGTGAGTGATAAAATATGTGGAATGTACAAAGTTTCAACAATCAATAAATTTGATATTGAACGCACCCTCAAGTAAAAACTAAATAAAATAACAGTATATGATCTAGGTAAATGATTTTCAATTATTGTTTGTTTGTAATGCAGAACATTTTTTTTTAATTCTTTTGATCAATGATACTAAGATTTTTAAAACATATCCTTTCTTCATTCGGAGCAAATGGAGCTTATTTTAACATTTGTTAAAAGACTACGAAATCCATTTCGTATTCATGGTGAATTAAATGATAATCATACTCATTCATTTTTGCAAAGAGTAAGTACGAAAAAGTAGTACTATAGAAAGAGTAGTGATTAGTTAGTTGATTTACCAAGAAACAATTTTAGGTATCAAATGGATGTTAAAAGTTAGCATTAAGAAAGCAAATTCCGATTATCCATATCCATAAATTTACGTTTTCTTTTTCAAAAAATGAAACGTATTCTGTTTGTAACATTTTATCCAAGTATCATAGTTAAACGGCTTAAACACTTTTCTATCTCGTTTTATTGTTTCCATTCGCGAATTTTGTTTTGTTGTCCTCCCGCGCTGTCTCTGAGAGTGCATCTGAAGATTAAGATCGTCTAGCCTGCGTCTGAGCAAAGTTCCGTCTACAAGATTAAGAGGTAAGTCTGCAGGACTTATCTGGAATGGATAATGCTTATTATCTACCACTTCATTAAGTACCATTAATCTAATACTTTAGAACAATTGGATATTGTCTTAAAAAAAGTTTCAATTACTTTCCTTTAGTATTAAATTTATAATAATATATATATTAACATATTTTATATGGTTAATTAAAGCTAGTTTCCTTCGTATAACACAGATTACATTTTATATCAAATTGATCACATTAAGAAAATTAAATTATTGAATAGAAATGAAATCTCCTGTTCCACCTTTTAAATAAGCATATTTAGATTGTACAATACACTTAAGACATTTCTCAGTGGGACAAAACACATGTCACACCACACAAGTATCACACCAATAGGAATCAAAAAGTTGCTAAATCTTATTCTATATTGCCGTCAAATTCAACAAAAAACTTTTTTAACTGCCTCAAATTATGTAGCGTATTTTATATATTATGAAACAAGCGATATTTAATGAGCAAAAAATTTAAATACTAACGCTTGATATAGTAATTTAAATAGTCAGTCGTACCATATGAAAACCGATCATGAACAGAATATTGATAAATCGAACTGGATGCTTTGATCATTTTTAATGTGTTGACTATAGCTTCTTGGTGAAAAGTTATGATATTTTATATAATAAATTTAAACAATATTTTCAAGTTTTACTGGAAATTTCAACAGTTTCGCCAATGTTCGATTGATCAAGATTTACTTTTAACCGGAAAGAGAAGACTATCATGAATTATGACATTATACTAATCGATAATTTAAAACAATAATCACTTAAGAAATAAATAATTGGGAATAACTGCTCTTGACCGAAGTACTTTGACGAAAGTAAATTATCCAGCATGTTTTTTAAAGTTCTTTATTTTTTATACATAAAAAATGAATAAATAAATAACATCAAGAGACGTAATAAAGTGATGACATATAAAAAAAATGCTTTTTAGTGAAACTAATTTTCTTTTACACGTTGCGTTATAAAAACAGACTTTTACGAAGCTTTATGATAATCAATTTCACCCGCAAATATCAACAAAAAACGTGTCCATGTAAGGGGATGAAAAATGGCCGTAAATTTTTACGATTGCAGTCAAAGTATGTACCTAAATAGAGGGATATTAACAGCGAGTCGTCAGAGCTTTCTCCCGAGGAGCAAAGACCCTTTGTGACGCGGGCGGAAGTGCCCCGCGGAGCGTCAAATGAAAGCTTTCAAATTTTACGGTTGGACATTAAAATTGCAATCATCAGCCATTGCAGCGACATCTGTAGTTGGAGAAAATCGACGCTCCATTGAGAGACAAAGGAAATTTAAGGAAAATTATCTGATTAATTTTATACTGCGAAAATTATTTAATGAAAATTACTTTTACTACCTAGTGTTCAGTTAATTTTTTTATGGTAAATTTCAAGCTTAATTTACAAAGTTCATAAACAAACCATACCAATGTTTTAAAAAATACACAGTGGAATATGATGCCATAATATATCATTATGATACAAGCAACGTGTTTAACATACAAACTTATAAAACTTACAGATGAACTAAATATAAAAGTATATATTTATTTTTCCCATGTAGATTTTGATATCACATAATATCAAAAAGATTATAGCATCACATGAAAGAAGAAGCTTAGAGAATCACAGATGACAAGAATTCTTGATAAAAGTTAAATGATCTAAGACGAAAAAAATTATAAATATACAATTAAAACACATTTATAGTAAAATACCATTTTTAAATTGTATTGAAACTTTCTAGTAATTCTTGCCATGATTTGTATAAAGCTCAAATTAACAATATCGTTTATATCAAAGATATATAAATTGTCTAATGCATATTGCAATAGTAATGCAATTGAATTCTTATTTAAAATAAACAGACACAACAATTTACTAGAAATAAATATCTAATCAACTTTCAAAACTAAAATATTTTGCCATTGTCTCAAAAGGATTTTAAATCAATCACACAAAAAATCAAAAAGGATACCAGCATCATCTAAATAAAGTTTACAATATTGTATAAAAAATGGTATGCATTGATTGATCACTCCATCTGTGACAACACTGTAATTGAATTATTCTCGCACTCCTCAGAGACTGCCAGTTGTATTCTAAAGAATTGTCTGTCACATGGTTTCGAAATATTCACATCCAATTTTAAGTTTTGAAATATTGAATGCAATATCCAATACTATAAAATCGCTCATCTGAATATGGGAAAACAAAGAATAAAATAGAAACACGGTGATAGGGAAGTATTTTTAAGACACTGAGAAAACAATTCCAGTATTCTCAAATACTTTAGTAAAATCTATGAGTTAGTGAACCTGAGTTTAAATCCCTAAAAATATTTAAGTTTATTATAAAGTAATAAATTATTATAAAGTTAAAATAAATGGTTTTGAATAGTATCAGAAATATACTTTTCAATCGATTTATGGTATACACCCAGTCCTTTTTTTACACGAATTCGATTATACGCGATTTTTTTGGACGGCAGCGTTACATTTTTTTACGCGCTTCACTCGTTTTTACGCATTTTTTTCCCAAATTTGTTGTAAAGAAGACATTTATATACGATGCTAGGCATATACGTTTTATTATTTTTTTAAATAAAAAAATGTGTATTTTTAAAACTTGATTTTGTAAAGCATTCCATTTTTTTTAAATACAAATAAAATTGCTTGTAAATAATAATGTAATAAATGTTGACAAGTTTATCGGCTATTATGCGAATTAATGTTTTAGGGTGTGTAAAGAAATATAATGCAATTGCGTGAAATCATTTTTTTTACGCGATTTTTTTTACGCTTCTTTTTCTGGAACCAATATATCGCGTAAAAAAGGACTGGGTGTATTGTGTTTAATGTGACAAATTTTTGGGTTGCCCAAAAATTTTCTCACCCATTAATATTAAAAAAAAGCGAAGTTCAGCGAGGCAATTCCTTTAGTCCTACCCTACCTCTATCCTTCTAACCATATTTTTTGAAAAAGAAAGATTTTCCTTCTGAGTAGCAAGCTGTTTTTTATAACATATGGAATTAACCTAAATATTAAGGTTATACATTATAAAAAACAAAAATGATAAGCATGAATTATTGATTTACCTTAATTTTGTTTAAAAATCATTTATAAGTGATTGTGAATATTTAATTTACATTATTTGTATTTATATTGCATGATTTCTTGCAAATTGTTTTCTTAGTTCTTGAACCCATGGTTTTGTATAACTGTTACATTTAACTCAGAATTTTGTATAAATAAACTTGCTTGTAAATTCTATTCAGTTGATAATGCTCGCGATCATCGAAGCCGGTTCTGTTCAAAAAATGTATTGTGGAAAAAGGTACCAAAAAAACTGTTATATTAATTATTGTATTAATTTTAACTGTATTTGAAAAAATAAGTAGAGTGACTGACGAACAGTTCTCGAGAGTCTTAATTTTCAGATGCTCTATTGAAACTTCCTGTTTGAATACTTCGTGTAAAATTAATGTCTAAAGGCAGAGTCAGTTTATGAGTTTACACAATCTTTATTTTTACGAATTGATTATTGAGCTTATCATAACATATTAAAGATTCGTTTGATATGGTACTTAATTTTAATCTTGAAGGCACGATATATAAATAAACAGAATTTTTATTACCCACAGCGCGGTATTGCTTATTGCGAAAACCTTTATTCGATTCCAAGCTTTCTTTAATGTTGTACGTTGTACAACTGAATTGGTCGTGAACTTTGTAACCACGCTGTTGAATCGAAATCTTTCTGTCGGATATTTACATAGGGTATGTGAAAACAATTGGTGAGTCAGTTGCACCCAATATAAGCTTGCAATAAAAATCCGACACAATAATACAAAAACATAGTCTTCCCTTGCAATATACACCGGCGCTTATTTTAAAACCGAAATGATATTCGATGTTGGTTTTCGCCGCTTTGAAGTTTGAGGCCAGTGGCGTTGCCTAACACGTCATTTTGATATTAAAAAGTAACACACATATACATGTATACTCAGATTGTCCCTTAATAGAGACGAGATATAATTTTAAATAGATTATCATACTGCTATTCCGAAAGTGTATAATTATATGTCACTAAACAGTTGGCGAATTGCTTTCTTTGAATCAAATAATGTATTAATTTGAATGAATCAAAACAAATGATATTTTAACCCTAGTTGTGAGATTTTATGGTGCAAAATATTTAATATATTAAATAAATACATTTTTTTAAATATGAGATGCTATAAATATGAAAAAATGTTTATTTTATTTTATATGTTATACATATGCATAAAGAGAGTTTAATTTTCAAGCATTTAAACAGGTAGACTAAGAAATACCATCTTCATTTTTTTTTTTACTAAAACATCTTGCATGGAGAGACTTACTGTGAAGGAAATCAACATTCTTTTTCTTAACCAAGATTTATCTTTGCGTTTTTTTTTTTGAGAGGCTTTCAATTATAAACAGATTATTCGAGCTGTTTTGTAGCTTCGTAGAAGAAAATCATTTAGACTCCGCTTTTTACCACGCAGTAATAATAATTTTTTCAATGATTTTGAATGAATAACTCGAAATTTCAGTCTTTTTGTTTAACTATTAAAACTATAGCGGTTAATAATTAAGCCTGGCCATTATCCTTTTATACCTGCCGTTATTTTAAATACTGAAAGCTCAACGTATCGCTATCATTTCTGTATTCAATGATTAATCATTTATCAAAGCAAAAGTATACACCATAAATATTACTGATGATTGATCAATATTGTTTTTGATATTAAAAGAAAATTCAACAAGATTTTTTGAACTTTCGACTCAACGTCGTAATTCAAAGAATTTTGTGAAAAATTAAAAACTAACATTTTTAATTTTGCTGCATTATTTATTGCTTAAAGATATTAGTTTAAAGTGGTTTCGTACATGCTTTTGAAATGCTTAGCATTCATTTTTTTTAATTTATTGGAGTTTGAGTTTCTGCTCGACAATTGTTGTTAATTATTACGTATCAGTAAATATTATTATTTACTTTTAGATTTTCTATCTGAAATCAAAAATTTTCACTTATTTTCGAACAGAGTTTTAATCGATGAGTATGGCTGTCACATTAATTAAAATGAGATTTCTTGAATTCCTTAGAAACTCCGTTACTATTCTGATTTTAAAAACAATGCATAATAAAGAAAAAAGAATATTTTTTTCATCTGTTGATAATGTTCGCGATGAGCGAAACTGATCGTGATAATACAATATATTGTGGAAAAAAGTACGAACAAAGTATTTTTATTATTAAAAAGAAAAACAAATAATATGCATACAAAATTTAATGTATACTAAAATAAAAAAAAATGTAAATAATCTCGCTTTTACCGAATTTAATAAGTAGTAAATAATATTCATAAAATCGACAACAAACATTTACATTGGTGCTATACGAATTGCCTACAATAAAAGGTTGTAGGTGCTAAGAAATTTTATGTTAATAGCTAGATGGCAGTAATAACGAAACAAAATACAACCCACACACATTATATGATTATTAATATTATTTATTATGTAAGATCGAAGACTTCTAATAAAAAAAATGTATATACGAGACACACAAAATAATAATAATCATAAATTCTTTTTAGTGTGTATGATACCATACTGAAATTTTGCCTGAAGGTACGGTCGTTGGAAAGAAACTTAATGATACGAAAGATATTGGCATCTAAAAGTGATGCGTAAATATATCTGCGTAGGTGAGATACATCAAATTTTGATGTATCTCACCTACGCATTTTTGATTTGATATTCTTATTTATGAGTTTTCCGGGAGTTTTTGTTTTAGTGCGCTATGATTTAAACCAGAGCGATTCCCACCTGTAGTTTTAGGGTGTAAAGTCGTAAATCCAGCTTGATATAGAAACGCATAATTTACAAGGGATGCATCACACAAAACGAGGGGAAACTTTATGACTCTAATTCTGACAATTTGCACCCGATGGATTTTTGTTGGAGATTCGAGGTTTTGAAAACCAAACTTTAGCAGCTGTCTTCCATTCACTTTGGACAATATTCTCATCGAATTATTGATATATTTAGCGATATTATCACTGTTTATGTTTCAAAAGTTACAGCTAAAACTTAGTTTTTAGACTATATCAATTGCAAAGGTAATTAAAAACTAAAGTAAGTAGTAATTAACTCTCCCATATGAAGATTTGCTGTCAAAGATTATAACAGGCAGAGGTTTTATGTAAATAAAATACTTAAGAAGAGATCCCTTACGAGCAATTGTCGTAAACTCATCACTAATGTTTTAACACTTGAAAAATAATAATAAATTTGATACTTTTTCCAGAAGCTATAAAAACATGAATAAATACACGGACATACGTTTATTATGAAAATAATCTGTGATAATAAATTATACAAGATTAGGACTTGAAATTTTTCTTTTTGAATTAATAGAACTATTGACTTAAACAAAAATTCGTTCCTTTTCTAAAATAAATTCCCCTATGCTAGCATACCCACGATTCGGTGGCAAGCTGTGAGAAAATGGAGTTGGCAACTAGAATGGATAGACGAGATATTCGTTAATTTGCATGGAGATGGCGTTGGTGGCTGTGGAAAGCACATTTTGCGCGCGAAACGTCTGCTGCATACGTCACCGGATGTTGCCCCAAGCACGTGCTCTATGACAAGAGGCGACTCGAAACGGGGAACGTGGAAATAAGTACTAAAAAAATGTGTTTTTATTATTTAAAATATCATGCCTTTCCATCAAGAAGTGACAGTTAACACATTAAAAGTGAATACTCAATTTATGTCAGGAATATAGTTTATAATATAAAACAGAAAACGGAAAAAAATGATTCAATAGTATTTTCGTCAGTTCTGTTGCATCTGTGTGATAGAATTCCTAAAGATGCCGAAAGGCAAAACCCGTTTAGTGACAAAACATGTGGAGTCGTATAAAGTACTAACAATTCAAAATAAAATGTTATATTTAATTGGAAATTTTCTGCGGCAATAGTACCTACACGAATGAAACTAAAAATACTCAAACTACTTCACATTTAATAGGAAAAACAAAGTTATCGATACTCAATTTATATCAGGAAAATAGTTTTTATTATTAAACAGACGATGGAAAAAATGACTTTTTGAATCATTTTTTCTACGCTTCTGTCATAGAAACTACTACCCTGGCTATGATCGACAATAGCAGGGTGGCAGCTAGAGTGATAGCTCCACAGATACGAATATATTTTCCCTACACGTATATAACACAACCACGTCGCTTTTCACCACCCTTCCTGATTATAATGTTAATCGCCCCCTCGACTACCTGCTGTCTATCAAGCCCTCCCATCTCGTCTCGATTCCCTCAGAACCCCGCACAGCCTAACGAAAACGTGCAATATCTTCTTTCGCGTGGCATCTGACAGCAATTGCCAGGATTTACTAGGAGACAGGACCATGTGGCAGGAATAAGCTACTTATCGGCCTAATTATCAGATATAATACAAAGTAAACGAATTAAGTTTATGATGTTACTATTACCTGTATTAAATATAAAATGTTTCTAAATGATATCGCCTTGAATAGTTTTCATATTTTTGTTCTGAAAATGTTGTTTCATACATTTTTTTCGAAAAGTATGCTTAATATTGTCGATTAGACAGTTGAGACATTTAAAAATAAACTCTAAGTATTCATGTAATAAGATATTTTTTGTTTTACAGGAGAAAATTATGTTATTATAATCGCATTTCCACTTCATTTTAAAAGTGAGGATTGAAAAAGTATGTCAAATGGTAATTATACCGTTTTTCGAAAAGTGATAAATTACATGATTTTTCTTAGTAACCTGTTTTATAAAATATGCGAAAAATTGAGTAGTCTAAGTCTCAAAAATAAAAATTTCGAATTAAAGACGTGATTATTAAAATTATGTGTGACTTTATATATTTTTTTATTTATTTGATATATTTAATTCTACCGACGGAAAATTACTAAAAAAATATACATATTAAAAATATATGTATTAGTATTTTATTTTATTTAGATGTAATAATATTTGATATAAGACGCCCAAATCTTGCAATTCTTTTAAAAATTACAAATGAGTTTTTAGTATAAAAATATTCATATTTATTGAATAAATATTTTATTATGAAATAAGTGTGTAAGACGTGTGCAAAAAATGTGAAATTTTGCATTATACTTTAATGTAAGAGCGAGTTAAATTTTATATCGGAGAATATCGCAAATTAAATTTTACGATTATTTACGATTCAAACAATTAAAAAAATAAATGATGGATTTGAAAACACATGTCGGAAAGAGATATCATTCATCGACGTGATACGGCCATTACTACCCCAAGTTCAGTACTGCCTGGCATCCCCGTTTAGGACCAATCGTTTAAAAGGGTTTCATACTTGAGCCACGTCGGCAGGATCCTAGAGGATTTACAGCCGATAAAAGTGCGGTATTTTCGGGAGGTCGAGATTTACGTGAGCCTGTTTTCTTTTCATAAACGCCTGCTGGAGCTGTGTAAAAACGTTTTATGGCTTATAAAGTGTTTTGGATAATGCGGAAAAGTTTGGTACACTTTTCCGTGATGCAATACAAAGCTTCTTCGTATTTCTTTGTTAAAAAGTGAATTATTGTTTTCCTAGTTAAATGAATCATGCTCAAAGTAGCTAGCTGTTGTTATAGCATACTTATTTAGTTGAAAGCGATGATGAGCTTTAGAAACAAATTATTTAAAAAACGATTATTGATGCTTTTCTGAATGGTTTTTGTAGAATCTTGGTCTGTTTTGCTACTATATTAAGCCCGAATAATATAAAAAATAACTACCATTTAAATAGCATTATATTTAGTTTTATAACTTTATAAAAGAGCAGTGCTTAAAATCAAATTTTATCTAAATATATATAATAAAATATCGAATGTTGTTTGGTCTATTAAATAAATTGATGAAAATATATAAATTATTTAGTTAGAATCAATAAATAATGGATTCAAAAATAATGTGAAAGAATCGCTTGACAACTGCTGCAATTTGAAAAAATGTATTTACAGGAAGAGTTTATAATTATTTTTTTGATTATTATATTCTATGTAACACGGTGAAAAAATAGCAAAGTATTTTTGTTCTAAAAATATTGTAGAACTAAAATACATTGCTATTTTTTCACCGTGTTATAATGGAGTTCTACCAAGTAAATGCCGATTCAATCAATTATGTTCGATGTATGCTTTTCATTATTACATTTAGTTAACGAATTTATTGAGAAAAATAATAGGCATTGTTAATGAAAAATAATCAAAGATATCATAGTATACTGGCGATTAATTATCTAGAATATGGTGAAAAAAATAAACAAATAAACGGATCTATTACATCAGTGATCAATTTGCTTCACGTAAAATACTTCGAATAACTAGATGTTTTAGAATAAATTCTAAAAATAAATAAATTTATATTATACCCCTCAAAAGAAAACCTAATGCAAATAAATGCAAAATTATACATAGCCAATGACAATAAAAACACACTAAACCAATAACCCTTTTCATTTTTTCCATAACACTCATTCGAAACACCTTTATTTCCCGACAATTAAAATAACGACGCTATTAAATTTTGAAACAAACGAAAATTTTCATGCACTTTCGCGGGGGGGGGGCAGCGTGGCACCACGCGCTGGTGACTACGAGCGTAGACACACAGCTTCCTAACGTAGAGTTACCCGTGTTCGTACAAGCAAAACAGCTTTTACCCTTTTATTAAGGGCTCATAATATTCATTACTCCAGGGTAACATTTCAGTAAAACCTTAAGCGCCATCTAGGTGAACCTATAGGTACTAACTTGTTGCTTAACTTTCTCGCTTTACTTCATTTAGTATTGTATATTAGCGTTCATCCCCAATTTCAGAATTATTGGTACTGCGGCCATTCAACCTTACCGTAAGTACGCACTTCATCTTTAAATTTACGTAAAATAAATTTACCCAACTATCCTAACGCGTTCATATTTTAAGCATTAAACCACAGCATATGAAAATCGTTCTAAAAAATAGCTTTTCATCTTAAACGATTTCATGTTGTGGATAGTAAACTGTCCCGATAGTTTTGATCGATCAAGTAAAAATATTACATTTATTCAAATATTACATGTTACTGCCAACACTATAATGATATAATTTCTATCAAATCTTTTTCATAAAATTGTAAAGTATAAAAATATTTGAGCTTACAATGGAATTCTTTGATTTTAAATATTGGGAAATTTGTGGAATAAATCAGTTGATGTTTGATTGGTAAAAAAATATATCGACAGCAACTTTTTACTGTCTGATTGCTAAATTTATTTGTGTTGGACCACCATAAATTCGACACAATTGACGTACAATATGAACGCTTGAGGTTTTATAGTATTTATTTGAAAGTTTATTTTTTCGTGTGATAACTTATAACTTATTATTATAATTGTTGAAACTTTATATCATCCCACACTTTTTGTTAATAACTACCCGGGTTTTGCATTGCATTTGCATCTTCAGGCAATCTATCACACGGATGCAACAAAACTTACTGTCAATTCTACAAAGTTTCAATCAGCAATTCAAATTTGACTGAAATTCCACCAAGAATCTTCAATCAATATCATAGATATAAACTTGTTTCTAATCACAAACTAACTTTTGAAAGTGCCTTAGCGATATAACAGTTTTAAGAACAACAAAAACCGTGTAAAATAAGCGGTTTGAAGACAAAACAAAAAATTAATATGCTATGCATTAAAAATAGAGTTATATATGCAATAAATCACAAATAAACAACATTCAAAAAAACAATACTGTATTTTATTTACCCCATATTCTTTAGTACCACTATATTGTTTTATCACTTTTCTGTTTTGCCGGGTTACCAAAATAAGCATACGTAAGGTAAAGTCGCCCCATCGTCTTTCTCTTTGCCAATCTCTGTCACCATGCCAAGATTTCATGAATCATCCAATATTTACAATGCTTTCTTGTATACACAGTACTGAAATAACCAAGTCCACAAATGCACAGGCATTCGTCGTGACAAAAAAGGATTGCCAGATGTTAATTAATATTTGTTATTGCATTTCATTTAAATTAACGGGCGGGCAATATCACAAAAATGTACAGCGCAGTCACATTCGGAATTTAAACTCGAAATTCAACCCCTAAACAACGAAAGGGGTGACGTGACGGTCGTCAAACATTTACTGACTATTATTATTAAAGTGTATTTAATACTGGGGTCGGGATGAAACCCTATGGCAAGAGTAAAGAAAGTAATGCACCTGTACTATATATATAAATTAAAAAGTTGAATGTGGGGTATTTAAGTGTTATTAATTTAGAAAAATATATTTTTTCGATATTTATTACTGATTACAATTACCAGTTTGCAATAATATTTATTTGTTACAGTAAACATGTGTACATTTTAAATGACAATGTATTTCATAAATATAAAAAAAAGTTTACCAATACAAACTTATACAATACAAAAATGTACTGAACACGCCAACTAAACGATAGTAATATCATTAGGAAAAATCGTATATTGTAAAAAAATGGTTTTTTTTGTTTAGTATCAACGCTGTATAGCAAATTTTTTTGTTCCGACTCTCAATTGCGATTGAATTATTGTATAATTTATGATATCGACTGAAGGTGCTTGATGGAATTTTAATATCAAATTTGAATTGTCGTAATTTTGTACGATTCCACATGTTTTGTCAACAACGACCCGGGTTTCGCCCTTTGGCATCTTCAGGTATTCCATCACACGGATGCAACAGAACTGTCAATTTTGAATAATTGTATTTTACAATTTAAAACGTTAGGTATTTCCGTAAAAAAAAAAATGAATTGTATCAGCTGATAATGTTCGTCATGAAGCGAAACCGGTCCTGATTAAGAAATATGTTGTGGAAATAAGTACTAAAAAATGTGTTTTTATTTTTTTTAATTTTATGGAATATTGTCAGATTTTGTTGCGACTAGTATACATTAAATTTCTCAGACTCCCTGAGAGAAATGACTTTCAGTGCTAGCCGACAGGTGGCAGCAAAACTTAAATTAGATCCCGCAATATGATAAGACACGCCTGTGTAATACAATGAAATGGTAGTACGTGGAAGGTATTACGATAATTACCTTCCTAGAGCAAGAAATATAATTGCAGATATGGGGTTTTGAGTATTGCTGTTATACTGAAGAGATCTGATGGTGTGTATATAAGTGTTATTATAACTATTATAGGTAAGTATAGAATTATTTCCACAATGTGTCCTGAGCATTTAATTCAAATTTTTATTATTACAAGATCTTATACTTAATAGTTTTAACGAAAATAAGTCTTGAGATATTTCTCTTAATATCACCGTGATAATGCTGCTAGGCAACGGAATACACTCAGTATAACAAAGCGTTAATTTATGATGGAGAGACCAACGTTGAGCTGAAGAAATTAGGATAGTTTTTATATTATTTGCCTTTAAAAGGTAATTTGACGCAATAGTGTAAAGCTCGTATTTATGTTTATTGTATAAAAAGCGTTGCTTTCTGCCCTAAGATTAATTGTAGGCAAGAAGAGTGAAACTTTCTCTAAATTAAATGTTCAATCAGAAGCTATTCAAATTTTTTTGCAACCAAATTTGATGGAACCATTCTTTCTATTGGTTAATTTCGTGACTTCATGATATAGAATCACAACGAATTGAAATGTAAAAAATAACCATTAAAAAAACACATAAAAGATTACCAATTATAATAAATTTTATTTGAGAGTATCTGCTGATCGTTGCAAAGTGAATAATATGTTTATTAGATATTAAGAAACACTATGAAAAAGTTATTCATTACTGGACGAAGTTCTGACACTTTTACTCTATCTAAGTTTCAAAATATTTTTTAATCAACAATATTATAATAAGTGAAAAAAAAAATTCAATTTAACATGGCAATAAGAAGAAGAATAATCAATAAATATGTCTGATATTATAATATATTAAAACATATAATATAATGTTACAATTAGTTTAGTAATTATGTAGTAATAATTTTTCATTTATTACGAAAAATATCGATGTTCATGTGGAAATTTTGTCGTGTTATTATAAAACAGGTTATATAATTAATGAAAAAAAAATATGTTTTTTCATAATCAAAATAGTTTTAATATTTTTTTATCGTTTTCCAAAAAATTAAAATGAATATAAAAAATTATTTATTGATTATAACAGCGACATCTCTTTGCAAACAACAATACGTCTTTTTTAAAATTATTAAATCGATCGATTTTTGTGTTATCAATGTTTATTCTCAGATGCCACTGTTTCACTATCTGGTTCATTTCTCGGAGAAAAATAATACTACACCCAGTCCTTTTTTTACGCGATACATTGGTTCCAGAAAACGGCGCGTAAAAAAATCACAACTTTCATATAATTTGATAATTTGGTTCCAAAAATTGAAATATCGCGTGAAAAAGTCCCAGAAACTTATGAACAACTGCCGTCCAAAAAATCGCGTATAATCGAATTCGCGTAAAAAAAGGACTGGGTGTATATTATATGAATGTAATTTTATAATAAATTCATTCCGTATAAATAAAGTGCTGTGATATAATATTTTTTTCATTATAAAATAGTTCTAAAATATGTTCAAAGCACTCACATTCCTATATATTTCTGGTGTATATTATTCGTACAAAAATAATGATACAATCTTTTGTGAGAGCAATAAATTTTCAAATCGTGTGCGTTATTTTAAATTACGTTACAAATCAGATACGTGTTGAACCCTATGTCTTCATTAATAATGTGGAACGCACCCTGAAAGTAAAATAAGATAGTAGCAATAAACAATACCTTACACGCATTAAAAATAGCTGTAATGAAATAAAAATAAATCTTGATTCACATCACGAAACAAAAAAAATATGCCGCATTACAATTTAGTGTTGCAAGTATACAAATGATTAACTGATTAACAAATAATATATTTTATTAACAGTTAGTTATTTGAGAATAAAAATGTATTTGTTTTCAATACACTTACAAAGATTTTTTTAAATTAATAATTCACATTTTTTCAAATTGTTTAATGGTATATGACGAGAAATTCTTACGTTACCTATGATAGAAGAAATTATTTTTAATACTGCTCCAAGTTTAACTTACTAAATATAACATACAAAAAAAGAAAATCACAGTCAATTGAACAATATGTCGAATACTTTTGTTTGGACGTTTGACAAATTTTCTTAAAATGAAATGTATACGTTTACATTAGTATATGTGAATATATTTAAATGCCAAGCGATTATTTAAATTTTATAATGATACCAAATCAAAGTTTATATACAATTTAAAATTGATGATTTCATTCAAACAATGGAAACCAACAAAATACCATCAAACTTTAGTAATGGGAATTTTTAATAAATTTGGCCTTTCCATGGTGAAATTAGAATTTCTTAATATTTTAATGTCATATCCGTTTTAGTGGAAGTGTTAAACGTGCTTCATATTAGCTGCATACATACTAATATTATAAATAACAGCTTATGGTGGAAACCAACTTGATACGATTTTTTACGTCTTAAAAAAACAGATTCAGACGAAAAAACTCAAAAGATGTTGGCAAGCTAAGATTATTTTTCGATGCAGAAGCTTGAAATCGTTCAGTAAAAATCTATTTATGTTTCATTTTCTACTTTTTAATATATAGTATTGTTTAAAATAATCAATGTTACTTCGCCTAACCCAAGATGAATAACGTGTATGAGTTCTATTATCAAATTTAAGGTTAAATTATAGGTTTGCAAGAAATAACATATCATATACCGAAATGCACTTAACGAAATAAGACCGAAATTTCAAAGTATCAAATATCCTGATAAGGAACTTTAACCAGTGGAAAGTCCTCCGTGACCCGAGTCATAAATTTGCAACGGAACTTCCGCTTCGCGCCGGGAAACATTCGAAATTCGAAACTGACCGGAAGTTCGAATCCCTCGCCGGTTTTTTGGAATGGTATAACAACGGGGATACTTCAAGGAGAAAATACGCGGCGTTTGTATAACGGCGACTGTGGTAAGATCGATAAATATTTTACACTAAAAGGTCTTTGAACTAATACCACAGATAATATATTTTTAGATTTTCAAAAGCATACTAAACGCAGTGTAAAATTGTGAAATATGAAAATCATTCTCGCTCTAGAATAATTTAAATTCAAAGCATAACATTGACATTATTATTCGTTCCGCCATTTGTGTGAAACGATTGATGACGTGTCATAACACAAGATGGCGAAATGACGAATTTCCCGCACAGTAACCGCTCTGAAGTGCGTCACTTAAGGCTAACGAAACATCAAACCACTCGCTTAATTAGGCATATACATATAAAATTACATATTCATCCGTCATTATAGTTCATATAAAATATATTCATAACATTAGACGATGTATGGTACAAGACTCAGATTTCAAATTCCTTATTTTAATAAGTTAAGATTGTTTTCTTTTGAGAGCAGTAGTCACCAAGCCATTTCCCACAAACTTTATATTTCGTGATTCTGTTTTGACTAATACGAATTGCGTAAATTTAAATTAAAAAACTTACCATAATTCTTGATATTTTTTATTCCAATCAAACTTGAATTAAATGATAGTTTGAAAATTTAAATGTGTCAAAAGGTATCGATACTCAACGAAATAACGAAACGGTGGGTTCGAAGTTTTTTCATGAACCAAAAAAAGTTAATACAATTAAAAATCGATTTAGAATATTTATTGTATTTTTTTTTCACAAATTGGGAAAAGTTATCGTTAATAAGAATAAGAAAATACAATTTTAAAGACGATTGTTGCACGAATATACGTATTACATATGTGTTTCTAAAATAAATATAATTTAATTCACGAAACAGGAAAAGAAACGACATATGATGAAGCTGTGAACTTAAGCCCTTTAGGGCATGTTTACTGACTGTATTTATCTGGTGACACGACGAATTTACGAAACAAGGAGATATCATATGGCATCACTGTCCGCAATAACTTAGACGAGAGAGGCTCTATAACTCTGACGCCGGAAGTTAGCAGAAGATTGACAGGATGTGACGCCCTCAGCGCACCGCTTCCATACGAGGGGTGAGAAATGCTTTACTTACGGCGCCTGGATAAAGATTCATCTACATTAAGTTTCGTTTCTCCATACGAGTAAAATGTGAAAGAAATACTTCTTATATCAAATCACATTTTTTAAAATTCAATTTTTAGTTATAATATCATTTTTGATTTAATCATACCACTTATTGATTTTAATGTTGTCGATGTTCAGATCGGAACGGGTTTTTTAATGTTACAACCCACAAGCAAAACGAACTCAAATTTTCGTTAAATTATTAAGAACTAATATTTTAGCTGTATAAATGATGATATACAGCACACATACACACATGTTGTAATAAATTAGACATTCAAATAAAATTGTGAACCAAAAATTGTTTTTATCTATTTTAAATTGTTGGTGGAAAGATAATAAATTATTTCTATTAAGTTTATAGTTTTTCATTTTTTTTATTATACGATTGAGAATGCTGAAGTCAAGCGTGTCGAAATTATTAGTAGAATAAATCTACAGTTGAACAGACCTATGAAAATCTATTCGTAATGATATCAGACAGGATAAGCATTTTTTAAAATTAAATGAAATATAACATATAGAGAAGTTTTTGATGTTTGAATCACAACTTTGTTATCAAAGCAATAATGAAATTAATAAAGTTTATTGTGTTTCTTTAAATGAATTTACACAACTTCCATCAATGTACTGAGATTAAAAGAAAATTACAACGTATTTTTTATGTATGAAATATAATAATATTAACGGGAAAAAGAAATCGTACGGTGCAGATGCGACAAAAAGTATGCGTACGAGTACCTGGAACATAAGCTTAAAGTTTTAAGAGCTTCGTGAAGTGGTTGAGATATAGAAAAGCTTTCATATTTATCACCTTTTCGTGTGTGTCACGTAGATATTTCAGTTTGCAAAGAATATCATATGAATGTATAAAAAAAAGATTGTTTGGGAAAACTCTCATACGACCTGATTTGCGAAGTGTTTTCAATCATATTATAAAACTGCTAAAAAATGAAAACTATTTGAAATGTTCAATCTTACAGGTCTGATTTGGATATTAAATCATTTTATTCACAGTGATTTCGTGAGTATACCTTGAAAGGTGATTTTTCTATTCCTTTTTATCAATCAAATTTTATGATTAAAATACTGATTGGAGAAAACGTTTTATTTCTAACAATGGTTGTCTTAAATAATGGGAAGAAAGTAAAAATATATTTAAAAATGTTGCAATTTTTTAGATACTCAATAAAATTATGAAATCATAATGACTGTGTATTTTTTATTCCATATTGCTGTATAAAGTAAAGTAAAAATATATCGGAATCTAAAAATAAGAAAGTTGGCCGAGGTTTCAATAAATCAATACTTAAGTAAGAAAAATTCTCTGCAGGCTCACACATTACTCATAGCCTTATAAAAAGGATAGCGAAAGCTCTGTCGGCGGGAAAATTTGGCACGGTATCAAATAGCCTATATTTTTTTTACTCCTAGCCAACAATGAAGTAAATTATTCAATTAAGTTTCAATTTACCAAAAGCTTTTTGAAGCTCAGTGTTATTTCGTTTTATTCGGTAGAAGTTCTTTTAAAATTGTTTCTTGAGAATTTGATATTATAAGCATTGGATAATATAATATATGGCATGCTTTAATGGAAATTTTTACAATTTTTATGACAAAATAAAGTTTTATTTCACTAGTGTAAATATTATTTTTGATATTAAAATTTTTATTATTTGATATTTCCGCATGATAAACGCAAAAGTTTTAACCGTTAGCTAAATAGCTGAAATAGATTATTTACTTGGCTAAACTCTCAGACACGAGTAATTTTGAACATATAAATATGAGATAAAAGGAGAAAGTATGGCCTGTAACAATAATAGATTTGGATCGATTGCTCTCATTATTCATTTGAATAGATAAAACTTATAACGATGGGATAATGCAGTCATGGTATAGAAATTAAGCTACCTGAAAATAAAACTGACTTGTAGAATATTTGAATTATTTTTCTTTGAGCATATTTTTACAGCAATAATGGGCATTTGTTTTACATTTTATTTTTGTAAGCTTTTAAGACTTGAAAATCTTTGAATTAGTAATTGGATGACAATGGAAAGAATAATTTCATTGAAAGTAACCCAACCATTCTGATGTAGGTTTTCTTTACCCTTTTTTTCTTGAAAGGCTTTTTGAAGGCTCTCAAAGAAGGAAATAAGAAGTGACGTCATTGGTGCGTAAACACTTTTACGAAAGCAGAATGGTTGCTTTTCCAAATATACAGACCTCACCAGAAACTCTTTGGTAGCTTAAAACATATGACTCACATTTTTAAATATTTTTATTTAAGTCTCGATCTTTTAAATTTAACAATTATTCACAATAATTTTTATTTGTTACATATTCTCAATATCAATCATTAAAACTGATAAATCGTACAAAGCATACAATGGTATTATATAATATGTATTGTTTAATGTATAGTAAAAAAACTTTGTGTTTCTATATATACATACATTTTTATTACAAAACTTTAAGACGCTGTTAAAAAAACCGACGTTGAAAATTAATGTAACTATAGACACACCCAGAATTATTTCCGATAATTATACTATTCGTGTGTTATATAACGACCAGTAAAAGCTCATAAATAATGCATTACATTCGTACAATTCGAATGCATGTAGCTTTTTTGTTTTTTATTTAAGTACTCAAACGTATAGAAAAATATTGAAGATTTTTGGGCCACATTTCTGTCAAGTTAATGCAACATATAACAGTGTTAGACACGTCGCAGTGAGCGAATTTACTAGTCATACATATATCATCGTTCTGATATTCATATCCTTTAAAATAAAATATCTACTTACATATAAGCAGTTTGTATGTGTAGGAATACCCCGCCAAATATCTTAATATTTCAAAAGTTAGTCTTCAGCTTTTTATAGAAATTTTTTCAACTTTGAAGTATGCCACTATGTTTGTTTATTTGATTTTTGTATAATATTTATAATTTTTAGTTAGTATATATTAACTTTTTGCTGTACCATTTAAACAGAATTAAATTTGCACAGCCCTTAATACTTTATTGCCGTTCATTCAATGGATTACGGATATTAAATCTCTCAGCATATTTGGACCTAGATCTAAAATAGCTGATGTTAGAGTTGGTAAAAAAGCTCCTGACTTTTGGCCATTATTTGCCTTTGGCTATGTGAAAAACGGACGAGCAAAGCGCAAAGTGAAATGAGATTACGCTTTCTCTTTCTAAAAAGGAAAATAGTGATGGGATGAATGCTAAACTTATTTTTCTATCGTAAAATATTCCTTTTAGAAAGCTCACTTTATGGATGGCTTGGTCAATGAAGTATTTGTGAAAAACTGTATATTATTAATGCAACCCTTTTGTTTACTACAGTTTATCAAACTGCGAAACGTCGACGATATATTATATTTTGATTCTTATAAAACGCAGTTAAGGGTGGGCGAGGAGCGAATAAATAACATTCTTGTTCGCCTTTTAAAGAATATTTCCGATACTTTTTTTATAAACTTAAAACAGTCACTGATTATAGATGCGCACAACGTCATACTGTAATGTATATTGTAATTAACAATTTTGTTCATTATATTAAACAGCTTACTGAATATTGATTATATAAGTATTCACATAGCATAGTTTTATATTTTTGTAATCCTTTAATCAGAGACCATCTATATATGTCGTTAATTCAACTGGTTCATGTCCATTTTTTGAATTTTATTACATTCTATTATTCTATAATATTATAGTATTCTGAAGATCATTTAATAACATATCGAGTGAAATCGGTCATAAGCATATAAATATTAAAACTTGACTTGTTTCTCATATCACGAGCATTTCTCACTGATGAAGTATAAAATTTAACAAGGATATTTATGTGAAATTTAGTGTTAATAAATACTAATTGCTCAAGAACTCTGACTAGTATTTACAGATAAATAAATAAAATAGCTTTATAGTATTAAATATCGCCTCCCGATGGGAAGGCATTATATTTAAATTAATAAAAAAAAAAAAAAAATTTAACATCAGATCTGGTTTCGCTTGTCATAAACACTCTCTACTGATTTGATATTTATAATGCTCGTGATGAAAGAAACCGGTCGTACTATAAAATATTAAATTATGGAAATAGCATTAAATATTGTCTTTTTATTATTTTAAATAATAAGTTTGTAAGGTAAACAATACGATTGTTCAAGAAATCTAAAAACGAAATATCAATCTTTAGAATTGTATTAAAATGTAGGTTATAATCATAAGTATATTCAGAGATAATACAACTGGGACTTATCGAGGCAAGAAGCTAACAAGTAATCATTATATAGTTTCATCTTTATCTCTCATAAAAATATAAGTAAAATTATTGAATTACGAGCAGTAAGATTATTAATGATATCAATTAAAGGTTTAAGTGCTCAATAATTGTACGTGTTCGAAGAAATATATTTAAATATACGTTGCGACGATAAGTTTCTATGTTTTATCAACATATGCGTTTACATTATTAACCGGTTAACTGCCGGCAGGTACATGTATGGCGGTACCCAGCACGCCGCGAATTTTACGACAAAAATAAAACCTTCTAAACAAATCGTTATTCAAACTGTAATAAACTTATAATAAACTAATAATAAACTTACCAAATAAATGAAGAGCGCGCCAGTCATGCAGTCATTTATCCATAATCATAAAATTAATTGTTCATGGTGCAGGGTTGTCAAAAAAACAAGGTCAAGGTTGTTATAACGGCGCGTCTTTAGACGTAATTTTTGTATGCGCGGCGCTCCGTTCACAGAAAATTATGCGTCTTAAGACGATTTTGGCAGTTAACCGGTTAAGAAAAATGCTTATTTTGTTTTATTCTGAAACAGGATGCTTTATTTCCATCTTTAAAGAGAATCAAAATGTATTTATCGTGTCAAAGCATATGCGTGTAAACTCTAGCTATATCTGAGATCATAAATATCCGTGGCTTTAGATAAAACAAGTTTTATTAATTCACACCTAGTAGTAGGAAGTCTATGAATAATGTAAAAAGCATGAAGTAGCACAATTAGAAGCCCAATGTTTATTTTCACGGTATCATATAAAAAAATAATTAATTATGTAAATTTTTTCACTTGGCCGACTACGTAAATTCGTGCGTTTTTATTTATAAAAAAAGAATGAAGAAATCTTCATCATTTCGATCGGAGTCGATACTCTGTGTCATAAATTTTACTTAACATATTAAGCAGAAATGTTTTATTGTTTGAATTTGTAAAAGTTTATTGTATAAATATATTTTGAATTATTACAACTATATACGATTTCACATATTTTGTCACTGACGTCGTTTTGTCAGTTCTGTTGCATCCGTGTGATAGAATGCCTGAAGATGCCGAAAGGCGAAACCTGGGTCGTTAGTGACAAAAAATGTGGAGTCGTACAAAATTGTAAAAATTCAAATTTGATTTTGAAATTCCATCAAGCACCTTCAGTCGATATCATAAATTGTATAAATATATATTTTTTGCTTCAACTGTTACTTTGTTATTATGTATCAAATAATATAGTTTGTAAAAATATTTTCTTTATTGTATAACGTAAGATCATGATCCACGCGCAATTACATTGTAAGTTCGGAAAACAACAATTTTCCACAACTAAAGTAACGGAATTGAAATTCGATCAAGGTTACTCAAACTACAATGCAGCGTTAGAAGTTTCAGGAGGATTGTTTACCTTCTACTCACTCCCTAACAATTAATTTGAATCCCTAGGATCAACTATCACCTAGGTCTTCTCAGAAGTACAACAAATAGGAGCATTATCTGCATTTTGATAAGTTACATCTACAGTACGGTCAAGTAATAAGCATTGTATAATGGGCATAGTTCTGACGAAGGTTGAGCCAAAATAGCTTTCAACTATACATCTAATAAATTTTGTAGAACTAAAATACATTTCTACTTTTTCACCGTGTAATAATAGAGTTCTAGCAAGTAAATGGCAATTCAATCAATAGATTCAATGAGTTTTTGTAAATTTTTTTCTCGTTATAAATGTAATATTCATAAAGACGAGGAAAGTATAGTTCTGACGATGCGTGAACCGAAATAGCTATCAATTATGTGTTTAAAATTTTGTAGACCTAAAATATATTGCTATTTTTTCACCGTATTATAATGAAGTTCTACCAAGTAAATGCCAATTCAATTAATACGATGAAGAAAGTCTTGTTTATTTTTATAGTAACCTAACATTTCATGAAAAAGTTTCTTCGAAAAACGAATTCTGTTGAACAAGGATTCATAAATATATCATTATTTAAGCTTTTTTTGTTAATTATTGAACTTATAAAGCATTATTGCTTGGTGATTTATTATAAATGACTGTTAGAATTTTAAAATCATGAGAAAAAAACAATGAAACGGACAATCTCTGAAGAAATGAAGACACGAGAAGTTGTCTGCACAAAAAAAACCCATTAGTGACAAGGAAGCCATCTCAGTCACTCCTCAAAGGGAAATAGAAAACCGCCATTAGTGGCAGGACAGACGGAAAAAAGAAAAATAAAAACAAGAGACTCGATAACAGACATACCAAATGTCTTCAGCATTATAAAATTGCGAGGCAATATAAGTTTACGTTGCAATTACCCTTCGGTAAATACTCAATACTCTATAATCACTTGAAATAATTTAATGAACCCATAAAAATATCATCGAATGAGGAAACTATTTGGTCCAATAGAATGTACTTAAAGGAAAAATCTCGGCAATAACGTAGCACATCATTGATATTTATTTATATTTTGTAGTAGCTTAAGTGAAACTTTTCAAACGAAATACTAACTGATTTATATCAATTATTAATCACTTGATTTGTTAACTCACAAGTAGAAATTTATAATTAAATCAACAAATAAATGGATATTAATCAAATTAAAAATTAGCATTTAATTTTCTTCAGCTTAAAAATTTTAATACAAATGGTTTTAATGAAACATTAATCTTTCCATTTCAGATATGTAATATAATATTTATTCAAATTAAAATTGATTGAATATTCTGTAAAATTGTGTGAGGGTCATCATCGAATGAAAGTTTTTACAGCATGGATTTAAAGTGCTAATTATTTTAAAAACCGTTTTTTTCTCTATATATGTATTTGGTGATTTATAATATCGACTGAAGGTGTTTGATATAATTTTAATATGAAGTTGGACTCGTTAAAATTTTGTACGATTCCACATTTTAACTGTGGTACACCCGTGTGATAGAGTGCCCGAAGATGCCGAAAGGCAAAACCCGGGTCGTTAGTGACAAAACATGTGGAGTCGTGCAAAATTTTAACAATTCAAATTAGATAATGTATTTAGATAAGAACAAAAAATAATAAATAATAAATAATAATAAAATAAAAAATTTTATAGAATTGTCGAGGTATTGGTAAATAAAATAAATTTATAAACAGATTTATCACATTAGAAGTGGCACATCGAGAACAATCTAAATATATTAATTTTTTTTTTGATATTTACGGGAGTAAAATTTTTTATATTTCTTTATCAAGACTTTTAGATTGCAGTAGTGTTTTTAAAACTTAAATAATTGAGCATTGAACCACTAAGACTTGTCTACGGAGTCTGTAAATTACCTTACGATAAATGAAGTGACAGGTGGAGACTATTTCTAAGGACAGCTAAGATAACTCCATGTTGCCAAGTTCATGACGAATAATAAATTTAAAACAAATCAATACCTTCGAAGAGATAAAGTCAATGTATCCCAATCGCAGATATTATTTCATGAACTCACCTGAAACAGAAAAAATAAATATCATATTATTAAGTTAGAAGAGAACCCTATGGAACGAAAACGCAATGAACATTTTATTAAATAAGGCATTTCATTAATCAAAAGAATAATAGTATTTTTTTTTAAATTTAGATATATATTGTCCTGATAGGATATATAATTCCTTCTATAATACATGCTAGTTGTGTCTGTCAGCGCATGCGCAGACAGATAGATTGTCTATATGAGTTTAGAGAGATTTTTTATGCACATCACACACGCAGTCATTCAATTAATCCATTGAAACACATTACTAGCCGGTAGTACTTCGGAAAATATTCATCTGGTCTTGAATGAAATCAAGGTGAAAATCTATGGAAAATTCTGAATAATTTTTCAATGGCATGAAAAGTCATATATGTGTTCATTATTTTGTTTTTTTTTCAAAGATTAGTATTATAATTTGAGATGAACTGCAAAGTAAATGATACCACAAGAAATAGATATACCATTAAATTCGAGTTGTTAAAACTTTTACAATTCCAAATGTTTTGCTACCAATTTTTCGGATTTTGCCTTTCTTTTCCGATGTATCCGTGTGATAGAGGGCCTGATAATGCCGAAAAACGAAGCCCGGGTCGTTGGTGACAGAATGTGTGGAATCGTACAAAGTTGTAACAATTCAAATTTGATATTGAAATTCCACCAAGCACCTTCAGTTGATATCATAAATTGTAAAAATATATATTTTTGCTTCAACGGTCACTTTTTTATTATATATTAAATAATATAGTTTTAAAATTATTTTCTTTGATGTAAATATAATACTGAAAAACAAAACCCGGGTCGTTAGTGACAGAATATATGAAATTGAACAAAATCTTAACAATTTGAATTAGATTTTGAAATTTCATCAAAAACTATAAGTAGATATCATAAATAAAATCTGATATGAAATTGCTTTCCATAAGTTAGTTTCATTTGCTATCTACAACATTTATTGTGTTTAATTCCAATGTTAAAACTGTAAATTAAAATTAATCGTAATCATATCATTCGTTTAAATATGAGTCTGGTATTTAATGTTATTTATTTGACGCCGTGTATAACTGTCGCACGGCTTCCATAATTGCTGGTCGCGTAATATTAATATGCGAGATAACGTTTTGCACGCACTGACTGCGTCCCGGTACCGCATAGGATGCCTCGGGCAATCGGGAAACAAATAATCCCGTGGGAGTCTGGAGTATTAACTTTCTGTACGTTACAAATAGATCCTTATGATTCAGAAACGATTATAACTACAAGAAAGCCGTTGTTAATGTTGACAACCGTATTTTATTATTAAAAATCAATTTTCACTTTATGACTAGACTATAGCAAGCGGAATGCATTTTTGAGCTATAAGTACAATAGTTAAACAAACTTGTATGACTTTATTCGAGATAGCAATTGATTGATATACTATTTTTATAATATATTATATAATATATATATCGATATACCGTTTTTGGAATAAAACAAAATACAATATAAAAATCAATGTATGTGTGTGTTTTCACTTTTAATGTGTTAACTGTCACTTCTTGACGGAAAGGTATGCTATTTTAAATAATAAAAACACATTTTTAGTACTTATTTCCACAATATATGTTTTTATCAGGACCGGTTTTGCTCATCGCGAGTATTCATTTCAGTTGATAATGCTCGCGATAAGTGAAACCGGTCTTGATCAAAAAAATATATATCGTGGAAATAAGTACTAAAAATGTGTTTTTATTATTTTAAATGGTATGTGTTTGTGTTTGTCCTTTATGCATTATTACACAATTCATTCAATCGATATGAAACTTTAAAAAATTCTTGAATACACTCTCACAATTGCTTTAAGTATACCATTTCTCTCTCAAATAGTAATAAATAGAATTAAAACGACAGTATTAACAATTAAATTGATTGATATCATAACGAGTTTCCTTAAACTTCTTTTCTTAAATAAAATTGTTAACATGTTTTCAAAGCATTTGAATCTTTTGATACGAACAATCCCCTTACAGCCCTCTTTAGGGTGAGACATGCAGTGATTATAAGTATTGCCGTGCACAAAAATATTAATATCTGTTATTTATTAACCCATTCTTTTTCATCTTTCCTATAATAAATTTTATGTGAAATATAACACTTAACACATGGATTTCACAAATTTCGACGGTACACCTTATAACAGCGCCGTTACAAGTTTCAACAGCCTGGAAGTAATGGGGTAGGTAAGATACAATGTTGCCATTCGTTGCCATGCGTCTCTAAGCACCCGTTAAGATAAAATTAGTATAAATGTGTCTTTGAATTTAGCGAAACGTGAGAGTTTCTGCATTCAGCAAGCAAACAATTTCATACGACGTGCTGTAAAATTTTTGAATTCACAAGTCTTATCTTTATATAACATATATCACTTTTGTACGAAATTTATTACAATAAAGAAACTGATTCTTCCTTATGCCGTTTTTTGAATATACTGTTTTTGATATTTGACAGTGGCATCTATTTGTGAAATAAAAATAGAAAAATTAAAGCGGATAAATTTAACAATCTATATTAAAAAAAAACACACAATTAATTAACTATAATAACATCTTATATAAACAAGATCACATCAATTATAATCAATAATAATTATGTTAATTATCAATGAAAAGATATGTTTCAAGGCACCATTGCACATTTCTGAAAAATCCATAATAACAAATCAACTCTCTTAAAGTGTTGTTTAGACAACTAAGGAATTGTTAATCTATTTTATAAAGAAAAACCAAATACGGTCGTTGTAAAGTTTAAAAAAAAAAATTTTTGATATGGCGATTTAGTTAACGTCAAAATACAAAAAATCACTACTTAAAAATATTGCTTACATCTTTATTCACCTTATATAATAATATACCGTAAATGTTTATAGTCAAAATCAGTTAAAATTATAACCAATGTAACTATCAAAGCTTACAATTGCGTTCTGCATTACCGCCCAGCAAAATTACCTGCTTGTAAATTAAACGATAAATATGCCATCCCGTAGGTCGAGGAAAGCTCACGCATCAAATAAATATCAATAAATTGTTTGAGCAGAAAATAAATTTCTAATTATTTTTATTAAGCTTTTGATAAGAGAAAAAGCATGCTTCAGTAGGTAGATTCCCTTAAACTGGATTCTGCCTCTTTTACCATAAACCGTAAACTCGTTTGCTATAATTCTGTTCACTACAGAATTGGCGAGATAATAAAATGGTGGACATAAACGCGGTTAACAAATGACGAGCTTCGTTAATTAGGATTACATAAAATAGTATATAGCCACGCGGAATAATTAAAATTAATTAATTATATATCTTTTAATTCAATAAGTTCATCGTTAAGCGTTAAGCTATAAAACCATATTTAGCCGCGACTAATTTGAAACAACGTTTAAGGCTTCTTATTTGCAGTGTCCACTAGTTCAAGTCCCGGATATCAATATAAATTGGTCCTCCATTTGATTTATCAATTTGTGTTCAAAGTCGTAGATTTTTTAAATTTCAAATATATTAACACATACAATTATCAAAAGAGAGTTGAAATATTTACACAATAACAACAATGTTCAATATGACGATTTTCGCCAAAGACAAAATTGTCAATATGGTAATGAAATATTATGATTGATATGATATTATTTCAACCTTTGATTCCTTGGTCTTTGAGTTCGTAGTTCTTTCCTTAATTTCGACTCAGACTATGAAATTTTTAGCAAAATTATAAAAACAATGCCAGCATTGTTTATAACATTATAATTTTCTTCACGAATGAACGGGTTACACCTTATATATCAACGTTTATATGCTCTACTGAGAGATTTAAGAAAACTCAATGATATTAAAATGAAAATGTTTTAAACATATCAAATACAATAAATTTTCTACAACTCACAGAAGTAATACAAAAAACTACAATAAGTTATTTTGTTGCCCAAAGAAAGATTTATAGAAAAAGGCCGATATGATGCGATTTTTCTAATTTTTCTAACTTTTATTTCATCGTTTTAATTATAATTAGGCATACATTTTTTTTCTTTTTGACGTTTTAATATAGAAATGTATTTTAATATACAATCGTTATTGTTATGTGAATCTTAATGCAAGTCCTGTTTGATTGAAGAGACACAAGCCAATTTATGTAAATGGCACTTTTCCAAGGCATTTCCCATTAATAGACATCATGAGAATGAAGGGCAAGAACGGATTTTGGATGTCAAATCCCTGGATTAACCGGACACTTGAGGTGATACTGCAGATACCTTCCAGCAGACAGATACAACATAATCCCAAGACAGCTGGACATGGCTTAAGAAAGGTATACAATGATAATTGGATATGCGGTAATGTCTTATATGAAAACAGTTAATGTGGATTGGAGGTAAACTCGTATTTATTTTCTAATTGACTGACGACTTAATTGCTGAGCCAATTAAAGTAAAGAAATGGTAATAGAAAAAGGTTTTTTCTTCTTAAAAACCAGTTTTCTAATATGCTATAAGATTTTTTTACTTAGTTAGATAAGTAAAACGAGAATATTACCTAATATTATATTATAGATAGATCCATATATAATACTAGAATACCCAAAAATTCGAAGACGAAGTCGGTCGTGAAATAAATTTTATATTAACCAATGAAAAATATTGATACTAAATAAATGTAGGTTAATTTCCTTTTCAAGTATGTATGTTTTCTCATTTATAGATTTTTCTTTATTGAGTCCAAATAATTAAGGTTTTATTTTGTATAGTTTATTTGTATCCAAATATTTATTTAACGAATTAAGATTGTTAACTCATATACCCATGTGTTTTTTTTTTCATGATTTCTTTTATTATTCATTAAAATGTATGATATTTGTAATAGGTGCTATCATAATAAATTCTTGATATATTTTTGATTCTTCAAAGGCTTTTTTAACCCTTTGACTCCGCACTCTATATCTACATAAGCCTCTTCGATAAAAATCGAGAATATCAAAGTAAACAGTTCTGGTAAAATACTCATTCATGTTTTATTCAAAGAAGGTTTTAATCCCTTTTTTATGGAATCTATAAGATGCATAAATAGTTTTAAAAAAATATGTAT
Source organism: Himalopsyche japonica (assembly GCA_028555115.1). NCBI lineage: Eukaryota > Metazoa > Arthropoda > Insecta > Trichoptera > Rhyacophilidae > Himalopsyche > Himalopsyche japonica. The sequence continues at coordinate 214,981 of JAHFWJ010000700.1, read as the reverse complement.
CCGTAAATTATTTTTATTTCAGGGCAGAGAAGTTTATAAAGGTGATGCATAGTTGTAATATATTTAATTTTTCATTCGTTAAAAACATAATTATGGGATAAATATTAAAACAAAATATTGAATTGTTGTGAGTCGAGTTGACGCTTAATTTTAATGGAATTACATGTGACGATTTCCATTAATGTTTTCTAATAACAGATTCCAAATTTATCATGTTTTTCCACTGTAAAACAGAGCGCTGCATATCAGCACCAATTAATAATGTGTACTCTGTAATGTAAGATATACACGTGTCAATATTGCGTTGCACTTATTGTGACAGGATATTAGAAAAAACTGTCAGGCAAGAGATATTTTTCTATGCTACGCCGTTCATTACACTGAAAAACACGCCTCCGGGTTTGCCTCGGTTTCCAAGACTCCGAGAGATTAAATGATATAAATCGATCCGCTTAAGTGTACCTACTACATTAGCTTTTCAGTCACCGTCGAAATACCTCTACCGGCGCGTTTGGCATTAATTTAAACCACAAAATTTAATTTACCTTCCCCCAACAGTACGTGACAAAATTATAAATAAAACCCGGCCGACCGCAGGGCCACCTAGCTTCGCACTACTCGTCGGAAATATAATAGCACCACGAGCGTAAAAAAAACATTCGAGCTGTATGAGAAATAACAGCATAATTTGTTTTCAATATTTTTGAATATAAGATCGACTTCGGACGGATAGAAATTGGACTGTGATCCCTTTTTGAAATGAATGTAGCAATTTTGTGTAAATTACTGTACGATTAGGTTATTTAGGCGCCAATACACGAGACCGCACAGTGAGATTTTTGAAAAATGTACCTAGACCTTTTCAAAAATAATAATTTACGTGAAATTGAAAGCGTTTTGATATAACTTAATGCCAGTGAAGTAACTAACATTACACATTGAATAATGTCGTATGATCAAGTGCAAACATATGCATTATACTTTTTTTTTTCCATATTTTCAACACGATTATTGTTCATTTAAAGTGTCAAGAAAACGTATTCAAAAAAAAAAATGGTATCCTATAAAGTTTTTAACGGGGTTTCGTAATAGTTCTATCTACTAAGCCCGCTCTATTTTTTTTAATTGATAGAAATCTTTTATGATTGAATAGTATTCAAATTCTGTCACCATAGAATATTCCATAAATACAAATTTTTAGATTTGCTTGTAATTAGTGAATATCAAAATAAATATCATTTTGTTTTTGAATTGTGGTGTACATAATAATTTATCCGAGAATATTTTCAGTATTATTTTTAAAAACTGTAATCTTTGGTGATATTAAACGTTTTGAAGAGAATGCTTACAGCTTTTGAATAAAACGATACAGTATGTTATTTAAACCTCCGATTGTTGGAAATCGGAATATAGTCGACTATTTCATAAACCAAGGCTTTTTCACAGCAGCTTTTAAGCGTGAGTGCAATTGGAAGCTTTGTCTAATGCACACACGTCGCCAGGAACGACCTCCGTCACGGAACATTGGCTGAAATCCTACGTTGAAATGGAAAAAAAAACTCTTTAAAAAACTCGCAAAGTAATAATTCTTCACGAGCGCTTGTCAAGGGGCCACCAAAAAGCCATCAATATTGAGCGCAATGTTGCCAATTGGAGTGCAGTTTCGCGCCCATTTTTTAGCGATGGTCGGCTGCAGGTAGCCATTTCTATTCAGCCAGTAACCCTTTATTAACATTTTCAATGTTGAAATTTAAAAAGAAGTAAAATCAAAGTTTGCTTTAAAGAAATAGATACTGTAATAATTGTCTTAATACCGAGGTTCATTTTATCTTGATTTTAGTGTTTATAAATTGTTCCGATATGATGAAAGATTTACATATATATATTAATTTTAGATTTTTATTGCTTACTTTCGGGTTAAATACACCACAGAAAGTTTGGCGTTTATGAAAGCTTATTATGATCAAAATTTTCACGTAATATTTTTCTTTATTAATCGTTATCTCACATCCATAAAACTTTTATTTGAATTCCTTTTATAATATCTACGATATACGAAAAATAAGCATTATACGCTTTTTGAGAGAAAGAAATAAAAAATGATTTTAAATTTACCTCACCAATTTATTATACGTTACAAGGGGTTTAAAAAGCTTCTGTTTGCGGGTTGATTTATATTTGCGGATGTCAGCGAGGTAATAATTTTATTTTACTGGTCTTGTTACGTTTCGTCCAACGCAATGAAAAGAATAACGGCAGAGAGAATTACGCAACTGAAGCCTATAACGTTATACTTTAATAGTTAGCTATACATTTACTTGATAAAGCTCAAATAAAAAATCCATAGCTTTTAATAAAAACATTTCACGGCACTTTTTATATTAAAAATATCACAGACGATTATATGTATCAGTGATGACACTTAACAATTTATTTGTGCTGTAAATTATTTATACTCCAATTAAAATTAATGAACTGTAACAAGTTACTGTTTAGAATATAAAAAAATGAGATTGTTGATGATCTAATGGTAAGAAAAAGTAAACAACATATTTAATATCTATATCAATTCAAACACTTTTAGAGTATAGCTTATACATCTCCATTTTGTGAGTCCGATCACAAAACAGACAGCATTCTAATCAGTTCATATGTAAGTGAATAAATAATTTAAGTTTAGTCCATGTTTCATACAGTTATTCACGTATTTCTTTTCCAATTTTGTTCAATGAAGGAAAATAAAATATTGCTATACGATATATTTCAGTTGTTTCAGAACTCATTTGTAAATTTTCTGTTTAATTTAAGATTTTTTTACATATAGAAGCCAGTAAAAAACATTAGGAAAAAATAATGACAACTCTAGGTGATAATTGGTAAGTTTATTATTTACTTATGCTATGATTTCAGGGTAGAGAAAAGTATACCCGGATGGAAAAAAAACAATTATCATTAACCATTCTGAATTCCGGTTAAAGAATAATCAATGATTTCAGAGTTAGATTTTGTTTAAATATTATATGATAGTATCAGAATTAAGCTTTAAAGCGTTTTTTCTCGTAAACGATGAACAGCTTTGAGTAATAAGATAACATATTTTATAAAAATAAATAATATTCTGATTATAACAAAGGAAAGTTGAATATACTCCAAACTATGTGAATTTTCAAAGAAAATATTTACAGCGTTAATATTGTTTCTATACTTGAAATATTTCCTAGACGTACATATTGAAAACATAATATATGTGGCTCATTCTTATAATGTTGGCAATAAGTATGAAAAAGTATTCTTATGAATATAATCTCACTTCCCTAACCAAAGGTGGCGTTAAAGTGAGATTAGCGTTAAGTACAGTACATGACTGAAGTGTATGCTTTTAACCCCTTCATTTCGCACAATTATTATTGATGAACCAACCCCTACGCGATGAAAACATCAACAGTGCAAAATGACGTAAGCGACATGCTCAACAATATATCCATATGTCTAGTCGAACTTTCAAAAAATCATTTATTTCGTTGAAATATGCCTTTAGCATAATTGTTTGTGTTAAAAATCTCTTCATTATTAATATTTGTATTGGTTATCAAAAAATGGTGAATTTTCATGAATAATTAATATTTTTGTATAATTATAGCATATTTACTTTGTGTTTGAAGAGAGATTTGATTTCAATCTATAGACACTCTCCTGTAATTTTTGATATTATCTTATTTTTCTTTCTCCCCACCGTATTTGTCAATGCGCAGTATTTTAATATACCTGTTTTCTGCTATGGGCAAATTTCAATATTATATGTGGTGTTATCTAGTTGGAGATTAATGAATATTACTTTATTATATTGATAAGGCCAAATTTACCAAAAAAATCATAAATGTAAATAAACACTGAGAAAAAGTGATTTAATGTAATTCAAGAGATTTAAGTAGGCTATTTTGATGTTTGAATTTCACTTGACATAAATTGATGTGTATCTAGATTCAGAGAAATCCAGATACGTCTTTATGGGGATGGTGACAGTTATGTTATGCATAGTCTCGCAGATGACCGTCAACCCTCTAATTCCGCATAACGTCGCATTAGACCCCACTGTTTGTTCGATGGTGATGTCTTGGAAACCACAGTGACGTACTACACATCAGCAACAGAACATTTTTGAAAGAATTATTTTTTTTTAACTCTTAATTTTATGAAGTGATATTTTAGTTTGTTCTGAAAGATTTCTGAAAAAAGGCATAAAGAAGAGTCGATTTATCTTTGGTGTTGATGGTAAAAGTTCTTTAGATAAGTAAAACATTACATTGTTACAATATAAATGAAACCCAAATGTGCTGTGCCTTTTTCTAAACCCAAAAAATATGTATTTTGTGAGATAGTGGCAATTTTTTTGCATATTTTAATTGGACTATGTTTCACTATTTTTATAAAGCTCAGAAATGAAGTTATTTCATGCAATTGCACCGTGCAAAGATAATGAAATAGTCAACATTTTTAGTGTGTGAAATATTTTTAATCCTTACAATAACAACATTCATTATTGTCATCGGAACTAACAACAATACGACTCCAATATAGTTTGTGAATTTATGGAGACATCACAAATATCATTAGAACGTAATATAAATCATTTAATGACTAAATAAGAGATCAGACATGAAATACATAATGGTAAAAAATATAGGTTCTAGTAGTTTTATGGACCACTTACAATCTTACGATGATCATCAACATGCAGTTCGCAGTTACTCTACGGAGTAATATCTCGTGATTCCAGCTTTTGAGATAAGGGTAGTTAATATGTAAATGGTAAAACAGTATTAAAATACTATATTAAAAAAACAAGGTGTTTTTTGGAGCATATTATCAACTTGACTGTAATAACATTGCTTATTGATGTAAAAGATTTTGAAAAAAAATAATTTGCAAAAATTTACGAGTCTCATATTCAGAAAAAACTATTCCAGCAATTGACAGTTTAAAAGTCTATGTAAACTATATTAGCAACTTTAAGAAACATATTTACTATGCTTGAATGAAGTTTCAATTATTTAAAATCCTGTATTTATACGTTAAAATGATGACATTTAAAAAAATAGTGCTGTTGCAAGCTCGTTAAATATGCAGAGTAAAAATCTCGGTCGCGGTAAAGTAAAATTAAGTGCTTCTCGACATATATGCTGAGCATAAAGCTCCCACTTCTCTGAACATGGATAACAGGAATATATGATGAGGCATTAATTTGGTCGCTTACCCTGTCACAATGAAACGCGACCCCATCGTATGACGGCCGTTTAATCAGTGTCGAGGAGTTATTACATTCCAAGGACTTGGTAGATTTGTGTAATAGGTCTTGTGTAATTGTATATTGTCAAGGCAATACGCATCAGCATTGCCTTGTAATTTAAGACTTAAGAAAACGGTTCTACGGAGAATAGAGTATTGTTGCATGATTATTAAATTTGTTCACGATCTTTATGTTGAATCTCAGATTTACTGGTTTTCTGCCAACGATTGCCATAAAAGATTCAAAACGATATCTCCTTAGGTATTTTATCTGTATACTTAAAATTTCGTATGATCCGACTCATTCCGAAAAGACAAAAGGATTGAATGGCTTAATGGGTATATACTTTCTCTGGAAATATTTTAAAAAAGACATCGTTATTTCGTTCATATAAATTTTGATATGTTCTTCTCCAAACATTTATTCAATTAAATAAAGTTAGTAGTAAATAAAGTTGTACAATTGAGAAATGCATAGTAATACATGTAAATAAATTTATTCAATATGAATTTTCTAGAAACAATTACTTTAGTTTGAGGCTAAAAAAAATAGTTGCAGTCTGAGTAAACATAGTTCGATATTGAGACTGATTCCTAGAAAGAAAGCGGTTGAACCGACACTAAATTGATACATGATTAAAAGTGTAATTTCTTTGAATTTTTTTTCGTAAAATTCTTTTACTAATTTGAAACAAATAAAAAATGTAAGCTTGACTACTTAAAATTATTGACAGATATGCGCAGCATGAATATCTGAAGAAATTATAATTATTCAACAAAAAATACGGAACTTGCAAATGATGAAAGACATCACAATATTTGGACGTACATGTAGGGCCATACTTCTCAGTGGGTTAATATTATACTTTAAACTTTTTATATTATACCGTTGTAAGAAACGGTTTTTTTTACGTAGAAAAAAGAAAAGATATTGATTTGAATTATTTTGAGCAAAATTTTGATTCCAAATAATTTTTTAACTTTTGTATAAAGAATAATATAAAAAAGGTATCAATAAATTAATATTATAATGGATGACTAAGAGATAACAAAAGAATCTAAAAGTATGCATACAAACCTCATAAAAATAATAATTTACATTTACATCGTATTCCAAAAATGAGTTATCTAAGGGATAGTCAACTATGAATAATGCTCAAAACGAGGATATCGTTTTTACCAACTACTGAGGTTTTCGCCTTTTTTAAAGCCTTGCATCATAATCATAACAGAGCTTCAAATGGTAAATCAATTACTTCAAGCAGGTATCCAAATTCTGGTTTAATCTTACGCAACATGCGTAGATAATATTGAAAACGATTCAAAAAAAGTAAACGTATCTTGTCATGACGAGAAGAAAAAGTTTTTAATCGAGATGTTTGAACAACCTTTATGTAGGTCACCATCGGTATAGATTAAATACGAATATAACTTACATAAAAGTTTTCAATAGAAAATGAAGTTATTCATTTATTGAACTAAATACTTACTGATGTTTTTACTCTTTATTTTACTATCAGAAATGGTTTTGCTCATTCAATGTTGTTAACTTTAAAATTTGTTTCTTCTGTCAATGAATAGTATTAAATATTGTAAAATATGTAATAATAAGTAGTATAAATAAATACATTGGAAAAAAGATGTAAAAAAATGAACGGCTTATTTGCATTGATGTTATTACGAACAAAAAAAAAATCAAAACTATTCCTCAGAAATTATTTATTTGGATTATAATGCATTTATAATTTTCAGCGGGTTTTATCGACTTTGAGTAAATTTAAACAAATGTGTGTTTTAAAATGAATATTCCACAATAGCTTTGAGAATAATAATTGGTACTTACGTATAAATATTATGACGAAACATTTGTACAGGTTTATGAAAGGTACTTGTCTATTGAAAAATATGTAAATTTGTGGGGTCGATAGAACGGGAAACGGAAATTTGAAAGGTGAACCTTTGAAAGCTATCTATGTTGGGTTTAATAGTGTTTGAAAGTGAAACAGTGGTCGTCCAGTGCTAATCAAATTTCGGTTTATCTATACGGATTAAAATATTTTCATAACATTGACAATTTCACAAAATCAAATTGTGTTAAAGAAAACATTTCGAAACTAAAACTATTTTTCACTCTACACATTTTACTGACTTGGTAGAAATAAGTATTGAATTTCAATAAATATACATTTATTTTTAATCTCACACCGATGCAATATTATTCATTTTAACACGATGAAAAAAATAGCAATGTACTTTAGTTCTACAAAATTATTTTTTTAAGTTTAGTTGATAGCTATTTCGGCTCACGCCATCGTCAGAACTATGCTGAAACTAACATTTGCTTATCTATATATAGCTGTGTAGAAATAAAGTACACAATACATCTTCTCTCCTGTTTTAACGACCTAGCTTGTTTCTTGCCCGCAATAAAACTAAAAATTGTAAACGACAACAAAAAGGCGGCTATATTAATAAGTTTACATATAGCACGGAAATGGTCTATTACAGAAACAAAGAAGCACCCTGCAGAAGATTAAGCAGTGGCGATAGACATATCTTAGTTTGTTTGTTAAGAATCTTTTATGATAGTTGATGTCTATTGATTTCCAGCTGTTCCAAAGCCGTCATCCTGCGACCCTTACTACAAAGATGCAAACGCTTAGGCGCTGAGTTTGAATTTATATTATGTGATTCCTTTATAACGTGATTAACGAATTGTAAATCTGTTTTTTTAATGTTGAATGATCTTACATGTTTCTTAGCTCGAGTGGATATATTTACATTTAAAACGTTTTTGTTTAAAATTTGAATTATTTTTACAAATATTTAATTGACTTTGAATGTTACTAGTGAAGTTTGTAAATTCAAAACAAATTATCTCTTTATAACCAAATTTAAATCATAATTAATCATATTTTATTTAAAAAAGAATCTGTTGAATAAATCCAGATTAAAAAATTATCCTGTCAATTGCATGTGACATAAAAAGTTGTTTATAAATTAATTGAAAATATTACAGATCCTCGTAATCTTACTTGCAGGTTATAAGACAGGTGAATAAAATATTTTATTATATAAAGGATTTAATTATTACTGAATCACAGACAGTAATCTTATTGAATAAAATCTCTTGGAAGTAGAATGACATTATAAAAATAAGTTGATTGATATAATATTGTCGGCCTGAAAGCAAAAGAGCATTTACGATATTTTCATTATATAAATAATAAATACAAATGCTGTCATATATATTTTTTACCTTTACTTGATAAGCGAAATTATTTATGCGAAAAAATGAAATCTCTATTGGAAAAGAAGAGGGGCAAAAATCCGATCACCAATTAATCTATGGGAAAACATATTTTTTTTACTGAAATATTATGATGTATGGTATCAAAAGAAGGTCTTTGATGGAATTAAATATCAAACTTGAATTGTTAAAACTTTGTACGATTCTACATGTTTTCTCACAAACGATCCGGGTGTCGCCTTTAGGAATCTTCAGGCATTCTATCGCAGTCAGTTCTGTTGCAACCGTGTGAAAAAATGCCAGAAGATGTTGAAAGCTGGGTCGTTAGTGACAAAATATGTGGAATTGTACAAAGTTTTAACAATTCAAATTCAACTAAACTTTATTAGAGAAAGAAGAAAATTATTATGTTTTTCATAATATTTTACTGTTATAGAACTGGAATTAGAATCAAAACATTTAGCATACAAAACAATAACAAGTAATCTTTATATGATTTAGTTCAATCTAAATAACTCAATAATTTGTTTATTCCCTTTTTCGGGCGACGAAATGTAGCAATAAAGTTTTTAAGTAGGAAATTACATTGTATTATAAAATATTATTTATCCGTTCACAAATGCATGGCAAAAATTGCGTAGACAAATTTAACAGTGCCTAATGTTTTTTTTCTGCTGTATCATAATATTTTTTTATGCAGATAACAGTTTCATGTTCCTACAAACGTAGCAAAATACAACCTTTCAGAATCGCAATGCCCGCGGGAATTAAATAATTTGCATTTCATTAATATTATTTGTTGAATACCCACAGACCACATTATGTTCATCTCGCATTCTCGTGTACTGTGCGGGTTTCTGTATTGCCTCGTCAAATTTGCACCTGAATAATAATTTATCAAAATGGTTTATGCATTTGCTTAATGCGAGTGCATTTATATAAATGGATAGCTGTTGACAGCAGTAATTTATTAGATTCTTCTGCCATACGTGACGCTATTCCTAAGCCATTTTGTCCGAGAGTGGATAAACAGTAATGAAGCTTTCAACATAGCTAATTTTTCACAATTTTCAGCTGTGATTTCATGAAGAAATCATATTTGTTACCGATGGTGTAGTGTCGGTGAATATTAACACTTTACGGTCCGCGGACGCCACATTAGCGTCATTTTTGAGACGAACGTTACGATCCGGAAATGGATTAAATATCTGGCAATCAGTCACTAGGTTTTAAAAACTGGGAATTCTTACCGGATTAACTTGATCAGAGAAATGAGACAGAGGGACCAACTCGAGAGTAAAAAATTACACAAATTCAAATAAAAAATATCTTAACACATTACGGTCTAAATACATTTGGCGTCATTTTTGAGACAAACGTTACGATCCATAAACGCACAATGTGGCGTCTTCGGATACGCGCAGCTACACTACCAAGAAGTAATATGAATTTAATTCTTACTTTCACAAATTATCGATAGACGGATGAAGAATATACACGAGGTCTAAAATCAAAATAGGAAAAAACTATTTCAGTGTATTTTTTTTTTGAATTGTTACAATTTTGTACGATTCCACATGTTTTGTCTCTAACGACCCGGGCTTCGCCTTTCGGCATCTTCAGGGGAAAGGCGAAACCCGGGTCGTTAGTGACAAAACATGTGGAATCGTACAAAATTGTAACAATTCAAACTTGATATTGAAATTCCATCAAGCACCTTCAGTCATAAATTATTTCGGTGTAGTTATTTAGCAAAAATATGCGGACCGTAAAGTGTCAAAATATAACAGATAAAAATGAATGATTGAGCTATAAATTTACTTATAATAACTAAATATTGTCTCAATGAGAAACGTACCTTCTACTAAAATATAGAATGTCAATAATATTTAGTTAATAAGACAACTGGTTAATTATGCGATTTTTGTTACGTGGGTTTTGTTTTTATTACTTTGAATATTGCTCTCTGGTTAAGAACACTTGGACGATGATCGCTGAATAAAATTAAATATTGTTATGTTATTATACTTTGCTTTTGACACGTATTTTTATCCATAATGATGGTCCATAATAATGATTCGTCGACTATAATGTTTTTTGTCGTACGAATTAAAATAATCTCTAAAGCGCTTAAACTAGAATACAGAAATATTTTGTGATGTATCATGTTTACCACTCGCTTCCCTAGCTATGCAATTGCTTTAGGCAAGAATTTATAGAATATTTATTTATTTATTAAAGGTGTCTGAATATGCATATTTTGCATGAATTTCGACGTACAAAAAAAATATATTTACATATGTCATCAAGACAAAATATGTCTTTTTAGTATGTCCAGTACAGTACTAGTTTTTGATTTCGTTGAAAATCATTTTTTGATCCGAATATAGATGGACCGACGGACAAACTTAAACAATACCTATAAGTTTATTGATTGAATTGGCATTTATTTGGTAGAAACATTATAACACGGAGAAAAAAAAGTAATGTATTTTAGTTCTACATTTTTTTTCCGACGATGGCGTTAGCCGAAACAGCTATCAACTATATAGTATAAAAAAAAATGTTGAACTAAAATACATTGCTATTTTTTCAACGTGTTAATACTTATAAGCCTATATTTCTCTTTGCGACCAGTCGTTTTTGTAAAAGAAATCATAAATCAATCGAAAACCGGTCGGCGAAAGAACATACTGGAAAATATTTCAAATGTTTTTTTAATTAAATGACACAATTTTTTTTTCCTTTTCACTATATTTATATATATATTTTAAATAATAAAAACACATTTTTTTAGTACTTATTTCCACAATATATTTTTTGATCAGGACCGGTTTCGCTCATCGCGAGCATTATCAACTGATCATTATCATTATCAGTTGATAATGCTCGCGATGAGCGAAACCGGACCTGATCAAAAAATATATTGTGGAAATAAGTACTAAAAAAATGTGTTTTTATTATTTAAAATATAATGCCTTTCCATCAAGAAGTGACAGTTAACACCTTAAAAGTGATTATATATTTATATATATTGCGAGTCATATGTATGTTCCATGATGATGTACATTTTATGTACATATAAGCCCGTTCTGATTTGCACAAAAATCGTTCAGATGATTGATTGCAACGAAAAATGAAAATTTCGCGAGATAGCTTGATGTTCTGAAAACAGTTCCTAACAACTTCTGTTTTTTGCGTGTTGTTTGTTCCCTTGAGATTTTCTAACTTTTTTACCGTCGCATCTTTTTTTGGCACCAGGTGGCTTTGCCTTTTTCTTATACTTTAAGCAAATTCAATTGAACTCTAGTACCGCTTTTTTGTGCAAACACTTTTTGTAATGTTTATTGATGGCATTTAAAATAAACACTTTCGTCCCATAGCACATATTTTTACATTAAATTTAGTTATTTTAAACTGAAAAATACTTACAATTTTTAAGTGTCATAAAAAATATTCATTTTATTAAAAATTGTATAGCACACAAGCCATCGATAAATTTAGTGCGAAGTGGTAATTTATGTATGAATGATTACTGATTTTAACAAAATCTTGGGGGATTTTTTTTAATCATTTATTAATGAGTATTTTTTTTCTATTTTAACAACAAAACTCTACATATTGTAGTATACCACTGAAAGCTATTACCATTCATTTGGTTTTCTACATGTTTATATTACCATAATCAAACCGAAATTAATATGTATTTGTTTAGATTGTTATTAAATAATTTTAGATCATCGTCAATATAGTCTTTTTGATCTTGTTTAGTTAAACATTAAGTATTTACTTACTCACAGTTCAATATTAACTAAATACCCACATATGCGAATTATAGATGGTTATTGGAAACAGTTAATAATTGTTCACAATTTTAACGATTCCGATTTAAAATAAAGTGTCAGCAAGAACTTCAGTCAATGTTTAAATATTATTCGTGTACTAAAACAGTTCTGCACAAAAAGAGGATTCCATAGTATTTTTCACTCTACAAATATTTATTATTCAAAAATATGTAGGTTTTGGTTTGACTTTTTTTTCAATTGAGCAATATTTCATGGAACATCGTACAGCAAGTCACACTAGTTTGGACACATGAACATGAAAAACGACTCAAACTACAAAGAGATGATATAGCATTAAATATCACATGCTAGTTTCTATGTTCAATTTTTGTGTAGTGCTTAACAGTAAAAATGAAATTTAATACAAAAAACCTGTACTTATGACGTTTGATTTGTCATTTTATATTCAAGAAATAACAATGTCGATTGAACATTATGAAAAAAAGAAGTTAATAATATTTATTTAAAACTAATTTTAAATATTTTTGTCAAATTTGAATTGTTACAATTTTGTACGATTCCACATGTTTTGTCACTAACGACCCGGGTTTCGCGGTTCGGCATCTTCAGGCATTCCATCACATGGATGCAACAGAACTGACCTACTGACTTTTGTGGAATCGTACAAAATTGTAAAAATTCAAATTTGATAATGAAATTCCATCAAGCACCTTCAGTCAATATCATAAATATTTTTGTGTTATTATACCCAGAATTTCTTCTTTATTTAATTATATCGCAATTTTTATGGTAAAAATAGTTATTTTCGCACTGTTAGTACCAAGATGCATTATTTCAAGGAAAGCCTCATTCAATCTTTACTAAAAAAAAAAAAAGCACTTTTATAGTCTGCTAATATGGAAAATATATACACTAATAAAAATGATTTCAACGAAGGTTAATTTACGAGATCTTGGTTTAATTCTCTCTGCCAATTTATTGGCGAGATAAGTATAATTGCATTTCCATACGACAGGAAGAATTTTGAATCATCAATGATTCTTTTAACACAGTAGGTGAATAAGAGTGAATTTAAATATTTCATACAGACATGGCTTCGACACAAATCCATCTGGAAAAAGTCCAAGTTGTCATCGCCGACGAGATTAGTGCATGATTCATTGATGATAAAATCATTTTTTATTCTATAGGGTTCGCCATCTAAAGTTTTTATTTTCAACTAGTGCTTATTTCGTGAATGGTAACACTTAGCTCATGTCTGATTTGACAGATAATTAGTTTTATCTTTCCGCTAAACGAATATGGTTGTGTATACGCTTGAACAACGCTGGGCAATATTGCGACATTACTTTGAAAATCATGGTAATGTTGCAGAATGTGTGCGAAAATTGCGTACGGATTTTGGAAGAAGAGAAGCACCGTCAGCTCCGTATGTTCGTTATCTTGTGAAAAAAGTGAAAGAAACTGGCATCCTCATTGATAAACCAAAGCGTGAAAAGCCAAAAACAGTGCGTACACCCGAGAATATTGATGCTGTGGCAGAAAGTGTGCGTGAAGCGCCATCAACATCAATTCACCGTCGTTCTCAACAATTGAACATTTCGGAGACATCATTGAGACGAATTTTGCATAAAGACTTTGGTATGACGCCATATAAAGTCCAATTGGTTCAGGAGTTGAAGCCAACTGACCATCCAATGCGTTTTCGCTTCGCTGAGTGGGCCTGCGATCGACTTACAGAAGATGCCGATTTTGCCAAAAAAATCATCTTTTCGGATGAAGCTCATTTTGATTTGACACCGTTGGACTATTATTTGTGGGGTGCCCTCAAAGATAAGTGTTACGCCGACAAGCCAGAGACAATTGACGCTTTAAAGGACAATATTCGTGAAGCCATTGGTGAAATACAGCTGCACACAATCGATAATGTGCTTAAAAATTGGACCGATCGTGTAGGCTACTGCATGGCCAGCCGAGGCCGCCATTTGAATGAAGTTATTTTCCATTATTAACCGGAAGGATTGTACTTTCAAATGAAAAAAGAAATTTGAGAAAATATTAGTAGTTTTTTTTTATAGCATTTTCAAAAAAAAAAGTTATTTGGCGGACCTTTGGATTTGGAAAAAAACTTTAGATGGCGGACCCTATATATGCTTGCCGTAAAAATTTTCAATCTCCAAAAAACCAAATTTATTACTTTAAGTTTTGTTCCAGAATGATAACTATTAGAGTAAAATACTACATTAAGCATCATTTTTTAAATTTGCGTATAATTTTGGCATTTTGAAAACAACGCTGCTATAATAACCAAGTGAAGTATTATTTCTTTTTACTTCTTTCTGAATCTTTAAGAATATTTATAAGAAAATTATAGAATGAAGTAAATACATATTTCAACATCACACCATCCATGTTACAATAGCTGTTGAAAATAAATGTTATATATTTCTTTACTGATAAGAGACTATTTATTTTCCTTCTTAAGATGAGATTTTTTTACCATTTAACATATAATGTAATAAAGTACACGGCGAAAGTTTTGATTAAATCTATTTTCAAATCGTACTCGTATTACTCATAAATACATAATTTAACTTGGCATTTGAATGACTTGCTCATTCAACAATTACAGATATCTACACATCAGGTCCTCCGTAATACAATAATACATCAAAACTTTTTTAGATAAAGCAAAAAATACACTGAAAATTATTCCAGTTTTCTGTACAGTTCTCATCGAGGGGTAGTTTTAACCCAAATTTCCAAATTGGAAGGGTTGGCCGTTGTTCAATCGGTAGAATCTGGTTGCAATACAGTTGAAGTAGCTAATCATAAGATCGCACTTGTCGTTGACTGTGGCTGTGGTCTTTATGCATTTCATGGTAATTTTCTTAGCCGTCTCGTAGAAAGGTGAGCCTAAAAAACAGCATTTCATGAATACATTTAAAATTTGTTTCTCTTCGATTTTCAACATATTTTATGATCTAGTTATCAAGAATCACAGTCAAATTGTATTTACGGCTAAGAAGAAGGTTCATATTAAAAAATAATACCGTGATTCACTGTGGTTTCAAGAACTTCTATTATTTTCGCAGAATTCAATTTGTTTCCAGACATCAGTCCCATATCATCGGACATGCAAGCTGCGGCACAGCCCATATCATGTCTATTAGTAGGAGTTACTTGCATTTGAGTAAGGTATGCAACAAGATTAGGTTGCATAATATTCAGCTATAAAATTGATAACATAATATGAATTTTTTTATAAAACCATGGATATACACTATCGATATTTTGTCACAATTTTACCTTCAAACACGACTGAAATTCACTACTTAAATTCAATATAATATGTTACCAAACATATTATATGTATCTAAAAAACTAACATAAGAAGATGTAAATTGATATCTGTTTCAATACTTAATGAGAGTTTTCAATTATGTAATGAAGTAATGAAATAATAGTAGCGAATAACATTTGATAAAAATTTTCGTCATTTTTTTATAAAAAGAACAATATGACTAATTGAGATGTAGACTAAAATTTACTTCAAAAAGGTATCAGTTTCAATTGAATATCATCAAAACTACAAAGTCTTAAAGTTTATGACGACTAAGTTATTAAACAGTAAAACACACATTCGTTCTGATTTTTATGCAAAATTATTTTTTGTACTATTTAGTGTGTGTTATGTTTGATAAATAATGCAGTCATCATTTTAATTTCTGTATGGAAAGTACGTCATTTACCACCCTTTTTATCCATACGAAATTCAGAGCAAAAATTGTGTGGGTGTATAAATAAATGATTATTTTATTTGAAACAGTTCTGTAGGAAGAAAGTATATAATAATTCTTGAAAAGGCAACACTATGTTGTATTTTACGAACTAAAATTGAAGATTTATGATGTTAAAACTAAGCATTAAACTAGTTTTTATCTTTGGGAGTAGATATGTTTTGAGTAGTGGGAACCATCTCAAAAAAGTTTTATTGATTGTATGAAAAATAATTGATAAAATGAAATGTGTATGTTTCAACCTGTTTTCTGCACGTCTGGAAAGCATGGTTTAGTTGATCAAACCATTCCGTAATCTTTTGCATTTCAGCAGGACTCGGCATTTGGCCCTCGACTTCACAAACATTTAACAATGCAACAAAACAGAAGAACTTCAAGAAAAATCCTTGGTACGATGCCATTTTAAAATATTTTTTGTTTGATCACCTCTCGTTGACAGATTTGAAACGATTGATGATTTGAGAACGAATCTAGACGGTATATAAACAGTTTATCTATGCATGAAAAAACCAGCAGTGCATCATTGAACAAAAAAAAAACAGCTGGTGTATGATTATAAAAATAAGGTGCAAATATAATCACACATTAGTCGATAATATTTTTTTTCAAATTGTTTTCCGCATTTAAAATGGGAAATGAGGAGACATCTAATATTTGCTGTGCATTTTGTTTTAACATTGAAATCATTACCCAATACAATTATTAAATAATAAAAAATGGTAATAAACTCAATGAATGCTAGACAAAGATTTCATAAAAAAAATATTAATCAAATTTAATTAACGTTATTTATGTGGAAGTAAAATATTTTTTGCAATACACTGTGTTTTAAGAAGGATTGGTGAATCGTAAAACATTTTTTTCGACTTCTTGTTGTAATTTTTTTCTACCATTCGCACGAATTTTCAAAATTATTCATTAGACACCATGTACTCATGAAACCAGTCAATACCATAAAATAACATAACAACGATGAAAGAAAAATAATATTTTAATCTTTGCTATCGATTAAACACGTTCATTGAGCCGAAAAATTTTCCTGTGCAATAAATTCTAAAATCTTAACTAGAAATAGAAGTATAAGATAGAAACTTTATTATAAAGACATTAAAGATTTTTCACTCCTGAGAAACAATACTTTATATGAACGCTATTTATACAACTTTTTCAGGTCAAAATATTATTTTCCTATAATATACAGTTTACGACTGATATAAATAGTTATCGTATTGCGAGTGGCAATATATAAAACATTTACTTAAAAGCAAAACCTATAAAGCAATGGCTTAAAAAAGCAAGATTTACGAAATCCTAACTAAGCTAAAGTAAAGTTTTGTCTTTACAATTCATTTGTGTGTACATTAAAAATGAATAAACAATAATTTTGCGTAGAAAAATAAAGTAAATAAATATTCAGTTAATTTAAAGTAAAATATTTGATTGTCAAAAAAATAAAATGGACTTACAACAAAGTTAATGTATCAAAAAAAGCTTGACTCATAACATATAGTATAATTTGATTTTTGTACACAATTTTACAGCATACATATATGTGACTATTATCTCAAACACATTACAGAAAAAAATATGACTTCTTTCGCACTAGGATTCGATCCCGCAAATACCTACATCAAAGTTAGCAACCTTAATCTCTTGGCTATAGTTGAGTATTTATTTTACCCCTTATATGTTTTACAAAGGGATCGATAACATAGGCTTTACAAAGTCATATGTTTTACAATGGGAGTGAACAGTATGTAAAAAAAAGAATGAAAATAAAGATGTAAGATGGGACATTGATTTGTTTTTGTTTGGTCAAGAATTATTTATTTTTAGAGGACGAATAACAAGAAATATTTTTCTAACAACTGAGTAATATTTTACTATACGCATTGAATTTTTATCAACATAAAAAGTTTTTTTACAAAACATGTAAGTAATGACAAATTGATAAAAAAGTTGCGAAAAACATTCAGATAATTTATACTCGGCAATGAATAATACATTCAAGATTTTTTAGTTTGTTTGATGACGTATTCGTTAAAATACGGAAGGATTAAAGTTTATGTCTTGCATATTATTTCATGGATTCTTTTGAAACGTTTCATTTAGGAAATAAATATTTTAGTATTCAAATGTTCGTCTAGAATCTGTAGTTAATATAATATTATTGAAGTACGCTGTGTAATGAAATTAGATTTGTTTGTTGATAATTGTGATATCAAAAGAATGAAATTTGTGAAATATTTGAGATACAAGGAAGGATTTAATAATTCATAATATCAAAGTATTCATTTTATATCTGAGTTAATAATATAGCGACTAATGCCCAATATTATTTTACCCAATTGAATTGATCTGACAGATTATTTCTGCGAATATAGCACACTGTCTACATTACTGATTACAGCTTGATTAAATCAGAGATTATCGACTCTGTACTAAGAAAGCAATTCAGATACCCAAAATTTCTTAAAAAGAAGTTTCAAAAAAAAATTCACGAGCGTATCCGATAACTCTGGTTGAAAAACTTTGTCATTATCATTTTATATATATTCCTTTACTGATATTTCTAGGCTTTAAGAAATTTCCAATCAAAAAGTTGGAGACATATTAAAAATCGTTTCCTGCAGTCTTTTCAGTGTCCTTAGTTTCTTTAAAACTATGTCGATATTAATTATGGAAAAAAATCAATATAGCTGGAACACATTCTATCATGAAGCCTATCGGTTGAAAACATTTTTTTAGAACTTAATCTACACAAAATAAAAACATTGAAATTGCGGTCAAGGCTGCAATCAGAACATAAACTTCATTTTAAATATATGACGTAAATTAACAATGCTATACGATTTCATGAATATGTTTCAACTATTATGTAAAAATTTAACTATGTATCATCAATAAGCAGGATGTAGTATGTCTATCGATTATCAATTATATCCGGTATGACCTGGTGTTGAAAAGAATTGGAATGAATACAAAATATAGATGATTTATTGCTTCTTTTAACATAATGGCATAGTTGTATTAAATAAATAAATCACTAAGCCATCCGCCTGTTAACGGCAGATCGCAGTAAAATGAATGTTGACACTTTCTTTAAAAAAAATATGATTTATCGTTATAATTGCCATGAATTTGATAAAGATTAACACTACAAATTATTATTACAATATTTGTTATTGGAATTAAATTTATGTATTTCAACGAGAAGGATCATTCTTAAAATCATGATAATTACTTTTTAAATAAAATAAAATTAAAAGTACAAAAAAATTGTACTCGCAAACTTTTTCATTTCATCAATAAATTGTATTGGCTTTTAGAGTAAAGAATTATGTTGTGGGCAGATAATTTTCATTATCTTCTTATTTGAGGCAACGAGTATCGTCGTGGAGATTTTTTCAGTTAAGTTCTAATTTAAAATCATTTATAACTTCTTATACATTGGATGAAAAATACTGCTGAATGATTATTTCTTGTATTGCCTAACAATTAAGAAAAGAGTTGATACAAATAAAGTAAATTAGTGTAAAAATTAAATGTTCACAATCACTTATTAAGAATTACAATTCTGGTAAATCAATAATTGTAATTGTAATTCTTAATAAGTGATTGTGAACATTTAATTTTTATACTAATTTACTTTATTTGTATCAATATTGTATGATTTTATATAAATTGTTTCCTAGTTCTTGAATCCATGGTATTGTACACCTGCTACCTTTAACTCAAATCATTTTTTTGTTTTGTATAAATAGACTTGTTTGTGAATTGTATTCTATCAGTTGATAATGCTCGCGATGAGCGAAACCGGTCCTGATCAAAAAATATATTGTGGAAATAAGCACTAAAAAAATGTGTTTTTATTATTTAAAATATCATGCCTTTCTATCAAGAAGTGACAGTTAACACCTTAAAAGTGATTAAGAAAATAGTGTTAAAATAAGCTTGCTGATGGTAGCGTAATATTGTATTAATTGCGTGTGGTGAAAAAACATGTTGACTAGAGGTGGTATAATGGAAAGAATTAGTAGTTGATTGTGTATAATCTTAATATAGATATTCACATTTTAAATCACTCAAATAATAAACTGGACACTTTGATATTTAACATATCGCAACCAAAATGCTATAAGATAAATATCAACCCTAATTTCAATATATATAACAAGGTAACTCACGACACAGTTTGGCTATTTCGATTCTTAATATTAGACATTTGAAATGAAGACATTAGTTTCACTGAACTATACTCAACCAATTTGAGATTATTAGATTATTAGTATGAATTATTAGAATTATTCTAGTATAAAGTGGAATATAACTTCAATATTGGGCCAAATTGATTTCTAACTTTAGTAGCTGACTAAATTTGCTAAGTTATTAAACTCATAAGCATCTGTACATGGAAATTTGGTGAAAGATACGGAAGTTATTTAACCAAATCAAAGCCAGAAGAGCGCCTAAATTTGCGGGATTAGAATGAACCGCTAGGATAATTTACCAGAAGCTATTTATATATTGTATATATAGTTTAAATTGGAAATATTAAGCACAATCGCTAAACGATAATTCATAAACTTTAAATAACAAAGACGGAATTTTGAGAGCTTTCGTGTTTCCAATGGATACATTAAAAGCTACGAACGCGATATTTCAAATACTAGAGTACTAAAACCAATTTAAAGTTTGTTTAATGCGGCCTTTGTAAGTATGAAAAGTCAGCTGAACTTTCGAATGACAAATGTCTGCATTTCATGTTTGCACTCGTGCGAATATTTTATAAATACCAATTAACTGGGTTATGAATGGAAAGAAAAGTTTAGACAATTAAAACACATCTTTCCTCTATTGTACCTGTAAAAGATAGTATAACGGTAAAAAAGGATTTCGAATAATTTACAAGAAAAAAATATTTTTATCTACAAATAAAAAAAATTAAAACCATTTCAGTATATGTAATATTAAAAGAAAGGGACTAAATGATATCAATATTATGAAACGTAACGATTTACTGATATATTTAATCCATTATTTTTAATGATTTATTTCAAATATTTATCTTCATTTTCAACAGATAATTATTTTTTTTAATATGTTCGGAAAAAGGTCTAATTTTTCGCTTTTTAATAATTTTGTTGTACGCAGATGGGCCAAATTTAAACAAGAGACACTCGTAGATTATTACTAGGAAATATTCGGTGACCATAATTATTTTTTCAATTTGTAAATATTAAATAAGTTTTAAAATATATTCTTGACAAATGTAAAAATTCGACGATATGTGTCTATAAAGAAGGAGTCTATAAAAACAATATACATTTGGAAAATTTCCTAGCTGACTGGATCATTTTTTGGAAGCTTAAAGAGGCTTTTGTATGCTAAAGCATGGTAACTACATTATGCTGAGCCTCGTAAAAAATATTGTCATAGGTTTTATCGATATTCGCTGACAACACATGTTACCCCATCACTTCTCTTATTCAGAAAATACAATGTCTTCATGCGTTCAATTTAATCAAACAGTTGCCTATCACATGTGTTCATAATGCAATATACCCATATTGTCAGATGTGTTCAGTTACATATTAAAAGTTAAGTAAATAATAAGTTATATTTGTCTCTAATTTAATTTAATGAATTTATTATATTAATATTGCTGAACGCTAAAGTAAAGCAGGTTTTGTAATCTACAACGTTGTTTGTTAAAACGAAACGATACTCCGTTCATTCATTAGTATTTGAAAATTACAAGGAAATTTATGTTTTATTAAAATATAAATTATATATAATAAAAAACGATTGGCATTCGATTACCAAAAGTAAGAAGTGGCTTTTTTACTTAGTCCGTCAATAAATTAAATTATATTCATATCATTAAAATACTTCGCTTATTGTGATCATATTAATTCTAAGCTCATCTCAACGAATAAAATACAAAATATGGTTATGTTTATTTGGCAATGTTATATTATTGAGTTGGACAGTTTCTTATGATCTACTTCTTACATCAAATTCTATATTATTCTAATACCCTCATAAATAATAAATATAGATTTTGTTTAAGTCAACATTGAATCGTTCAAATTTATTAGATAATTTTAACAACGAAAAAGGAAAATATTCAACAACAACTTAAAATTATTGTAGAATACATCTGCATCAAATTTTATAAAATCTTTCAAACGGCTTTATTTAAAAAATAATGGAAACAGGAAACTCGTTACAAAGAAATATTTCTCCGTTCTTAGTACCTGAAATAGTGTTGAATAAAAAGAAAATATTAAAATTTTCCCAAATGTCTCGATTCCGGCACTATGTTTTTTTTGTATTGGGGCCAAATCATACGGTTGTATTTATGTTGTGATTTTCTTCGTACTAGACGTCTAGTGAAACAAGATCAGTAGCGGCAAACGTGAAGTTTTAAAGTTTATTGTTTTCATTGTAATATGAAACTTTCACATTATTTGGAAAGAAGTCTATAATTGTATGCATATCTCAAAACAAGTTTATCAGAATAAAGAAGTTATCTGATTTCATTATCATATTCAGGTTAATGAACCACCTTTACTTATTCAAGTATTCAAGGTAAAAAGTGATGTCAACAAATACATTGCTATTTTTTTCACCGTGTTATAATGGAGTTCTACCAAAGGAATGCCAATTCAATCAATACATTATAAGGTAGTTGTGATAATAGTAATTTAATTGAGTCGCACGTGCTTCTAATGGTATTATAGTATTTGTGACGTATCTAATAAAACATAATACTAAAGGAAGGGAACTCTTGGAAAAAGATTGATTAAAGAACTATTGAAACCCGATAAACATTTTTTATGGGAATGTACGAAATAATGACACATGCAGAAAAATATATAAATTCAGAATACGATTGATTGGAATACTACTGTGTTTTAATAACGATAGCGATCGCTTCAAAGAGGTTAAGTTATAGTGATTAAAGCTAAATTAGCGCTGTGTTGTACTTTTATATAAAATCCTTCTGCGGAAGTTTTCAGGGACGTCACTGAGATATTAGTGAGGGCGTTCGCGTGTAGGGTTCTTATCCATTTTTTACGTGAAGAGAATGAAGAAAATGCGCTTCAAAAGAAGGGAAAAATGTAAATGCCGCGACATTCACAACAATGGAATGGAAACGCATTTATTTTTCAGCTTTTTTATCGAATGTAAGTTATGGATGGTGGCCAAGTGAAGGTTGAAGAAAGAGAGGTGGAATACAAAGGCTTCATAGACTCGCGGCTTAACGGGAAGAGGACCAACTCCGTGAAATTGAACTCGGCACTCAAAGCTTGTTATATTGAAAAAATCACATTATTTTTTCGATTGTTTTCCTAAAGGACTATTAAATCACTTTTTTTACGATTGTCATATTGCAGTTCTTTTTTCAAAGTCATAATATAATATATTTATTGAACATGATTATTTATTTACAACCTAGAACCAAAGGGTAATAGTTATGATTTCAGCACATCCATCAAGAATGCACAAAAAAACTGTTACTTTTTTAACGGAAATTGATAGAAATTTTAAATTGCTGTCTATTTCTTATCAACTCTATCGTCTTCCTATGTGGAACGTAATTATGAACTTCTAATAAATAACCTCAGAATTAGAGCTAATTTTATCCAATCGCTAATCCAAATTTTTTCATAGTAATGATTAAATGCTTTATAACCATATTCATCATATCGGTATTTCAATATTTTAATATATAAATTGACCCTATCAAATCCTTTCAAAATGGTGCATAACGACAGCTGTTAGCTAACCACTAGTTCTTTCTCTATCCTCTGTATGAATATTCTCTTCATAAAAGAGAGGTATTCGTAGAAAATTTTGCTACAAATAAGAGCGGATATTTTTTTTTCATATTGATGTTAAATAAAAAAAATGTTATCACTTTTTGTGGCTTAATGGAAAAAACTTTACCCTGGCGATCAGGCGGTTTCAAGTACAAATTCCGGCATAGATAAAATTATATTGATTTAATTGGTATTTACTTGGTAGAACTCCATTATAACACGGTGAAGAAATAGCAATGTATTTTAGTTCTACAATTTTTTTCTCTGACGATGGCGTGAGCCGAAATAGCTATCAAATATATCTTATAAAAAAAATTTAGAACTAAAATACATTTTTATTTTTTCACCGTGTTCGGTAAAATCAAATTTAAAATTGTTTCAATTCTATTTAAGTAAAAATTGTGTGTTTTTTTAATGTTTCTTAATTGTAAATATGCGAACGTAAGTAAAAAAAATCCATTTGAGTTTTTGTGCGGTTGAAAATAAAATCGAAAATGTGTAACTTGGCTTATATAATGTCAGATATATTGTCTTATTATTATTTATTCAAGAAAAATTTTGATTCAAATTTATTTCCAGCAAAATAAAGTTTTATAGCGAGAAATTTTGAACAAAATTATTATAATCTAACTTGCTCAAGGCCCTTATTAGAAGACATAAGATATAAGAGTTTTTTTATTGTGTAATAGATACGTCATGTAAATGGTGGTTATTAGACATGTATACATTGCACAAATATGTTTTGAGAAACCCAGAGTCAAAGTCAAAGTAAAACATATTTATTTTGCACTACATTTTTTAGAATAATTTTATGTTAATCATTCACGACAAGAAATAGAAAAGGAGGAAAATATATGATGATTCAAAATTCATAAAAAGAAGTGACATTATGATATAAGCTTGATGTACCAAATATACTACTGATTATTTTTCAAATACAATGTGTAGTTGTAGAAATTATTGGAAACAAATGTTTAATGAGATATGATTTAATTGACGGTTATAATTAAATTGTATAGCGAGAAGCGATTAACTTGTATTTTTTTTTAAACAAAATACGATTGGTCTCATATATTTTTATATTACAATTGTATTGACGCGATTAGCAAACTGGCTTTTGTTTTTAATATTAAATGCGAGAATATTTTTGATTTGTTTTAAACATAATTTCTTTCCAATAAGAAGTGACCATTAAGTCAATTAAATTCAATCGTAAATTAATCGAAAAGGTGTTTTAAAATTAATAGAATTTCATGAGATCGACATGTAGTTATTTTATTTTCATGATATGTTTTTGTAGTAAGAATATTTATTTATCTTTGTTGGACTAAGATTCTATCAAGTGAAATATTTTAAATATTATTTTGTGTACAAATCTATTAAAAAAACACCTGAACAAGATTTAAAAGTCACAGAAAATGAATTTGAGAAAAAACTGTGTGATATTGACCCATCATTACACAAAAATACGTTAAATATATAATTACTTTATGATTTTACAGCGTTATTAAAAAAAAAAAATTTATGATTATTGTCATAAAGAAACGGATAACAAACATAGTTATAAAGTTTAGTTGTAATCTTTTAGTTTATGCGTGACTGCATTTTGAAGTGGAGAATAATAAGTTCTTCTCTATTCTAGAAAAGTCAAAGTTGATATGCACTCAACTAGAAGTTTGAGATTGTACAGTGGACGTTGAGCTTTCGTTCACAAACAAGGTTAAACTATTAAGTGCCTTTAAAAAGGCGATAATGTTATTTAGATGCAATGCTATACGGCTATTAGCTCATTTAGAAATTGTTTCTATTTATGTATTTCATATTGATCAAAATTATTTTCGAAGAACTTTTTGAATGCTCATTTTTAAATATTTTTGATACAATTGATATGATAATGTTGTTATTCAAAAAAAAATGTTATTAAAAGTGACATCTATTTCAAGTCTCTGATAAGCGCAGTCATTGGTTTCGATTCATACATAAAATAACGACGGTAATTAATAACTATATGAATACCAAAAAACAGCACTTGAAATTAGTAAAAAAGCCTTTAAAGGATCTTTTGGATATAGCATCTTTAAAATATGATAAAAATACGAAAGTATTTAGTTCAATAAGGATTTATTTGATAAATGTCTTGACTCAACATCACTGTTCGAAAAATGATAATAAGTGTGAAGTATTAAGTCTTATTATGTGAAATTTAGGGATGAAAGGAATTAGTATAAAGTATAAAGATTTTAAATAATGACTTATTTTTTTTATGATATCGACTGAAGATGCTTGATGGAATTTTGATATCGAATTTCAATTCCACATGTCAGTTCTGTTGCATCCGCGTTGTAACAATTCAAAACTGACTGTATTACTTAACGTGAACAGTGGAAAATATAATAACTTTACTATCTCAAACAAAAAGATGTTAATTTGAGAGACTTTTATGGATGTTGAATTTAGACACAATTCATAATAAATTCTAAAGGGAAATACAATATAAATGCAGTCTGCGACGAATTTATCATATTTTTCTATTAAAAACCCCATCATAGAATTCATAAAAAGAATATAAAAAACACATCAAAACCATGCCCATTTGAAAGAGATACGTATATTATGATACAGGTCATATCAGTGGAATAAGGGTAGTCCCCTGTGATGACGAGGAAACGATTTGGACGGGAATAAAATAAATGGTAACGACCAGGATATGAACTCGCGCCCCCTATGATTTGGCAATAGAGTTTATTCATTTTTTCGTTGTCCCTGTTCAACATGGAATAAAGAAGCAGTATACCATTTATCATAATAAGAAAATATGGACAGACCATATGACAGGGATCTTCAAAATAATTGAAGAATACACTGTCTCTTCCTAAAATAAATGAAAATTGATTATTCAAATTGTATATGAGATATATCAGTTATAATTCCAGTTTTATGTTCAAATGGTCAACTCTTTGGATTTTTATACTTATTGATTATAATATCCACGGGCTTCAATCTATTTAAAGTAATTTCATGTATCTTTTTCCAACTGATCTATGTATGTCTTCACAGTAAAAGATGTCTGTATTTCCAAAATTCCTTCTGCTTACCCGGTCGTAAAAACGATTCATAATTTGAGCAATTATCTTACTTTTTCTTTTAAAATATTTTTATACCATTGTATTAAGATTCACATTGTTAATTTCTTATAAAAATAGAGCCTTAAGTGTCTTTATAACAACCAGCCTTTAACAAAACATTCAATTGCACAAGTAAGCCCCAAAAGTAGGGCTCAAAATGAAAACTTGTAATCGATAGAACATCTAAATCCATAAATGTGTTCATGAAATCGGTTAAAATCTCAAATTTTATTTGTTTTTGAATTGATACAACTTTGTACGATTCCACATGTTTGGTCACTAACGACTCACATTTCACTTTTCGATATATTCATGCATTCTATCACACGGATGCAACATAACTGACGTACAATAAACAGTGAGCATCGTCTATATACCAAAGGAAACACACACCCCAAAGCAAGCAGTAAATGGCAGCTAAAACAAATTTAATAATATTAATCTAATAACAATTTACTCAATTTCTTGTGATAATTTTCATTAACGATCTTGTAAATGAGTCATTCTTGAAAGGGTTTTACAACAAATATGAATTAACTAACATTTAAATATAAACGGGATTTTTTTAAGGCGAAACCCGTGTCGTTAGTTCAGTCGATATAATAAATTATATCAAACTTTCATTCTTTTTTATCCAATAAAAAATATATCGGTTCTTATAAATATGTAGTATAAAATAATTAAATTCACTTTGTTATAAATAGCGATAGTGCAAATCAATACCGCAAATAATCTATGCTTTGAATATAGTCAGATTTATCATACAATTGAAAATATGTTTGCTTCATGCGGCAATGGTATCAATAACCTAAAAAAGATTAACGTTCTACTTATAAGTTATCTATCCCAACTCATGAACGAAATAATTTGCGCAAAGGTCACCCCACCTCACGTTGAGAAAAAAATAAAAAATTTTATATATATTCAAAAAGTCCCATGACGAATTAAAATTTCTGTGTTTCAAAACAAAACTTAAATTTCTAAATTGTGATAAAAGATTACATAAAGCGTTTTATTTACCATAACTTTGTTCGTTATTTACATTTACATTCTATTTAGTAAACAAAAAACTTGTTTAGCGAAAGAATAGAATCTCTCGGCACATCTGTACAATTTTCTATATAATTTTATACATTTATTCAATACTTATCCAGTTAAATGTTGAAACTGAACAGATTGTTGGGTCAAAGCTGAAAATGAAAATAAATAAACATTTCCAAATGTAATATCAGATATATCAAGTGTAGAAACATTCCGGAAATTCGCATTCAAAATTCTTCACAGTGCAACGAAAGTAGAAATGCAATTTTTCAGTAGCCACGTTAAATTCTTGCGCAGGTAAATATTAGAATATTTGATATATTGCTTTTCAAGCGGGGTGCTTAGGGTTCATGGCATCGTTCAGCTGTGTAATAGGATATGTGATTTGAATAACTTATCTTTAAGCCGGGGGTGGGAAGAAAAACAGCTTTCAAGACAATCTAGAATGGTTAAAGTTTAAATGCTTGTTTCTCCGCGACTAGTTTTGGTTTTAAAAAAATAAAATAAAAATGTACCTCAGTTTGTTGGTAAAAGCTGATCTACTACATAAAGATTTATCAGGGCAATAAATACGATATATTATTGTTCAGCCAAAAACAATAAATATGAATTTTTAGTTAGGTATTTATTCAATATTGTAAACTTAATTTTTCCCAATACCTAAAGCGGTGTGGTTAGCATTAACATTTTAGGTTCGAGTGTCCATAATTTTGAATGTTTTCATAAATCAATTTCATATTAAATACAATTCAAAATTAATTGTATTTTCTAGGCGAAGATATTTCATTTATAATATAAAACAATCTTTACAATTAATAAAAACTACTGAAATCGTTTGTTTTTTCAACACAAAAATTTCATGATATACGGCATATATAATATTATTCATCAAGTCTTACTATCATATAAATCCAGAACACTCACAATTATTGTAGAAAAAAATCCTACTCGTTAAATCTGTAGTCCAACATTACGCTGGACTTAAAACACAATATTTATTTGAATCGTTCGAAATATAGTAACAAGTAATAATTCTTAAAAATATCGTTAACACTTATTTTAATTTTATCAATGTTGAAGAGTGTAATTTTAATTGCGTACAATATTCTATTAGATGTGTTTGTATAATGTTTACACATATAACGTAAAACAAAAAAGTTCAACCCAACTATGTATAGTGTAAAGTTATATCAAATGTTTTCAAACCTTGAAATAGTATTCAGCAAGCTATGCATGGCGAGCTTAATGGTGGGACGAGGGGTCGTGAACCATCCCCTTGGTGGTGGTGCCAGCGTAAATACGTACTCTGAAGATGGAGGCGATCCAAAAACTGGCTCGTATTCATTATAGTATTCCATAACTGATCACTTTTAATATTATAACTTGATCTGAAAATCGATCAATTGTTGTAATTATTTAACAATATTTTATTTATGACAATTATTATTATTTTAGTTTATTTAGCTGCAACTACAATTTATTAAAAGAGTTTTTTGTTAAGCTTTATGCTCCGTACTGTTTAAAATAAGACTCAGAACTATAAACTTCATTGTATTCAATTATCACTTTTAAGGTGTTAACTGTAACTTCTCAATGGAAAGGCATGATATTTTCAATAATAAAAACACATTTTTAGTATTTATTCCACAATATATTTTTTGATAAAGTTGGATCAATTGATTATGCTCGCGATGAGCGATACTGGTCCTGATCAAAAAATATACTGTGAAAATAAGTACTAAAAAATGTGTTTTTATTATTTAAAAAAAGTATTGAATTATGTTTAAAACTTTATTACATATTTGATGGAATGTTATTACTGTGAAGATAAAATAATATAATTAAAATTGAATGTGTTTCTTAGTTTCGTAAACAATAAAAACAATTTTAATTAATTGTTTAGAAACAAAAATAGTACAAATGAAGGTAGCGTTATAAATTATGTCACCTTATAACACCGGTATGGCTTTCATTAATTGTATATAAATTTTATGTACGTTAAAGAAATATACACAAGGAAAATATTTCCCTCCGAAAACAAAACTTTTTAATTTTTAGATATTAAGCACCTCGTGTGTATTCAAGCAAAGCTAACTTTCAATTAAATAATACTAATGTATTAAAACATCACAAAGGATTAAGAAAAACTAAACACACCAAATGAGAAGTCATAAAGGCGGATTAGTTTTCTTCCAATGTAGCTGTCGTTTTTAATCACTCGCTTTATCAAGATAATTGGAATTGTACATCTAATAATACTACAGCCTTAAATCGTAAGTTGCAGGCTCGTTAAGTGATTACTAAGTTACCTAACAACAGCTTCCCTTCAAAGTTTAATTACATTGTTAGCTAATAGACTGTTTACCATCTTGTATAGTTTTTCTTTTTTGTAATATATTATTGCGAGCTAATTTTTCCATATAATTAGAGTGATCTAATAAAGTAATTTAGAAAGCTATCTTAATAAACAAATATTTATAATCGAACTGAATGTATAGCTCATGTTTTAACAAAAGTAATGATTTATTTTATTTAATGAAAAAAATATCAATTCTTTTATTGTCAGCGAATTTTTATTCATTATGAATAAGTTATGTTAGGAATTTGTATGAGTTTTTTCTAGAAATTGATTCGAATAGAAAATTTACACACAGTAGAGTTATCAATGCCTTTAGATGATTTCTATTCATAGTAAAAGCAAACAAGTAGTAAATTTTGGTAAATAATTAAATATTTTCTTTAATTAGAATTTGAAATGGAAAACCTATTCTATGAAATATATTTTAAATATGTTATTCTCATTACTGTTCTCTATTTAAGATGACTCAATAAAAAATTAAAATATAATTAAATATTATAAGAAAAGTTTTCATTTTACTTGTATCAAATAGCTTAAGATGTTTACTCATAGATGGCAGAACTAAAAGTAAGAAATCAATATTTATCAAAACTTAATTTGATGGGGTAATTTAATCTTTTGATGTGGTGCCAATTAAAATAAAAATGGAGTGGAGAATGTTAGTTTTGATTCACATCAAAAATCATATATCTCATATTATAACAAAAATACAAAAATATATATGTATTTATAAAGTGCAAGTCAGAATTAACCAATTTTCTACTGAGAAACATAAAAGATATTCGAACGCTGAAAATTAAAAAAAAAAAAAAAAAGTACCGCTGGTGGTAAGCGAACTTTGAAGCGAGATTATAAAACAAATCACGATATATTTAAATTTAAAAATTAGCTTATATACAAATTTTCAGTATCAAATGTCAATATATTGAGCAAACTTCTCTTGTATTTTTGAGTTTGGACATATATCAATATACATACAACAACAGCTTAGACGTTAGCAGTTAGAAGGTTAACTACGTTATTATTGTTTATTTATCTAAATTATTATAAGTCTTTAGAAACATAACAATTTATTTCACCCACCAAACCGGACCACCTAAAGAAAATAAGTACTTATCTGTTTTAGGCAGTTCACACTTAGTTTACAATACAATTGACAAGTTTGATTCGTGTCATTTTAGGAGACCTATTTTTTTTATTATTTGAAAATTATCGTTATATTTTTAAGCTAATAAACAAAAAGTGTTCCCACAATTTATTTCATAGCTTACGTTACTTTACTCACGCCTGCGCATTTACCTACTGCTGAAATTTTGATTTTCCATCATTTATTTATTGCTACTGCGAGTTTCTATATTCTTGAAAACGGATCAATATGACTTTGAATACTTGTCAACAGTTAATGTATTTGTGTACATATTTGAAAGATCAATCCAATATACTTTACTCAGCCACGGGTCCCGTATATGAAATACCACTAGCTAGTATTAATACACGTCCCAAAATCTAAAGTAATATTACAGAAAAATATGATATCATTCTTCATAATAAGTACAATATCCGAGGCGCGATCCGATTAATTCGATATGATGAGGAAAACTATCCTGGGGAAAATGTTCAATGGGAATGCACGAGACATAATAAATTTTCGTAATGTGATATCCACAATAATGGAAACGAGGTGATTCACCCACTGTGCGCGGAATTGAATCAACCCCCTGCGTTGACGATACGGTGCGACCCGATGCGATGCGGTAAGACCTACTACGAATAACTATTGGATTAGCGTAACGAAGTGCTCTCAGAGGTGTTCGCGTCGCGCCCCTAATTTATCTTCGTCGAACTCGACCAGTAGCGTGTACAGTCATAACAAAATTTAGATAAAGAATAATATAAATCATAAAGTATTTCGTCTGCGAATTTACATAAAAAGCTCTGACGAGTTTAAGGTTTCAGTCAAAGTTGGCGACATTTGTCAGTCGTAAGTCAGAAAGAACAACAAAATTTAAATTGAAGTTGAATCTGACATTAAGTATTCCATAAATTGTTCTGTTTCAAGCAGTTAATTTCAATTTATTTGTGATGTAAATCAACGTTAAAAAAAAGATTTTTCAATTGATTATGAATTTGAATTCAAAGTAACGGTTAATGTAAATTTTCGCTTACCTTTACTGTTTTTTAAAACCTTCTGTTCCTACTCTCTTGATATCATTATATTCTTACTCTTATCTCTACTTACATATCTCTCAAATAATATGATTGACTGATAAGAACTAATTCTATTGGTATTGGTTCCCTTAGAAGAGTTTATGCTCCACATTTTAAACAATTTTTGTTTTAAAGTTTTTCTTAGATTTTATAACACAGCTAAAATCTGTTAATAAAAGCAAATTTGATGCTGAAAATCATAAAAATAATTTACATAGAAGCTACAAAATTGAGAAGATAACGATGTTGTCATAAATAAAAATGCAGGCTGCCTTTTTATTTATGTGGTATTGAGCATATTGCTTAAACACTTTTTCTTCTTATACAACTTGGATTGGTTACAAAGAATGCCATCGATTCACTTTACTGAGGGTATTTTCAACCAAAAAAATGCTCAAAATTTAATAACCTTATTTTTTTATAACCATTCATTAAATAATTATAGAGTTTTTCTTGAATTTAATTCTGAATTTTTCAATTAGGTATGGAAATATATCGGTTGAAAATAAATAATTTATCATTAAGAAGAAAATTGTTATCAATTGAAAATATTTGTGATAAAAGAAACCATTCCTGATTATAAAATGTATTAAGAAAAAAGTAAAAAAAAAGTGCTTTTAGAAGCGTATTTCCATGAAGATATGACAGATAAACTTATTTTTCAGAGAAGTGTCGAGTTGAATGTAACAATTCGTTATTTGAAAACATAATATATGACTCACAAAACTTATTCGCAAACGCGAAGAATAAAACAAGGAAATGATAAATTAGATTTGTTTCCAAAGAAGTTCAACAAACACGTCCATGTCATTTTATGAGTACAGTTATTCGATAAAGCCCCGTCACTAGGTAATTGGTAAACAAGGGGAAATCATGTTCAGCAAAATTGGCTGGCATACATTCAGTTTTGAGAATAAGATTTGTTACAGTGAATGAACAGAAGATAAAAATGCACTTCAAGTTGTGTGAACGAATGGCAGGCTGATTTGAGACCGTGGAATACATCTATAATTTAAACCATATAAAGCATAGTGTTGTTCATTTTGGACAGAAAGTAAATAATTCAGCATTGTTTATTTTACAGTGTGACACAAGACCAACGAATGCTGGAGGTCGGTGACAGGAGTAGAAAGCGGAGGAGCATGCAGAATGGAAAACATAAATTGAGAATGTTGACTTCAGGCAAGAAAAAAAGAAGTTTATTTAAATATGTTTGCTTTACAAACATATTGCTAATTAAAATTTAATTGTCAATGGATTATCATGAAGTTAAATGTAATAAATAAAGTAAAAAATCTTCAAATATCACAAAAGGCTTTAACGGTAACGCGTGAAGCTGATCATCCTAAAGAATATATCTGCTGGTAAAATTTTAAACGTGTTTGCCAATAGGGGGATATCTTTTATATCCAGTCACATTACCGTATCGTTATTTTAATTTTCTATAAAATAAAAAATATTTTTTATGACAACAACCTTCTTCCACGGAATGACTGATATAAAATTTGAATTGTGTTGGAAGACAAATAAGGATGATCGTCCCCTCAAAATATGAAAAATTAATTAAATAAACTTGAAATTACATCAATCACATTCAGAAGATATTATAAAATGTGTAGTTATTTTATAATAAAAAGGGTAAATCATGACGCCATATTGGAAAACTTTAAGTTGTTTTACATAGATTTCATTGTAATTATAATAAAAATAAATGTATTTAAATTTTAATGCTAGTTTGAAAAGCTAAAATACGAAAAGAAAAAAAATAATGAATTTTAACAGAAATTCAAATCATATTTTACATCTTGATAGGGTAGAGTGCTATTAAATTTCACATGATGAAATATTCATTTTTCCCTTTAAAAATTATCAAATTATTTGTTCCCGGCACATCTTTTTCATTTAATTGAAACACTGTCTGTTAAGTGTAATGTACCTAATTCGCTTTTGCTCGGAATGTTATGACACGCTTCCGAAATAACATGGTCCAGTGTAACAAAACCTTTTTTTATTTTTCTGTGTATGTTCTGCGTATATTTTTTGTACGTTTTTTTGTACGACTCTTTTAATGGAACGTATCCCCTGTATTTGAAACTTAACCTTATAACTGCTTACGTCACAATCGTTAAGACAAAAAGTTATAGTATATTGATACTCAAAGTCAGAAGTGTAGAGTATGATCTTGTTTTTGTACGAAAATATAGTCTGTTCGGTCCTAATAATCATTATTAGTGTTTTTAAATTCCAATATTTCTGAAATATTTTTTGGATTGTTCGGTGTTGGACTAGCTTTTATGCCCATACTTCTCAAACTAACAGCCGTAAAAAATCATTTTATTTATGTTTTGGCTTAAGGTGTCGTTGCATGATTTTTTTTGAGAAACACTGCTTTACACGGAATACTGCTGACCAAAAAACTGTTGAATGTATCAGATAAAAGAAATATATAAATTTCAAAAGTTATAAAACGATTTCCGCTTAATATAAAATTAAATTTAAGGGCTGATCCATTGACTCTGTTAAGCTTTTCAAACTTGTTATTGGCATTCCAGTAGGATAAAATGCTTAATGCTGTATGAGCTTTTTTTAGAAAACTGGCTACGATATATATCAAAACATTCAAATGATGTATTAAATTATACCTTCTTCTAATATGACGCATTTGTACAACATCCATAACATAATAATAAAAAAAATATATAAATTTCTGACCATAAACTCATTAACTTGTAATTAAAGCCAAAGAAGTTGACTTCAGCTACAGATACGGTAACGTAAAACTACTATTAACAACATATTATATTATTAAGACAGAACTGGCTTTTGAGTAAAGAAGAAAGCAACACCCAAGGAAATAATAAGTTAATGATTTATTACAGTTCGAATACAATTATTAATATAGGCAACAAAAGTTGATCTTAAGAATAAAATGTATGATCACGCTCGAAATCAAATACATGCCATTACATGAATAAAATTGGTAATCAAAAATAAAAAAAATATATAATCATGATTTATATAAATTTATTTATCGATTATTTTATTACGTCGCAATAAACTTTGAACTGATGTAGAAATCTGCATAAATTAATCATTAATAAAATGAGAACACAGACTGCCGATTAAGCTTATGTAAAATTGTATGTTACAACGTGAAAAATTATAAAACCATTTATCATATGTTATGATTGAAGTAAAATGTTTCTAAAACTGTTTTATAAAAATAATTCTTTGAATACGTGAGTTATTGTAAGTATGTGAAAAGAATATTTTATATATATGTATATATATATATATATCCCATCCTACCGAGCTTTAGTATATATATTCTAGCAATAACATGTATCTGTCATGAAACATCTAAATCACAATTCAATAGAAAGCTTTATTTTGATAAAAATAAACATTTTATTAAATCTCTTTGAAAACGTTAGATAATTAAACCTTACTTGAACTGTTGTATTTATGTTTAAGCGGTCAACGAAACAAAAACTAGATTAATTTATTTATGAAAATAAAATAGAATAAGATTATTATTACTATAATACAATTTATCCTTAACACTTAAAAATGACAATGAAAAACACATGAATTTTATAATACCATTCCTAACTTTAATTGAAAAGAAATATTTTTTTATTTTTGTTTAGAAGTTTATATTTGGAGAGATTTGGGCTTAACAGTTCGTGAGTCACAATATGAGAAACACTGGAATACATTATTGTTTACATTGGAAACTGTCAAAACCACGCGAGAAAACCACAATTTATCACAAAACTGATCAATATTCAAACACGTATTATTAATTATTATGTTGAGTCGGTAAATGCCAAGTTTGATTTATGTTCCGGCTACTTTTTAGTGTTAATTTGAATTATTTATCGCGTTATATTGTGACCAGTGTTGTCTTTTCGAAAAATCGTGGCCATACTGGCGGTGCTGTAGTGCTTGCATCGCATCTATGCCAGTCTAAAGTAATATAGTAGACGCAATGTCTAGGGCAGAGGGTTGAAACACCCCATTTTGCGTTAAATATATACCACCCCCTATGCACGCGGATTCGACAGAAGGGTGGTCAGCGATACGCTTCACGGTAATGTTCCGTGATTTCTTATTGCAATGTTGGACACAATAAACAAAATTAGCGGAGCGTATTTTTATATATATCGGAAACAACAGTTATTTCTTTTAAAAAATCGGAATTGTATTCAGTTATTAGCACAATTATTCAATTCGAGAATATTCATTTTCCTTTTCAACGTTTTTGATACGCATATCATTTTTCGTAATACTGAAACACGAACTAGATTCAAGTTAGCTGGTCATCATTCCTTTAAATAAAACGTTAATGGGTTAATTTATTGCTGTTAGTTACCAAATCGCTTTTATCGTACCTTGATTTTTTATGAGATGCTAAATTCTATTTCGTGGGGGCTACAACATCAAAAATAACTTACACCGATCTATAAAACAAATGAAAAATTAATAACTGATGCAAATTATTTGTGAAATGACCTCTATCCGTGAAACCAAACACTACAAAATCATTTATTATAAATTTTTATTATATAACTAATGAATATAATAAAAACGCTTTTATGAGCACGCTTTCTACCAATGTAGAGCATTTGAACCAATAATGATGTTTATTTCAATATATTTGTTTGTAATTTAGTATCCTAAGCAATTATAGTAGAAGGATTTTAAAAATATTACTACACCGGGAATAGAAGAAAGCTTATCGCTCGTAATGGGCTCTATTTTGGATTTGAATGTATAGGAGATTATTTAAGATGTCTTACGATGTTATCCGTTCGTTCACAAACCCAACGATGATACTACGGTGACTTATGTTAAATATAAACAACGAAAAAAATGATCTTAAGTGAGTTCAAAACTTTCTGATCAGAGTATAGGTGTCATAGCCGGTCGTTAATAAAATACACATAAAATTACACGAATACAGTAAGCAAGCATTGTTTCTACCTCGGCGAATAGACAACAGTTTCTATTTTAATACTCAACAATTCTAAGGAGTGTACTCTTTTTTCGGTGTTGGTGAACACTACCCCCGATATTTGCAAACAAATTAGGGGTGTGTTAGTGGATCGAAACTAGTTTTCAATGTATGCGTTTGGACATCTGGCGAGGGACGATATCAAGTGATTTCTTCTCCACTATTCAATGAGAGTAAATATCGCAAGGTTGTCAAGTGTTACAAACATTTTTTTACTAAAAAAAAATTATAACACTTTCATCATTGGTATGGATTTGTTGTACACGAATTAAATTTAATTATCTTATTCAATAAAATTAAAAAGCTTTTTTTCATTCGCTTTTTTTTTTTTGTGAAACAATTATTTGTGATTTTTTATATTTAAATGGTGAGTGTACAAAAATCTCACAAAAATTACAGAATAAATTATTTTTTTTAGGATTTAAAATTTATAATATATACATCCTACAATATCGAAACGATACTTGATACGATTTTGTCTCAGTATCATTCACATCTCTATTATGAGAATTACATTATATTAAAGAGTATAAAGAGTAAGTCCAAAACAAAGATTACTCAAAAAAACAAAAGCAAGTTAAAAAGTTAATATTTTAGATCTTTTCTCAGTTCTTATAATTTTACTTTTCATACAGTTATAGTCAATAATGTTTGGATGTATAACAATCATCATTAGTATATTTAAATTTATTTCTGGAATGAGTACTTTAAATATACTTTTTTCTCAAATTGTATAAATCATCTGTGACGTATATTATTACTTCCACCGTTCTTGTATTGGAATTTTTATTCATATCTGGTTTCAATTTATAAAAAAAAACTTAGGGTAATACTGATAATTTTACCCATCATATATATTAAGGCTTAAAATTCATTTAACATATATACATGGTCTTTTATTCAAAGCGGGTTTAGTGATGCAAATACGGTATAAGTTTATATTATGTAAAGCAAAAAAAAAGTTTAAATTATTCTGTATACATTAAAGAGATGTCCTTTTTTAGTTCAAAATATTGTTTTTCTAATTCAGCATTAGATATGTAACGAAAGCTTTTTCGTAAGTTTTATAATTAAGCTTTGATTAATTCTATTAGAAATTATATCTGACTTTTGAATGATTTGCCAAATATTTATTTCTGCGGTAAAAAGTAAAATTAAAAACACTTTTGACCAAATGCAAACATAATGTTGAGGAGTAAAATTATTAAAACGAACTCAAACAATTACTAAATATCTCAAACAAGATTGTTGTTCCGCAGAAGTGCGAATCTATCTGGTTTGGCAAAGAGGGTTTATTTTGTATCGGTGAAGACTGTTGATTCGAAACCCTCTTCTAAATCGAGCTCACGTGACTTGTCCCTGATCTACCCCCACTGTATGACGTATCATAGCACATGTACAATAACTACCCTTCTGTTGGAGTGAGGAATGCGTCACACACTCTCACTCTTGCTTATCTACATAGCGTATTTATAATTCGTAGGGTTGGAACATTCTTGCCATTAATTAGAAAATGTGTTCTTGTTCATTGCATTTTTGTTTTGTTTATGATTAAAAATACAAATTATCATTTTGATAGCAGCGATCAATGAACGATTTTTTTTTCAAGAGCAAATAACAATTATCAACTGATAATGCTTGCGATCGGAAACCGGTCCTGATCAAAAAATATATCGTGGAAATAATTACTAAAAAAATATGTCATTTTTAAGGTGTTAACTGTCACTTCTTGATGGAAAGGCATGATATTTTAAATAATAAATCAAAAAAATAATCAGTTGATAATGCTCGCGATGAGCGAAACCGGTCCTGATAAAAAAATATATTGTGTATAATTGGTGTCTATTGATTTCCAGCTGTTCCAAAGCCGTCATCCTCCGACCCTTACTACAAAGATGCAAACATTTAGGGGCTGAGTTTGAATTTATATAATGTGATTCATTAACACCGTGATTAGCGAATTGTGAATCTGTTTTATTACTGTTGAATGACCTTACATGTTTTGAAAATTTAGTGTCATTGTGTTAAAGTAACATGCTAGGCCGTTGGAACAGAAGAGAGGATGTGTTGTGTGCCTTTTCTGCACAGCTATATATAGATAAGCGAATGTTAGTTTAAGCATAGTTCTGACGATGGCGTGAGCCGAAATAGCTATCAACTATATTTGTTAAAAATAATTTTGTAGAACTAAAATACATTGCTATTTTTTCACCGTGTGGTAATTATAGTTTCGCTCATCATTTTCTGATAAAAAAATGGTATTTTATTTGTCCCTTGAATATTTCTCTAAGGTTTTGGACAGCTTGTGGGTGACTGTTGGCAAATAGGGTGGAAACATTTTGGGGTTGTGACCACGTGCTTTCACTGACACAATGTTAAAATTTATACGCCTATTTTACTATGCATATTTATTTGTCATATAAATAATATACTTGACCGAATCAATTCGTGCTTATTATAATATATTTTCTCGAAAGTTAAAGATATTTAGTGGTTATATAATACAATATTTAAAATATGGAAGCATAATACTGTGAAAACGCCTTTGTACTTACGATATAATTAAAATTGTAGGGATAAATAAAGGTAGGTAATTTGTATATTTTCACCTCAAATAAGTAACACCCCATTATACTAAATAGTGAGTAACCTAACAAATAAATATGTTGATATTGAACGTTTCAACTGATAATTTTCCTGAATTCCTCTCTTTATGACATATAATATTATATTCAATATATTGATAACATGCGGTCATATTCATTGGTTATAAGTAGTTAAACACTAGAAGAGCATAAACGGTAAATTGTCGACACTTTGGAGTTAAGCCATATGATTATTTAAAAACTGTCTATCAATATTTTTGGTATTGGTAGTCCTTTATTTAAATGCAGTTTTTAATAAACCAACATTCTATGTTTGTTTCCTGCATCAATTTGAGTTCAATAACAATCTAAATGCATCTACAAATATCATAACACAGGTGTGTATTAATGATAAAACATAGACAATTAATAAAGGTATCAAAATAAATACAGATGTCGATAATATTGTTTGGTTTGTATTGTCAAATAAAATTAGATATGATTATATTATACAATAAAAAAAGGGAATCTTTCTACTGATGCTATGTACCTATTCTATCTATTATCAATAGTAACCCCAGAAACCATCTTTTGTCTCACCTGCTACCGCTTAAACCAGTGGTTCACAACAAATCGGAACGATAAAAAATTCTATTATTAAAAACTTTTATAAGCTTAATAAATACAGATAACGAAATAAATTTCTGGTTCAATGGTCTCCTTAGATTTTATGAGACATTTTAACTGTAGTTTTTTTCATTTAGTCAATTAAAGAGTACTGACTATAAGAACGAAATAAATTTCAAATTTGTAAAGAATCTAGCACAAATTTTTGATATGATCTATTCACACATTTTTTAATACGTGAGACAGGTACATAAAAGGTTAATTACATATGAAAGTAATGATAAAAAAACTCTTTGCCCAACATAAAATTTCGACGATTTACAATAACATCATAATGGAGCCGGAAATATTCCAAAGTGCATTATTTTATCTGACGACGGTAGCAAATTAAATACATACATATATCTAGATAGCTAACAGAACTTCACATTATGTTTAATATTCCAAACGTGTCCATTGTTTTAGTTATCATATAATATGTGCCGATTGTAATCAACAACAATTTGTTACTCAGCTCCAAGCTTGCTCATTTTTTATTAGTATTTTATATTTTGATGCAGTTAGTTTCTGTTTTTTTTATGCTGTTCACTTGAATAGGAATAACACGATGAAAAAATAGCAATGTATTTTAGTTCTACAAAATTTTATAAGATATAGTTGATAGCTATTTCGGCTCACGCCTTCGTCAGAACTATGTTTAAACGTACATTTATTATTGGTAGTGCCGCCTGCTAAGTTTGGTTTATTTTAAATTTTAATTTAGTTTTAATGCTAGCACATCGTCAGAACTATTTCTGACGATGGCGTGAGCCGAAATAGCTATCAACTATATTTGTTAAAAATTATTTTGTAGAACTAAAATACATTGCTATTTTTTCACCGTGTTATAATGGAGTTCTACCAAGTGAATACCAATTCAATCAATAAGCTAAATATTGTATTTGAAGAGCTTACCACTCAGTTCGTTTAATTTAACATTTAATGAATCGACTAAACGATAAACTAAAAACAAATAATTGACAAACAA
The DNA here is from genome assembly GCA_028555115.1 of Himalopsyche japonica. Classification (NCBI taxonomy): domain Eukaryota; kingdom Metazoa; phylum Arthropoda; class Insecta; order Trichoptera; family Rhyacophilidae; genus Himalopsyche; species Himalopsyche japonica. Next base: position 173,021 of record JAHFWJ010000700.1, on the reverse strand, counting down.
GAGGAATATTTTTTTTTTATTTTTTTAGTGAAAATAATAATAGGATTGGAGAATTGTTGAAGTTTTGTGTTCTTTGTGAAGGTTGTTACCATAGAAAAAAATAGTACTGAAAAAAAACGAAAAAATGCACCTGCCTTGATGCGGTGCGATCTCTGCCTCATTCGCGATGCACGGCTAATGCGTAAAGACATTGACAGATGGCAGTGCGAGTCGCGCTAATACGGTGCGTATTAAACATAACAACAGTGTGTCTATTATTTAGTTACTCACCTTGTATTTATATCATACTTATCACCAATGGTGCGTTTTATTTGAAGGCACTGATGAGTTTAAATAGGTTTGCGTATATGCTGTTAAAATTATGTCGGCATATCGATTACCAATAAACTATTATTGACATCTATGTATAATATAAAACATTAAATAATCTTTAATTGTATACATTATGGAGGGTAAAAAAACACAGCATGTTCGCTTGTTGCTAAATCATTTTTTTCATGTTATTTATTACTTGATAAATCATCCTAGGCTTTTAAACTCTCATAAATATATATACAATACAGGTAGGTCTAAAAATGTAAATTATTTTTTTTGCGATATATCAAAATCTTTTAGTGATAATAAATATTCCTGAAAAATATTTTAAAAAAATACAAAGGCTATATCGTTTCATTAAAAGATCATTTACAAAATTTTCCATTTTTATATTAAAATGTATTTTTGGATGATTGAAGGAAATAGTAAATCTTACTGTATGTATATAATAAAAAATAATTATTGACAGAGAACATTGAAAAAAGTGTATTTTTTTTAATATATATATATAAACATATAAAATTTATTGAATTGCAACCACTTACTAATATGGCCTTTATCTTCGAGTTTCAACGAGTAGATCTGCTTGTTTCCTAATTTATTCCTCACCTGAAATAAGAAAAATACAGTGTCATTAAAAATTTTAATGGTAATAAAAAGAACAAAAAATCATAATGAAATTGATTTTATGATGCTATTATTACGATTATTTTGGTTTAAATTTTGTACAATTAATTTGATCAAATAATTGAGTTCATTTCCATCACAATTTGTTCTATCCAATGTAAGTATTAATAATGCAAAATGTAAATCTCATTTAATATAAAGGTCATTTAAGCAAAATCTTATCCGTGCTATCTCACGGATAAATAAAATATAAACATATTTTATATTAAACTTTTGGTTCTAATTTACATTTAAAACGGAAGGTAATGTTGATGAGCTTTGGTGTAGACAGGAGACTGTCTATTTATTTGCTTTGATAATGCTTTCTGTAAAACTTTATTTTATAAGCAGCCGTATTATTTAATCTCGAGCATTATTATTTTTTATGTTTTTTGCAAAAAGGTTTTGCTCCCTTATTCAACACCTGTCAGGTGACAAGAGTAAAAATGATTTTTGAAAATGGGCGCTAAATGCGTATTATAAAGCGTTCATTTTCAAAAGCATACAAAAATAAAACGCTCGGTGTAAATTAAGAAGCTTTTTTTCGTAACGACTATTCAAAATTTGAAATTGAATATATTTTATAAACTAACTACAAGCATTTTTAAGGTGTTAACTGTCACTTCTTGATGGAAAGGCATTATATTTTAAATAATAAAAACACATTTTTTTAGTACTTATTTCCACAATATGGCAGTGGGAAATTTTTAATGACAAAAATAACCCACAATCACTACTTAATGGAACAAAATAAATTAATACATGAGAAGTCGATTAAAGATAAATCGATGAGATGGGAAGATATGGTCAGTCAGGGGCGTTCCAATATTTTCTGTAAAAAATTTTAAGTATTGTAAGTATTGTGTTTATTGATTGTGGGTTATTTTTGTCATTAAAAATTTCCCACTCCTTACTTTCTTATTGATTGTTTAGAGCTCCTAATGGATTATTGATTTACCACAATTGTAATTTTAATTCTTAATAAGTGATTGTGAACATTTAATTTTTATACTAATTTACTTTATTTGTATCAATATTGTATGATTTTATGTAAATTGTTTCCTAGTTCTTGTACCCATGGTTTTGTACACCTGCTACCTTTAACTCAAATTAATTTTTTGTTTTGTATAAATAGACTTGTTTGTAAATTGTATTCTATCAGTTGATAATGCTCGCGATGAGCGAAACCGGTCCTGATCAAAAAATATATTGTGGAAATAAGTACTAAAAAAATGTGTTTTTATTATTTAAAATAACTACAAGCAAACAATAAATAGGCTATAAGCACACATTTACCCATCTTTCCATCAATAGTTTAAAAGATTATGTGTTGAGCAATAGTTTCACAAACAAAATGCTTACGCGTTCATAATTTTCATTCATCGTAAGTAATTTTTGTAACTCGATCATGAATGTGAGATAATGTACGTCATTGCTTAATCTCAAATAATGATTTCTCAGAAATATTTGCTGTAAAAGAGAATTAGAAAGCTAGTTTTATGAAAACTCTATTGCACCAATGAATGGTTATTCGTTCTAAGTAAAGAAGATGGCAAAGTTTCTCGTATACCTTTTGTATATCTGATTCAATATTTCAAATTAAAATGTATTATTTGAGAATTTTTAACATCTATTCATTGTATTAAAGCTACCAGTGTTATGTGCTGTATTCTTAGAAAAGCGGCATTGATATTTATGTACAGATTAAATAAATATTTCAGAAAGATACAATCAAAGTTACTTTTGGATCCATTAGAAATCTGATAGATAAAAATTGTACTTATAGAAAACCATATTAAGTGTTACCTTTTTATTATGATGGAAGCTGTTTCGATTTAAAGAGAGATTTTTTTTGTTGAAAGTTCTCTCGCTTAGTAGAAATAAATTTTGATCTTCATAAAAAAATTTACGTATACAATTCTTTTAAAATATACGCTTGAATTTTTGAAAGCATTATGTATTTTTCACAAATAAATAAACTCCTCTGAAGTAATTGATTTATTTAAATTAACTTTTTAATACAGTACGCCCTTTTTTGAAATACTTCATCCTAATGGATTGCTACCAATTTGAGTTCGCAGTTATGATTTTTATATGTGATCATCATTCGCCAAGTTACAGAAATCATTTAAAATGCTTTAGGGAAAATTTCAATAGAAGGCTCGTTATGATGACGTCTCAGTCAGGGTGTTAATAAAATAAATATGAAGAAATATTGACAAGGTGGTGTTGTAATTAGAATCATAAAGATGACGTGAATTTTTATTTACAATAATATACAATTTGTATAGCCATTATTCATTTAAATATTGATATTTTAATTCATTGATTGAATAGTTCTGATAAAGGTGTTAGCCAAAATAGCTTTCAACTATATATCTTTATAGAACTAAAATACATTGCTATTATATCAATATAATATTATTTTATTATATCAATATAATATTATAATAATATTTTAGCTTTAACGGACGAACTTTAAATATATTTATTGATTGAATTGGCATTTACTTGGTAGAACTCCATTATAAAACGGTGAAAAAATAGCAATGTATTTTAGTTCTACAATATTTTTTATGAGATATAGTTGATAGCCATTCCGGCTCACGCCATCGTCGGAACTAACTAAAATACATTGCTATTTTTTCACCGTGTTGAAATATATTGATTACTGAATATTGAAAAAAAACACTTTTTTTTTAAATTAATAAAAACAAAATAAAAAAAAAACAGTTGATAATGCTCACGATGAGCGAGACTACAATAGTGCTTATCGTATTGGTTAAATTAAAATTTTCTTATATATATTATATTTATAAAGTTTTAAGTATCTACAATCTCAAATAAATAACACTCACATTCATTTCTACTTTATTTGACAAGTTATATTTATATCCAAAATCTCTTTGATTATGTATGACACTTTATCACAAAGCAGTCATTTACTTCATCAAAAATGGAAAATTTTAAGATTTTGTAATTAAATAAGCCACTGATGTCACGAAGCAAAAACTTCATAAAATATTCTGGAAAGTATTGCATTTGAGACAACATAGCTGCGTTTAAATTTCCGAATGCATTAGCTATATTGTATCCGGTTTGGTATTGAATAAATAACAGCCAACCATTGATGTAAACAAATCGTAAGACATGTGGGGAACAGGCTGTCCAAAAATAAACTTTATAGTTCTGGAGCTACATACTGGCTGGTTCAACGTACCTTCATCGATTCCGGTTGCAACTGAGCAAATTTTTATACCTATTCCTTTTTCTGATGCCCTTATGCGTTCGTTATATCTTATGGATTTTACTGCCATCACGATTGCGTATAAAACAGTTGTCTTAGATGGCAATTATATACCTCACTTTTGTTCAGAAGCTTTTGCATGAATAATGGTGTAATTAATACCAGATATTTCAATTTGTTATAATTATTTAATTGTCAATTTCGCCAATATTTTTATTGATTGAATTGGCATTCACTTGGTAGAACTCCATTATGACACGGAGAAAAAAATACCAATCTATTTTAGTTCTACAAATATTTTTATTCATTTTTTTTAATTCACTTGCAAACTTTTCTTATTCATAACTATAAAACTCATAACTCTTTAAGTGGAAGTACCACAATTTTTTATTCTCAATTTTAAATTAAACACAATTTGTTGTGTACTACTTCAATATTTCAATATTTTTTTTTACTGACTTTTGCTCGTCGCAACTGATCAAAAGTTCAGCAACCAAATTTTCTTTTACAAAATAAATCAGTTGATAATGTTCGCAATGAGTTCAACAAGTTCCGATCATATAATTTATTGTAGAAATAAGTACTAAAGAATGTGTTTTTATTATTTTAAATATCATGCCTCTCCATCAAGAAGTGACAGTTACTTTAAAAGTAAATAAAATAGTTTTACATTATATAATATATAACATATTGATGAATATATATGAGGCATTTAAATTCCTTATTACGTGTAGAAATTGATTTATTCGCCGACTTAATAGACAATCAATTTTATTTATGAATTTGAAATGATTTAATGAATATGTCCAAAAAAATATCCATGCAGACTAACTTGGCTCACTTATTTTTATTACCAGGATGATTATATAATTCGTATTGTATTTCGTTCAATCGTACAGGTATTAATGGCTATTAAAATTAGTCATTAATAAATAATTATTGTCATAAAAATCATTTTACAGTAAAACATCTTACGGTCGTTGCATTAAATTTATTGTTTTATATCATTGAAAATCCTGATTCAAATTTATTTATTTATATGAAAAATAAAATAATTAAACCTCATTCATGGCCTCAGTTTATTGCAACATTAAACAATCCGACAATAATATTTTTTTTATATTAATTAAATTTATTTATGTCTGCGGTTAATATACAGCATAAAGCTTGCAAAATAAGGGCTTAACCACTAATTTCTATCAAAACACATAGAATGAGTTATACTAAATCATTAAAAGCTTTGAAGTAAATTTGATGTTATCGAATCAAAAGATGTATTTACATATACAATAGCATAATAATATCGCACGTGATTAGATAAATCCTGTTACAGAAGTAGTTATGACGTAGAAGTGATGAAATATTATATATAAAAGCTTTTAATTATACGGAAAAAGTCTATCGGAGTTGAATACTTTATTACTCGTACCTTATTATAATTGATATTCTAGGTAATTCGTTAAATACAATATAACGAATTCTACTTTATATCAAAATTACACTAATCTATAATACGTTATCTGTTCTTCGGAAATCTGTGGTACTTTGCGGCGTCGTGTTCAGTTTGGTTATTGTAAACCAATGCAGGCAAGAGCCCACCGTGTGGTCATTTATAACGGATTTAAACGGGTATAAACGGATTTTCGTTATCTCCCGCAGGCTCATATCGAAACGACCACGGTGCTCCCACTTCAGTGACGTTCAGGAAGGTAGTCGGCAGAGACAAAGCCCCAGGCAGTATTTTCAGTGCTAAGATATGATCAAATTTTCCCTACATAGTTGCGAGTGTTGCGACCATAGGATGGAAAATATTCCGGAAGTTGCATACTCGCAGTTTTGTCGTGAAGACTTTTTTAATGTGGGCGAAGATGACGGACCTATGTTATCTAGAGGTAAAAGATTGACTATAGAAATTGGTGAGGCAGAAAACATGTTAAAAATACAAAAATATAAGCGAAAGACTTATATATAAAAAATGTATTTTATGTCCCCTATTACTTAAACGAATCCTTTTTTTCGATCGAATTTTTATCGATCAAATGAATATTATAAAATAAATATTTTTGATTGAATTGGCATTCACTTGGTAGAACTTCATTATAACACGCTGAAAAAAAAAAATGTATTTTAGTTCTACAAAATTATTTTTTTAAATATAGTTGATAGCTATTTCGGCTCACGTCATCGTCAGAACAGTCAGAATAGCTAAAACTAACATATGCTTATCTATATATAGCTGTGTAGAAAAAGTACTCAATACATCTTCTCTCCTGTTTTAACGACCTAGCTTGTTTCCTGCTCGCAATAAAACTAACAATTGCAAATGAAACTGAAAAGGCGGCTATATCAATAAGTTCACATATGACACGGAAATGGTCCATTATAGAAACAAAGGAACACCACCAAAGGATTCAATAGTGGTGACCGGCATATATTACTTTCTTCGTTAAGAATCTTTTGTGATAGTTGGTATCTATTGATTTCCAGCTTTTCCAAAGCCGTCATCCTGCGACTCTTACTACAAAGATGCACACACTTAGACGCTGAGTTTGAATTTATATCATGTGGTTCCTTTATAACGTGATTAACGAATTGTGAATCTGTTTTTTTGGCGTGAGCTGAAAAAACTATCAACTATTTCTTAAGAAATAGTTTTGTAGAACTAAAATGCATTGCTATTTTTTTCACGTTTTTGTAACGTTTATTAAATCTTAAATAAATAGTACTTTTTGATAACGTTCATTTAACAAATTTTCATTTAGGAAAGATTTATTGTCTATAGATAACATTGCTTTCAACTTTATCGCGAAAATTGTGTGGTAAATTCATTCGTTGATATTTTTGCTCTGTTATTATATTAGTCATCTCCCAAGAAAAATCCGTTTCATTTTGAGTCGAATTTTTTTTTCTCTGTAAAAGTCTTATATAATAAAAATCTTGTTAACAGAAACTAACTGAAAAGATTTTCGTCGTCAAAATTAAATATTTTTATATAAAAACATGCCAGTTCACTAAACCTGAAGAAAATACTAAAATTTTCATTATTTATATAGCATTTTAGAAAAAAATATGATGCCGTAAAATACTCTGTACGAAAATTGAATAAATTTATGTATTTATCATCTGCCAAGGAAATTTTATTTTCTGGGTATGATAATATAACTGAGCACAAGGAAAAACCAAAGCTGATTGGGATATGTATAGCTCACTCGTTTGAAAAGCTGCTCTAAGCTATGAACAAACAGTACCATAACGTAAACTAACAGGTTAAATACGCTTTAATTTCCAATTTTAAAAATTTATCACACATACTCCACAGACATCAACTGTCACAAGTGACTAACGATTTTGTCAAAGTGCAAATTAGAGAATTTAATATTTATTATACAGTTGAAAGCAATAAAAATGTTATGTTACAAAAATAGTGTTCCTTTTAATATTTTCATTTTACAAGAGAAAAAAATCAATCGTAATTTTTTTAAGAAAGCTCTAGAAACAAAAATTTAAGTAGGTTTCGTGAAAAATTGTCTTGATTTGATCTCTCTTTTTTGCATGTATGTAAGTCTTGAGCAAAAAGGTACATTACCTGTCAATGCAAATCCAGTTTGGTCTTCTAGGCCTACACAATAATGGATTTTTTTTCAGTAAATTTCAATATTTTGATGCTATTTGTTTTTCATATCAAGGGTTAGTCCGCAAATTTCCGGATATTTTCAATATGAAATTCAATAAAATATATTACAGACTATATTAAAGATGGCATAAAACAAGGTTGATGACTTTAATGTATTAAGATTCATTTTTACCTAAAATCCATCTATTGCATATTGTAAAAAACGATTCAATATTTTATCAAGTGGATACTTTCAAGTGACAATACCGAATAAAATATAACTTAAACCAGATTCTAGCGCAAGTCGAGCATATATGCATGTGTCATCGATAATTCTTCGAAAAAAGCTCTTGGGGGTTAAGCTTAGACATCCGACAAAGCCTTTTCCAGCTTCCGGTGGAGGCTTGCCGCGTCCGGAAACAATTTGGGGCCCAATTAATGCGGTCCAGAACGTTATCTCTTAACGACCGCAGCTGTGTCCAAAAAGCTGTGAGATACGAACATCCACTTGGCGAATTTTTCTCGCTGCCGAGTGAGTACTTCAATTATTAGCGACGATCTTTTGCCGACGATACAATTTAATAGTGATTAATTTCAGTTATTAACGATTATTTCCACGTCAATATTATAAATATATTATTTTAAATAAGAAATGTGTTATATTGATGGGTCGCATATGGTACAAACTATCAAGCTCTTTATAACATATTTTGCAATTTATTTTGAGACATTTTCTCATTTGGCTCATGAAAATTCACTTTTAAGGTGTTAACTGTCACTTCTTGATGGAAAGGCATGATATTTTAAATAATTAAAACACATTTTTTTAGTGCTTATTTCCACAGTATATTTTTTGATCAGGACCGGTTTCGCTCATCGCATCATCATCGAAATCGGTGTAATCTTCATTGGAGTAAGTTTTTTTGACTGAATGATTGATTTTTAGATCAATAAAATTCTTATATTGAGTTGAACTACTAAGGTTATTTCACAATTTAACCCTCCATAATCTGATCTATCAGCCCTACAAAACTCTATCTAGTAAAAACGATATATTAGCGCAAACTTTGATGCATCATGTGAAAAATAAAAATTATAGTTTTTTTTTTAAATGATGGTTGGATAATTTTTTTATATTGGTGATGATAGATGAATAGAATAGATGTTTACATGGTTTATGTAAGTCAATTATTTAAGATCTAGAGCAGTTTCGATTTAATCAATTAATTTAATAAAACAAAATGACTTTTTCGTTTGGTTGGATTAAGTTTTAAAAGTCTCTTTTGCTCATAAAACTACCCAAATAGAGAATTAAATAATATTCTTGGAAGAGAAAACTTTTTTTAAATTTTTCATCTTATAGTCAAGTATAATTATTAGATTAAAAAAGATTTATTTTAAAACTTCTTTAAAAAAGCGTAGTAAAATATTTATACACATATTAATTAATTAGGAAGATTTTCTATCACGTGTAATTCAATTTAAGTTATTGATATTGAATAACAGTTCCCAAATCATCGATTATATTTAAATCGGCTTAATTTTGAAATGGGTGTATAAAAAGTAAGTTATTTGACAACATATGGAAAGTGACTTATGTTTAAATTGACTAAATTATAAAAATATTAGAACTTCACAATATAATTGAGATTTATTCTGATAAATCCTAGCCATTAATTGAAACAAAAAATATGTTGATTTCTCAGTTTAATTTCTGTTGTGAAAGTATAAATGCCTAAATAAGATATTTACCTGAAAAAATGTGAAATTAATACATTTTTAACGATGTTAGTTATTCTTTGTCAAAATCGTAATGCTTCTCAAGCATGCAACCTTAAATGGTTTTAGTAAAATACTAATAAAATATCATGTGACTTTAAATGCTTTTGTAATAGGAAATACATTGTTAACGAAATTTTATCAACGAACCGTTCACTTTCAAAGATCGCGTTTGTTAACAATTAGTGCTTCTACACACATTGGAAACTTTTGGGTGAACATACAAACTCTAAAGTTTCTTTTGACCTGAAACAAACAATTAATGAAAGGGATAGTTGTTTACCTTAATCAACTGTAGAAACGTTTGTTAAACTCGTCCTTAGGTACAACAATGTCTTTTGAAATATCTTGAAACCCTTCTCAAAATATGTTTTTTTCCACAGTTTACATAACTTTCAGGCATTAAAAATAGCGGGAGAAGTTAATAGTAGCCAGACAATTGTCGAATTTGCCATAAATTAAAATATCCGTTTTTAAATAATGTTATTTATATAATTACATGAAATTATATATTTGGAAAAACTGTAGTGAAACTATTAAAATTTTGTAAATAAACTTGCATTTATATTTAAACAACACCATCTCATAAATGAAAATGAGTGTATTTAAATTTTTATAAGAAATGAATATTACTGTCACTTCGAAACGTATTTTTATCACGGAAGCTCTCTCGCAGCTTTCGAAAACGACGCCGCTGTTAAGAGGGAGAGCGTCGTCTGTCGTTTGGCGTCCGCCCTAATCAGGCGTCGGGACGCGACTGCCGGCGAAGTGCATCCACTGCACACAGCCTGCGACCGGCGAACTTTGCACAGCTGATTGAATAATGTACTTCTGCATCAGGTCTCGGGATTAAAATGTAATGATTTGTAGGCGGCTTCCGGATTTGGAGTTGTATCGATTTGAATTGCAAGTAAAACTTTATTAATAATACGAGTTCTTCATTTTATCATATAATTAGAAAATAAACCGTGAACTATATATTTTTTTCTAATCCACCGTTTTGTGACTCTTAAAGTATCTCTTATAATAAATATAATCTAACAAAATTTTGAATGATGAAATCATAATACTTAATATACAAGATTAAATAAAATATGTACGTACATTATTCATAAGTTGTATAGGTTAAATGATTCTATAAAGAGCTTTTAACCACTTGTGCGGCAGGGACTTGCCAGTGAATCGCACTTTAGTGACTAGTGTGCAAATTCTGATAGTTTCTTGTAATCAACAATATATCGTTTCCTGTGTATTATGGTTATTTTCCGGGTAAACTTGAAAGAATCCACTGGTTCGAATTCTAAATCACTGGCATGGAACGCTGGCAGTTTTACAGTTAAATACGGTTACCACAACGATGGGATTCATTAACAAATGTATGAAAAGATTCAATGATTTAAATAGAATATTATATTACTTTAAAAATACTATAAAGTTTACCAATAGTTTTCAAATTACGTTTGCAATGAAAAATAGGGGAAGATTTTTCAATAAAACTTAAATCAAACGTTCAAAGAAAAATCTTCTCTTTTAGTGACATCCACTAACCCGTCGTTTAAATCGTTCTGGCACTTGAATTTTAAACTTGCGTTGCGGTTTAAACTATTGCAGAACTTTAAGCTTACTAAAAGTTTTATAAAGGTAAAGAAAAGTTTTTATTCCAAGAAACATTGAAAGTTGCTTCTCGATTCAGTAAATAAAATTTAAATTTTGTATAAGCGATATATGATATGAGCAACTTTTTAATATTTTCCATAATATATCGCTATTTTTTATGTGGCGTAACATAACATGTATCCGCCTAACGTATACTTCAATCAATAAACATAGTTAATTAAACAATAATTTATTAAAATATGAAGAAGAATTATCCTTTACTTAAGAGAAGTAAACTGATATGAGATTATGGTTATTGATTTTTATAGCTATAAATATCCTGATATGTTTCAGGATTTGTAAATACAGATTTTTCCTTTGAAGATTTATTTCACCTACGTTTTTTATGTGAAAAAATATTTTTTTATTACACAATATGCTACCGCGAAGTCAACGCAATTGGAAAATAAATTTTCTTCTATCCGTCGTTACCGCCCAAATCTTATTTAAAAAATAGAAAACGACAGCTCATATTTCCCCTCTTTTTTCGTATTATTTCGAAAAATTTTATATATTTTGTCATATTAATAGCGTTACTAACCAGAAAAAAATTACACTTCCGTCTGGTTTTAGCATGAAAAGCTAAATTCCATTCACATGGTTTCACATTTTTTCGAAAAAATACATAACGATATTTTGAAGTGAACATTGCAGTCTAAGCTCACAATATTTTTACAATACATTCATAAAACACAATAAAATTCACATTATTTTATTCAATTCTTAAGGTAATATAAAGATATGTTAGCTTCGCTTTTTATGCTCTTTAAATATGTGTACTTTTGTTGAGCAATCAAGTTGGTGCAATCCTAAATCTTCGAGAGAACCATGGAAATCAATGATTTAAACCTTTGATAATTAAGTTTCGGGTAAATATAAAATAAATGTTGTAGATTTTAAAAATTGATCTACAATATTTTTGCGATTATAAAGATACCATATTGAATTTACCAACTAATAAAAAGAATTAAGATTTCTGGAATGAAGAGATCTTTAATGAAAAGCTTTCAAAGTAAATAAGCTAATAAATTTGAAAAACATATGTTGCATATTCATGTGTTAAGTATTATACGTTTCTCTTTGACTTATAGAATGCAGCAAAAGAGTAGTATTAATAATTTTTTTTGCATGTTTGTATTAGTAAAGCACATGGTTGCACTTTTTATAGTCTAATCTAATAGATCTAAAATCTAATGTTTTTTTTTTGGTATATATGTTTCATTATATTATAACCAAGTCAGTATACCTCATGGAATGTCATAACGCCAGACACGGGTCAATTTATTACGGGTGCTGTACAAAGGGGTCAGCTGCAACTGGTTTTCCGGTTAAATCTGTCTAAATTAAACGCGACATATGAGGGTTTTTACGAACAAATTAATATTTGCCTTTGCACACTGAGTGCTATGAAACATGTGAGAATTATGCGCCCAGGCTTCGAAGCGTCTATGCAAGAGTGTGACACTTGAATCAAGTATTTTTTTTAAATATTTTAACAGAATAATGTTATTTAAATTACTTACAATAGACAAAAGAAGAAAATGAAGACGTATTAACTTCTACAGAAACTGTGTTGACATCGCGTCATATTGAAAGGACTGAGGTAAAAGGTATTTTTTGTCGCTTAAAATATATTTTCATGCCGTAAATAAACAAATATTAATAAAAACAATTTGACCATCCTCTCTATGTTTTGTTTAAATCTATAATGTTTGAATTATTTTTTATCAATTATATATGAATAATATATGAATATTTTTATCTTTGTTACTAGTTTTTCTTACACCGATTTCTTCTATTATTACATTTTTTTTTCATTATGTTTATAGTATATTATATAAAAAAACCTAAATTCGTTTACTTGTGATACGTATTTTAAAGAAAAAGTTAAAGTTTACATAATTAAAAATAATGTATTGCTCAGCAACTGAAATCGGTTAAACATTTTAATAAAAGTTTCTTTACAAGTTCGCTTAAGAATTGAGCACACACAACTTTTTATAAAAGATTTGAAATAATTGCTTTGTACATTTGTTGCCTTTAGCTATCGAAATCTTTTAACACATAAATCTTAACTAGAATATTTGAGTGGAAGGTAAATAAATACTTTATCTGACTGGAAATTAATAGCCTGTTTTACAAGCTCCTTATTGCTTCAGTAAGTCGAATTGAAATTTTTACTCAACCTTCTTGGTTATTATTGCTATAAATGGAAAATAAAATGATTTACTTAACGGCATGCTGCGTCCGTTACGCCAAGTCTGTGTATTTCTACACCTAGTCAATGGAAAATGTATGGACGGTGAAAATATATCCGAAAGCTTCCAACGCATAGCTTTGACGTTTTCAGGATTATACAATATACCCTTGTGTGGAAAGGGAATGAATTTTTCGGAACAATTTTAAAATCATGTTGTTTTTCGAGCCTCATTTATGACAGTAACATTTTTAAACGCAAATTAGTTTTTAAATATTCTGGTTTTTGTTTTTTGTTGATAAAAAAAAACGTTTAAAATAAAACACCTTTAAAATATGTTTTAATTAATAAAGAACGAAACCGGTCCTGATCATAAAATACATTGTAGAAATGGAAGTAAAAAAAGTATTTTAATTATTTAGTTTAGACTATCATACCTTTCCATCGAGAAGTGATGGTTAACAATTTAAATGTAGAAATTCAAATTACTGACCGACCGCTATAACAGTGCGCCAGAAAATAGCTAAATATTAAACCACTAGATAAAACGAATGAACAGACCGCAAAAATGACTAGTAAAAAGTCACGGTATTTATGAACATTGAAACCTATTGTAGGTAAATATTTTGTTGTACAATGTGTTTATGGAATAGTAGGGAATTTTTAATTTTCGAACTCTAGCAACGTTTGTGTCAGACCGGAAATGAACACAGAATTACATTTCCACGCGCATTAGTTACGTGGTCGATCTATAATAGTTATCAAATCTTGTTTGTATCAGTCTATCAAAAAATTTACTGTCGAGCCTGCTATTTTAAAAAGAGAAAATATATTTACAACACTATTGTAATAGTTAAATCTAACGTGATTTTTTGGTAACAATAATAATCGAAAAATTATACTCGTTTAAAAAGATAAAAGTTTTTCAGTGTATGTTAAAAATATATAAACGAATAAACAAACAAAAACATTCAGAAAATAAGTCAACGCAGACGAAGAAAAATTGTTGTAAGTGTGGTGGTGAAAACCTGAGAAAAACATACAAGCACTCTGCGGTTTCGGAAGTCTAACAAAATCACAGCCTGAATGGAACCTTTGTGAAAAGCTCAGCAACAAGGTGCATCAATTTATTCAAATGGAATTACCCTGTGAGCCAGTCTCAATCCAACCTCGCATGGTAAACAGTGGTGGGTGTCGAATGCACTTGAATTAAAGATTTTTTTTAAATTCTTCTTATATAATATGATTTTAAAAGATTTTATAAAGCGCATGTTAGATGGTGAACTCACATTTTTGATGAATAATTCAATTTGTCTGTAAATAATAAAAATACAATATTTCCCATTCATCTAATGATCTGTAGATAAAATATATTGTAATAAGTATATATATAAATATATTGTATTGCTCTTCTCTATCCAATGATTTTTAAACGTAATAGACTATTTCCGTGCCACATGTAAACGTATTGTCAGTTGAAACAAGCTAGGTCGTTAAAACAGGAGAGAAGATGTATAGTGTACCTTTTCTACACAGCTATATATAGATAAAAAAATGTTCGCTTAAGCATAGTTCTGACGATGGTGTGAAGCGAAATAGCTATCAACTATATTTAATATTTTTTTAGAACTGAAATACATTGCTATTTTTTCACCGTGTTATAATGGAGTTCTAGGAACTGAATGCCAATTCAATCAATAAATGTTTATACGTCTTTTTGACAAGTGGAGAAATGATAAAATAATTTTATTTTACGTATATAAAAAAAATAATTGTATATATGGAATAGTTCACTCTGATAATAGCGTTATTTCTATATGCATTAAACTCGATTTAAATCTTTTTGCAATATTGTATGAATTATGATATCGAGTTTGAATTAATGAAACTATGTGCGATTTCATATTTTTTGTCACTAATGACCCGTGGATTTTGCACTAATGGTTTTGCATCTTCGGGCATTGGAACTGACGATATGTAAAACATATCGTCAGTTCGGTTACATCCGTGTGATAGAATGCCTGAAGATGTGAAAAGGTGACACCAGAATCGTTAATGGAAAAAAACGTGTGGTATAGTACAAAGTTTCAATTAATCAAGTTTGATATTGAAATTTCACCGAGCATCTTCAGTCGATATCATAAATTATGACCAAGGATATGGTATTGCATTATTTGGCTTTTAATTTTTTTATGCCTAAAGTAATGTAATAAATACATTAAAAATATGACTAAAACTCATTTTTTGTATTTGGTAAAAAAATCATTTCAGTTTATGAGGTATCACATGTAAAGTATTTAAAAACCTATTTTAAACTAATATTAAGAAAACTCCAGGTTATTTGTCAGCGGATTACTTATAGTATACACCACTGGATAAAGACTTTATATGAGGGTCGGAATTGTGGGAATAGAAATTACTTTGTGGTATTCATTCAAGAGTGTCAAAAATAGTAAGAATTGTTAAATGTAAAATTTTTGTATAGTTCTATTTTGAATTAAAAACAAATATAATTCGAAAGCCACTTTGAAAAGAAACAAAAGAATATCTTCTTTTATAAATTTATCAATTGATGACGTTTTGTTTGTACTGTCGTTTCTTTGATACTTTAAAATTTAGTTTACAATTTGATACTGAACTAGACAGTGTATTTGAAAAGACAAAAGTATCTGATATTCAAATCATATTTATAAAAAGATTCATTGGACAGCTTTAAAGTCTGGCTGACGTCTAACACTCTAAAGGTTATATATATCTTACTTGCAGTAGCAACACGTTCAAACAGAAAGCTTTGTGCCCGTCGAGAGGGTGAAGAAAAACTCTCACTCCCGTGCTTTGTAGCAATGAAAAGCTTCCCTGCCCTCCAAGGGTGACATATGTGCTGAATTAGCATACATTCTCCATAAAAGCAGCCACGAAGGGCTGTTTGCTTGCCTACATATACTGCCTGGAAAGTTATGGTATGAATCCCTGATAGTTTTTAAGATAAAAAAGCGTTATAAGCATACCTACAAATTCTAATAAAAACGCTATTTATTTTGTAGAAAATAGGTCATACACGTTAAGGATAAACAGGAAAAAAAGGAAAATGTTGTCGAATCACTAATGGTACAAAACCATTAAAATTTACCATAAAAGTACCATATTTTACAAATGAATATTTAAAGTTAAAAGCACTGTTTTCTGGAAAAAAAAAATATTACGGATAAATTCGAAGACGTTTTGAAATTCTGAGAATTTATGTTCATACATTATTATCTAATTATTGAACAGATTTTCTATGGAGTTATATGATTGTATTTCAGTTTGAATATTCATGTTTTATATAAGTTTATTTTCATGCTTGTTAAATTCTCAAATTTTTATGATATTTAATTCAATCTATAATGTTCTTGATGGCAGATACAACTGCACGATACATTAGCATTCTGGGTCAAAAACAATTTGTCATTTTCAACCGCAAGTCGGTTCATTAATTTCATTCAAAAACGAGCTTTTATTCAGACAGATGATCTTTTCTAGGCAGTGGAGCTTTTTCCAAAAAGTGGGCAGGCTTTCACGGAAAAAGACTCGTTGCTTTGAGTATAGAGTAAGTTGTGACTGGCGGTGACTTATTTGGCAGAAGACTCGACAGTTCTGGTGAAGTCTGACAAGCTCGCGAAAGAGAATGGATTTTTCTTTTAGAGATCAATATCGAAAGCTTTCCTAAAAATGAAAACCATTAACTTTCGTTTTCTGATACTGATTGATTACATCACTGAGAATTTTCATTAGAAAATTAATACAATTGTTTGTTAAATATGAAAAACTATTGTAGAAGTTGTAATTGTCATTTCTTCTAAAACATTATTGATTAGTTCATCATTGTAGCATTGTTTCGGATAAGTATCAAGCAGAGGAGAGATTTTAAATGAAACTTTGTAAAAATCCATCTTATGAGCTAAAAATCATAAATATTTTGAAGAGTTGAGATAGTGACTTTTTTGATAAATTGGGTTTCACAGAACCACCGACCCGATCGACATTGGAACGCTAAGGACTGATTGGAGTAAAGGAGATTAATTAGCAAACAATATTCACTCCGGATTGTATCACGGGCTTAAAAAATAATATTACAATTCTTATAATAAACAACTATATTTTGTCTTCATATAATGTTTTTCTATTCGTATATTTAAGCGTGTCTAACTATACAGCATTGTAAGCCGTTCGAGCTACGAGCTACCAAGCGTTTTATTATTATGCACACACTAACTTTGTCTAAAAATGCTGAATTTACTTTGATAATGCCAATAGATCCTCACACCTTTTCTTGATTTTATGTAACACTGATTTATTTCCCTTAAATTTTCTATACTTTAAAAATTAAAAAATCTACACATGTAATACGAATGACAAACGAACACGTAATTGATGTAATCGAACCATTTGATGGAAATGTTTTAATTACAAGTTTTCTTTTAAGTCACCATATATTTCAGATTAACTGCCGAAAAAAAAAACATTCTACCTAAACAAAAATTAAATTACTGTCATATGTGTAATTTTTGAACTCTTCCTAAAAATTAAATGAACTAAAGAAATGTATATCAATCATAAAGGAAGGAAACGGTTACATACTTGAATCACAATTTAAAACATACATCCGCCACTGTAATACTGCTCAAGTATTATAGCATATGCTTGCATATTAGATAAAGGCTTTACACATTAGGTTAAGCCTTTTGTTTTGTGCGGGTTAAGGATAAAATGGGATAGAGACAAAAGACGCCATCAACATCCAACGAAGCTTTATCACAAACGAAATACCTTTGCGAATAAATTGAATTTTCATTCATAAGCTTTGTTTAAGAGGGACCTTGCACAGCTTTGTGTTGGTGGTAATTAAAAACGATAGCGGATGAACTTTAATGTGAATCAAAATAAACGATTAGAGAATGAAATCATTGTTGCCTTTTACCGTGTTTTATTTTATTAATATTAGAATGTAGAATGCTGACTGTCAAACTTTTGTGAGCATTTTAGTAAATTTAGTTTCTCTATCGAAAGCTATATTTATCAAATATTTGAATTGGTTTAATTCAATATATTCCACATAACAAAAAAAAAACAATTGTTGGGTCACAGCTACATCGTCATCGTACGATGAGAAGAATAGTAATTTAACTGAAGACCAACAAATATTATATTAACATAATTCAAGTCATTAATTTTAATTATTGATGAAAAAAATATATCTGAGATAAAGAATGAGTTTGTAAGGGTAGAAGTCAATAGATGTCGATGGTATCAGATTAAGGGATCGGTTAGATGGAAATCTTTTCTATTTATTAAATTCTAGATATTATAAACAGCTGTTCCTCTAAATACAAGTTCATAAACGAATTGAAAATAAATTGGCGAAAATATTTTTACATCGCCAATAAAAACTATCTACAATATATACCATACCGTAACACTACACTATAAGCAAAATTAATGTTACATTGTATATCAATGATAACACTTTTTTAATGGGCAATCAAAATTTATCTATGTATCCAATTTTGTAAAACTAATGCCGTTCAATTAAGATTTTGGATAACTTCTATCAAACACCATCGCATAACTAATCTTTAAGGCGAAAATATATCGACTTTTTAGTTAAGCTCTCCGCGTATTTGGGGGCGAAAACTAGAGGGTTTTTTTCTTTCCTTTACAATGGCTCCGTCGTCGAAAAGATTTATGACTGTTGGGATTTAAAAAAGGCGGCAGGAAAATAATGGAAAGGGTGCCGGAAATGCATTCTAGTACCGATACACGGTCTAGGATCGATTGCCACTTTCGAAGGATTATCACTGCATGCAATTATCCTTTGATATATTATAACAGTAAAGTCACTTTTAAATAATCATTTTTTGAACGCGTCTAAAAGAACTACAGTATGACTCGTTAAGCAAAGCTTAAGAGATGTTGTTTATAATAACTGAGAGCTGAATATTGTTCATCTAAAAAAGTGAATGTGTGAAGCATAAAAATTTCTACGAAAATACATACTATAGGATATAACAAAGCGATTAGTGAAGCGTTTGGACTAGAAATGTACCAAATTTAGAATAGTGTTTTCTCAACTTATAATTTTATAAAATATGATTGATGGAAGCGTTTAATACATTTAATACACACATACCTTTCAAAGAAAATCAATGAACATATAGATAGTCACCGTGACTAAAATAAAATATCAACGTGGGTAGTTTTAATGTTATAGTTATTGAAAAAAACGATTTTTCAATAACTATAACATAGTTATTGAAAAATTTTACTAACTACTAATTAAACATTTTCAACTGATGAGCAAAACCGGGCCGTAATCTTTAAGCACTATGTCGTTTTTGTGTAAGTACAGCGCTTTTCCATCAAGAAGTGACTGTTAACACATTAAAAATGAATTTTATATATATATATTGGATATATGTTTCATTTTGAAAAAGTAAATTGTAATTAAGTCATAAAATTGAAAGAAGATAGAGAAGAGCAAATATTACAGTAAATAATATTGGCGTTTGCTATGTAGTTATAGTGTTATTTGCTAGTCTTTTTTTTGGCTCAGAATGAAACATAAACATCCACACTTTTTATTTATTAAATATTGTCTTTCTCTTTAAATGACTAAAAAAACATCAGTTTTTCAGTATCAGATATGTTTAATCTGCAACGTGAATTCATAAAATCACAGTATGAAATATATTTCAACGAAAAACGGATAACCAACATTCAAAATTTGTATATATCGTAAGTTGCCTGCCATTTAGAGTAAGGGCATACATTCTTGTGTTTTTGATCACATTACCAATTATCTCAATTGAGTAAAACCTAACGATATAAACATTTGGTTCCTTAACTAGTACCTTATATTGCTTAAAACATAGTTGACAAAAAAAAAAATACGAAAACTCATTAATAATATTACATCTACGATTATTGTAAGCCAAAATAAATTCGTATCACTTTCTTTGTTCATAAGGGTACCACATATGTTACAACAAATCAAGTTGTAATAAATTTGCTTTTGCTGATTTATTGTTCACATAAACCATTCAGTCTACAATCAAAAAACACGCGAAAATTAATTATACCAGTTGAAGATTTAACTCCGTCGCAATTCCGCTTACAAATAATGTATACGGGATAAATAATTATCGCTTGAAGTGTTTTCAAACGAGTTGTTGTTATTAAAAGAAACTACAATAGATAAGTGAAAGTTAAGCCATCATATATCATTGCAGAAAAAATATGTACAATATGCTATTCCGTTGATTAAAAGTTTAAATTTTTTGACTATTAGACACATCGATAGACCTATTATTTGTATTCATATAAGGTTGTCGGAGTTTGTAGCATATGGCGAAGCATTCACTAATTTAGCCCAGGGCTATTTGTTACATTTTGTAATAACTATTCTACATTGTATATAGCACTAATTTTGCCATATTGTTAATCTTAAATGTTGCGAAATCAGGTGTGGCTATATTCATGTTGTGTAGGATGACCATTTGTTTTGAAATTTATGATATTACTCTATATTTTGAAATCTAACTATAAAATGCAATTCAGCGATATTTTTCCATTTACAGCAAAAAATAAAACCGCATACTTATTGAAATAAATGTGGTATAATCTTTACAAAAAATGTTATTCGTTCAAAGCTGTAATTTACAACAGCATATTCATAACTATTGTCAAGTGTGGTTTTGTGCAGAGCTCTGCAACCGGTGTACCGCGAAACATCGATGTGCCGCCAGACGATGCTTGGTGTGCCGCATCGCATTTTTCTAACAGAAGAAAAATCATATAATTCGTCAACACTATAGATTTTTTGTGCAAGTGTCATCACATGGAAGCATAAATAAATATTTTTTTGTTGGAATCTTTTGTCATAAGTACATAAATATTATTCACACGATCTACATAATAATACGTAAATTTATAAGAAACATAATTGTACGTAAATAAAGTAAGCAATGCAAAAAGAATGAGTCTTAAGAAATGAGTCAAAGTTGCACATTCCGTTTTTTTTATAAATATTGACTTGTGGTGTGCCGTGGAAGACAAAAGGTTTTGTAGCACTGGTGCACTTAACTACTAGTTAACGTCGTTTTGAGAAAGGTCGTTTTTTTTGTCTATATTTGCACCAAAACGTAATATTACGGGTACCAACAAATTCGAAAGTACAGTCAGCCTAGTCTTTAATAATCTTTCTGAGAAATTTGCGCACTGTTGCAAAAATCTTGAGTGATTTAGAGTTTCAAATTTTGAGGTTAGTTAATCAAAATGATTTATTTGTCAAAATCACTGAGAAATTTTTATTTAAATAACACAAAGAACATTAAATTAAAAGTGTGATATTATATTATGTGAATTCAAATTATATGTTGCATATCTAGTAAAATTAATTTTAAAAAGATAAATGACACACGGCAGAGGTTATAAACTATTTTTCGCTTGTTTTTTGTTGTGTTTTTTCGTATTTTACACTGTAGATTGAAGAATCTTTAGCCCAGACGAGTCCATACAGTTTAAATGAAGCAGGCAGGTTGACTTCATTGAGATTTGGGTAACACAGTGCGCATCACATAAATAAGTCAGCTTTATTACTGCTAATCAATTTGAAACATTTTAAGGGACTTATGCATGTCTTTATAACCTTATCGGGAACACCATTGCAGTTTTTTTTTTTGTTAACTCTACATGTGAAATATGTTGTAAAAGATTTTTCCCAAATCAAGGACATGAGGGTAGGTAATACTCTTTTCTGAACCCTTAGATGATTCTCTTCATTCTCAAGCTTACACATTCTACATTTAAAAATAGCAAGTAAGCAGTAAAAGCTGTAAGTATCATTCGGTTTTTGATCAATGTAAAGAAACATCAAGTTTTTTAAAATTGTATGTACACATAAAAAAGCTTAAAAATAAGCTTTGAGTTGAGTGAAGAAAATTGTAAGTCAGCGCGTTTCCGCATTTCAAAAGAGCTCCAAGGTATTGAAGCAGAATATCCAGGATGAAAGGTTATGCTCTCTGCCTGCGAGGAAAAGGATTACGAACAATAATTGAAAAACGTGGGAAAAATGTTTTGTTTGATAATTCTTAGTGGAAAAGCAGTATATTTTTATAATATAACACAGAGTTATATATATTTCGTAAAAAATATTTTACTGGGTGATTTATATCTCTAAAAGAAAATATTTTTCGTGTGTGCCTGTCTTTGAAAAGATCACTTTGATTAATTCTAATTATCCTATTAAATTTCGTCACAAAACGGTGTGCTTACATACTTTTTTTCAAGTCAACCAACGTTTACTTTGAAACACAAAAGATAGCGTATTCACTCATATATACTACCGAAACTACATTTTGTAAACAAGTGTACATCCAAGATACACGTAACGTCCCAAACGATACGAAGTTGTTGATTAGAGTGTTGTGGCAAAGTTGTTCGATATTATATTTCACATTACTAAATTCTATAGGATCATTTTACAATTAAAAAATGAATTCGTTTTTTAATGGATTGATTGTTACAATACTTTTATTTTATTTTAAATATCAATATTAATGGATCTATACTTCTATAAAAACGATCCAGGATATGAAAGTCTATTCGTTAGATCTCAAATTGTGACTTCGACGCAGTAAAGATTAGCGATGAAATTAGTCTGCATGTAATCGCCAAAATTAAGTTAAGGATTTCAGATGAAAGACTTAATGTTATTGGTCTTCTACCTAAACGATACTCAATGTCTTATATCAATGGTATTTTAGAAATAGGTCTTAATAAACTCATGCGCCACTCTTATTTTTTTAAAAGAAGAAAATGCGTTGAACACCTAAATCATTTTAATAATAACAAAGTATGCTTCATGGTTTTGTAGTTTTATTATAATCTATATTTTTTGTTAAATCTTCCGTAACATTTATAATTATTTAAAATTATTGCAATGCGTAGGCAGAGAGAAATATAATGGGTAAAACGCGTTTACAATTCACTTAAAACACTGCACGTATTTTTAGTGTTTGGGTATATAAAGAATATTTCGAGATTAAACTTGTGTTTAAATATGATACAAATGATTTATTACCATGATGACATATTGTACAAATTTATAAGTCAACTGAAAACCGTTCGCTGTTTAATATAGACATTTCCAAAGGGTTCAAGCAAGGTTAAAATATCGATACATCTATCAAAAACAAAAGATTTCAAATTAAGTGTTCTTAACATATTAAATGCCAAGTGAGTTTGAGTTAAGGGCATGATAATGTAACACAGCCCGTATATACCCTTTTAGACGCTAAGTTTGTTTTGGGCGTTTGGTTCAGTCGCGAACAAAAAGGTCTCTCCGGAATTAACATGCCGCGCGGAGTGAGAAGTGAGGCCGCCGAAAGGTTAATTGCCTCGGCGATGACTTGACAAATTTATTACAACAAATCTTGTATGTAACCAGCTCAATCTTAAACTAACGGCGATATTACAGTGAGAGTTTTGGAAACAACATCAATAACGTTCAATGATGGAATTAATATTACAACTAAAGTACTTCGAGAGTTTTCGCAGGTTTATAAAGCATTGATTGATCTAGAATATAATTGATTGAAATTTATAATATGGTGTATTAATTAATGGAAATTATTTATTTGGTTCCACAAGGAATTTGAAATATGGCACATATACACATAAATTATGGTATGATTTTGAAATTCGAAAACAATATTTAATACATTTTTTTTTAAATATTGACAGGACAAGTTTCACGTAGCGATTGAACATTTTCAAACAATGAAAAATTCTAAAGTTTTTTTTTAATAACCTTTCCAATAAGATTCTGAAGTCGTTAATACACATGTTTAACTAATGATAAAACTAAAGACGTGTGTGTAAACTTATAGTTTCCAGAGCGTCAATCTAAAAAAAAAATAACAACATCATCAATGTTCGTTTGTTTTTTTTAAGGTTTTTTTGGAATTCTTTTTCAAGCTGACTTGAATATTTTCGCTAGTGTTGTGGCTTACAAAATGAAGGCAATAAAAATTTCAAATTATATTTTTGTAACGAGACACGAGCTCATTTTTTAATTATGCAATTCAAAAAGGCTTTTATTGTATAATTTAAAAAATACAATTTATTATTGTAACATGTTTTCAAATATCAACAAAACATTGTAACAGGACTAATATCGGTTCATTGACGAAATATGTATACGAATATTAAAACTACCTGTTGACAGTGGATTTTTAAGATCCGTATATTATAAAGGATCTCACCTATGGAGCGGTAATCTATTATACAACAATTTAATAGATAATAGATTTTCATCATTGCCATCCGTAATACACGATGCGTTATTAATAACACCGTTACCTGTTAAAACATCGGTATTCTAATGGGCTCCATAATAAAACACAGTTAACAATCGCTGGACCGCAATCCAAATACATTTTAAGCACACCATAAACTAAAATTCTTACCAAGATAGTTTTAATTGACGTCTGATATAATACTTATTTCCAGATCGGCAATTAAGGCTCAAAATTTTGAAACTATAAAGGTGTAGTTTTCAGTTCGAAAGCGAATTTATTTAAGGTTCGTATACATATGAAATGTATTGCTTTAAGTATCCTATTGTTTACACTTTTGGGCTATTCTCCGATCATATTTTTTTAATGGTTAAAATACCCAAATTAACACTTCGTATATTTATAATTTTTACGATTGACTTAAAGTTGTTTATGAAGTCAAAATTCCTTCTTAATGTTGTTGTTACAACTGTTCAAATGATCAGACAAGGTTCTTAGAGATAGTGACATACATAATTTTCATTTGAACACTGCTTTTTTAATTTATGATATCGACTGAAGGTGCTTGATGGAATTTCAATACCAAATTTGAATTGTTGTAATTTTGTACGATTCCACATGTTTTGTCACAAACTGCTTTTTTGTTATAAATATAATCCATATATTTGTGAATTTTTACTCATAATTAATAATTCTCGAATGAGGTATGAACAATAAACAATGGAAAAAAAGTTTTACATTGAATGAATACTATGAGATGTATTGTAGTAACAAGTAAAAAAAAATTGGTTACCCCTGAAATAGAGCTCATGCTGGGTTTTATAAAAATCAAAAAGATCTTTTTAAAATGTTTAATTACTAGATCAACTTGAAGAGGTGCTGGAGTTAATAAGACTTTTAAAATGATTATCATCACATATAAAAAAAAAATCATCAAAGTTGATTACCTTTGATTCAACTAAATATTATTTTTTTAACGATGATCGCGAAAAATATTGAAGATTTTTAAGCCATTTCCGTTTTAAATATATTTGTGGATTTGTATCAATTATCTGTTTGCCAAAACTTTTTACGTGAAATATTATAAAAAGTTTTCTATGATTTAAAACATATTATATCTCTGAAACAACACACTTAAATATTGTTGAAACTATATCCGACACATTTTCACAATTAGAGCTCACGATCCTACAATTATAGATTTAAGTTATAGAGTAAATTAAGCTTTTCGAAGAGACGCCAAAATAATGAAAGTACACATTTTCATGACAACTAAAAATGAATTATTTGTTTGTTCGATTTCTGAATTTGTTTGGAACATAAGAACAGTGTTATTCTCGGTTCAAGATTATTAAGGTACAGAAAAAGTTGAATGTTCTGTGACATTAATATCTTTTAATGTGACAACATCTTGCTGTGTTTATTTATGAATACGTTTCTATTGATGCAATTATTACGTGTTAAACAGTTTTATGAATAATCTCTCATGAAAATATGGCGCCAATATTAATTTTAAGAACATTTGACAAATATACTTTTGGCAAGCTATTTATTTTAGCTACTGCCCTTTTTGTAAACGAGAAGATTTGACAAAATTTTGACATCGCAAATATCTGCTCTTTCGAACCGATATCCATCAATCAATCAAAAAATAAATGCATGAATTTGCTGTTTTTTTTAAGTATATTATCGTTGTGTCTACTCTACTCTTTATCAGCTTCTAGTAGTAAAAAAAATCTTGTTTTATTTTCAAAACAATACTGAATTTCGCTTCCAAAAATGTGTAATATTTTAGTCAGAGTATACCGTAACGGAAGTAGACGACATTGTTTTATTTGAGAAGAGTAATAAAAAAAAAATAATTTCTAGCATGTTTTATGCTTTCCGCCAATACTGCACCACCGAATAAGCGCTATAGTCACCAGGACTCGATCGCGCACTAAGTTGGTCACAGCGGGCGGTGTCTGTTTCACCTGGTCGACTGATAGCCTGCAGGTTCATGACCGGTTTTTGCAACAAGCAAAAAGACGACCATCGCCCTACATAACTGAGCACTGAGCGGCAATCCGAAGGTGCATCGATGAGAAATCTTCGCCACACAAAGGCTGCATCTTTGTAATTCGTGACTTCCTCGAAAGTTTCATAATGTATTTCAATCAAAGTGAATCAGATCATTAAAATATAACTGTATATTAGAAGATTGACTAGTGACTGATTCAATGATTCTATTTTTCAGATCTATAAACTTCGATGTAAGCAAGGTTATTTCAAGTTAATAGATTACGTTAGGAATACATGTACACGATATAAACATCGATATGTTCGGCTTAAAACAGTGATGCACAACTTTAGCGTCCGTATTACAAATTTAGCCATTTTCAAATTAGTCTCAAAAGAAACATTAAACATCGTGATGAACATAGTATTATTGTAATTTAAACGTTTTTATTCTATAAATTATGATTTCAACTAAAGGTGCTAGACGCAATTCCAATATCAAATTTAAATTGTTGAAACTTTGAACGATTTCACATGTTTTATCACTATCGGCCGGGGTTTCGCCTTTTGATATCGTCAAGCGTTTTATCACATGAGTGCAACAAAACTGACGAAAGGTGAAACCCGGGTCGTTAATAGCAAAACATATGGAATCGTACAAAGATTCAACAAGTCAAATTTGTCTTTACATGGATGTAATATTTAAGTGAATGGTATAGATTTTTTCCTCCAAAATGATTGTCGACTGTTTTTTAGAAGAACAAAAGAGATTGTCAAAAAAACAACAACAATAAGTACATTTTTTTTTTTTGAGACAATAAATTACAAAGTGAATTGAGGATAATAGTGGAAATTATTAAAACAATGAATATATAGACGACATGATACAAATGCCCTTGCTGGTTATGCATTACTGGACTAAGATATATTATAAATTCAATACTGATCAAAACATGATCCAAGATATAGAATACCACTGGAAACTAAAAGAGTTCTAGAGTATCGACTGATAAATATTTTATGATATCGAAAACTTTGGGAACCGTGTAAGCTCTTCGTTATGTGAAAATAATTACTTTTTTCACAGCTTTTTTGGTGTTGAAATTAAGTTAGATAAAATTAACTTAATGATAAAAATATAAGTCACGTAGTAAAGTAAATATTTAATATTATTATTTTACTATGGCATATTGGCGGAAGAAATTATTTTTTTCATTTACTACAATATAAAATTCAGCTTTTAGTAAAATTTACTACCATAATATGTACGTATATTTCGCCTTTGTTTATTGAATTAAAAATTATTATGTTTCGAGTACTTTTTTTCTACTGTTTACACCTTTCAACTGCTCCTAGTTATATTTCCTATGATAATAATTTTGAATAGAGTTTTAGTTGATTTACATGCAGTAACATAAATAAATAAATGAACTTTAATGATTTTATAAGCATCAATGTGGTATGACATATAATGAATAACATATGACTGTCGTACAAATAGTAATAAAAATACGTTACATGACATCCCGCAATAAACCTTTTCATATAATTCTGAATACCACATAAATAACGGAACGATTTGACATTCTTCAATAGACGATTGGCAAAAAACGGCAGGATCATGCATCTGCGTTATTTTATGCCATATCATAGAACTATTGGTACGTGGGTTGTCGATCGATATCGCAGTTGATTTTCTTTGGTACCACCAAGCCGCCATTTAAAATAGCTACATATTACAATATGCGATCTTGTGATAGATTTTGTTAACAAATAACGCATTTCTGTTTAACTTTTACAGTGGGAAAATTTTCAGCGAGGAAACAAAATATATTGTTTATATCATTGATAGCAAAACGGAAGATATGTGTTCATTAATTACGATTCCAAAATTAAACGAAGATTGACCGATGAAGATTTGAGAATTTATTAATTGAATTGACATTGGTAGAACTCCATTATAACACCGTGAAAAAAATAGCAATGTATTTTAGTTCTACAAAATTATTTTTTTAAATATAGTTGAAAGCTATTTCGGCTCACGTCGTCGTCAGAACTGTGCTTAAACTAACATTTGCTTATCTATATATAGCTGTGTAGAAAAGGTATACAATGCATCTTCTCTCGTGTTTTAACGACCTAGCTTGTTTCCTGTTTGCAATAAAACTAACAATTGTAAATGAAACTGAAAAGGTGGCTATATCAATAAGTTTACATGGCACGGAAATGGTCCATTACAGAAACAAAGATTCATCAATCAGGGGAGTCAGTAATGGTGACGGACATATATTAGTTTGTTCGTTAAGAATCCTTAGTGATAGTTTATATCTATTGATCTCCAAAGCCGTCATCCTGCGACACTTACTACAAAGATGCAAACACTTTGATTTGAGAATTCTTTCATGTTTTTCCACCTTTTACGCCAAATATTTGTGAAAAAATAAAACACGAGATAAATAGGTTACTCGAAATCAACAGTGTTTGTTTTATTTTTGTATTTCATCGAAGTCTACGATTTTTTGTTATAAATCAAATTATTTTTTTAATAATTTTGACATATCCAGGCCCGTTGTCAAAAGAATGACGCTGTTGGCTTCAATTACAGTGTTCAAGGGCTTGGGTTTCAGAACGGACAATTTAATAATCTGAATTTTCAATAGGTTTATTGAATATTTTCGAAGGAACGAAGTGCTTGATTAATTTATTCATTTCTGAATTATTTCTATCTCAGTTCTTAAGTTAAGACTTAAACTCACCGATGAGTTGACCATTAGTTCTCTCAGCACTACATTCCTACCATTACTTCATTCAAAAGAAATGTGGTTGAAGAATTAAATGACAGTTGTGTAATAAAAAATATTTTTTGTTAAAATAAGCATTCCATAGAATTTATTAAGATCTTTACGTAACCGATTGAGAAACAATTCAAAACACATGTGAAAACTTTCTGTTAACTTTTTTATCCGATTACAAAAAACGCTTGTTATATGTATTTCCTTCGGAAATTCTATTATGGCTTCAAATTAGTGACGACGTATCGGCATCTTATTTTTTTACGTATTTTCTTTCAACAACACAGAATAATTACTATACTTAACGATCTACAACATAATTACGGGACCTTATCAAGCGGATGAACATATTTTTGTAACATTAGATAAGTGCCCAGTGATTTACCGTCGATACTTTTTAATGAGACAGTGTTTTTAGGCACACCGTGTCATGATCACGAGATTTGACGGATAAACGAGTTTTAAAAGAAGAAGATTAACAAGACAAAAAAAGAACATGTACTCACCGTCGTGTAGGATTATATTATGATAAAAAAGTGTACAATTTATGTAATTATTGCTTACACGGAGGACGCTATAAAAAATATACGACGTTTTAAGACCTCGTAAGTCATATCTCATCGTTTATGCACTTTTTGTGTTTAAATAGTCGTTTGAATGTGCTGTGAATTTAATGAGGTATTGTAATGCACCTGATCTTGAAGATTTGTAGCGTAAGATCAAAATAATCTCAAGTTATTATTTATTTATGATATCAACTGAAGGCGCTTGATGAAATTTCAATATCGTCACTACAATAAATGAGGTCATTTCTGTTTCATCCATGTGATAGAATGCTTGAAGATGCCGAAAGGCAAAACCCGGGTCGTAAGTGATAAAACATCTGGAGTAGTACAAAGTTGTAACAATTAAAATTTAATCTGAAGTTTATTAAACTATTTTTGTATTAAATAATGTAGTTTTGTAGATTTAATTTCGTTATAACGTTTTCAAAAATAAATGTTTTTAATTATTTCCTGCGGATATAAAACAAAGCAGAAAAAACTCAGGTATCAGACGCAATAATAAATAGTTGGTGTAACTTTCTATTCTACGCTAAAAGTCTATGATTTCCGGTTTTAGTCAGTTGGAACCAATTGTCACCTGTTTAAGGAATACATTCTGACAATGCTTCTTTACGGCAGCAAGTCATGGCATCTGCCAAAAGCACAGGTTTCTCGAATAGTTTATTCGAAAACAGATACTTGTCAACGGCAGGTTGATTTCGAAAGAAACTTGAGGGTAAGAAAACGGACTTCTAACTTAACAATAACGATGATAGACTTATCTTCGACGCGTACTTCGAGTGCTCTTAGAATACCTGAATCCTGTCTGTTTATTCTACGACCCAGATGAATTCTACTACTCTAAACAGTTACCGGTACCCATTCATCTAATTTTCTTGGCGGAGCTAATCGAATATAACATAACCTGGGAGGTTGCAAGTAAACTGGGTGTGGACAGATTATCCTGATGGCACATTTTGCTGGCCATATATTTTGAGCAGGAAGATGATATGCTCTAAAACAAAATATAATATTTATAAGAAAACTATTACTGTTCATATATATTCTTTTAATTAGTAATTGAATACATAAGATGGATAATATAATTAATAGCTGGTAATTGTGATTGCATTCAATGTTCACACGAGTCCAGAAAAAAATCGAACTGAAGAAAAATGTTTATATATAGTCCATTCGATTTACAAGTGTTGATTACTAAAATAAAATATTTGGACACAAAACAATGTATAGATTTTAACATTCAAACTAATATTTTTTTTATACCAGCGACAGTTTTAAATTTCGTAGATTTCTTTTTCCGTAACGTTATAAAATAATATTCAAATCCTTATTCTTAAAGCTTCTTAAAAGCTTTGGTAATGTAGTATTAATTAATTTTTCCTTGTTATACTTATTGCTCTCAAATAGCTTATAATCTCATTTAAATGATAAACAATATGAACGATTTATGTAATGCTCAGTGTATATTAAAAATGATATTAAGTAAAATTTTACATCAAGAGTTTTACATCAAATAAATTTGAATTTTGGATATAAAATATTATATTATATAATGTTAGAAAACTCCGCACTATGAGCATTAAATATTATATATATATTTAAGTGCAGCTATTTATGATAGAATATCAACATTGAATGCGTTTACTTTTATTGTGTACGGTCGTTTTATTTTGGTGGGGAAACAATATTTGCTATAACCACGACACGTGACTCGAATTCCGAATAATCTTCATGACTATATTGCTGTTTTTATTTCGCTCTTTCTTAGTATTTTCTGAATTAAATAAATAAAGTACAAGTTTCAATTGAGAGATAAAATAGCAAGAACAATAATCTTTCATTCTTGAATCTTGTATTCTTTGAATTGAATTGAATTGATATCGATAAAAATCCTACGTGTTTCTGAAAATCGTATTATTACTAAATAAATTAATCCGATAGGTAGAAATAAAATGGAATAAAACTTACAATTAAACAATATTGAATATAGTAATATTTTTATTGTAATGCAATGTTAAACGTTTGATTGATTGAAAGGCATTTACTTGGTAGAACTCCATTATAACACGGTGAAAAAATAGCAATGTATTTTAGTTCTACAAAATTACTTTTAACAAATATAGTTGATAGCTATTTCGGCTCACGCCTTCGTCAGAACTATGTGCTAGCATTAAAACTAAATTAAAATTTAAAATAAACTAAACTTAGCAGGCGGCACTACCAATAATAAATGTACGTTTAAACATAGTTCTGACGAAGGCGTGAGCCGAAATAGCTATCAACTATATCTTATAAAATTTTGTAAATTTTTATTTTTGTCAAATTTTGTCAAAATCAAATTTGAACTGTACAGCACTTGCATAAGGTTTTTCATTAACAAATATTGCTTTTTGGCAACTTTAAGGACGAAAGAAGACAAATGAAACTATATTCAGTTCAAACAGTTATATAACTTGTGTATCAACTGATTTAGTTTTGGAAAAATCTAGGTTTATTGGGTTGGTTTGCGAAAATCTGCAGTATTTGATTTTTCTGGAAATAAATATCGACGTATGTTATCGTGTATCGTTTTATATTCACTTCAAAATTTTTGGATTGCAATATGATTTAGAAAGATTTTAAAACTTTTTATAGTATATTATATAACATTAGCAAGAGAATAAACAGTATAAAAATAATAATGTGTTTAATTGTAATTCGAATGAAAAATTGAAAGCGTAAAATCTGCTTAATAAGTTATAAAATATACTCCTCAATATCCCACGTAAAAATGATGATAAATGCGAGGTTCAGTGTTAAAAAATAACTTTTTTTTATTTCGCATGCTTTGGTGATCAACTTTTATCATTCCCGTTATCCCCAGACAACCGAAGCTTTTCAAAAGTTTTTTGACTCAAACTTTCTCGGAAAGAGTTTATGAGTCATCTTTTATTTTATCTCAGTGGCATTTTGAATGTCTAAAGATGGTCTAATATTTAATGTGACACATGGGAGAAACGATATAATTGTTTCCACTATTTGAAACAAACGCTGAATAATTCAATGAAAACATAAGAACAATTATTAATTATGCATGAATTAAACAAACTTATTTTATAATAATGATTATACATAAAAAAATATTGATTAACAGGCTAACTAAAAAAGAAAATTTTATATTATTTAGTAGCGAGTACCTGGTATGCATTGCAACGCAACTCAAACAAAGAAAACGTTTGTGTTATAATTGTGTTCATCAAAGTGCTTTTGGATACATATTATTTTTTTTTTGTCT
Organism: Himalopsyche japonica; assembly: GCA_028555115.1. Lineage (NCBI taxonomy): Eukaryota > Metazoa > Arthropoda > Insecta > Trichoptera > Rhyacophilidae > Himalopsyche > Himalopsyche japonica. The sequence goes on along the minus strand of JAHFWJ010000700.1, from coordinate 139,582 downwards.
GTTGTGTACACGAATAAATCGGAAAGTTTTACGACACGTGAGCACGCCACATAAAGCTGTCCATCAGTTTAAAGTGCTCACGATTAGCGAAACCGTTACTGATCTACTAGTTATACTAATTTAGTAACTTTAACAGAAACGTGCACAATAACCCACCAAAGTTTCAACGCAATTGGATTAGCGGTAGAGGAACGAATAAAATACGAACAACAAAACAAAGAAAATAACAACATTCTTCTGGGTAAGCCTATAATTAATATTTTGTAATATTGGAGAAGAAGTCAAATTAATAGTTGAAATGTATTTACAAATTAATGCTTTTGTGGATTGAAATTAATTACGATAAACCAGATATAATTTTTGAAATATTGCAAACTAATTTATCGGTAGCATGTAATTAAGAAACTTAAATTATATTAAAGTTCTAAGCCATTAATGCATGTGAAACTAGTTATGGAAATGAAATTCTATACGTTTCATATAATGATTTAAAAAGTGTTGTATTTTCCCATTTGATAAATTATTACCAATTATCTACAGTTTGTTAAATGTTAAATTTAAATTGGTAATCTTAATTTAATCCGAACTAAATACATGTAAATCAAACGATTGTTAGAATTAAGGCATTGTCATGAACGGAACACTTGGTATTACGTAGGTGCACAGGTTGGTAAAGGTTCGACAAAGAGATTATAGTAAATATTGTTATACGTGTAGATATTTCGATTTGGAATCTTGTACGTTATCCAAAGGCAATCACTATTCAGCACGCCACGCTTGTTCTCGCTTTTCTCACCTAATCCCACACCAAAGAAGAACAACTTTGTATGCAGGATGCATAATACTGAAGCACAAATATAGCCAAAAGTTTGTAACTATCAGAAAACATTTCGTGTTAATCGTAACAAGCTATGGTGAAAAAACAATATTAAAACACTGAGAAATCTATTTATATATTATTGATAAATTATTCGGTTAACTTCTTACAAACACTTCTTATTCTAACGGTCGTATACTTAGGTGTGACATGTATTTACATGACAAACATCTTTTATCTGAAATACGTATGGCATTTAGTTACACAACTGATGGAATAATAAAACTGACAATTTTCAATTTATATTTAATTGTGCCATTTCGTCGGGTTCTTGTTGTAGTGGTCAACGTAATTAACTTTTATATTACATATCTCACTGGTTAAAGTTTTCATGCGAATCTCATTTGTCAATCGATTCATCATTTTTTTAATGGTTTTAGAGTTAGTGATGCCTAAAAATTACCTCGCACATATCCAATTCTAAAATACAGGTGAAGCAAGAATTAATGATTTACTTTACAATGCAAAATCCTTATAATAGTAACTAAATTAAGATAATCGAATTGGTATCAATGGTATTTTGAAAACATAAAGGACGTTTTGGTGATACCAATATCATAAAAATATTAAATGTAGTAGGTTTTTTTTGTGAATGTGACAGTGGCCTTACATCTGCAAAATATATACAAATCTGATGAATTGTTGTAAAACCATATTTATCTCTATGTTGTACCATATCAAAAAATATGTATGTCAATGAAACAAAATAAAAAACTAAGACAGTTTTAATTATACATGAAAACATGTATTATCACTGCGAATATTTTATTTACTACTCGTTACGTTGATTATCCTTCCTTGCACTTGCGATGTCCGCCTCGAATCGATAACAAGACGTCACCTCAAACCACCTGTTCGTTGCCACGGTAACCGAAATCGTGCTTCATTCACGAAAACTTTAAACTGTGGACACGTTGTTTTAACCTGGACTTTATTTTCTCTGTTTGTCTGTCTACACTCAGCAAGATTCAATCTAGTTTCAAATGTATAGTGTCATTAAGCTTTTATATGAAACAACGGACGCTAGGAACATACCGTATGAAGGCACAAAAATAGTCCATTCATCGTCCAAAGAGCCTCGATATACTGCATTATGTACAGTAAAATTGTAAAAGTATTACCTCAAATAACCGTGTAAGGAATAATCATTACATTTAATGTCGTGAATGGAATACAAAATAAAAACGCCTTCAAATAATCTACAGTTGTATTACTCAATTGAATTGAGATTATTTTCAATATGTTGCGATATTGACTTGTAGTGTTTGATAGAAATTCAATATCAATGTTTTATATTTCAAATCTCGCATACTTTTTAATCACTAACAGTAACATGGGTTTCACTTTTCCGCATCTTTGATAATTTAATTAATGTCAGATTACATATAATTGTTATATTGAATTATTATGATTGTTATATAATAGTTGAAGAGTTAATACACACGAAAATTAATTCAGAGCTACGCGAAAGTTTGATTGTCTTCTCAAATTGACTGATTGAAACTTGTTTGTATCACACCGAATATTTATATCTCTTCAATAATATCTCATGTTAATGGAGAGCTTAGGGACATTTTATGAGGATATCAAAAGAACTATTTTTATGCAGTTGCTAATCGTATTTTTTTTCAAATGGAGTTATAATCAAAAGGATAAGGTTAGCCAAGAACAATGGGCTTAACGTATTTTTTTCATTATTCATATATTTTTTTAATTATCACGACATTGACAATTACAACAAGAACCCACATTTACATAATTGTATATTTAACACTAAATAAAATATTCGATCCGAATTATTTCCATGAAGAATATGTAAATAATTAATAAATATTTTTTAGAATTAATACTATATTTCTGAATGTGTAAATAAATGATATTCCCCTATATTATTCTCAGGTCAAAAGGCAATGAAACGGTCCTGGCATCAAGCACAAGGCGCCAAGATTTGTCCAGTTCGGCCAGTAATAAACGTCGGAAGTTTGAATGGGGTGCACCACCACCTGAGCACCGGATGTCGTAATCTATCGACTGAAATCGGCCACTGTTTTAGAGAGTTCTATTCTTGAAGGGTGCAGTGGCTTTCGTAACCTAGCATCAAAACTTTTTATCATAAAGATATGAACCTGTAATTTCATGTATGTATATATCGGGTAAAGCGAAAAGTAATTGCCATTATTTTAGGGCGCTCTTTGAAATCAGTTTGTGCTCGGTTCCTGTCGAGTAAGTACGTCAATATTGATACAATTTTGAAGTTACTTTTATCCCTTTCTTTGTCTGTTTATTTACATCCATAGAAAAAATGTCACGGCCAGATATCGAAGAAATGCAGTTGCAATCTATTTTGTTGTTCTTATATGACAAGGGGTTGAAACCCAAAGAAGATAAAGAAATCATTTATGAAACCTATAGTGATATTCTAAAGATATGTAAGTGTCGACAATAATATAATAGCGAATAAAATGAACGTGACATGGTTTTGCGTCATTAGAAATTTTTCCTAGTGGTAAATTGAAAATTTTGTTTTTAATTTAATATGTACTTATTATTATAAATATTGTTTGAAAACTATTTACTAGCTGAATATATATACTCTGAAAGATATTAAATGCGAATGTAATAAATACACATTTATAGACTTCTATATTTTACGTCAGCTTTTAATACTGTTTTCTTATCACAGAAAGTGTAATTTACAGATTTTTTAATTAAGTAATACTCTTATGGTTTCATAAATTTTTGTGGGGTCAAAAAAGGGTCAAGCTAAGGTCAAGATGAGATCATAGCACTTATTGTAGTTTCAACATAAAAACGTTTTTATCATTATCATCAAGCAATAGTTCTGTTTATGATTCTTTTTTGGATTAATATAGTGTGGGGTAATACGTGTCGAAAATTCGTGGATTGTTTTTTCTTTGTTCAAAAGTTTTTAAAATTGTGTATTAAAATGTCCGTTTAAGTGGTTAAGTCACAAGTATAAGTTTTACCACTCATCAGAATATATCAAAAAGCTGCTACTCGTCTAGGGCAGCAAAAGCTTAAAATTTGATTTTTATTCAAATAATTAAAATTCAATGTTTAGTGCTATTTTGTGAAAAGATATAATACTAAAGATAAAAACCAGTTACGGTTGATAATTTTTGCGATCAAAAATAGTAGTAAACAATATGCTTTATGTAGTCAGATAAAAATTTAATTTTATCTTTGAATTTCGGCAAACAATAAAGAACAAAAAACTCACAGGAATAAGTTTGTTTTGTTACTAATACTGATTTAGAAATTAATTGTTCTGTCGGTTGCATGAATTTTTTTGTTTAAGAAAAACTTATTCAAAAATTTTGCAATCAATAAATCATTGCCCTAATATCACAAAATAGCTAACAATAAGCAGTGGTAATATAATTTGTTTCTGTAGGAAAAAGCTATCATAATGCAATTAAAATACACCTTTAAATAGCAACACCACAGCTTAGAAGTAATTTGAAAAATTATAGTTTGAAATAAAATCATCATAAAACAATAGATCTTGAAAACGAACAAGAAAGAACGATAAAAAGATTTATTGTAGGTCATGTCATCAGAGTCAAATGTATTTCAATGAATTACCGTTTTCCCTCACGAGGCGTCCCCAAGGTGCAATGCTACCCAATAACACTAACTAAAAAGTGGGGTAGTTTTGGCCATCTGGTTTCCCGATAGAAAATACCCCACTTGAGAAACAAATCGCTTTCAACAGTCCAACTATAGCCTTTCCATTACACCTCCTCCCTAACTGACCCTCACGACTTCAACTTCGGAGGGGTGGTCCTCGAATAGAAACTGAAATAGAAGAAACTTTAATTTTTCCGTATTAAGAGTTTACTCTCTGGAAATATTACTTTAAAATTTAAGCCGAAACGATGTTCAATCGACTTTTCATAGAATTTAAAAAATCTTTTTGAAATAAACATTGAAATCAATACACGCACACTTTTATTTAAAATACTAGTTTTTTCTTCAATTTTATTTATAATACAAGATAATTTGTTCGTAAATGAAATTTTTTATCAGTTTTTTTTATAAAAAAGGCCTATGCAGATAGTACCAATTTGAGAAGCGTTATTTGTTTATAATCATAGGGGTGTTATTTTTTAATTTTACGCGCATTGAGAACCTTTGGCTAATAGAATCTTTTTTTAATAACTAGGCTAAAAGGATGAACACATATAATAATACTGGACTTTTCTTGAGATGAACCTTGCGAAAGCTATTTTAAAAAGTCGTTAATTTTACTAAATTTAATAATCAATAAGTAATATTTTCTCAGGCTAAAATTGATGTGAAATAAAATAAATAACGCATACTACTGATTTTAAACATAGTTCAATATACATTTATTTGCATGAACACAGTTTTGGAATTCATTTTGGCAACGTCAGACAAAGTCATCTTAGAAATTTTCACTAGGTTTATGAACATTTTATTATTAACTTACCGACAATTGTCCATAATTTATTTTTCGTACTCGTTAATTTCGATATTTATTTCAATGAACATAATATGTCTCACCTAACATTGATGAAATTTTGGAAGTTTTGCTTTACGATCTCTATGATTTTATATAAGTAAAATGTTTTAAGTTAATACTTGAAGACATTTTTAGTAAGCAAGATTTTAATATGTTATTCTAAAACATCGTAAATAAAACAAATTGATAGAATAACTATAATAAAATAAATTAAGATAATACACCAGTTGAAGTAATGTCAGTATCCTAGACGTGCATGGCCTATATCAGTCATTCCCAACCAACAGCCCGCTTAGGTTGAAGATTTACACAGCATCATTTAAGAGTTGGGGAAGTTTTGTAATAATTAAATTAAAAAAGAAATTTTCACAAATATATACACTCCTTACATTTCTCTGAATCTAATACTAAGTAGTCTTGTATTGAACCCGGAACATGTCCCGCAATAAACAGACTCGAAAGGCACTAAACACCGATGCTATGATTGATTACCGCACTATGCCTGTTAAAACGATAAAGTTATACGAAAAAAAATATTGCTTTTTAATTGAGATGGATCGATTATTGGAGAAACGAGCGATGAACTATTTTTAACATATTGCCATTTTACAAATTACATAATTTAATGTAATATATTTCATTTACTTTATTATCAATCCTTGTTGAATATATATTTAAAAATAACATTCAATGACTACATTCAATCAGTTATTGAGTACTAACCAAACGAAACCGGTCTGTCTTTTTATATATTTAAAAGGTGTGCTACATGATATTGAGAATTTTGTTTTATTGTCTATCACACTAAACATATTAAATAATAAGTATTAGTTTTTTTTTCACATTAAAGTTTAATACAATGCCTACCACAAATATATATCTTAATTTTTCAGTTTTTGCATATCATTTTGATAGTTCTGCAATCGTTTTTCCAACAATCTTACACTTACACAATTCAATTCCTTTGAATTCATGTACGAACAATTTTATCACCTTATTTTTCAATTGGTCTTCTTCTATCTTTATCCTGTTATTATTTCTTTTAATACTCAATCCGATTATAATTTAAAAATCTTTATATATAATTCTCTATAATAATTGAAAGCTTCAAACAGACTATATAGTACAGGACGTAGCCATTTTTTATAATCACATGGCATCATTTAGATGAATCTAGGCTGTGATAATGTTGTTTACAGTCAGCTAATGATAGATAAAAAAATATCATACCAACTTTGCACATTATAATAATTGAATACAGCTTCGACTAATTATTTACTGCCTATTGGACTATTATAAGTACAACGGAGAAATATTTTAAATACTATTAAGATTTTAAATGATTTTTTTAGATTTTATGAAATATAGTATTATTTAAAATGTAAAATGGAATTCATTTTAGAAGATGTATTTATTATGAAATAGCTAGAGTATTAGAATTTTGGAATGCATCATGATACAAAGTAGTCATAATACGTCCGATTGTATTGATGTGAAATTAGCATTCAACGTTATGTATAGTAAACTTTTAGTACTAACATATATTGGAAAAAGTTAATGTTTAAGGAATAAAATTTTATTGAAATTGGAACGTACATTATAACGGTACTTTATTTGTATTTGCAGTGTGGATATTCTGATTGCCATATATTGAAAAATATCAACATTTCGAATATTTAATAATATCTATTATGTATCTTTAAAAAAGATTAATAACATAAATAAAACGTAAATGTAGTATTTGTACACCTTTGATTTAATCGAATGATTTTCTACTACCTACCGTCGGAAATATTGCCATTCGTTAATGGATTTTTTTAATAACAAAATGATTAAATTGAATTCAAATGTTTCTTAAATTTACAATATTTGAAAACTTTTTGTATTTATATGCCTTTTGACCATTTCCTTAGATATTGATTGCACCCACGACATCAATAAGTTTGAGAATGTCTCAAAAGTAATTACAGCTTAAAATTTCGATTGTTGCATTTCTGTACATAATTTATGCTTTTACATGGTAAAAAAGATAGCTTTTGAAAATTAATCTACTCTAAACGTTAGGTATAATAAAACTTGACGAAATATTATCTCGCGCACTAAATGTTTTACGATTGACATACAAAATTATTACTGCTTTATATACGCTCCTTCAGAATCATGTAAGATTACAAAGGTACTTAATTTTATTACAAAACTTTAACAAAATTATCCTGCATTATAAAACGCTCATTATCCGGTTGGGCTTTTAAAGGGATCACTATAATAAATTATGTCTATTTTATCACTTTTTTATTGTAAAATCATGCGATTATAATACGATTAAATAATACGAATGATTTCGAATTAAGAACGTGTACATACCTCTAACGTGTGTGGTCTCAAATTAGATACGATGAGGAAACATAATATTTTTTTTAACCATAGATAATCAATTTCCTATAAACCACAATCCACCGACATATGAAATGAATTATTATTACTCATAGCTTTCGAATGCACGCCGTGTGATCTTTCAATGTTAGTCTATGATATTTATATCACGATTGCACATACCATTTCTAAACACTTTTAATGAACAAGTTGATATTTTTTTTAAATATTAGGTCTACAGCGTAGTATTGCCGTATTTATGGCATTAATGGTCTTTAGGTAATTTATTTTTCAACCATGTCAACACACAATTTTAAACATGCGCATTACAGAAAAAAGAACATCGGTAACAGCTGTTTTATGTGAAAAGTTTGTTATTCAGTTGTTCAATCATTATTTTTTTTAATAGTGATGGATCAAATAAATAGATAAGAATTTAAATTGTTGAAACTGTATACGATTCTACATGTTAAATCACTAACGACACAGGTTTCGCATTTCGCCATCATTAGTCATAATATCATATGGATGCAAAAAAACTGAAAAACATACAATTCATCAATTCAATCTTGTTATTGAAATTCCATCTAACACTTTCAGTCAATATTGTAAATTAAAACAATGATGATAATCAGCTCATCGCCATTTTTGCGATGGGATGAGTCTAACTGGCTATTGAGAATAAAGATAGCAGAGACGCACACGCCTTCGATCAAAAATTCATATCTGTCTTTTTTTAAACTGCCAGAATCGTATAATCAACATTTTATTCACCCTCTTAAAATATAATTAACGATATGAACTAAGAGTGCAATATCAAATTTGAATTGCTTAAAGTGTGTAAATTTCCAAATGTTTTGTAATCTACGACTCGAGTGTCATCGTTCACTTTCGGTAGTTTTATTACATCTGTGTACTGCTGAAGATACCGAAAGACGAAGCCCGGGCCGTGAATCAATTATACACAGTCAACTATTAATTATATTATAATTATGAAAACTTATGATATCGACTGAAGATGCATGATGGAATTTCAATATCTAACTTGAATTGTTACAACTTTGTAAGATTTCACATTTTTTGTCACTAACGACCCGGGTCAGTTCCGTTGCATCCTCGTGATATAATGCCTGAAGATGCCGAAAGGCGAAATCCGGGTCGTTAGTGACAAAACATGTGGAATCGTACAAAGTTGTAACAATTCAAATAACGAAAACATTTTTTGATGTCATTTCCACTATATATTTTAAGATCAGAACCAGTTTCGCTCATTGCAAGCATTATCAACTTATGATAATTGCTTAGTAGATATTGCTCGCGATAAGCGAATTCGGTTCTGATCATAAAATATATTATAGAGATAGTACTAAAAATGTGTTAGTAGCATTTAAAATATGTTTTTCCATCAAGTAGTGACAGTTAATCTTGAAAAGTCTTAAATATGTCTACTAGATTTTAGAAAATCGAAGTTAATTAACGATTGCTAGTTAATACTACTTACATGGGTACTTTATGAATCATATCGTTTCTTGCAATTCGTTAAAAGAAGGTGGTCAATTAAATGATTGATTTTGTGATACCATACTAAAATACTAAAAACAAAAAACCAACTATTAACCCGTTCGACCTACACCTGCTTATTTTTTGTATATCAGTCATGAGATAAGTCAACGCCTTTTGATGCATATAAATCTGCTTAAAGATTTTGTGTATATCACGACTTGTATAAGATTTACACAACCTATCATTACAGTAAGTGATTATTATTAAATTATACTTTAGAATAAATAGGCTCTTCCGTGTTATATTATCATACATAAACTTTTATGGTAATTGCGTTATTTATATTGGCTTGTTTAAAATCCGGTTATTTTTAATGAAACTGCACAATTCGATTTAAGTGTTTTAAATACATTAACAACCAATTCAGAGAGTTTCCATATTTAAAAATAAAAACTATTTGAATTCAAATAACTTGAATATCTATCGAGAACATTCTTTTAATTCTTGTATAGTCACTTGGATCAATTTTAGTTTGGATGGAATTTTCATTCTACCATCATACTTTTCATTAATGTTCATTTTCCTTAATCAGGGTCTGATATTGTGTATATCTGTATCTATGTGTGATTAGTATGATTGATATACGTAGATCTTTAAAAAAATCATTTATGCCCTTTTTACGTTTTGAAAAAATGTGACCGAATCAGTTTTTTCTTTTAATTACTATATATAAGACAAATGGTATTGCATAGTGCGTAAGGTACTGTATAGTCTGTTCGAAGCTTTCAATTATTAAAGATAATTATATATAGAGATTGTAAAATTGTAATTGGATTGAGTATTAAAAGAAATAATAACAAGATAAAGATAGAAGCAAACCAATTGAAAAATAAGGTTATAAAATTGTTCGTTCATGAATTCAAGGGAATTGAATTGTGTAAGATTGTTGGAAAAACGATTGCAGAACTATCAAAATGATATGCAAAAACTGAAAAATTAAGATATATATTTGTGGTAGGCATTGTATTAAACTTTAATGTGAAAAAAAAAACTAATACTTATTATTTAATATGTTTAGTATGATAGACAATAAAACGAAATTCTCAATATCATGTAGCACACCTTTTAAATATATAAAAAGACAGACCGGTATCGTTTGGTTAGTACTCAATAACTGATTGAATGTAGTCATTGAATGTTATTTTTAAATATCTATTCAACAAGGATTGATAATAAAGTAACTGAAATATATTACATTAAATTATGTTATTTGTAAAATGGCAATATGTTAAAAATAGTACATCGCTCGTTTCTCCAATATTCGATCCATCTCAATTAAAAAGCAATATCGTTTTTTCGTATAACTTTATCGTTTTAACAGGCATAGTGCGGTAATCAATCATAGCATCGGTGTTTAGTGCCTTTCGAGTCTGTTTATTGCGGGACATGTTCCGGGTTCAATACAAGACTACTTAGTATTAGATTCAGAGAAATGTAAGGAGTGTTTTGTGAAAATTTCTTTTTTAATTTAATTATTACAAAACTTCCCCAACTCTTAAATGATGCTGTGTAAATCTTCAATCTAAGCGGGCTGTTGGTTGGGAATGACTGATATAGGCCATGCACGTCTAGGATACTGACATTACCTCAACTGGTGTATTATCTTAATTTATTTTATTATAGTTATTCTATCAATTTGTTTTATTTACGATGTTTTAGAATAACATATTAAAATCTTGCTTACTAAAAATGTCTTCAAGTATTTACTTAAAACATTTTACGTTTATAAAATCATAGAGATCGTAAAGCAAAACTTCCAAAATTTCATCAATGTTAGGTGAGACACATTATGTTCGTTGAAATAAATATCGAAATTAACGAGTACGAAAAATAAATTATGGACAATTGTCGGTAAGTTAATAATAAAATGTTCATAAACCTAGTGAAAATTTCTAAGATGACTTTGTCTGACGTTGCCAAAATGAATTCCAAAACTGTGTTCATGCAAATAAATGTATATTGAACTAAGTTTAAAATCAGTCGTATGCTTTATTTATTTTATTTCACATCAATTTTAGCCTGAGAAAATATTACTTATTGATTATTAAATTTAGTAAAATTAACGACTTTTTAAAATAGCTTTCGCAAGGTTCATCTCAAGAAAAGTCCAGTATTATTATATGTGTTCATCCTTTTAGCCTAGTTATTAAAAAAAGATTCTATTCGCCAAAGGTTCTCAATGCGCGTAAAATTAAAAAATAACACCCCTATGATTATAAACAAATAACGCTTCTCAAATTGGTACTATCTGCATAGGCTTTTTTTATAAAAAAAAACTGATAAAAAATTTCATTTACGAACAAATTATCTTGTAGTATAAATAAAATTGAAGAAAAAACTAGTCTTTTAAGCTTCTTAAGTATTATATCTTTTCACAAAATATATGTCTAGTAACATTGAATTTTAATTATTTGAATAAAAATCAAATTTTAAGCTTTTGCTGCCCTAGACGAGTAGCAGCTTTTTGATATATTCTGATGAGTGGTAAAACTTATATTTGTGACTTAACCACTTAAACGGACATTTTAATACACAATTTAAAAACTTTTGAACAAAGATAAAACAATCCACAAATTTTCGACACGTATTACCCCCACTACATTAATCCAAAAACGAATCATAAACAGAACTATTGCTTGATGATAATGTTAAGAACGTTTTTATGTTGAAACTACAATAAGTGCTATGATCTCATCTTGACCTTAGCTTGACCCTTTTTTGACCCCACAAAAATTTATGAAACAATAAGAGTATTACTTAATAAAAAAATCTGAGTGATAAGAAAACAGTATTGAAAGCCGACGTAAAATATAATAAAATATAGAAGTCTATAAATGTGTATTTATTACATTCGCATTTAATATCTTTCAGAGTATATGTATTCAGCTAGTAAATAGTTTTCAAACAATATTTATAATAATAAGCAGATATTAAATTAAAAACAAAATTTTCAATTTACCACTAGGAAAAATTTCTAATGACGCAAAACCATGTCACGTTCATTTTATTCGCTATTATATTATTGTCGATAGATTGCAACTGCATTTCTTCGATATCTGGCCGTGACATTTTTTCTATGGATGTAAATAAACAAAGTGACAAACAAAGGGATAAAAGTAACTTCAAAATTATACTAATATTGACGTACTTCCGACAGGAACCGAGCACAAACTGATTTCAAAGCGCGCCCTAAAATAATGGCAATTACTTTTCGCTTTACCTAATATATACAAACATGAAATTACAGGTTCATATCTTTATGATAAAAAGTTTTGATGATAGGTTACGAAAGCCACTGCACCCTTCAAGAATAAAACTCTCTAAAACAGTGGCCGATTTCAGTCGATAGATTACGACATCCGGTGCTCAGGTGGCGGTGCATCCCATTCGAACTTCCGACGTTTATTACTGGCCGAACTGGACAAATCTTGGTGCCTTGTGCTTGACGCCAGGACCGTTTCATTGCCTTTTGACCTGAGAATAATATAGAAGAATATCATTTATTTACCCATTCAGAAATATAGTATTAATTCTAAAAAATATTTATTTATTATTTACATATTCTTCATGGAAATAATTCGGATCGAATATTTTATTTAGTGTTAAATATACAATTATGTAAATGTGGGTCCTTGTTGTGATTGTCAATGTCTTGATAATTAAAAAAATATATGAATAAAGAAGAAAATTACGTTAAGCCCATTGTTCTTAGCTAACCTTATCCTTTTGATTATAACTCCAAAATCAAATATCAAATCCCACGCTTCTCACAATAAAGACTTTTGGGCCTATTGCCACAATACATCAATGAACATTGCCTTGTGGTGCAACTTAAACAGTGATTCTTAAATACTATTCGTGAAAAATCGTGGAATCTACATATTTATCACTTGAAGAATGTTGTCAAACCTCCAGCTGTGATGTGTGTTTCACGACCGCCTTCCTTTACAAAAAAACAATTAAAAAAACTAATTATTGAATGCGCTCTTGACCCGATATAATGATAGGGGGACATTTATTTTATAGGTGTTATATTGGTGTTAAAAAAATAAAAAATAAATATATATTAAATTAAATGCTATTTATCACATAGCGTTAATGATATGTTTACAATGAAATTTGTTCATCTAAAATTATTCACGAGCTTTATAGGAAAAATACAGTAATATACAATACAATATGAAACGAGCCCAATCTTTATGAGATATTAATTTGCCAAGACTAAACTGAATAAAAGTATAGAAAGCAAGTAACTTTACAACATTGATTCTGCTGAAAAAATTGGTGCGGCCACAAGACATTTTTATTCGACCGCTAATGTTTATAATGCAGCCATAGTAAAAGTTTGCGTGATAACCACTGCTCTAGAACAAACGGCCAATAAAGTTTCATAAGATAGTACTATATCATCTATATAGCTATAATATATAATACTTTTTTCACTTTTATTTAATTTCAGAAAAATATAATATATGTTGTAATATATAATCATAAGCATTTTCGTAAAATGACAAAATATTATCTCTCACTCCTATTTAATTAGCAGAGAACAAAATAAACAAGATTGACTACCTCCTAATCAATTTCCAACAGAAAGCTTTTTGCCCGAGCGACGACGTCCAATCACAGTGAATCAAATAAAGCTAAAAACTTGATTGCTTAATTGAACAAGATTTAGAGGCATTAAAGATATATCTTAAAAGTAAACCAGATGAATTAACACACTCAGGATATCCTGTTTAAATATGAAACAATAATAGTAACCTAAATTTCTACTTTGATTAATAACTTTATAGTTTGAAGCGGATGTTTTAATCATTATTCATAAATTTATCATTATGATATTAAAATACAATATAATATTAATAATTGAAGTATTAATAAGTTTGCGGTCTTGTGGCTGAGTGGATAATGTTTTTGTGTCTTCTCGGATGTAGTTTCAAGGGACTCAACTCCCAAAGCCGGTAATTGATCAAATTGATTAACGTATTTTATGTATGAATTTTTATAACGTTAAATTTGACACTCGTTCATTTGAATCCAGGAATGTGATGTTGCGAGAATATTAGCTAATTTTTACTCGTCTCGTAGTCTGATTCTTACATCAATACTCTTTTTAAAAAGTATAGCTTAAATTAAAAGAAAGCTTTTTTTAATTAAGCTTCCAGTAGTATTTGAATCGGTCCATTAGTATAAACGTACATTTTCTTCGATTTCGGAAAGAACATTAAAATCAAAACCTTTTAGACCACACGTAATTCCAAATATTATTTATTCGTTAATACATGCTGTATAAACATTTAATTGAATTTTGTCATTAATAGGTCCACCTTATCTATATTAGTAAAGTGACTGATTTAAATAATAATAAAAAAAACTTGTCCATGCTTCAAATTCTTCGCTAATTGGTTAATCAACGGTCAGGTGTCTGGTCATTAATAGGAAATTTATTAAGGAGTTATAAACCACTTATTCTTTCAAACCTAGGCTGTGCAATCGCAATTCTCGAAAGATTTATGGCGACGACTGGATGTGATTTATATAATGGTTATTTAAACTGGATGATCGAGAATAATTATGACGGCGTCGTGTATTTTTAATATACTTTTCTTAAATTAGGCGCGAGAGATGGGCTTACTTTTATTAAGTGGCTTGATAATAGAATAGATCAATTAAGATATAATGCGTTTATTATTTAATAACATATAGACAAATAATCGTTTTATATGTTTATTTTAATATTTTCAAATAGAATATGTCCGCTGCTGGTATAGAGTATAAAGAGTGGTCATATTACCATGTTTATTAGTATTTGAAAGCTTATTGAGCATTCAAATTATATTCTCAAAACTTTAAGCTGAATAGGAAGTTTTTTTAAATTATCTATAGATTGTTTTGTATGTTCACTTCTATTCGAAATCGTGTAAGTGGTAATGCGGTGTAAGGCTGATAATTGTAGTATACTTACATACATTAGCAATACAAATACTCCAGTACGAGTAGTGAGAGAATTTTATAAAGGAGACATAAAAACGTGAAATAATCAGTATACAATCATGGTTATTACTTAACTATCATCGCTGATTACAGACATCGTATTAGTTATAACATTATTCTAATGACAGTAAATGACATAGCAGTATAAATTTCGCATATTTAATTACTACTAAAACATAATGAGATGTAAATAGGAAATACAAAAATAGTACCTAAAAGTATCATGTATTAATTGCCAGAGAATAATTAGTGTATAGCTACGTATACAAGTAGAAATATGCAAAAAGCATTTTCCGAATACAAAGTTAATACAGGAATGCTCGTTCTTTTGTTTTGCTTATATGACATCAATTCTTTTGTTTGTGTATTAGATTAAGGTGCCAGATATTAGGTTAAGTCAGCAAGTATTTAACATTATTTTTTTTCTATTTGCAAAGCTTTCACCCTTGAATCGAAAGTGCTGAAAGTAAGAAAAAAAAAAAACTCTACAATAGTCTTTCTGATAGAGCCTGACAAACACTTATAATATTTTTAACTATATTTTGGAGACAACGTATTACGTTGATAAAAATTACTGGAAATCAATCAAAACCAACAACCTTATTCTAAAGGACGTGTTACGGGTCATCTACCAAGTCAGCCGGCGTGTATTAATGATTCTATCGCCCGACCATAACGATTCGTAACGACGGCATAACAAGCGTTACCGGACTACGACGGAAGGCCTCTGGGACGTGGCGACGCGACGGCTTGACTTTATAGCACTTGGCACCTCTGTCTTCCCATCTGTCTACCGAGTTTATGTTAATTTGTTCCACGGTTATCTTGGATCTTAATTGCAATCCTCGAAGAAGAAACTTTATATTTATTTTAAAGACGTTTTTAATTTATCCCTTTCAATCCTTTTTCCACTCAGATTTAGTCATCATGTCACTTTCCCACATGTTTTCTAGCTGAGCATTGAATCAACAAAGATTTCATCAGCTGAAGGTTTGACAAATCAACGAATCAAATCGATAAAATATAAGATGCATCAACCTACATAGTCTTTGAATGTAGAGAGTGAAAAATAAAAATAGCATGAAAAAAAGCTCCACATAGTTTCAGAACCAAATTTATAGAGAAAATAATGTTTTTGTATTACACATGATATAAATGAATACAAAATATTTTTATATTGCAACAATCCCTTCTCAAGTGTTTCTAGTATTGTTTAATTGTGTTCGTGATCGATTTCAGTAGCTACATCCAAGTGACACTGTTTCAGGCTATTCTTCGCAGCCTTACTGCAGCCTTCTTGACGTTCTTTGGCCATCTTCATCAAGAACCATGTGCCTGCTTCGGCATTTCTATAAAACTTCAAGATAGCTCGAGATTCCTCACATTTTACAATATGAGCTACCCATGAAAGTATTTTTGCTTTTAATATAATATGTAATAAGTAATATATAAATTGTCAGTTCTGTTGCATCCGTGTGATAGAATGCCTGAAGATGCCGAAAGGCGAAACCCGGGTCGTTAGTGACATAACATTTGGAATCGTACAAAGTTGTAACAATTCAAATTCGATATTAAAATTCCATCACGTACCTTCACTCGATATCATAAATTATATAATATAATAATTACTTCATTGGTTTTTCTTTTAGGTAGAGTTTAGTGTTTCACTAAACAAAACTAGCAAAACCTCAAACGATTAAAAAGGGAAAATACATGGATTTTTGAATAATGCTGAAGACCTCTTTTTAAGTAATTTTTTAAAAAAAGTTTCGGTTTTTACTTTCGTACTTTCGAAATAATTTGATATTCACTTCATTTGATATTGATTTTAAAATTAGATCGACGTAAAAACGATAAATAAAATTTTATAAAATATATATGTATGTTGATTGGTGACAAATTGACTTGGATAAGTTTAAAAAGCGATTCAATATATGGTTGTATTTGAATATTTTGTTTTATAAAGCTATCTTGCATTTATTCCGTCATATATTTTATGTTATTACAACGAACTACACCATTATTAATTGCACGAGAAACAAGAATCGGGCGTGTTGTAAACGAGACATGGTTTAAAGCGATAAAGAATAATCTATTTAATACTGCCAATAAGAAATAGTCGACCGTTGTTCTGATTTAAATTTCCGCGCGAAATATCGCAATACTTTCCGCTTAGCATAAAAATCGAATGAATTCAACAGCCCACGGCCGTAACACATCAATCTCAAGTGAAAATAACAAATAGTCGTCCGAAAGCCAGAGTACATTCGCAGTGAAATACATTTCACTCACCCTTCCTGGCAACTATTGCAATTTACCGCCAATACATGGCAGCCATATTGAAAATGGCGAAACGTGACGCGAATTCCGAATTCAAAATGTGACAGGCATACCAACCGCTGACGGTTGGGCCGTTTCGTTACTCTGCTTTGTTTCCATATTAGTTCACGATATATTAGCGACATGGAAGCCGAACTTGTGCGTAATTAAAAGCAATAGTTCATTAATTAAGTAAACTTCAAAATTATTTCATTGTGTTAATAAAAAAGATCCACACTTTATAAAACATAAATTCATTTTTTCAGTATTAAAAGCAAAATAAAAATAAATTATAATAAAAAGAAGTATTTTATTTCGAGTCTCATGTCGGTACTTGATGAATCATTGAAGTGCTTAAAATCTGAAAGCTCCTATTAATTCTGTCACAGTTGTTTCAATAGTAAATTACAGGTCATATTTAAAAATTTGAAAGATTCAAAATACCAAGGCTTGATCGATAAAATAATCCCGAAAAAAAAACAAAATGTGATTTACGTATCGATGTTTTTTAGTATGAACAGGACCGGTTTGTAATGAAGTAGTAAACCAGCCCAGATGATAAATTATGTTATACGCGTTATTAATAATTAACGGAACGTAGTATTTCACGAAAGACTTAATATTCTTGAGGGGATGTCTCTTTAAAACCATGACATGTAGAAAAAAAAATTGAAAGTTGTATCCGCGGCCAACAATATATATATATTCGAAAAATATTCTCAATCGAAAATTTGATAGAAATTTATTATCTGATTTTTGTTTTAATTATTGCATTTTACGATTTAATAAGACAGCGTTATGTTGAATATTATATACATCCATATTACACTAAAAGTTTTACCGAATTTGAATCCGTGAGGAGTCACTTGCATTTCACTTAAAAAAGTCATTACATACCTTTCAGAATCAAAACTTATGGACCACATACCTGAAACAAACAAAAAAAATGTTTTAACAGCTTTTAGATATTTTCTACTAGTACAAAATATTTATAAATTACATTTGTATAAAAACAAATGAACACACAATTTAGCGTTCGGATATTCTATTAAGATTTAAAAGGGAAAGAGTTTACCGATAACTATTAGTATATTAGAAACAGCCACTATTTTTCGTGAAAAAAAAATTAAGGCCTCTCATTATTATAGCAAAAAATTACCATTATGAAAAAACACAGTATGGGAACGTATAATACAATCATTTCTTTGGATGCATATTAGAAATAAAATGAAAAATTATAATACTTTTATCTATAAGTCATGAAAAAAGTTTGAAGACTTAAGACCATGAAAATATAGTACAGATAGAGTTTTAAATATTTCGATACGATCATAATATGTGTTTTGTGATGCATAAGGCAACCGTAAATGAAACAGATGTTAGTGTCATTTGAGCATAGATGTTCCCAGTTGCATTATATGTTAACTTGAGACATTTTGGATTATTTATAGCATATTATTTATGAATGAAACAATATTTAAATTTGGTGGAGTAAAATCATTAAGGGAGACTTAGTTAGATTTAAATTCTGTAACAGATCCTAAGAGTTTAAGCCAGTGATCTCCAAACTCAATAAGAATGTAAGTTACTTTCAGAAATTTTAATTGTCTGATGAGCTGCCTATACAATTCTTTCTTTATAATTTTTTATCATCGTCCTTCATCGTACCACACATAATATTATTCAAAATATTTCTTAAACAAATTAGAACATCAGCTTTTCAATATAACGTAAAACTGCATATTTTAATTATTTATTTATAAACAAAATAATACTGACTGTCATTATCACCTAAGCGGTGATAAAAATGAGTGAGAGAGAGAGACAAAGTGTATGGTGCAGTTCGCATCAATTGTAATACATCTCTGACCACTTCTCTGTTTTACTTCATTGTACGCACAAATCAGGCAAATTTATAAATGTAATAAAATGTCCTACGCGAACTACCGGTAGGTTACGAGGTACCGTTTAGCGACCAATGGTCTATTAGTTATAAGGTGAAAGATGTCTTTACAAAATATAATGAAAAACTATTGATTTTCCTAAAAAGTATTGGAAAGATTACATAGCTACTTGGCTCGATTGTAAATGCGATATATGGTTTCAATAAAAAACCGGATGACTCTCGTAGCTTTTCATTCCATTGTATTTTTGAGCTTATATTCGACATTCCACTACGCTACATGGCCTTATTAGATTCGAATATGAAGCGGGCAGTGCGTGAGTAGTTTAGACAGTCACGTAAAGCCCTTTCCAGGCGTCTGGCAAAACTTATACACTGTACTGCACAGAAAGGTTATAAAGTCTTTTGTACTTGCAATATAAAAGATTTCCGTTATATTTCAACACTTTTTTATATCTCATTCTTTCAATAAAACTGCGCTCTCCATTTTTTCTTTCAGTTTTTTTTTTCAATGATATGATAGATATTTAATTCAAAACACACTCCAGATTAAATGAATATCCATCATCACTTAACAAATAATATAATAAAATAATCGATCATTTATATTCTCTATATGAGGCATCTGTACTCTTAATGAAGCATCTCAACGGAATTGGTGGATCAACTTTTCTCTTAGAGTATAATGATACAAGTGAAGGGTCCGAGAAGCTCTAAAAATACTTAAATGACCATTGACCATTCTTATAGCGTACCATTTTTAGGATCAAAAAGGTGTAAGTGAAAAAGGAATCTAAGCCTCTAAACGCAAATCTTTAAATCGATCAATTAATCAAACAGCTTAGTTTATTTTTCCTACGACCAATAGGACCAAATAGCTCAATGCAAACAAATAAAACGAATGCGTTTTCTATATAGTTACAGAATGATATCTTTATGTATAGTTATTATTGTGTTTTTATTTATTTAATTAAAAGATAGATATATTTTTTTGATTCACATATAATAATTTGTTTTATAATAAAATAAAGCATTATTATCCCACTTAGTGTGTTGATAGATACGACACGTGTTTCTCAACTTCAGTCTGTATCATACGGGTATTTTTTCCTGTGGTATACAGTGGATCTAATTCTTTACTTTAAAGAGTTGGGCGAGGTTTTTCTCATTTAAGTAGACGTGGGGAAGGGGTTGTAATAAATCATTTACAGTACCAATCGTCACAACAATACTAATAAAAAATTTATGACTGGTGCTAATAAGTAAAAATCCCAAAGGAATAAATTTAATAGCTAGGAGTCAATTGCTCTATTGCAAATTTTATGTACCAATAATTGGTAATAAATAACACAAATGTGCCGTGATTATTTTAGTCTATACTGTACTCTATTCTCTTTTATGTTTACATCAATAGCTTAACCAAATTCAGCAAGAAGGTGTACAGCCGAAGTGGTTTTAATCATAAATTCTTCTTAAAATAAGCACTAGTAAATTTTGCATCATCGTTCCTTGATTTGCTAATTTCTTTTGATTTAAAATGAAGATTGCTTGGCCAATGTGTTTGCGTGGGGAATTTTGTATTTATTTATGTAAAATGTAACCTTATTTCACGAACGGTTTGTACAATATAACGACAATAAAGCAACATATGGAACGGGATTAGGAAAGCAGATATGATATTATCAATTTGGCGACTGCTTGCTTTGCGATCCAAGCGACAAACGCTAATTAAGAACTATCTATCGTTGAGGCGAAAGAGACCCAACGTGCATGGAATACATTATGAAGGAACAGTGACTTATCCTGCTTTTCTCACGTACCAATGAAAGAATAATACATTATAAAAGAACATCAATCATTTATTGACAGCTTTTGTTCGTAATTGCTACAACTTTCTTGTTTTTTGTTGTTGTTATGAATACACGTATTTCTGGATATTTTTCATTTAAACTATGTGTGTTAACGATGGTTAATGTTTCTGCATAGTCAAAACGCAGGACAGTAATCAAATCAAAATATTCTTAATTGGTTAACCAAAGGATTTAATTGTTTTCTGATTGTGAGGTTTTAAATTTGGTATATTTTTGGACATTATATGTTAGGTCATTTATAAAGCACTGTTAATTAATTCAACGATTACATTAAAAATTTCATAGCGTCCCACTCAGCTGATGTCATTGTAATGGAAATGAGGTTTAATTTGCGACAGTGCTATATTTTTTAAAATTACATCATTGCACCAAACATTTTTTAGCATACACTAGCGATCCAACTTAAATAATAAAAGCATCATTTGATTGACTTTGCCTGGGCTCAAATTTTAGACTCGACGCTTTCAATATTCTTACCATTGGACTCCGTATATTTGTCTTGGCTGTTACTTCACTAATGAGAATGATAATTTTCAAGAGCATCCCCAGAGACTATCATTCTCCATTCAACCGAAAACACAGCTGAATGAATTTCTATTGCCACTAAAAAGTTAGCTATTGCCTTTAAATTGAAAGTCCTTAAAGCCGTTAGTCATACGGCCCGTTAAGAGTATTGAGAGATTGGTTATAAACCTTCCTCTATTTAATTATCAACAATAATTGTATGTATAAATAGCCATGGCGTTCTGAATGCCTCAATAAACCAAAATATAAATCAAATGACGAGTTTTTTTCTGCCTATATTTACTTATTGAAATTATATTGAGACTGAGAAGCGGGATCTGAGATTCCTGAATCATTGATTGAATGAATAGATTGGATATAAAATAACGATATCCTCTTATTTCCCTATTCTGAATGTATTGATATTTTATGTTTTCCCAAATAATGATTGTCGATGTTCAGTTTACCAAAATATTTGATCAATAAATGTTCAAATTTGAATTGTTACAACTTTGTACGAATCCACATGTTTTGTCACTAATGTCCCGGGTTTCACCTTTCGGCATCTTCAGGAATTCTATCACATGGATGCAACAGAACTGACTCAGACTGAAGATGCTGAAAGGCGAAACCCGGTTCGTTAGTGAAAAAACATGTGGAATCGTACAAAGTTGTAACAATTCAAATTTGATATTGAAATTCCATCAAGCATCTTCAGTCGATATCATAAATTATATCAATAAATGTTCGTTATATGATATTAATTTTGACTTTTACTTGCCCAATACCAAACCACCTTTCAATAGAAAAAGGTTGCGTTCCTTATTTATTCTACACTTCTTTTTAGTGCATTCATTACCAGGTTAACATTAACTTTGAATGAATACTTGAAAATTTGCGAGTAATAATTATTTTGATAGTTTTGATATTCCGCTGTTAGTTGTTTATCGAGATAACATTGTTTCACTTCACGAAGTTTTTCCTTTTTAAGTAAACAATATCGTTAACATGTTTTGCACTGTCGTTAAACGAATAAAAAGATTTATCATTGATGTATGAATAAATACTTGTAACTTGCAGTATTAATGTCAGAAAAACCACTATTAAATGGTTATCTAAGATTGTTACTGATAAGCCGATGATTAATTAAATGATGTTAACAGTATCGTTGCAACGCAGAGACCTGGTTTAAGCCTTAAAAGGAGATTCCAACTATAACATAGCTTTCAGCTTATTTTTACTCTATATATAATATTTTATTTGCGCCATGAGACATACTTATCAACTCTCGATCACCTATGAAATGAAACTGATTCGATCCTACAGCTTTACTCTCCCAGATGATAAAATTAATTAAGATTTAAATAAAAAACGTAATAATATATTGCTTATTGAACCATTTATATTTTTAAACACTACAAAATACTCTGTGTAAATCTTCTTTATCATATGGGTAATAAGTAGATCTCTCAAAGAATTGAAAGTAGAAACTGTCTAAATTTTAGTATCATCACTAGAAGAGAAATTGATCAAGTCAATATGTCAGAACTAAAAAGATCAGTTAGGTCAATCATATAAAAATTTACCAACTCTGAGATATTATACATGATACGCTCAGTATATGTATTCAATCCGTAGCGGATGGTGGTGGGTGTTATATTGATTACCCTGCAAAAATAAAGTTTTATAATCTTGTATAGTTCATAAAAATTTTATTCTTCAGAAAATATTTAATACAGCTTTTTCCTTCTTAATCTAGTATTTTTAGAATTTTTAGTCCAAACCTTTCTAAACCATGGATATTATTCATTTATGCAATGGCAAGGAATATTCCGGTATCTAACGGTATAATTTAAGGTACATATATTACAATATCATTCAAAACAGTATAACTTCAATTTTTCTTGAATTCTTTCCAAACATTTATCATTAATGAAGAAGCAAACGTGATAGAAATAATATGCCAAACATACTTGAATAACCAAAGTATTCATTGTTCTTCTATTTTATTTGTGAGTTTTTTTTTATCTAATCAATCATCGTTTTACACGTCTTCTTGTGTTGTACACAAAACGGCTCATAACTGTGCTTATTGTAATGGTGAATATCATCAAAAAAGATTAACATCTTGTTAAATGCATTTCCAAAATTATTACTTCCCGCCTGAGAGAAAACAAGTTTATTAGCGTCGTATTGATGGCGATATCGACTTTTTCATTTCTTGTATGTTGGCACTTCTTGAATAATCGCCGTTTCCTTTTAGTTGGCAGCACCCACTTTTAGCGTTTGCCGGTTGGCGAGGTTGGCAGCTTTGGCAATAATGGCGGACGATTCATTTTCGCGAATATTTAACAGCCGATTATCATTCAGGGACTTTTTGCGCGAGTGCAACACGCAGTCGGCGCTTTGTGTATGTGCGTGCGCCAATACAGTTTTATGTATCCTCATAATAATTCGAAATAACTATAAACAGCTACTTTGTGAAGCAGAATTGATGTTGAATATTTATTCGGTAATAAAAGATTATCTTGATTTCAAAATATAAGAACATTAAACTTGAAACTGCTATCGGTTCATGGAAGTATATGGTGAAAGAAATTTTATCTCTAGTCAAGATCGGTGTTAATACTTAGTTGTAGAAATCCTTTTTATTTTTAGAAACTTGGTGGTGATTGATTGACTATAAAACTCATCTCTCGCAACAATTATTAAACGGGTGTATTCGTTTCTTTGCGTCAGTTTGTCCGAGTTCTTTTACATTAAATGAAATTTATTTAAGATGTCTTTACAACCGAGAAACTCGTTAAAACTTAATATTTGACTTAATAATTGCTTACTTATTTTTCTTGTGTATACGATTTTTTTATACCGTCATCAAGATTAATTATTTCTCTAGGACACATTTTTACAAAATTTACAGAAGTGTGAGAAAAAGTTTCAGAAGAATTTAAAGGTTGAAATAATCAATGTTTTTTTTTGTTTTTACGAAGATATAAAAAAGATACTGCAATAATTATTAAGCTTCATTAATAAAGGGAAGGCTTAAAATAATCTAAGCACAGTAAAGAATCAATGGTTAAAGTTAAACAAATGTAAGTCACATTTATGTTTAAGTGAATAAATTATATTTTAATTACGTCTTTTTTTCCAAGTAAAGAGAGTCGCAATATTGTACATTTAAAAATATATATATAATAACACATAATGAAAAAATAGCAATGTGTTTTAGTTCTACAAAATGTATAAAAATAGTTTGATGTAGGATAAGCCGAAATAACTAAAAATTATATATCTTGTAAATTTTGTAGAGCTTAAATACATTTTATTGATTGAATTGCCATTCACTTATAGTTCTGACGATGGCGTGAGCCGAAATAGCTATCAACTATATTTGTTAAAAATAATTTTGTAGAACTAAAATACATTGCTATTTTTTCATCGTGTTCAATCAATGAATGTTTCCAATTTCAAAATAGTATTAAATTAAATTCAAAATAGTTTCTAAATTCAACCCAAGTCGAATAAATTTACCAATCATTAATACTAAACCAAAGGAAATCGTAATATACATTCCATCCATTGCTCGTTTGAAAAACTTTACCATACCGTATAAGCTATAATTAAAATGCAAATACAACTCGGAAACAGATTTAAAAGAAAACGAATCCACTATTTTTTATAACTCCATAGGACAACACGATTTTATTGATAGCGGCTGGCTTTTTTTGCCTTCAGAGAATTTCAATCAGCCAACAAAAAAGCTGCTGCGAAGTACCTATTGTTGATTTCCCACACTCGTCACGCTCCGTATCACAATGATGAATGTAAGACAATGCTTTTATGTCCCTCTGTTTTAATTGTTTTGATCACCAACCTACGCATTAGCATAACATAAATGATTGTTTTTACAATTGAAATCAATCATAAGTTTTACAGCAATTAGATTATAAAACAAAAATTATTTTTACATGGGTAGGTTTTTAATTGAGAAAAAACAGAATGAGTGCATATTTGTTACAGTTGCATCTCCTGAAGCATTATTGAACTCTAAGTAGAGTGATAAGAACATAAAACGTCAAAGATTTCGAGTAGAAGTCATTTACTTCAGGTATTTAAGTCAGACTACTGTTCAGTAAAAGAAATTTTCACCATTTTGAAAATTTCTTACATTCTCAATTTAGTGTTTTATAATTAAATAAAGGCGTGAATAAGAAGTGACAATCAATTCTCTTAACTCAATTCTCTTCTTTGTTTTATTTTGAATTAGATTCATTACATAAATGTTTCAAACTCATCTATTAAACGAATATTTAATTCGAAAATAATTCGGAAAATAAAATATATCAACGCTGCTGAGAAACCCTAAAAATGTATTATATTATATATATATACAATATTTGGACGTAAAACAATAAAACAACGTTTTTCTTGCACCACATTGAAACCATCAAGTCACTTGACTACTCAATCTTTATTACGTACCCAGTCAGTTAAAAAGCCTTTTTTTTTATTCCATTTCATTTTTTAATCTTAAATTTTTTTTACAAAAAAATATCGTGCTCATTTCCATTTACAAAAACATATACAAAATAAAATTGGATTAAACTTTTTTTTATAACGCATCTCACAATTCTTGAGGCGTAAGGCAGAGAGAGTGTGTGTGTGAATCTGTATTTTGAATTACTGTGAAAGTGTTGCTGCCATTGTGTATATAAATCTTATTTTATTATATGTAATAACATATACGTCATGTCTCATTGCGGCTTAAAATATTATTTATTTTCGTTTAAATACAAAAATCTTTTTAACGACTTGTAAAATCCTATGCTATCAAAATGATAAATGCATATTCCTAGAATCTTCAAAAACTTCCGAATATCATTTTAATATTTCCTTGACATTGGTTACATAAATACAATGGAAAAATATTCTTAAAACCTTTTAGAACTAGGGTGAAAATCGCACGAGATGCTGTAGCGATTTAAATCGTTTTTGCCGCTAGAGCATATGCAACTTTTTACACTAGCAAGAAAATATGGGAAAAGTATTTTAAAATTGGAATGTTTTTAAACGCTTCAAATAACCTTGGTCGAGTGTAAAAGAGAGAGAGGTATTTTAAAATGTTGGTTGTAAGATTTGTGCCGTGGAGTGAGCGAGATAGTATAAGCTCGTGAAAATAGTATTCCTTTAACAGGCATAGGTGGAGAGATCGTATAATAAAATTTTGCTTACTCAAAATTTTTGACGTTGGAACATCAGTGACGAATGAGAAATTATTCATATATTTAAAGCTAATAGACGAAGTTAATTAACTTTTAAATATTCACAAAACATTTAGATAAAATATCCATTATTGGGAGTACAAATTTGATAATACTCTTCAATATTTTTTTGGATTATTTCCGGAACAAACTAACAGAAATAAAAGTTAAGCCATAAATTTTTAGCTTAACCAGTTGATGGGTATTGTTCATTTGTCCATCAAGGAATTTGAGTTTTACTGTGTGAAGATAAATAAAACAAACGTTGTTTTTTTTTTTTTAATATTAATTTTCGACGATTGAAGTTATTGATATTTAATGTTCTTATGAACATTATTTTATAATGAAAATCTAATGCACTTTTTGAGCAAATCAACAGGTAAATTTGTCATTATGTTCTCTAACGATCAGTGGAAACAAATGACGTCTGTAAAAGCATTTTGAATTTGAACAAATAGAACACTTCATAAAAAACAAGATAATGAAAATTAAATACACCACAGCGTAAAAACGTCATTCTCAAAAAATGTTATA
This sequence comes from Himalopsyche japonica, assembly GCA_028555115.1. Lineage (NCBI taxonomy): Eukaryota > Metazoa > Arthropoda > Insecta > Trichoptera > Rhyacophilidae > Himalopsyche > Himalopsyche japonica. Next base: position 111,873 of record JAHFWJ010000700.1, on the reverse strand, counting down.
TGCAATATTTTAGTAAATAATTATTAAGCAAACGGCTTCCAAAGCGGACCTGTGGAATCCTATTTGAGAACAAGAAGATGTCTGGTAAAACTCCCTCAAGTTTTTGCGTCTTTAAACGATCTCCATACAAAATGTTCAGTCAGGGTATAAGTAAAACTTACAAATGTATCCTCTTACAGAAAATATAAAACTTCATAAAATATCTGAAAATTACTTCAGAAATCAACATTGTTGACTTTTATTTGTAATCGCTAAAATTATTGACTCTTCAGAAACGAATAAACAATATAGTTTTTTTCCGATTAAAAAAACAGCAGATAAATATATGCCATGATCATTTTCATATTTTGATTTTGAAATATTCAATTTTATTCAAAAATAATAGTCAAAATGTTCTTTGTAGCAGCATTATAAAGAACACTGATTTGTTGTAATTTATGAAATTGACTGAAAGTGCTTGATGGAATATCAAACAATATAATAGCAAATTTGAATTAGTGAAACTTTTTACGATTCTAAATGTTGTATCAATAACGGGCATTCTAACACACGGATGCCTGAAGTTGCCTAAAGGCGAAACCCATATCGTTAGTAATAAAACATGTACTCCTTTTTGGAATATTTGTTCAGATTTTACTTCTAATATTAATAAAGCTGGTTGGTGACGCCTTCTTGTTCTATCACTTTTTACGACTCAGTTAAGAAGAAAATAATCATTCCTTACGGTTTATTATAGACATGTGCAACTGCACCGATTCCATGTGTTTGTATACAAACTAACAAAAGCATTCCAACAAGAAAATCAAATAACAAGACGCTTTTGATTCGATATATTTAATATTCAAACGAGATTGTTTGTCTATCTATCAATTTAAAAGAAATAAAATAACGTTTTATAATATGCATTCATTCTGTTTATATAATATATATCAATTGTGTTGAGCAATATACTGAAAAAATGTCAACAGCACGTTCTCAAATCCCAAATGACATGTTCTTATAACATCGTCTATCCTTAAATCACTGCAATAAAATAAAAAAAAAACTTAACAAAACAAAACCTTCTTAATAAAATTATTTGTCATTTATTAGTATTACAAGATATTTTTCAATACAGCAATTAATCGTTTGATATATAAATAGTACTAGGAAAAGATAAAAAGAAATTGGTTGAAATGAATATAATACAATTCTTTTTTTCTTCTGTATATTTTTTACACTAAAATACTAACTAATTTTATTTGATGTTACAGATATTTTTAAAGCAGAGAAAAACGAAATGAAGCCGGTTTAGTAACCCAGCAGGAAAAATGGTAACGGTTAAGTCACAATGAAAATTTTGAGAAAAGATTAATTAAACATAACATTGTGGACAAGTGTAAGATTTTCGAAATCATCAGCTGAAATTTGACGACTTAAATCATTACTTGCTAATTTTCAAACTGCTCCAAACACTTATAAAGATAAGTATTTTGTCATCATGTTTATTTGAAAAATTGGCATTACAGCGGATGGTTGCGAATAAAACATTTTAAATCGGTAAATCGAATAAGTTTAACACATTCGAGATCAATAAAAGTTGAGAACAACTTTAATTTTAATTTTACTTTGCTGGTGATTAAAACCATAAGAACTTAACTCTACAGAAACAACCATATAAAACCTTTGATTAAATTATTTAGTAGTCTTTCTATAAATTACATAATGAATAACTGAAAGTATGTACATTGTATTATAACTTACAGCATATTTTTAAAATGAATGTAGTATGTGAGCAGCATTTTTCTGCGTAGGGTTTAATATCGATACTTGATTTTTAGTTACGTACATGTACACAAACCTTTATATATACGGCTTAAAACTTTGCAATCTGAAAATAATCCAGCCAATTTCCGATACGCATCTTTTCACATCAGCTCGTAGCTATCTGAAAAAACCGTCTCTCCGAAAAGCGAAATTTCTGAATCCAATATTGCTACGCTCTAAAGCGGGGAACCTCTTTACTGAAATTAGATAGTTATCCAATATCCACTTGATAAAGAAAATATCGTTCGCTTTTTTAAATTTACGAAACTTTATCACGAATTGGTTTTATCCTGGTTTCCGATAAAGAATCACGGTTACCATGTTCATGTTTTTAACATCAAGGAACATATTGGAGAGTATTTTTTTTAAATTCATTAAAATATGAATAATTCTAAGTGAGCTTGATTAGATATAAGTTGAGATATGTTATAATGAATACTGCTTTGAAGTATTCATTAAAAATTCGTCGTAGAAATCTCATCACACATAATCAAAAACATTAGTTCACTTTCTTTTATTTTATCCTATCGTCGTTAAATTTTTTTTGAATATTCATTTTTCCACATATTTTCGTCACTTTGAAAATAAACTTTTCATTGTATTAAAATCAATATTGTATGTCAACAAATTGGATTATTTCTATCTGTGAATGCGATCGGTCAAAACATGACTTGCGATCAATTGTCAATCAAAAACATTCTTTACCCTTTTTTACATATGATTTTGTCAAATACTTAAAATCCTGTGTCATTATTTTGTACCTATAAATAAGAACCAAAATTCAGAACTTGTGATACATTTAAATATACCTTTCTTTGTTTTGGCAAACAATTTTGTATCTCTTAGATAATGTGTGATTTTCTTTAAGTCTGACATTGATGAACTGTACATTTTCCTTTTCTTAATGCTTTGTGAACCCTTTGAAATATTTGGAATACAAACGTAAATTCCATATTTAGTAAAATTATGGATTTTAAACAATGGATATATTCTTATCACAAAATGAAAGCGTAGAATTTGAATTAAAATATTAGAAAAAATTCTCTTTCTTTACTAACTATTTTCTTAAATAATGTAATGCATTTTCTTTGTTGGGGCTAAATACAATATCAGAGTTTAAATAATAATGGCTTTATTAGTCAGAAACAATTCTCCCTCTTTCCTGTGAATCACATCCGATTGTCGAACGCGTTAGCAAATCAATGCTTCCTTTGTTCGAAAATCACCTATAAACTTCCCCTTTATATCCGTTAAGAACAATCCTTATCGAAGACCACGTACCACCTTTACTTTCGTTCAATAATGGTGTACGGGAAATCTAAGGAATTTGTATACAATATTTTGAAAAAATATATTTATTTTCTACAAATTCGGAGCACTGCAATATAACCCCTATTTTCAATTTAATATATATGCTATATGTCATTTATTTCAACTTTCTACTCAACAAGATCAGTTTCAATTTAATTTGTTGAATGACTTAGTGTAGCACAACTGTGTATACAAAATGATGAGTGTCTTTAAACTATATTTACCGTAAGAATTAATTCAAGTCCTTAAACTATCAAAGCACAAGAACAAAAGTAAAGTTTGTTTATTATTGATGTCCGGTTATAGGAAAAAAACTGCACACCACTTGTTGTAATAAAATATAGTTAGAAGGTTTGTCCTTATTTGTAAATTTCATAAGCTTCACATTTGAAGGTCTGGATTATTTCCACAATTATATCTACATAAATATTTTGACTAAACTATAGCTACTTTCAGAAAGATCGGCACCTTGGCGTTTGGATGCAATGTTGTAAATAAATTTAACTTACGCATCAGTTGAAAAAGCATTTTTTTTTCAATAATATTCTCATGTAGTATGGAGCATATTAACATGATTTTAAAAAAATATTTGATTTTACAATATCTTTTACGGACATGATAACGAACTTTAAAACTATTCCAAAACAAAATAACTTTTCATTTCTGAACTAAAGAATATAATAAGTAAGCATTATCAGAAGAAATGATTTAACATGTATAAAATTTACTTGAATGCACCCTACGGTGTTTTGATATCGAAAATCTTAAGAAGAAAGACCTAATGCTAGCCTTCTAAAGCAACAAATGTAGTATATAAATCTGCAGGAATGAACATTTTTTTTCGTATTAATTAATATAGAATTATTTGATAAGCTATTAACAGTTTGTTAATAAATGAGTCGATTGAAAAATGTATAATAAAAATATCATGGAAGTTGGCTTTTTAACAAAATATCGTTTTATTGAAACTTACGAAAACATGGAATAATAAAAGTCTTACTCACAATATCGTGTATATTGAGAGTTCAGATAGAAAATTTAAAAGGTTAATAAAACCCAACAGTAGATTTTTTCTATTGCAATAAAAAAACTTTACCGTTTACCAATATTTGAAATGTTTTCCAGGCAAATCTGACAAAAGTCTCAATTATTTGTATCGATTTTTTTTTTGGTTAATTTTTATTTATATATTCAAAGTATTCAGATTTCTCCATCATTTATCAATTCAGCGTAAACTACTGGAATTGATTTCCAATAAACACATTCAAAGAGAAAAAAATGCTTTTTTATATGTATTACCGTTTTAAATCAAAAATTCAAACTAGTCGATGGAAAAACCCCAGTGTTTTGAGAACTTCCAAGCACATCACCCTAAGATCAGTGCGGCCTACCTCCACATTTGCCAGATAAGCGATAAGCTGAATGACTTTAAAGAAAGAGGAAAAAATGAGATGTCAGCTCCCCCAACGATTTCCTTCCTTACTTCCTTCCTGACATAACATTTTACCGATACACTCGTTTTACCTTGAGGGGTGTTCGATGAATGGACAAATGTTTTAAAATTCGTATTAAATATATTTTAATTTTAGTCGCTCTTTAAGTGCAAGGAAATTACCATGTAAAGTGTTTGGTGAATTACAGCTTTGCAAGTACATATAATATAAGATTTTTGAATATCGGTGTCTAAATTTAAACAGTATGTGCCACCGATATTATGTTTTTTCACCGTCAGTTTTTGAAAAATATTAAACATCATTGATTGAATTGGCATTCACTTGGTAGAACTCTATTATAACACGGTGAAAAAAATAGCAATGTATTATATAATGTATCCTTTATAACCTGAGCTTAAACTCGACAGAAGCGGTATTTATAAAATTTCCTGTGGCTCATGTTTATCCGTTTATATTGAACAGACAAGTAGAAGTATATCCACTCGAGCTGATGAACATTTAAGATCATTCGACGGTAAAAAAAAACAGATTCAAACTCAGCGCCTAAGTGTTTGCATCTTTGTAATAAAGGTCGCAAGATGACGGCTTTAAAACAGCTGGAAATCAATAGATATCAACTGTCACAAAGGATTCTTGACGAACAAACTAATATATGTCGATCGCCATTGCTTAACCGTCTATAGGGGACCAATTTGTTTCCATAATATACCATTTCTATGCCATATGTAAACTTATTGATATAGCCGCTTTTTTAGTTTCGTTGACAAATTTTAGTTTTATTGCAAGCAAAAATAAGCTAGGTCGTTAAAACAGGAGAGAAGATGTATTGTGTACCTTTTCTACACAGCTATATATAAATAAGCAAATGTTCGTTTAAGCATAGTTGTGACGATGGTGAGTCGAAATAGCTATCAACTATATCTAATAAAAAAATATTTTTTTAGATCTAAAATACATTGCTATTTTTTTCACCGTGTTATTAAACATCACTTTAATTCAAATATTATTTCGTTTTTAAACACAATTTGAATCACTAAAATTAAACATGTTTAGTCTATGAGAGTGGCTATGTTTGTTGAGTTTTCCTTTTCGCTTAGTTTTCAGATTTATTTCCTTAAAGATCCATAATTTGATAAACTGACAAGTGAAAAAATCGTATGTAGAATTTCATTGTAAACCTCATGAATCACAATAATTAAACTGACATATTTTTCTACAATATCATAATTTGAAGGTGTATCGTGAAGTCGTATATTATATGCAGTGATTAGCAATCACTGCACGGGTTTCAAAAACAGAATAATAATATGTATAATATATATATATAGCGTATGTTAGTAGGCACATGGTCAAAATAAACCACATCGGTACCTTTTACATGTCTTTCTTGTAACGGTTTTGTTTTGGATCAAAAATCCAACCTGTCCCTTTAAAGAGACAAAGACTCGCTACCGTTGTACGTTAGAGTACGGAAAATGTGACTAGCTTTAACAGTGAGCTCAATTTAAACACAAATTTATTATACATTAAACATTTTACTGTGTATAATTCTCTATAACTGTATTTCCCACATATACAATCGTAAAATGAAAGTTAGTTTATTGTATTATTATATTTAAATAATATTAAAGTTCTTGACTAACTGACACTTTAATCAAAATATACAAAAAGAACAATCTTATGCTACTCCTCATAATAAAAAAGTCCTCTTTTAAAGTCGCAGTCTATTTGGTAATATTCCAAATATTCAATTAACATTATTTTTTGTTGTATGTCTGCCTTATTAAATACAAGGAACGTATCTCGGTCGTAAGTCGAGGATAACCTGTACTCACTTTTCAAAATGAATCATAGAGAAGCATGTTTTGTTTATTATTTTTTGACCATTTTTTTATATTATTTAAAAGTTCGTTGATTTTGAACACAAATATCATCACCGTGAACGTGTAGTAATAAATGTATCATGTTAAAATCTCTTCCAAAATCTAAACAAATTAATGTTTGGTTTTAATGAAAAAGCGAAAGTAAACTTACAAAGTTTAGTATTTATGCTAGTTAAAGCAGTTGTGCTTTTTACAGGATATCTCCTTTTGGAATCTCGAAAACGCCTGAGAGCATAGCAACTTCGAGGAAGGAGAGGAAGGGAGAAAAAACAGACCAGTTCACCAGTCAGTGAATACCCACCGAATGTATCTTAATAAAATGTATGGTAAATATATCAAATATTTTTTTTTCATTACTTGGAAAAAGAAATTTATTTGAAAAAATGATCAAAGATAAATTGAATTGAATATCAATTGTTTTGTGTCAAACATCTGTACTAAACACTTTCAAATTTATCTTTTACCTTATACAAGCTATAATACATAGTGAAATATAGATAATGTTATATACTTCACCGTTTATTCAAAATATATAAAAAAAAATTAAACCTGCACATTTTGATTTCTCGCTAATATTTTCTTATACACTTTTTGTGGTCACTTTACTAATTAATTTTATTATTTTATCTCATCAAACGAAAAAAAGCGCCTTCGTGAATTCTTAATAATTGACATCATTTCATATCATTTCTTGTTTGCATTACAGTGAAAAGTTGATGTGCGTTTGTAAAAAACGTATAGATATTTCGATATTGAAGTAGTAAAGAAATAATAACATCATACCTTACGTGGAGTATACAATGTTGCATCGTTTTTTTGCTCATTGTCGTGAAATTAAGCATACTTTGTTTGCATTGAGGATACATTCCTTGCAAAGTATGCTTGTAAAAACTTGCTGCGAGTATGTAAAAATTCTATATGCAAATCTACGTGCAAAAAATGATTATGTATAATTGATAAATTTCGTCTAGAAGAAACATTTTCAATGGGATTTCTTAATTATTTTTCACGAATTTAACGTCTACCTAGACAATTTAATTTTATATTTGATATGGCTCAACTGTGAAACGAATAAGGTGAAAAAAAAACAACTGAATTAAAATTTAATTCTGTTGATAATAATGTAAAATTTTATTTTATATTCGGGTTTATTTGGTGAATCCTACCAGTTTCAATATGCGAACTGTTGTTGAAAATCATTTTTTTTTTTACATTCATATAGACTGTGGAACTCAGTTGGTTATGTTAAAAATAGTAAAACTATATTAAAATAAAAAATAACATATAAATAATATAATTTATGATATCGACTGAAGGTGCTTCATGGAACTTCAATATTAAATTTGAATTGTTGCAACTTTTTACGATTCCATGTGTCTTATCACAAACGACCCGGGATTCGCCCTTCGGCATCTTCAGGTATTCCATCGCACGGACGCAACAGAACTGACAGTTTGTCAGTCGTATTGTACAAAGTTGCAACAATTCAAATTTAATATAAATAATATTTAAATGCGTCACATTGGGTAGGATACTTAAGAATATTTAAGTATGGGCATTTACATTTCGCTATGTTGAATGTCAAACGGTATAACTGGTTGGTTTACTTACATAAGCAAAATCACAACAGAGCGACAATTCGGCGAGATTATAAAAAAAACGTGAACGATTTGTCACGCAATTTTTGAAGCGATTAATCAACCGGGATACAAGAATTTTGATAAAATCAAATGCCACGGCGACAGATGTCAGGCATTTCTCACTCAGACATACGTTTGGTTTTTTCCATCGCATATTGTTATTTTATGAATTACATAATTATTTTACTTTGAAACCGCAATTCAGTTCCTTGTTTTGATACTTGCTATTTTGCTGATAGACTATTTTTATGTAGTGTTTAGTCCAATGCCATTTTTAATACAATAAGTCATGATCATGAGTCATTAGAGCTTATTTAATATTTGTAATATCTCATCCATCAAATACTCGCAGAGAGATCAATAAGCTAACCTTTAACTTTTCTTAGCCTTATCATTATCCACTGAAAAAAAAGAGTTTGAGCAATTGAGTAATATACATTTTTTATATAATTTATGATATCGACTGAAGGTGCTTGATGGTATTGCAATAAAAAACGTGAATTTTTAAAACTTTGTACGATTCCACATGTTTTGTCATTAACGACCCGGGTTTCGCGTTTCGGAATCTTCGGACATCTATTGCATCCGTGTGATAGAATGTCTGAAGATGTCAAAAACCGAAACCAGGCTCGTTAGCGACAAAACTTGTTGAATCGTACAACGTATTTTTTTATATAAAAAGCACCTTCATTGGTAGACTATCTTCTTCAATTTGGAATCGGACGTTATTTTAATCGAATTGGGATTTTTAATGCCATTACTCTCAACATCAGACATTTATGAAGTAGTCAGTACTCAAATAGAATAATTGTAAATATAACTACTAAATATTAATTACTAACCTAAATAAAAATTATGAAATATCGAAGGAAGGTACGTCTTCATTTTTTAAGTTGTCATTGAAAAGTAACAACTCTCTTTTACTAACATAACTAACGCATACATGACCAGTCTTTCGCAAATATCAGTAGTATAACACAACAATCACCTATGAGCTTAATTTAAGTTATTCACTATGTCAAAACCAAAACACTGCCATCTAATCCGAAAGCAGAAGTCAAATTCCTACAGCGAAAATATTACAATGAATTGGCAGCAAAATCTTTAATATTAATCTAAAATAATCGTGAAACTCGTAAAAAATATAAGTAATCGTCGTGGTGTTATGGTAAATGTTCGGTATAAATCAAAGTGTTTGTTTTTTGTGATTGATGAAACTTTTTTCAATCAAAAATATATTTACCTTTTTTTATCAGATTATTATGCTCAGTTGAATTTAAAAGAGGAAGTTGATATCAATAACGATCATTTTTTCTATCACATCAGAATGATATTATGGCACATCTATTTGAAGATCTGTATCTGCCACTACTTTTATATCCGTTCATTTCATATGGGGGTATTCAATGATGAAACGATAATTTATATGTTTATTCATAAATATATTTGTTTTTGTTGTGACTAAGATTATCTCAGAAGTAAACCTTTAAGGTTTGAGATTGAGTATTCGGGATGAATCTAACGAGTTTTAGTTGCTTTCTTCGAAGTGGTTGCAATGGACGGTTTTATTAATTTATAAAATTATACAAGTTTACAGTTACAGTATCGTTCCGCTGACCGAAATTCAATTTGTAATACCTACAAATTATAATTGTAAACAGTATAGAAATAAAATAAAAATCATTTTAAAAATTGGGAATGTGACAAAAGTCTCATTTTGTAAATGTAGACTCTTTCGTCAATGATCTGAAGTAGATTTTTGCCTAGTCATGTATTATTGGTAAACACAATATTAACAAAGAAACCCAATACAGATTGGTAATTAAACCGGAATGCGTGTGTATCGGCCAAACTTTCTTGTGTCAAAAAAGCGTTCAATTTTTACGGTACGACGTATGAAATGATTGATGAGAGGAAAGATACTACTTTTACGGTTTGCTCTATTAACTACCTGCGCATTAAGTCATTATAATAACATTACTTAAATATTTTACTACTACTGAGGTGATATAATTATATTTATATGGTGCTCTTTCACTATAATTATCGTGTAAACCAAGCGCGGTAAATCGAGTATATTATTTAAGGTAATGTCAACAAAGCTTCAAGAAAATATGATAATTGTGAAGTTTACTTAAATTTTAAAATTATATTGTTGAAACATAGTTTATTGGATTTTTTTGTCACTCACGATCCCGGCTTCGGCTTTCAACAACTCCAAGCATTCAATCACGCGGATTTGTTTGACCAACAAATAGTAAACGGTTTGCATCGGTTATTTACAGGCGGAATTAAACAGGGGACCAAATAAACCCTAAAGCTAGTAGTTAAGTATATTCTAAACTATTTCAGATTAAAATCAATCACTAGAAATTGAATCTCATTTTAGTCAAATTTAAACTCGTTTGTTTTCAAAAATATTTACGTAGCAATGGTCTTTAAATAAAGACGGTCGTTTGTGCTTGAACAAATCTTTTCCAAAAATCACACTGGAAAATAAGCCGAAATAATAGTAATAAAATGGCGATGAGAAAAACAAAAAGCTCGACACAAATGCAGCTCCCGCAAGCCCAGAAGGTATGCATGAATGTAGCAAGTATACAGTAGACAATTTGTTCCCTAACAATTGAATTTCAGTTCGGGGTCGAACAAACAAATTTGTTGAATTTTTATTACATTCAACGAAATTTCCGATCTCAATTTATTTGTATTTTATAAAGTTTTGATAAATAAAAATCTTTTCAGTATTTTCAGAAAATTGTCAATATGACAGGTATTTCAAATGTCGAATCGTTTGAGAAAAATTCAAGAAAATTGTGAACAGTTTCATTATTTCAAATGAAATGAAATAGAATATTTTATTTCAAAAAATCATCATTTGACACAAGGTCTTGTAATGGGTAAAAAGAGGTCCTACTCCTACGCTATACAGCCAAAAGTATAGAGCACAAAACTGTATGTATTATTGGTTGAATTGATTTATTTGGTAGAACTCCATTATAACACAGTGAAAAAATAGTTAACTATAGTTCCGACGATGGCGTGAACCGAAACAGCTATCAACTATGTCTTATGAAAAAATTGTAGAACTATGCTAAAACTGTATGTATTTTATCTTTTAAGTTAGACGTGAGAGAATGACTGTCAATAATACTTCAAATAGAATCAATAATAACTATTATAATCATGGTATCATAGTACTTGGCTACATAATTGATGTTTATATAATGATAAAAATAGTAGATAAATATTAGAGGATGACATCAATGATGCAAACAAATTCGCTTTTAAAATGGCGTAGTGTTCACCGATGTAATTTTGAATGTTGGCTAAGTATTTTGACGCTACCCATACATACACACTGGTTGCGTACTCGAATTTTTGTTTTTGAACCAAGTTGCTTCTGAAATTTTTTTCGGAACTATTATTGTCTTAAATCAATATATTTTTTAAGCCACTTCATAATGGAATTCAATTCATTGCGTTAAATGGTGTAAATATTATCAATTTCTAAGTAACGCAAGAAACCAAACGCATGTGTTTGTATTTTTTGAGTTGCGAGATATATATATATGCGTGTTTGTGTGAGTATACAATAAATGAATACAGAGATACTTAATAAAATTTCGAAATATACAACTGATACCTAAGAATATCCTAAAAAAAAATTGTCAAGCATGTGCATGTCTGATAGTTATAATATTTTTTAGTTTCATATTTAGTTGACCAAAGTCAAGGATATTGAATATTGAATATGAAAGATAAGTGTGGACTTAAAATAAATGACATTTTTTACGGACGGCTATTTCCCAAGAATTGATACAGCGTTAATCGATAAATATGGACTCAAAATATAATACTAATTATAACTAACTTAATTATAACTAACTAATATAATTATAAGTAATAAATTATAATATATATTTAATATCCGTTTTGGCTTTAACAGGCTATTCAAGTTTTTTTTGTGTATGCTAAAATTAAGCTTATAAACATAGTTATCAACGTCTTAAATTTATTGTACATTTAAAAAATAACTATTTCCTTATATATAATTTAATGACAAATTTAATTAATGATTATTCACGTGTAGTTCGATTTTTTTGAAAAGCTCGCTTTGTCATCCTTTACTCAATACATACGATATTTTTTTACTTTAAGGAACTGATTCTATAAATTATTTTATTTAAAAAACACTGTTTAATAAGTTACAAACAATAAAATTCTGTACGAAAAGAACAACTTAACCATACAGAAATAGTTCAACAAAAACTGGCTTTAACTATATTACTTTTTAGAGAGTGACAGATACTCTTTGACAGATTAGAAAGATGTCTTAATTAACGGCAGTCAGTCTTTCACCTTTATTAACGACTGGTTTGATTTAGGTGTGGAAAAAGATCGAAACATTTTAAATGCTTTTAAATTTAAATGGAAATCAGCAAACCGATTGATAAATCAAAACATTCAATTGATTGAATTGACATTCTCTTGGTAGAACTCCATTATAACACGGTGAAAAAAATAGCAATGTATTTTAGTTATAAAAAACTATTTTTAAAAATATAGTTGAAAGCTATTTCGGCTCACGCCATCGTCAGAACCATGCCTAAATGAAAATTTGCTTATCTATATATATATATATAGCTGTGTAGAAAAGGTATACAATACATCTTCTCTCCTGGTTTTACGACCTAGCTTGTTACTTGCTCGCAATAAAACTAAAAATTGTAAATGAAACTAAAAAGGCGGCTTTATCAATAAGTTTACATATGGCACGGAAATGGTATATAACAGAATCAAAGAAACACCCCGCAGAGGGCTAAGTAATGGTGACCGACATATCTTAGTTTTTTCGTTAAGAATCCTTTGTGATAGTTGATGTCTATTCATTTCCAGCTGTTCCAAAGAACTATGATTCTGACGATGGCGTGAGCCGAGATAGCTATCAACTATATTTAAAAAAAAATGTGAAACTAAAATACATTGCTATTGTTTTCACCGTGCAAAACATTTAAGCCTGTCGACTCTACAACTTCATATTATATTACTACGAATAAAGTCGTTGATCATTCGGCTTCAAAAATAGTTCATTTAACCACAGTTATTCTAAATTGTATTAAACTGTTAGATATCGTAACTACCTAAATAAGTTAGATATAATATAGTTAACGGAACAAGTGTAAATTAGTCCAGCAGTGAATTGTCAGCGCACCGCATCCATATGTGTAAGTAAGCACGGACGTATACAATTTGCTTTTTTGTTCCCAGCCACAGAAAGTACGTATGCGTTCAAGTACGCAGGCGCAGAGCAGAGAAACTGACGTCAAATAATTAATGGCCGACGAGATACTGAACTTGAAACGGCCACAATATTTATTCCGTTTCCCGCGCGATTCGAAACGCAGGACCGTTCCAATTCGGAATTCAAATCGTATTCATTTATACGGAGTTCGATTATTGTAACCGCTGTCGATAAGAGATGGTGACAGATACAAATCATATTTGACTATAAATCCTTTATGAATTCCTTTAAAAAAATTAAACAAATGTCCACTTTTTACATATGCCATATAAAATAAGCACGTGTTTAAAAAAATATGTTTAATATGTTATACACATAATTTGTTTTTTTTTTCTTTAATATACATAAAATATTGTGATTTTAGATGATCATGAAAAGGAAAAATGAATTATTTATTTTCCATTAGCGATATAAACATAGTGTTGATACTATAAAAAAACAGCTTTTCTTGCTCGTATATAATTTAAAAATAACCATGCTTAATTTTAGTTGCTTAAAAATATCGACTGAGAAATCTTGATGGCATTTCAATACCAAATTTGAATTGATAAAACTTTGTTCACCTTCACATGTTTTGTCACTCATGGAATAGGTTTTTGCCTCCTGGCGGCTCTCAGTCAGCGCCTGAAGATGTCAAACAGAGAAACCCGAAATTTGAGTGACAAAATATTTGGAGATGTACAAAATTTTTACAATTCAAATTTTATATTCAAATTCAATCAAGCACCCTGAGTCGATATTTAAACTGACATGTTCCATTGTTTTGTATAATGGCATCTTTGCTCTCATTTTTAAAGAATTGTTTTCGTTAAAAAGATGTTTTAAAAATCAAGAATGTGATGATGCATTTTATTGTTATAAATTTGTAAACAGTAACTTAAGTGAAACCAACGTCATTCTATCACTTTATTTAATAGTCGATGGTGTTAACTGAATTCTTACTGGACTTACAGTATGATAGTTCATTAAACATCCGCTTTTATAGCGCTAGTAGTTAGTTGTCAAGCTCGATATTGTATTTTTTTGTGTAGAAAACATACTTCGCATAAAGCGATTGCTACGATTTCTCATGAACTCGTTTAAAGAATGATATGACAGTGCGATGCAAAAGAATGTTCGTAGGAATATTATTATTTCTTTGAAATGATTACTATCTACATATCTCGAAACAAGATTGTCGGAATATGTAGACAGACAGAATGGCAAAATGTCTACACAATGAATAATTATGTCCACTGTACACGTTTTTTAACAACGCAAGATAATCGGAAACGCCCTAAATAATTTTAAAAAGGCTCATTTATCATTACATTTTTTTTGTTACGAATATACGTTTATTTATTTTTTTCATGACATTTCAAATCGCACTTTTTTAATTTGATATTTAATAAAATGTACACATTTGTATATCGCTCAATTTGGTAGTTTCTATAATGGCGTGTACTAAATATATTTACCAAATGCATGAATTATACTGTATAAAGTGAAATAAGATATTAAACATTAGGTTAAAATGTAATTTTCAATTTAACCTGAAAAGTTGATTTTAGATTAGTGGACTATTAACGAATTAATATTAACACTATGAATTGCTGTTCAAAATTTCCATCAATCGATATACATGTATAATTAACTATATCAATAATATAATATGAGACATGTCACTCTATAAAGTGAAAAAAAAAATGTTGACACCGTTTGAAGTAAAAAGGTTAATGACTCAATTTAGCATATAGGTGATACAGCTTTTATACGCGATATTTTAAATACTTAAATTTTAGACTACAGAGTCGCTTTTAAAATACAAAGGGAAACCAGCTTTTGATTTTTATGCAACACTTTATAATGTAAGCGAAGCGCACTGCTCAAATTATAAAGGAAGATAATATTATTTCAAATATTTTTTTGTTATGAGCATCGTTACATATTAACGACCATCGTTAGCCTTTTACAAACCCTTTGATGCGGCGCGTTTTAAGCTCTTTAACGTCCCACTTAATGGAAAATCTTTGTATTAGAGGCACTTAATATATTTATTTACTCGTAGTATAATCTTTTTGCCAGTTGTTGATTACGTGCACTTAGCTTGTAAATGATTGAATGCGTCATCTAAACATACATCAAGCTTATTGTTTGTATTTAAGCACTTATTAAGTACCTCATTATATGCTATAAATAATATAATGTAACGCTAGCTGTTTGATACTTTTCCTTACGGTATTACTGAATTCTTTTCAAGTGGTAATATTATTACAGTAATGAGGGTTGATAAACTATACTCTATGAAAATGGCTTTGTAGATTACGGTCAGATTAAAAGAGGCCAAAACATATTGAGGAAAGCACTAGAAGCTGTATTCTACTTAACATGTGTTAAAATTGTTCATTGTCGCGTGATATCAATGAGGTTGTCATAAATAAATAAACTACGAGTAATTTTACTTGAAACCAAAAGTATCGTGACCATCACATACTATAATAGTCAAAAAAATACAACATAGTTCTAAAACCTTTGCTTTATAGGCATAAAGACATAAGATTTACGTTCCTCAATTCAAAGATATAGCGAAAAATATCCATCGTTTATACATTTTACAACAAAAAACGGTCAAAACTTTACAAAGATTTGGGCCAAATATTATAATATATATAACATGAAATACTTATTAAGTTTTCAATGTTTAGTTTAAGACAATTTAATAATCCAACACAAAATTCTTCTTTCAGTCAACATTACGCTCAATCTGTAATTTTACAATAACTGTTAGTGTCAAGTAGCTGCCGTGGACTCTTGAATCTTGTCAGTTTCAAGAAGAAATAAGCCATGTGCATACTGTCTTACAGTATCTACAGGCAAACCCATTTTATAACTTTTATACCTACAAGATGCTTTAAAACCCATCGCATTATCAGTATAATCATATTTATACAAAATTCACGTTATGGTCGTTCAAAAATTTATGCAAAATATGTTTTATCATTAGGTAAAATTTAAGTTGGGTTTAATATAATAAATTAGAATATTTTTTTAACATTTATTAAGGGATATCGACTGAGGATGTTTAATGAGCTTTCAATATAAAATTTGACTCGGTGAAACTTTGTACATTTCCGTGGCTGAAAACGAAGCGAAAGCCAGATCGTGAGTGACATAAAATGTAGAAATGTACAAAATCTTAACTATTTAAATCACATTTAGTTCTGATTAAAATTTGATAAAATAATTTACTTTATTATTGAAAATAAAAATGCGTACAACATAGCAGCCTATTTTAAAAGTTAAATCATTGAATGAAGAATAAAAGTAACGTCGTATAATTTATAATCAATGATTTAAAAAAAGGCTTATATCTTGAAAAAAAATGAACAGAATAATCTATATATTATTTTTTTATTTATATACTAACGCCGATTGATTTGGCAAGTTAATCCAGATTTTTCCAAACAAGAGATTTAGCTAGTGTTAATCAAAAATAAAACTATGTCGAAAGATTGCGAAAAACGCTTTTTTTTTCAATTATATAAAAATGAATCGTGTAATTCGAAAACTTTATACTTTTGCAACTGTTCAGGGGGAGTAAAATATATATCTCGTGCCAAATTTTATAATGAAAAATTTTTGCGCAATATATATTAAATTGTAAGTATTAATTAATTCTTGTATTCAACCAAAAATAATACTTTTTATAATTTAACTCAAAAATGACTTAATAATAAACATACATAAACGAGAGATTTATTATATTTGTGTTCTTAAGTATTCTAAGATGTCTGCACATTTTAATTATTTTTAGTAAAAATGTGACTTTGAACGTTTTCGAAATAGACGATTCAAAAACTTCTGAAATTATTTTCAGGTTTTATTTTTACGAATTGAAATCTGCCATGGGAATAATTTTGTCAACATATTTTAAATTATCCCAAGTAAATTCTGAGAAGTCATAAAACACTACAAAATTTTATTAGTTTCCTTCTTTAGATTGTGTAAATAACAATAATATATCGGTAATAGAATCAGCATTTTCAAACGTGTTTGTTGTATTCAACAACTCAAATGTTGTTGAGATGGAAACGATGAGAAACAACGTAAAATACGTTATGATATTAATTGTTATAATGTATTTACATAAACGTTACCTTATATTTAATC
Source organism: Himalopsyche japonica (assembly GCA_028555115.1). Classification (NCBI taxonomy): domain Eukaryota; kingdom Metazoa; phylum Arthropoda; class Insecta; order Trichoptera; family Rhyacophilidae; genus Himalopsyche; species Himalopsyche japonica. Next base: position 94,325 of record JAHFWJ010000700.1, on the reverse strand, counting down.
TAGGGCTCAAGCTAAATATTACAATATTGACATTATAGAACGGTAATTTACTTAAATATCTTGGTTATTGACATGCAAGGCAAAATTGAAATCAAAAATCTTTTTTGTCAATCGGAATGTTTTCAAAAGATGTTCAATTATTCCACAACAAAAATGTTTTCAATAAGATGAAATATGCTACGAAGAAATTTGACGGAATAAATTGAAGCTTTTGGTAACAAAGATTGAAATCTACGCGCAAGTTTTTTGAACTCGGCTGATTCTGTATTACATCTCCGATTTATTTTATACGCCAGCAAATGAAGTGAAATAAATCTCATGTAACCGGAATTTTAATGAGACACATCGGAAACAAGGCTTTATTTTTTGCAACCCATCTGCAACCGAAGGGAGAACCTTCATGAATATCCGGTTTCTTGAATTTTGTTATAGATTTTCGACTCCACTCGTATTTTATATCTATTGTTCTTCTTATGTTGTCAGGTATATCATCACAATAATAAAGCATATAAGTCAGGGCATTTTTAAATTGTTGAAAGTGAAATCTGTGAATGATAAAAAAAATACAATAACATCTTTTTGTCAAAAATATTGTTTTGTGAGAGAAAATTTTTTTTTAAGAAAAATAATAAAAATTCTTTTGGTATCAACAATATGGTTTTGGTTAAGCGAGATAAGTAAATTCCATTTTCTGACATCAGATATTTAAAATGTACATATGGAATCTGAGATCTACATGTAAACTATTATGTAGAAGAAATTAATTTATATTAAATTGAAACTATTTTCATTATAGTCATTAAATGTGTGTTGATAGTTTTAATTACATTGCTCTATTGTTCTATTCATTGGTCAAAAGCTTTTCTAAAAGATAAGCAATTTATTCCTATTTAACGGATAGTTTGATATACTCTCTTGAGGAAGGCAATTCAATCGATCTATTATGGCAACATTGCATTTAACATTACAACGCGATTGCTGCAAAGGCGTGCTGATTTTTAGCAAACAATATAAAAATAAAGCATTTAAAATTTTTTATATGCATTTAAGATATCTTTTAAGCATTAGTGCCTAACATTTTTCCATGCGATCTATATATGTATATATCATACATATATTCGGTGTATAAGGAGCAAGCAAAACTTTTTATTTCAACATTCAGAAGATCTTTCGATTATACAAAATTGTTTCCGGGTAGTAGTACAATTCACCATCAAAAAATCTGATATAGTATTATAAAAAACAAAAAACTTTTATTTTGGCGATGGAAAAACATCTTTACAATCAGTAAATATTTAAGATTTGTTTTCGAATCGTCGAAGTTCGACCGTTGAGAATTTTTTTTTATTAAATGATAAAATAATTAATTTAATTTATATAAGTTTACTTTATTGTCTTTGAATTAAAGAGAAATGAGTTAATTTTTGTTTTATTTATGTATATGTAAAAAAAAAATCTGCCAATAACTAAGCGGAATCACGCTTAAAATCATTGTAATTTTTTTTAAATTTTTAAATATATTGTAAAAATGTGTTATATATTTCTATTTACATATTTATTTCTACCAAGAAACGACTTTTAACACCGTTCTAGAACATCATCATTTGATTTAAAGTTATAAGAATCGATAACGACTTTACAATGTGATTCAATCAGGAGTTAATAATGTTTGAATGATATTATGCCACATTTTCCAAGTCAGCTTTCTTTATGTGCACGTCACTGTATTACATAGAAATACATTAAGGACTATCTTGATGGACTTAAAACAAGGACTCGGTCGACTGGTGGCTCTAGTCCCATATAAGGAAAGAAGAATATCAAGTTATGCGTGCCTGCTTCTGCAACTGAAATCCATACAAAATGCAGTGGATATTACAGCTAACAGACTTCTGTTACAGATTGTGGTTACAGGACACTTTTTGTCGCTTATCAGTACTAGTTTATAAAATATTTTCTTATATCTTCTTTTGATTAATGTGTCTATTATCATTTCTCTGTATTCATATTTAATAAAGGCACAGACAATATTAAAAAGAATGACATTAACCATTTATATGAACAGTGGTAGTCAACATTTAGAAATATAGCGACAGTAATTATCTAACCACCATTCCTCTCTCACTCTTCTTGTCTTTACTTTCTTGAATAAAAAATATTTAAGCAGCTGAATTGCAAGTGACTATTATAAAAGAAGAAGCTATCTTTTCTACATTTGGAGCGGAGACGTATTTTAAAAAAACTTTTTATTTTTCAGATGTCTTAAAAACAAAATTGTTTGCAATTTTACTGACGAGAAGTATAAATATCTGACCAATGTATTGAATATATATTTTACCTGTGGTTTGCTTATTTTAAATTTTTTCTCAAGCATATTTAATAATATGAAAGAAGCTAGAATTCGATTGCTCAAAAAACGTTGCCCATATCTTTAAATAAATAGAATTTAAATTCATCTTAACGCTAATAGCAATCTTAGGATGTCACCCGCATTGCTGATAGTGTGACCAATAAATTTCATTCTTGAAAACTTTTAAATATATATCACGAGCTATGCATCACTGGTGTAATATATTCATACGTGTGAGTACTGCAAATAAAAGATGGTTTGTGGCTCTATATCTTACGTAATTTGCAGCTGAGTTTTTTGAAATCATTATCAAGTTTTAATAATATACATATATAAAACAGTATCACCTTAATGGCTTTTTGTATCAAGAAGTAAATTTCTTTTAAGGAATCGATAATCCGGAGGAAACCATTTTAGGTTTTATTAATCAACTTTTAAATGCAAGTTAATGTTGGCTTACAGTTATCTCAAACTACTTTGATACGTCTGTATAATAGATTAACAAAATATATAAAAACTTTTGCCATAAAAACATCAGAAGCAGGAAATAATATAAGTAAAATACTCCAAAATAATTTTAATATGGTCACTAATAGTTTTGTGCTATCGATTAGAAATGTGATAAGTGTAGCTATAAAAATTCTTCCTGCCTAATCAATTTGAAATAATGAGCTTACAATACATGGAGCTTAATTAAAAAAATAAGATTTACATCTCACACAATTCCATACTTATATAAATGATTTTATTTCGAACACACGTTAAAATAAGCTTTATATAGAAAATTTTATGTATCATACTTTAGATAGAAAAATCTACGAAAAATGTTTGTAATACGCTGTTTATACAAATATGTTTGAAATTTTCAGAATCGTAACCGAGTGATTTTTGCAACGTTGATCTATGTTTTAAATATGATGGAATCGCCATCAACACATTTCTCTTCACTCAATGTTTGATCAAGCTGAGAGAAAGTGAAAAGTTTGATTCTAATTAGTACTGACTCCATATGCTTTGAATTGAGAGCTGAAAACAAAAAATATACTAAATTTAAATTTAATTTTTTTTTCACTACATATATAAGATATATTAATTTAAAAATTAAGTCAAATTTATTTTTGTTTTGATTTTAAGAAAATTTATCAGACACATCAGGTATTGAAGATGTATGTGTGTGCTAATTAAAAAATACCTTACAACGGGCATGCAAATCAAATCATTTTGAAGACTTTTTTTCGTTATGAAATTTTATATTGAAATGTATTAAAAAAACGTCAATGAACAAAAAATTGCTACATGTCGATTTAGACGTACATTCCGAAACGAGGAAACTGCTTAATTACTGCAATTGTCGATTGGACTGTTACATGCTTTCTCGTCTTAATGAGTCGTGAGTACGTAATTTCAATCGACTGCATTTTTTGTTTCCTTTTAAAGGAATGCTCATGCCATTTCTCAAAACGTTGGTTCAAGGCTTGTTATTAAATACTTTCTCAAAGTCATAAATGTTATAATAAGCAATACTCATAAATGTGATCGAATCTCACCTTTCAATTCAGAATAATATTTCTAGTAATTATAGATGATACTTTCAATTATAGACTGTCTTTTTAATATAATATAATGTTATGTAAATATGGTTTCTTTTGATGATCAAATCGATTTTCGTCTTCGAAATAAATTTAGAAAATGAAAATTAATATCTTGCGATAGCCTTTTTGAGAGCACTATATATATACAAGATTTATGCTTTTTTATTTATAAAATCAATCAATATACGTTTATTTTGTGTTTATATATCAACAAAATCAATATTTATAATAACGGTTTGATCATTCATTGTATGTTGTAATTAGTTTTATCTTCCACCTTTTTTATCTTATCATATATGCTTTGTCTAGACATAATATATCTTCGATTATAATAAATTTATGTTAAACTATTTTTCGATTAAAAGATTATTTTTATATGCTTGGTGCTTAAACCATGCGCAAAGAAAGTTATATGATATTAAATAAATAAATGCTTAAGATTGTAAAGTTTCGCGTTTGACCGCCCGCACAGCTCTTGCTTTATAAGGATCCTTCACGCAGGTAATACCGAACGTTTATTATAAAATATTTTTTCGTTTCTATATTTAACATGATTCCCCCACACTGCATAGATAAAAAAATATTTTTGAAAGCAGAATTTGAACACTGAATTATAATAAATTATATGAAATGAATTTTAAATGCAATTTTATAATCACATGACGCAAATAATTCAACGCTGTGTAGTTTTCTAAATATTTTGTTACTTTGTTTAAGTGAAATAGAATAATCCCTCTAAAACGAATAAATAAGTCAAGAAATCTTTTGTCTACCAATTGTGTAATATTGAGAAATATTTATTTATCATTTCATTGTAATAAATTAACACAGATGTTTTAATGAAAAAAGTATATCACTGCTAATTCTTTTTATTAAAATTAAGAAGTTTATGTTAAAAATCTACACGATAATCATATGGAAAAGATGAGATAATAAGCAAAATTCAATATGGAAATACTCTCAAAAAAAATCTTTATTTCATTGCTGCAACTTTACATCGATAAAAAAAAAACTTCCACTTAATAAGCGCTTTGAGCCTACAAAAGTATCATGTTATAAAATATTAGGATTTTTGACGTTTATTTAGCACAACGCTGTGATGGCTGCATTATTATATTGTTTAATTTACTAAGAAATTAATTTGAGCTATATGTAAACCAAAACCTATTCATTCAAATATGCAAATTTACTCTTCGAGATTAATTGCGTACTTAATTAAGCCCAAATAAAAGGAAATTCAATTAGTTTCAACAACAATTACGTTATCAATGAGAAAAATCTAAGCCATATTTAAAACCAGACATTCACCGGTTTTACATTTTTAACATTTGAACGCTATTGTCACAGTGATTTCACAAACAAAATATTTTAAAAGTTACGGTAAGTTTTTTGCGTTTTTTAAAATGAATAAGACTGGGTTTGGTTTTTGCCAGAAGGATCAAAACATTAATATGACATTGCGTATGACTAATGAGTGGATAAAGAAATGGAAAATGACTTAACCCTCCAAGTAATAAATTTAATAATTAATATGTCAATGATTTCTTAAAAAAGTAATTACTAAGCTGTAATTCCTTCGAATCTGAGAGCTGTAAAAATAATTTTAATATTAATATTTTTTATCAAACATTATATAATATATAATAAATAATTAATTATTATCGGCAGTTCCATAAATACAAATCATCTCCTCTATAAATTAATGGTTTACGCAACACGACACCTTCAAATTATTTATAGTAAATAATAAAACTATATTATTTGAAGCAGAATGATTTTGTTTCTTATAGGAACATTCAATTACGGAGTAAGTATCATACATTTTTTACTAAAACTACAGCAAAAAAATTCTTTCCAAAAATAGCAGGAAACCCATTTAAATTTAGCATTTAGTAATACAAATTACTAAGAAACAATTGAGCCCTTTTAAAATGACTTATCATGTTTCAGTTGATTGACGAGTATTTTTATTTCAATTAAAGTAAGGCATTGTCAGTAAGTATAACAAAAAAAGAACCGCAACGTTGAAAGATACGCTTTAATTAATGTGTGACAGTCTCGGTAATCTTTTCTATTTAGATGTTACAAATTGTTGACTTGAGAAACCATCTTTTTATTCTCATGTTGATGGCAAACAATTTACTTCATTTTACTTAATTTACACGCGAATATGTATAGAAAATTCTTTAAGTCGTAAGAAAATAAAATTATTTTAAGAAGTCTCAAAAATGACGAAACTTATTAAAAATATTCTAAACACGCATTACTAACGAGATGATTATAGGAAAAAATCTGCCACTTTTCAAAGATTTGTAAGTGTCAAAACCAACACAATATTATATCTACCGATTAACGTATCTTTATTCTAGAGTTAATCTATCTACAACAAGCATAAATGCACTACAGTTCAATTCAATAACATTATTGGCGAAGCATGTTTAGTTTGCTCAAGTCTTTTTTTGAAATCTTCCAATATTGTATTATGTTAAGTAATAAAAACACATTTTTTTTTAGTACTTATTTCCACAATATATTTTTTGATCAGTACCGGTTTCGCTCATCGCGAGCATTATCAACTGATCAATCACACCTTAAAAGTGATTATATTCAGTATTATTTATTATGCAAAATATGCAAACCCGATTGCACAACAACGATGCAATTCAACTGTGATGGCAAAAGCTATTATGAGTATTTTATTCATATATCTACAAATATCAGATTATCTCATAAAATCAGTCATAAAGCTAAATGCTATTTTGAATAATTTTAATGACAAAATCACATTGGCATTGTTTTACAGTAGTTCTAAAATCTTGAGTATAAATTCGCCATTGCAGACTCTATTTTCTCTAAAAAATCTTTGTGGATTTCTCAGGAAATACAATTACGTCAATCGTTGTGTTTGACGTTATACCTTTGAGCGTGTAATCAAATAATCGAAAATAGCTGCCTAGATATGTCAATGAATTCTATGCTTCCACAGTAACATTTAATCTCAAGATTTTCTTTGATCAAGAATTTTAAGCTGAAACATTATTTTTATTAAAATTTTAACTACTGAGAGTTTAAATACATTCGATACTACCTATTTCCAATAATATTGAAGTTAACGTTAATAATATAATCAATAAATATTATATAGCTTGAAAATAAATCAATTGTTGAAAAATGTTAAATATGTTATTCATCGAATTGACATTTAATTGGTAGAACTCCATTATAAAATGGTAAAAAAATATCTTTCAGCTATATTCTTTATAATTCTTGTAGAACTATAACAAACTCCTATTTTTTCGCCGTGATGTTAAATAATGTAAAAAATACACGTTTTCTCTTCTGACAAACTCATTTTTTATTATATCATTACGCTTGAGAACAAAAACCAAAAACAAAAATCTTGAAAATCAATACATATTATTTTCAAATGATTTTAACGTATACATGATTCATTAAGACTATCTCTGCACTAACACTCGAATGTGAAAATTTGAACGCTTAAGTGACTTTCAAAAAATGAGTAGCCATTTGCTTTCAAAGTATTTATAAATTATAATAAAGTCAGCTTAGTGAGCTTATCAAAAAAAAGTTTTTCAGTTCTATTTTCATTCATATACAAGATACAAATGTTTGGTCATCGGCACTTCATGTCAAAATATTAAGCACTCAAAAAACTTTTCTTAATTGAAAAATAAATCTTTTTTAAGACCCTTGTTCCTTTGCGCATATCATGTCGAAATTATAATGATTTACTAAATAACATAGTGATTTGTGAATCGATGATTTGGCCGGTCATCAAATCTTAATGGACAGTGTGGTGTTGCCGGTGGTCAATTAAGAAGCGCTCTGGAGTCAGTGTATGCTGTAATTAAAGGCGTTTCACTCATAATGGTCGGCCATTGATGATGCTCAAGACCAGTGGCGTAAAACACAATAAAAGAGTTGCAATTAATGAATATTTATTCAAATAGTGTTAGCTTCTTTCTACGGCCATTTATAACTTATTCACAAACTCATAGAAGTTTAAAGATGTTACCGAAGGAAGTGAGCTTTAAATTCATTATCAAATGATTACATATTAACATAAAGGAATAAAACCATTACTCATATTACCAATAACTCTGTTCTAATGCAAATGAAATCCGTTATAAATGATGTCTTCATAACAATAAAAACTTTGATGACACACAAACTTTGAAAATATATTAAAATATTCTACTATCATATTATAACCTCAAAGAGACACGTGACGTTGAAAAATAATATATACAACTACATAATGTGATTTTCGTTAACTAATGATGTAAATAGACAATGTGACTCGTCAATTGAGACATTGGTGAAATTAAATGTGGTTTTACTCTAAAAATTTTAACAATAGGCCTAAATTTTACAAGGAAAAAAGAAATACTTCTTGTATAAAAAAACAAGCTTTTTTTATAATTTTAGTTTACAAAAACTTGTACATAGAGAGATGACTAACGTATTTTATCAACAAATGCAAAGCCTCAAATAATTTTTCTAAGTAAGGTTGTTTTTTTTTCAAATTTGGATGTGATTTTCTTGAAAAAAAAAACATGCAAATTAAAATTACACAAAGGACTTATTAATTCTACATGTGTTTTTTTATTTCTTAGATTTTCTACTCAATAATAATTAGTTGCGTCTTTATATTTCTTTATTTGTGACGTCCTTTCTTTATTGGTTATCAAATAGACTCTCTTTATTTATGTAGTAAGTAAAAAATATACGTTTTGTTGATTTGTTTATACTCGAACACTTACATCAAGATATATACATATCACCGTGTATAATACTATGCATATATGTAGCTTAGAGTATAGACTACGTCACTGGCCACAATACTCCCACGTGGTGCCAGCAATCATTAACACAGGGCTTCTGCGGAAAGGTATACGCTTTATCTCCATTACCGATAATTATTTTAAATAACCGATAAACATTTAAATGATGAAATTAAATGCAAGGCTTATTATTTATACGCACCATTCAAATAAATCATTCGATTGTCGTGAATCAAAATATGTTTATTAATATTCCTTCAAACGGAAATGAATTTCCTAAATTTGAATTACATAAAACATACAATTGCTTCGTGCAAAAACAATATCTTAGATTTTTTGTCAATATAATGTATTTTGGCCTGTTTTAACTTGAAAAAGCTCACTTTTAAGGTGTTAACTGATTTTTAGTACTTATTTTCAGTTGATAATGCTCGCGATGAGCGAAACTGGTCCTGATCTAAAAACATAGTGTGGAGATAAGTACTAAAAAATGTGTTTTTATTATAGAAAAAGCTCGTTTAATCGCCATTGAACGGGTATGCAGTACTATTTTATTTTTGGTGAGGTGTGCTTTTTTGCAACGAATAGAATGACAAATAAGATTGTTTGAATTGTAAGAATTGTTAAGTAGGGGCTGTAATCTAAACAGCTCAAGGCAAAAAAAGCATTGGAAATCTTTAAAAGGCAATGATGAAACAGAAGGAACAGTCTATATCGTCTTTGCTTTGAAAATAAGCTTCATATATTATAGTATAAACTTGTTTTGAATAAATTTGTTTTATATATTTTTGTATCAATCACAAGTCATTTACTAATGGAAATTATGGTATTATAATGTGTAATGGTATTCATAAAAGGTTTTTTCTACATTTTCATTTGTTTTTAATTCCCGTACAAGCATATACAAACGCGTTAAGTCAATTGGTCTTACCAAACTATTCCTGTTTTGCAACAAACACAACCTAGATTTGGTTAATTGAAACTAAAACTATAACTTTTAATAGCCGTCTAATCGTCCACACAAACGCACAAGATAATTTCAGCTTTTCTTCTTCAGCAAAGAACTGTAGAAATAGAAAATTAATTTACAAACTAAATTCACAGGCATTCGATGCCATTCAGTTATGAATACATTAAAGTTATCGTTATTTGTTAAAATGTTATGATTTTTTTCATACTCAATAAAAATAATAATTATCAATTAGAAACCGACGTAGGCAGCTAGAATAATTTTAGATTTAATAACGTTGTTCTTAAAAAGAAAATTGAATAAAATATGATGCTATTAAAAACGGATGCTATGTAACATAGAGATAAAAGAAGATGGAATCAAATTATCTTTGCTAATGATGATTCTATAATATTGAAATTAATTAAAGTAATTTGTCAGTTTTTTACCACACATAACATTACTCAAAACATCATCAAGATTTTTGTTCATGCGGTAACAAGTCAAATAAATATTTGAAGTTAAATATTAATCGTCTGTACGGGTCTCTGAATAAAATGCAAAGGTCACGCCGAAATGTACAAGCAATTAAAAGTAATGTCAGAAGTTAATTTGATATTACCATCGAAAGAGTTGCGTAAGTAACTGTAATAATAATTAAGGTTACTAAAAAGATTGATCAATCGTGTGCTTATATAAATTAAATAAATATTAGTTTGAAAACAATTACAAAACTATTTCTTGACTGGTAGCACAATTTCGTTGAATTTTAGTCTTATGTTATTATATACACAGATATAACATATTGGAATAACTACATTTTATAATATTAAATTCAATTTCGAAATGGCTTTTTTTGACTGATTTTAATAATTACAAAATCAATGACTATTTTTGCTACACATTTCTGTCTCTGTAATTCTTCTAAGCTTTTGTCTTTCTTTGCTAAGCAGTGTACAAAGTAGAGTAAACATACGTTTTAAGTCATAGCTTTTTCAATTGTATCAACGTTTTTATCTACACGTACGTATGTACGTGAATTTTCATACATTTCCACTTGCACGATCGTAATCTAAAAATAAAAAGGTTACCATTGTATTTCAATAACATTCTTCGAAATATACCCGATAACAAAAATAGATAAGTCCATGTTGTCGTTTACGGTTAGGGTATCTAAGGGCCCAAAATTTCAATAAATATATTAAGTTTATTGTTTTTAGGAATCGATGTATATATGTTGTTCAAAATAACTTTTTTAAAATAATATGAACAAATTTAATGATCAGGACCGCTTTCCTGAACGATTAAAAATGATCCTGATAAAATATATTATAGGAATAGTACTAAAAATGTGATATAATTATTTTAAATATCATACCTTTCCACCAAGAAGTAACAGTTAACACATTAAAAGTGATACCTACACTCTTTTTGACAAAACGTATCCTAAATATCCGAGTACAAAAAATTTATCAGTTCACTATGTATACAGATACATCGCATTCAAAAAAGATTGTAGACTGGTGGGTAGCTTCTTCAAAACAATATTCTCCATGTGCTGTAATATAAAAACTATAAGACAAACATCAAATGAGTGCATGGATGAAAAAAGAGAATTCAAATTTTCTAAATATTAATTCACAGTAACTTCTTGCTTAATAGAAAATTAATAACTTTAATATGAACCGAATATTTCTATGGAAATCTCAATATCGTTTTCTTATATTAAATACGGCCTTCCATAACACAATACTGGTAAAAATGAATCGATTCTATTCCCCATTTTCTTTGGGCGATATGACTGCATGAACTGATCTTTAAAACGTGCACTTTTGTGCTTAAAGGAGTACAAAGAAAAGGAAAAAGAAATGATGACGGACCACAGTGAACATCTCCACTCATTCGGCATTTATCTCAGGGTAGTCACACAGTACGTGCTTAGCATCCTGATGGTTATGTCCACAAGCCCAATCCAGTCTTTCAACCAATTTCCTAATAATAGCACGGTGACAAAAATAGCAATGTATTTTAGCACTAAAAAATATTTTTTTAAGATATAGTTGATAGCTATTTCGGCTCACGCCATCGTCAGAACTATGCTCAAACGAAAATTTGCTTATCTATATATAGCTGTGTAGAAAAGGTACACAATACATACTCTCTCCTGTTTTAACGGCCTAGGTTGTTTTTTGCTCACAATAAAACTAAAAATTGTAAATGAAACTAAAAATGCGGCTAAATCAATAAGTTTACATATGGCTCGAAAATGGACCATTATAGAAACAAAGAGACACCAGTCAGAGGAGTCAATAATGGTGATCGACATATTTTAGTTTGTTCGTTGAGAATCCTTTGTTATAGTTGATATCTATTGATTTCGAGCTGTTCTATAGCCGACATCTTGCAACCTTTATTACAAAGATGCAAACACTTGGCGCTTAGTTTTTTTTATTTTTTAATTAGTATAATATAATTTATTCTTATTAATTATTTGAAGTCGTAGCAATTATATTTTGAAAAAATATATTTTCACGTTCAATGATCAGCATCCCACTAATATCATATGAAACCAGCCATACAGTCATCGAATCAAAAATTCATTAATTCGTATCGTAAACTATGGAAACATTTTTCGTATTTGTTAGCAGATAACAATCTATGTTTATTGAGAACCATTAGTCGGATTTTAGAAAAAGTCATTGATATTTTTTAATGATTCGAATCATTTTCAAGGATGTTGTGTTTGTTAGATCGTTCGAGAAAAAACGCTTACAAATGTTAATGACCGCCAAATCTGCGAAAGATTCGAAAATCGTGATTGATTGATGATGTGATTCCGTGCAAAATATTTGATAAATAAATATCCGTAGTTGGCAAAAAATGTACGTATACCATTTAAATCGTTGCAAAATCAAATTGTAATTTAAAAAAACGTATTTTTTATTAGGTCTTATTCATCAATATGAACAAATAGAATTGATTATTAATTCTCCTCAGATAGGTCAGATTACAAATAACTACAAGAGTCATGATTTTCTTCTGTTCAAACAAAGTATTCAGTCTCTTTTAAAAAATGTTTTTTTTTCTTTTGAGGATTCCCTAAAAAATATCATAATGTAACAACTCAAAAAAAATCAATTACAGGTTCCTCTTATGACATTCTTTGCATTATTTAGCTCTTTCAAAAAACAATTAACAGAACAATCTTTGTATTATATATAAAACGATCTTTCTTTCAGATAACGCACCGTCCAACAAATCGACAGCTGTAATGACAAAATTTTATGAATAAATTCTTCATGCATAACATTTGAACAAAGCGTAATGTTATTAATCTAGCCCAAAGGCTCTTACGTAAAAAATTTCCTGTAGCCGCATTATAAACATCAGCAGTTTATGGAAACATCTCACTCACGGCCGCACCGATACAAATTAATTTGATTTTTTATTTTTTAATATCAATATTTACTATGAAGATATTGGTTACCGCACATGAGTACTACTGATCGAGACGGTTTTTTATTATATTGCTTAACGTTCTTGGGCGTTTTTCTTATTCAGTTGCTCTGTCCACGAGTTGAAATCCCGGTAGCAAAATTTTCAAATATTGTTATTTCAATTTGATTTTTAGATCAATTTTAAAATGTTTGGATGTTTTTTAAATTGAAATTTAAGTTGAGTTCGCTTTTCATTCTCTAGGTATCTATTGTATATTAATATGAACAAAAACTTTAAGTGACTTAGAAAAGGTATAACTCTTTTACCATTATTTGAAATGCTCCAATATTACTTCTTAAAATCTTCATAACGTCATTTATTAATGGGGTAATGATTTTTGTTTTCCAATATCAAATGATATCGAAAAATAAATATATTGGCAAATATATCTAGTGCATATAGCTATAGAAAAATATTCTTGACGAATCTATCATAAATATACACATTTTAACATTAACTACAAATTTTTAAATACATTACATAATAATTATAATATCAGTGTATATTGTTATATGATTCTGACTTGTTTTTAAAGCGATACAAATATACATATGTCTATTGAGCCCTTCATCAAAAGTTGGTTACTAATATTCCATTTTATACTAAGAATATTTTTTACTTGTACAGTTTACTACTGCAAAGAAAATTAATAATATTTTCCACGAAAAGATATTTACGCTTTTAGCTATTTTGACAGTCAAATCAATTGAAACGTTTTCTTCATTTTCTTTTTGATAATCAACCGTACAGTCATAAATAAAATGTTACAATCAATACGGCGCTTTCTTATTATCGATTTACTTAGAAATAATATTTTTGAGTAAATCGATGATTCTGTGTGTCAATCGCTTTAAACAAGTCTACCTACTGATCAAATATAATAATAATAAGTAAAGAATTTATTTTATTTCACCGATTAATGTATTTAGAATACATTAATTGTTTTTCATTTAACAATATAACTTGAGTGACAGAAAACTCTGTAATAAACAAATTTAAAAATAATAATCGACTTTAATCGTTGTGAAAAGATCAAAGTTGTCTTTGGAAGCAATATTGTGAAATTTTATTATTCTTCAAATTTGAAACGCATCTTAATCTGTATAAAAACACGTTTTCAATCATCCCGAATGTGTATATAATTTGAAAATTAGCGGTATGATTAGATTGTGAAAATTATGGCCTTATAATTATTCCACTACTTGCAATATTAGCAATCAAGCGATTTTTTGCAGCGGCTTCTTATGATGTTAAAAAATGATTGTAATTAACAATTTACGATTATGTTGTTTTGATATTCTATGAATATTTGTGAAATCGGAAATATTTCAGAAAAACACAAGGAGTAAAATTTTCATAAATATCCGCTTTCAGCGCTTCAAGGAGAAAAACCACACACGAAGGCATTTTAAGAAGGTAATTCGCAAGCCTAAAAGATGCTTTTTAATCCCTACTGGATTATAAATTGAGTATACCATAAAAACTTCGACAGATTATGAACAGTGGGGTGCTGTAGCAAAAAAATAACGTTCGTTTTTAAATGTCAATTCATCTTTAGAGTTGAGCATGCAAATATGTATCTCAAGGGATATTTTCTATTAACACGGTGAAAAAAATGGCAATGTATTTTAGTTCTACAAAATTATTTTTTAAGATATAGTTGATAGCTATTTCAGCTAACGCTATCTTCAGAACTATGCTTAAACGAACATTTGATTGTCTATATATAGCTGTGTAGAAAAGGTACACAATACATCTTCTCTCCTGTTTTAACGACCTAGCTTGTTACTTACTCGCAATAAAACTAAAAATTGTAAATGAAACTAAAAAGGCGGCTATATCAATAAGTTTACATATGGCACGGAAATGGTATATTACAGATACAAAGAAACACCCCGCAAAGGGTTAAGTAATGGTGACCGACATATCTTAGTTTGTTCGTTAAGAATCTTTTGTGATAGTGGATGTCTATTAATTTCCAGCTGTTCCAAAGCCGTCATTCTGCGATGCTTACTGCAAAGATGCAAACACTTAAGCGCTGCGTTTGAATTTATATTATGCGATTCTTTTATAACGTGATTAGTGAATTGTGAATCTGTTTTTTTAATGTTGAATGATCTTAGGTATTATATTAAGTGACCTTATATATGACATCAATAAATAATGGTACAATCAATATATTCTTGAAAGATAAGTTTTTATTTTTTTTTTGAATCATTGATTCTTCAATTGAAGCTATTTTTAGTAATTTCATTAAAATATTTAGATTGGTATGAGAGAAAATTTGAATGATCTCTTGATCTCTCGATTCCCTTTAATATTTACCTTGAATACAAAAAACAGAATTCCTACGAAAAAATAACTAGCTCTTTAATTGGGCAGTCGTAGTGTGTAGTTAATTGATCCCATTACGTCCAGTGAAAAGGAATCGTATGGGTGCGAGGAATTTTTAAATAGTTTCAAAAATTCACAGAAAAAACAATTTTTTTTTCAATCTTTTCAATATACACTCGAAGCGAATGATGTTTATCACTCGCTTACAAGCTTTTAAGTACGTACATAAATGCATAATTATATTTATATTGAAAAAAAAGGAAATTTTGTATTGCACTGGCAGTCTTACCTTTATGCTCGAACTTTTTTCCCGACAACGCATGTATTGATGGTATTAAAATTATTTTTAGTCGATAAAAATTCCGCCGAACTGTCATTATCAGCGACCCATGGCAGCGTGAAAACTTTACAGTCATATTAAATGCAACATTTTACAGCTTTTGACTGGAATGCTCAGTAAGCGAGAATAAATTAATTTTCTTAAGTCTAAACTTAGCGCACAAATGCATTGAATAATGTGCAATAACGATACTTACTGAACGTCGATAGTAATATTCAATTTACGGTGTAGAATAATAATTATGATATCCTTTTACAACAGTTAATAGATAACCTGTAAATAAATAAACCTTTTTTATTTGTAGAGGAAAACATTTGATTTATAACAGAAAATAACCTTCGACCAATATTTTTTTAATTATTGTAAGCCACCCTTAACCCCAAGATAAAAGAACTATTCATAATGGCACTATTAATAATGTGCCAAATATCTGATAAAATCATATTTCATAATAATGACTTAAAACATTATATTTAACCAAGTTTTTTTTAGAAATAACTCAGATGTGAGGGCGGAAAGAAGTGCACGCGTCTTTCAATGATATTGCAACCAAATTTAATTTCAAAAAAATAACTAAAACATATGCATGTCATTTTATTTCAATAGAGACGTAAATGTATTAATTAACAAACAACTAAACATATAAAGAGTGAAATGATGGCACAATTTTTTTGGATACAAATTCAAATAAATATATACACAAGGCTATTTTTAGGATTTTGAAGAAATCCCCATCAGAAGAAAAGCTTATTTGCTTATCACCAATGCTCGTTAAATTCAAATCAACACAATTCATTTTGTCAAGTCACAAAAAGAATCATTGGCATAAACTATTTATTAGATTAATTTAGGTATATTTTTTATAACTTATAAGTTATTTTCTTAACTTCTGAACCATTTTTTTTTGTTTACCCAATAATTATAAGCTCAAAATTTTGTGCAAAAAGTTTTGTTCCAAATATGCTTTATATCAGTTGACAATGGCGCGGTGAACGGAACCGTTCCTTACCATAATAATATTAAATTGTGTGCATCGTAATAAGCATTGTGTTTTATTATATAAATATTAGACATACAATTTTATGAAAAAAAAATCTAACAATTTCACTACACCGCCGATCAGTGTACTTTAACTTGAAATGCAAGCATGCGTTATAGAAACTTTCATTGCTCGTAAAGCTTGCTTGACGTAAAAAGCTCGGTAAAATACAGCTAAAGTTGGTTATCAATATTATTACGATCATCAGTTTACAGTCATCTTTAAAATGACCAGATTTAATGGGGTAATAAACAAATTTTGCATGCTATGTTGAAACTTGCTTACAAAGTATTAATAATAATTATAAGAAAAATTTCACTGCTTGGAATAACGATACCCAAATATTAATATTTACATATCATTGTTTTATATTTACAACTATAATTAATTAATGTATGCATTAAACTACCAGACTTAGAGCTAATTTGAATTCTTTTTTAAGTATTTTTACAAAAAAACGACCACACCTTTAAGTAACTCTCAGTTACGAATGTTTCCGTGAAATAGTACAATAGATGTCGAAAAGTGAAACCCAAATCGTAAGCGACAAAAGATGAGGAATCGTATAAAGTTTCATCAATTCAAATCTGTATACAGTTGTGAAATATCCCAAATGGCATACTTTTTTTATTCCTAATGAACTTACCCTTTGTCCGTGTGTCCATTTTACAAAAAAAAAAAAAAATAGTACTGATGGTCCAAAAGATTTATTATTAAATATTGTTTTCTTTTCTTGCATAAACATAAAATTACTTTGAAAAAACTGACTCGTTAAAATTACTTCGTAAATATTCTCTACAGAAGTAAATTTATAATGAAGTTTTTTTAGAATACTATCAAAAATTAAACATTACAATCAGCGAAATTACACACGATCTATGTAAACTATGTAACATAATATCACTCTGTCGTTAAAGTATCAATGAATTCTGGAAAATTATCTTGATCAATGTTTTTTTTTACAATTAACCGATTGCACCCAATATATTTAATTCCTAATTAGTAAACATATTTAAATACTTGTTTTAAATACTAAATGTCTGTTTATCGTAATTATTATTACTGGTCCAAAGATTGTGGCTCAAGATAATACTTATTTAAGATTTAAAATATATATATATATATATATATGTGTGTGTATGTTAACACACAAATTATTCATAATTGATCGCAAAGAATCGCTATTTTTTTAAATATATTTCAATGAAGTTAAAACAATATACCATTTAAAATAACCATTTCGATGGACTAGTTTTTTTATTTTACTAAAAACAATTTTTACAAGAAATTAAAAAAAAAATAGACATATATTTTAAATAATGTTCGATTAACTACACTCAAAGTAATATTTCATTTGGTAATGAATATCATTTTATTTTATTTGTTTCTGTTCATCTTATAAATGATCTACGAAACACGTTTTTTCATAATAACTAGTAATTCAAAAGGGTTCTCAAATTAATTCTCTTGTATTCTTTATAAACATAATATTATATTTCCGAAAAGCGAATCTTGATTATAGTACAGTGCAAGTAAGAAAAAATAATTGATAACGTTCAATAGAGACTATGCATACGTGATGGATGTTTCGTGCTATTCACCTTGCCACACAAAAGTATTTTTAAATTTGTATGAATAGACCTTAAATTAATAATGCATTACAAGTATTAAGTAATGACATAAAATGATCGTTAATTTTTGATTGAATATATATAATGGATTAAAAAAATACAAGTTTCTATACGATTCTTATACTCGAGCTGATTTTTATGTACTTGTATTCACATCTCGTACTCGTCTTTATATTGTATCAAAATTAGTATAGGTACATGAAAAAAAAATCACCGTCCAAAAATTTTCTTCCTATGACTTTTCAAATAAATGGCTTGATTTGTTTTGTAAACAATAACGTATAAGGTTTAACCATTACTTTATATACACATACATATGTGAAATATGATGTAAGAGATTCGTTGAATTACTGCTCAGTAATAAAAAACATTCAATATCATAGATTTCAGCTTGTACATGTTTAAATATATATTGAACCATAAGTCTGCAATATTCTTTAGAAATTTATATGACGAAAAAACTTTAAAGTCTTTCAATCAATAAATGAAAATGTAACATATAAAAAGCCTAATAGATCAGGAAATATATATATAAATTCATCCTGATTTGGTACATAAAATACAATACAAATCTTTTGAGGCAGTTATTATTTCATTATTCATTTATGAACATTTTCTGAGACAAAAAAATCAAATTATACCAGAAACAACACATTGCAAGTATACAGATCCCAACAGAATTCACACAAATTTTTCGAGTGTGGAGGGTAATAAAGAGTGAGAAGGGTAATAAATTTATTATTTTTAAATAGTACGGCTAACCAAGATCAATTATCTTTTTTTAAAAATGCAGAAATAGATAAGACATTGGTTATAAAAAAGTTTCTATTGCAATTTGTAATATTTTTATTCACTTATTATGATACTTGAAGAATTAATGCTACACACTTGAAATAAATCTATTTTTCATTTTCTCCAATGATATTTCTGTGACAATTAAGAGTTCACGATTGACATAGTTACAACATTACAATACTAATGAAGAAAAATTTTACAAAATTCCACATCCAATATAAGAAAACATATATGATAACAATCTATCAAGAATTTCTCGTAAACAAAGAAGGTAATTTTTGAATTACAAACATCTACCAGATGATTATAAATTACTTCTTAATATTTTCATAACACCACATAAATAGTTTCAGTTTGACAGGTCGCGTCCTCCTTTTTAGTGGTTTCTCAGAATATATCTCATTAGTAAATATGACGATTCATCGTTTCTGATTATTAAATTACAGTTCAATTGATACACGAACAACAAATAATGCTTTATCGAACAACCTGTGCTTTAGAAAAAAAATCTTTACATATTCTTAATACCCGTTACTTGATATAACGACTGAGATGAGACTTAAATATTCCAAAGCATCTTAGATAAACTAATCCGGATTAGATATCTGTATAATCAAGCTGAATGCTTTTTTGTCATAAGAAAGTTTATTTTTAATTGGATCAAAGCATTTTTTTATATAATTGTATATTGTGTAGATGATTGATTACACTTACAAGTATTTTTACCATTTGAAAAAGGAATTATATTAATAATGTGTGACCATATGTAAAATATCTTGCGCATTGGTTGGTGATCACTACCTAAAGTTAAATTTTATTTCAAATAGTTAAAAGTATAGAAATACAGTTTCGAATTAATGTGAATGCGAATTTAACGAAGACAAAATCCAGCGATATAAAATTTATCACTGAATTTATCTATCAAAAGAAACGACTGAAAATTTAGTTTTGAAACATATGTCATTTTATTATGCTTAACATAATTTTGAAACACTTTTTCTTCTGCTCGCGGGCAGAATAAACAGTCCTAAAATTATCAAGACTTAAAACGTAACTTGTCTCAATTGTGTTTTTAAAATCATTGCAATAATATCGTTCTTAATAGATCTTTTTTTTTTGTATTTGCTGTTTGGCTGATCAACGCTTGTTTAAAGAGATGGATATATTTATTGCTAAACATAAATACGTTAACTTTTTTCATCAGAATTCATTTATTCATTTTCTGTCGTGGTATTTGTTATATTTGTAATTTATAATACGTCTTGTGTATTTTTATTCTTACAGTTATCAAATGCAAGGTGAAATGTTATGTTACCTTTAAATTTTACAAAAAATAAATAAATTCAAAACGTTTCTCACTAAATAGAATAGGAAATTTATTAAATCCAGTTCAAAATCAATATTTTAAATTAAAAATGAGAAGTTATGACTTGTACATCGTCAATATTATATGTAAAAAAAACTAATCGTAAAAACTGACAACTTAAAATTCACTGTTTATTTTGCGGGTTACGCATACAATAAAAATTTAATTAAATGTTATAGCTACCATATAAACGTTCCAGAATCATATTCCGATCTAAATAATTGAGACTACAAGACACCATAAAATCTAGTTTACACACGAGAAAGACTTTTAAATATGCAGATAATCCATGTTTTGACCTGATCGGCAAATCACGCCAGCCTTTCATAACGAACCGGTTATTGAGACTTGATTTTACCACCACATAAACCACGCATCTTACAGAGTAGAAATACACAACATGTAGGCACACAAGAACACTGTCGAGACTTAAATATAATGTTTAAGAAAGTAAAATGAAACAAAAGCTGTGTTTATATCACCTTCAAATAGAGACTCAAATAAAAAAAACATATTCAAATCTTACATTCTATGATAAATAACCTAGGTAAGAAATAATTATGCTCACTCAAAATGGTCACCATTAAAAAACACAACATGAAATAGACATTGTTAAAAAATATATTTATTTATATACTATCATTTCCTAAATTTTAACGATGAAAAGTATCCAAACATTGTCACCAAAAAACGTTTCGCAACAATCATGTTACATAGTTGGTAAAATGACAAAACGCTGACATCAAATTTATAAAAAGCTTTTAATTAAGATTCAATATCTCGATATATACGAAAAGCACAGAATACCTCCTTATATCCGTTAAAACCAAAAGTTGATCAAATAATAAAGTACGGTTTCTTAATCTGCTTTCAAATTTAATGGAAAAATAAATTGTACGATATGTTATGAGTCAAGATAAGAGAAGTTTACAGAAACGAAATTAAAAAGCCAAAAGCAATTGTAAGTGGCATTGAACGAACGTCAAATCATTTGCCTTCGCTTGCTTAAACTGACACAACTCATTATACGCATCATATTTTTTATGTGATGTGTGTTTTGGATTCAAGTATGCATACCAATTTCAAAATGATTCCAAACACTAAAACAGTAATTGAAAATTTTTTTATGCGATTTTTTAAAAATGGTTTGTAAGTATGTCGTGGACATAGATATATTAATGAAAAATGTCTACACAATAATATTGCAAAATTAAGAAGAACAAACATCGAGAGCTTTTCATGCTGTTGAATGAAGATAATTTTTTTTTTCTTGTTAAACAAAGTTCCCTCGCCTACAAATTTTGTTCAACGTCATTATATTCGACTTTCGTTTTAAGCCTTGAATTCTGTAACTGTTTTATAACCAAAATCATTGAATTTCTAATGTTGTTTATTAACAGTTTTATTATTCTATCACGTTCTCTGTTTAAAACATTTGAAAATTACTGAATAAATGATTCCTGTATTTTATCGAACAACTTTTTTCGAAAACAAACAAAATTGCTCACAATATTCATTTTATTTTATAAAAAATTGGGCATTTTTTAACGTTTAGATTATTAAAATCGAAACAGTTTTATACTGTTTATTTTTTTGTCTTAGGAAATTATTAGTTTCTGACACGCATATGATAAAGAAGTCATTTATCGTTTCAGTTTGACATTCCAAGAAATATTGAAAATACTGCGATTTCAATGTGACATTATATTGAAACTGTATAATGGCTTACATTATACAGTTTCATTTTAACAAGAAATTTTGCTGCCAAAAAACTTAAAAAATCACGCAAATTTCCAGGTATTTTTTATTCTATGAAAAAATTATTTGCAATATATAATTACGGATTCAAGCCAAAACTATGATCCATAGAGTTGGAGCAGTAACGTCGTGAGAACCAAAAATAAATATAATTATTAAACACGTAACAAATATCACACTTCTTTGATAGCTTATTTTTATTTAGCACGTCTTATTATTATCAAATAGTCAAAGACTTTAAACATATGAGTGGTCGGGGATATTACAAATTTTGATTGTGATTTTAATGGTGTGTGAATTCCTAGAGGTTCTACACTGGTCTAGACAACAGTGACAATGCGCGAGCGAAACTTTCATTATTAATAACAAGTTACAAAATGTATCTAAACAGTAAAGGCAATTTGCTCGCAAGTCCATAGTGTTAAAAAATAGCGGTGTTATAATTCATTAACGTTCATATATGGCAGTAGATTTATGAAGGCTTGTTAATAATTTACAAGTAAACTTGCGCTCAATATTGGCGAGCGTATATGTATTTTAAATCATTGCAAATTATATTCGCCGTATTTCAAAATGCCATGGAATAATCCGAAGATTAGGCTAGGAATTATATATTTTTTGCACCGTTAATCTTTGGTGAAAGGCCAATATTGTGAGATTATAATAAAATGAGAATTGTTAGCTACCGATTTCGAATTTCTTGAACAAAAAATCTTATTCATGTAACAAGTGGTCCTCTGCTTTTTATGGTCAGATACGTGACCAGCAAAATGTGTGAAGTTTGCACTCAAAACGTGTTTTATTAGTGTTAGAATCTCCCACATATATTATTGGAAACAAATTGCACACATACAGCCAAAATCTTCGTTATTTTTTTTTGTTGTTTGTTGAATATTTTAGAGTGGTAAACTTTCGTGGTACCAATAACTCTTCATCGTTTCCATTTAAAAACTAACAATGTTACAAAATACTTCGAAGTTAATCTTCAACCTACTAATGTTACAAACATTGCTTGTTTCAACTTTGAAAATACGAATTAATTTAATTATTTAAGGTAAACCAAAAAAAAAATATTGATCTTAAATGATGTAGTGGTAAAATATAAAAGAAATAATTCCTTTTTTAGTTAGGTAAATTGCTACACAATCGCTACGGTGATCAAATAGATTTGTTATAATGTTAAACAATAGAATTTAATAATTAAAAGGTATGTGGACGATTCAGTTGCTCAAACCGAGTGTCTGCTGAATTGTATATTATCTTGCGAGATGGGCGCTTTCATTCATATATGTAAATATATCCAAATTCTTCTGCATTAAATCTGAGATATAAAAAAACACTTCTTTCGAGATATTTAATTCAACTGTGATGAAGATATCTTCAGGACACTTTAGAAATACTGATTGGATATTGTGATTCGCTAGATAAACTTTGCTTAAAAACTTTATCTTATAAATAATTGTATGCATGAATCTCGTTGTATACCGTACATTTTTTCATTCACTCTAGCAGTGTCACCGATTCAATATACCTGATTTTTAAGCATGCAAAACAATTCCTGATCGGTTTTGGCTTAAGTCGAGTGGATTTTTTCAGATAGTGTTTCAAACTTCCATTTAGTTTCTGGCCGTTGATATCTTCAAGTAATCTTCTTAATTTTTGTGTTTCTATCGCCAACTTTAATCAACTTATCAATTTCTTTGTATAATAGTTGTTCAAATATTTTTAATTTGATTGTATCATTTTTATGTGTAATTTTAGGATGAATATGTATATTTTTCTTATATAATGAACAACAGTGAAGCTTAAGTTTTGATTGCAGATATTTATTTGTGTGAGGTCATTGAAAATTAATTCTTTTTTTTTGTATATTCATCATATATGTACATTTTTGTCTTCTTTTGAGTGGACAATAACTATTAACTTATTTATAAAAGTAGCTTCGCAAACCTTTCGTAACGATAATAATTTTTGTTTTATTTATTTTAATACAATAGATAATCTCAGTTAAACAAATCGATACTTAAAGAAAAAATATATGAATACTTAATCACTAGACCCGAATGAATGAAGCGATCTATATTTCTATTGTATCAAATGCAAATGAAACGTAGAAAATTTTGGAATCCAGCTTAGTTATATATTTCGTGACGTATGGGATTTGATATCTCCATAAAAATACGTTTACATAATAGGCTAATCCCTTGAGGCTTTATGTAGAATGAGGCTTCACATTGTTGATCAGATAATTCCGTTAACAGCGAGTACGTATTAATGTTATTTCGAGTCACGCCGTCCAACAATAACCTGATTATAATATTACCATTATACAACCTCTGAAAATGTATTACTTCACATACTAATTTATTCGAGAGTAACGCAATATAATGTATTCTCGATTTGATGGCGACTGTTAAAATTTTCAATATATCTCCTTCAATAACGGGAACGGCTGAACATCGAACGATTCCTGTGCGAATCGCTATTTTGATATTATGCCATTTCGCCGTAATGAAACTTTTTGCATAAAACCTTTTTACACTATTATTAATTCTAAAAGTTAATTTTTTCAAACATTTTTATATCACGTTATCGTGAGTGCAGAGAAGGCAGAATTTTCTCAAACACATCGGAGTTGTGTTTACTAATGTGTAACATTCATGATTTAAGAGATTCTTTAAGATTTGTAAAGCTTTTCAAAAAAATTACAACAAACAAATATTATTTTAAAACAAATACTCTCTTAATATTGATAAAAAAAAACACTGTAAAAAGCTTTCTTAAGTAAAATTTTATCCACGGAAACTATTTCATACTCAACCTCTCTTTTTTAATAGATTGCATACAACGATAGAAATAGGAAAACCACTAATATATTCACTCTATCTTTAACTCTCTTTTAGACTCTTTAGCCATGATTTAAGTATTTTGAATTCTATAAACATTTATCTCAAAAATTTTCCGTAATCTAGAAAGTATGTAACACTAGCAACAATCGGACATAAGAAGACGGAAGAATAATTTGGACGGTTGTTCGCACGTGAGCAGACCACATCAATCTTTCCATGTGAAAAGAATATTCAGTATAGTCCAGTGTATCAATTGATAGTGCTCGCGATCAGCAAAACCGGTAATGACCTAATAGTTGTACTAATTCAGTAACCTTTGCGGGCATCTTCAAAATAACCCACCAAAATGTGACTGCAATCGGATTAACTGTAAAGAAACGCATGCGGAACAATAACATTATTTTTTTATTTATAACATTAAAGGAATCATTACCTTGCTCATCTTATCAGGTAAGTTATTCAAATAAAAATAATGGAATTTATCTATGGCTCTGTTATCGCTCCCGTAATTTTAACAATATATCAAGGCGAATATTATGAACGAATCAAAAGAACGATCGGTCAGCTTATCTGAGTTAAGCTGTACCACAGAGCTAGATAATTGTAGCTGAACAAAAATCTGACTTTATATTATTGTAATAACTTTCGTGGAATGGCTTCATCATCAATCATAAACAAATAAGATCCATTTTCGGATACAATAATAACTATGTGAAAGTAATGTTTCAGATAAATTATCTTTTTTAGTTACTTCCTAATAGGTATATGAGGAGCACTAGCGAATGTTTTTATGACAAATCATCATTCACAAATATTAAATATCAACCTTTACATTTACGGTCATCAATATTTCAGTATCGTTACATTATGGCAAACGTACTTTACAATAACTTGATATAGGTATAAGGCTATATATACATATATAAAAACGAAAAGTAATTCTATTTTTTACTTTTCTTGGTGCTATATTATTATAACGATGAGGTTTTGAAAATAATTTTAAAAATTTATTTATCTTGACTATGCTTATCCAAAAATAGACATATATTAATCCCTCTATTACACCTAACATATATATTTTCCATATACATGTATAATTAGAAACCGCGTAAAAAGGAACTCGTGCAATATGAAAAAATAGTTCTCTTTATAAATAAACTGCTTAGCTTAACCCATGTATTTGCTTTAAAAATTGAAGGTTTTACTGAAATACCCGTGTGAAAACGACCCACCGTACGTTATATTTTTTAAAAAAATCAAAATTGTGGTCAACACACGTCACAATGAATTATTTTCAATGCATTTAAAAAAATGTATTATTCTTGACCGCGTTGAAATGAAATCGCGCAAAAAGATAAATCCGTATAAATCATTTGAGTTTAGTGAATGTAGTATTTTACAATGTCATGTTTTGTATCAAAGTCTGGATTGGTGATATTATCAGCCACAATAAGTGACGGACAAATAGTTGTTTACTCTCATTATAAAAATTATCTATGTGTGAACTGCATGTTATTCTGTAGCTCAATCTCTCTTTTTAAAAGACAATTACATAATAAGATGGAGCTAGGAATGCTCATGACCTTGATAAATGGACATATCACTCTTTCTAGATCATTTTTTTGGATAGATTGAGTGGCAGTTAATATAAATATCAAACGGATGTACGCTTTGATATTTGAAACGACATCATTTATTTGAGCTTATATACAATAATAAATTTTACTGAATTTTAACAAACTATATATGTAAAATCTTTTCTTATTTTAATGAAATATAAATATAACGCTATATGCTACGCACTGCTTATTTTTGATCAAACGAATCTTGTATACAATATCAATAAAAATTTACAGCCAGTAATTTATTAAAGTTTCTAAACATTCAGATTTCTTTTTACCTGACCCTCAATTCCGAAACTAAGCATTATAAACGAAAATCGTGTATTTTTTCACTTGATTTGTTTCCCATACTGTAAAACAATAAAAAATGTATTTCGTAAAATGGAGCATAGCCTAGCGCTGAATGCAACATCTTTAAGATAAGCACAGTCGAATCTCTAACTCGATAAAAATTATAAGGCAATAAAAAGTGAGAATGCGCCTGGGTGGAATTAAAACATGAGTTTGGTGAATAAATCGAGAAATATTTTGGAGTTGGTTGATAAACCTTTTCAAGCGGGAAGGGATAATTTTCAGAGATTAACAACATGTTTTATATTATAACAATACACATTTATTTTCGCACAAAGTATTTAAAATAGTGATCATATACTTAAACAATAGGCATCTAATTTCAATATATCGTTTTCAATAAAGTATCAAGAACGTCCTGTATTTTTTTATAATGGACCATCAAAATGAGCTGCATTTTTTAATTAATCTATGTTTTTAATTAAACATATTTCATTTTTATTGCTTCCTTGCTAGGTTCAAAATGAAAAAAAAGCATAGTAAAAATGCTCTAGAAATATTCTCGCTTGGCTATGAAATCGTTAGGACGTATCTATGATATTATGCTAATATTATTTATAATAAATTGTCTTCGGAGTCATATAGTCGTCTTCTTCTTTCTTCCGCTGGTTCCGATACACCCGTACACCGGTAAGGTATCCCGTAAGTAAAGGTAGTTGTCTTTGTTGCTATTTTGGCTTACACCCTTATGCCGAATCGCTATCAACCATATACCTTATGAATTTTGTAGAACTAAAATACATTTGCTATTTTTTCACCGAGTTCTACCAATAATTGCCAATTCAAACAATAAATTTAATGAATTTATTTGTGTATTTTGCTTTAATTATGTTATATCTCGTTTTATCGATAGAATCTATAAAGAATTATTTTATTTATCGATCTATTTTAAACTATTACTGGGTTTCAAGCGTAGAGTTAAGATTTCAAACGATTTAAAAACACTTGATCGTGGATGGTTAATATAATATGTTATAACGTATTATATAAAGTGTATATTGTTTAAATTAGCCCATGCAGATATTTTTGTCTTAAATGCTTTGCTTACTATTTTTTCCCTATTGCTTTAGTTAATATATTATTATTGAAAAGTCGATAGCTGCACATAGTTCCCTGTCCTCATTTGAAAGTCAACATTTTATAAACAAAGATAAATTAGCTGTCTAATGTAAACTGTTTTTCATTAGCTAGAATGCTCATTTTTCTTCGGTTAATCTGTTATATATGAGCAAAAACTTGTTCATTCTGTGAATGCCAATAAAACGTAATGATTCTCAAAATCAAAAAATTGTTTAAGACCACTTAAATCAGCGCAGCGCACAGGCCGGTCACGCACGCTTTTGTTTTCGTCGATTTTTCCCTGCCGCATAAAACTTGAAAATATATTTTAATGATTGGCTTAACTTAACCTCTCAGTCCTTTCACTCAACATTTTGGCCGCCTAATTCTTCCCTACCATCTTGGATAAAACTTACGGATACGAAGAAACACGCAGGCTCCAATATTTTAAAGGATTAACTATACGTTTATTTTTCTTTGTCACAGAACAGAATTTACTTACCAACATTAGAGTTTTATTATAATAAATGCAAATTTGAATTTTTTAACTTTGTTCGACTCCACATGACGACACAACGACCCGGGTTTTGCCTTTCGGCATCTTCAGGCATTGTATCACAGGGATGCAACAGAACGGATGATGAAATTTGATATTGAAATTCCACCAAGCATCTTCAGTCGATATCATAAATTATATAATAAATGCATTTGTCAGCAGTAGCATTCAGATTTATTCGTCCTTCAAATTCCGTTAACTTTTCTCTCAAGATGTAGGTTTATCTCTAAACGTATTTTATCTTTTTGAACTACTTAAATACAACGTTAAATACTGACAACCCTGCGTTTAGTATTATTTATACAATTCCTTAGTTAAAAGATCAGGACCTGTTTCGTCTGCTTGCCTCTCCACCAAGAAGTGACAATTAACACAAGTTTTATTCACGAAGACTTGACAGTTTAAATTATAAAATCTAAATAAATAAAAACAGCTGTGTATGAAACGATTCTGAATATGAATATGTATAGCGAAGACGATCTCACTTGTACATAAAAAAAAATATTATTTTTATTGACATCTTACCAACTTATTTACAAAATTTTATTTCTGACACTAAGAAACAATCGAGTGCTGCATTCAGTCAATAACCTCGTATAATTTTATGTAAATTTAATTCGTCGTCGCTACCACTTTTCGGTTTTAACACTTTATAAAACATATCATTAAAAACCCGTATAGGTTTACCGCTGATTAACCAGAAAAATATTTCATTAATCCGAACTTTTCCATTGTGTTTTGGACTTATTATTTTACTATATATATATACAGTAATGAGATATGACGTTTTTTAATGACCTGAACCCCTTGAGAACGTTAAGTGAATTAGAGAGGATTATAAATCAGAAAAATACAAGCAACATGTTCGTTGCTTTAACAACTCACTTAATTGCTTAAGTAATTTAGAATTTATTCAAGAATTTCTTACTGAAGACATCTTAAATTGTATATCAATTTAACAACTCCAGAAGTTTTTCCCATCAGTGGTTTATTTTTCAATTGTAAAATTGTAATTATACAAATCATTTATGCCGTTAGGTAAATTGTTACTGCTAAGACCATATTAAAACAGTTAGTCTTCGTGATAATAACGTCACTCACAATTGAATTTAACAAACTTGTACGTTTTATCCAATATTAAAATTGTAAAAATAACAAAACTTTGTTCTAAATATGTTACGAATTTATTGTTTTGTTTTATAAATCTTACAGTTTTACTTCAATAAAATCATTTGTTCCCTTTTGGCAATGCCAAACAATGGATTAGAAATTTTATAGATGGGCGAGGCATAGATGGCAATAAATAATATTTTTAAGTGCGTTGTAAAATTAATGAACGTTTTAGAAAAATATTTCACAATTATACTTCAAAAATCTGCTGATAAAAATACAATTGACTCATTTTTAACGCACTAAAATTTTCTTACATTCCCCTTATTTTGATGGAAGATTGCTTTATTTTATATTAAAATATATGAATAATATTTAGAATCCATTATCTAACAAATTTAATGTCAATTGTGGAGTCTGTTTGAATAATATTTCAACGTAATATTTACTTTTTTTACACGGAGATAAGATTTGACTAACAATTGCAAAAATTTCTTACTATGTAAATAACTACGAAAGTTATAAACAGGAAACTTCCAATAAGCATCTGATATGAACAGTTCAATTTTTACAACATTTGAAAAGCTATTTCTTAATAATTGTATACGATTTTATTGATTACACTTAAAACAATATCACTTTACAAAATGAAGCATTTCAAAACGACAATATAAAATTCAAATAGATTAGACAGTGTCATAGTTTCCCAAAAGATATACCGGATTTTTTTTAATATGCCTTAACTATTGCAGTTACAAAAATATATAGAGGAGTGAAAGATAACATTAGACAAAATGGTTATAAAAAACTGCACTGTATACACTAATGGTTTTATCTACACATGTGTTGTGGTGACACGAAATCGGATTCAATACGGATATACAACGGTTTCACTACTAAGTTAATTTCGAAACAATACATTAGATTTTGTGTAGACTATATATGAAAAGAATATTTTTTGCTGTATTTCGTAATCACAATTATTCATGCGATTTTCAATGGTGAGTTGGATCAATTTGCTAATTTCGACATTACTTTGAACAATAAACTAACAACTTCATTGTGCTCTTCTTTTGTTTTATTTGAATCATTTGATTTTAAATGTATGAATAAATTTATTTTGATTGGCAAAGCAATTTTTTCTCAGCATTGTTACCAATAAATTCCATTCATTGGTGTAAGCCTTGTTTAATTGTACTAAAAAATATAAAACGGTAACTAGACTCATAACATATATATTATTTTATGGTACGTATTTTGAGTAAGTATTTATAGTAGGATAAAGGCTAAATGATAATTTTACGACGTATAAAAACGAACAAAATTCACGTCAAAACCATTTGACTGTTAAAGTCAAAATTATTTTTTTAATTTTTGGCACTACTTTTTTTTCCGATCGTGAGAGCGATTTGCGTCATAACGGAGCGTCTTAACAGACGTCAATTTCACGAGTACTAGTTTCTATTAAAACATTAAATATGAATAATTCATTTTAGGAAAGAATGGTTATATATTTTGTGGTTCCTCTTAATATAGCAGTATTGCTTTACAAAACTTTACAAAAATGATTAGTCAAACAGTATTAAGAAATGCCTAAGCAAACTTTTCAATAATATAATAAACTAGATTTTATCAATTACAGGGGTGCAGGTGAATATTTTGTTAATAACAAAAAAATATCGACGGACATTTAGCGAGGTATGGTAGGAATGGTATATTGATGGTGAATAATATGTGTTCTGGTTAACATTCCACAAAATCTCACAATTTTAGTAATATTTCTACAATATTTTGTATGGTCAGGGCCGGTTTCGCTCATCGCGAGCATTAGCAAATGATCTACATAATGAATAAAGCAGTAAATCTAACAAATTTTTCAAATCATTCTAGCAAAACAAAAAATATGTAAGGGCACGGTTAAAAAATAGCAATCTATTTTAGTTCTACATTTTTTTTAAGATATAGTTGATGGCTATTTCGGCACACAGTTTTATATGCATAAGAACAGAACCGGTTTCATTATCAATTATCGACAAAATATAAAACTGTGGATATAGTAATTAATATTTTAATGTTATTATAAAAACATTTAATGTTTGAGGTTACTTGATTTTCGTATTTTTTATAATTATTATTATCCGAAATAGTGCGATGTTTAACAGTGATCTAAATTACGTAATGAGAGACCAGTTTGTAAATAAAAAATACGTCGTTGGACCAACCAATTTGATATAGTGTCGATGCTATGTTCGCTATACCTATCAATTGATATATGTAACATGAAATGCTGACGGCAATAAGCAAATTGAACGTTGATTGTTAATAAATAATAAGCGTAGACAATCAATGATCAACTTGTCATAATTACTTAATTGAGATATTGAGTAGATATTATAACAACTTCCAAGAACTGTCTTTTTCCGGCCCATTACGACCAAATTATGACTCGTTGTCGAGTAGTTGAGACAATTTAGAGTGGTACCGAGCCTAATTTGGGCGGAAACATGTGATGTGGTGAACCTCGAAAGCAGTCATTAGGCTAACCCATTAAACATCTCTATTCAAATTATACAATGTCGATAATTCGACGAGTCTTTCAATTTACAAACTCACCACATCACACTTCTTGCAAAAAATATTAATTTCGGCCTATAAACTAAATTTTACATGGTTATTTTAACTATTGCCTTTTACAAAATGCGCAAGATCTACACCAGTGATTCTCTTGCGGCCACCAGAGGATTTCGCTGCGGTTTTCTAGTAAATAAATAAAACAGTTTTATAGTAAATATTGATATTAAAAAAAATTTTTTTTTTGCAAATGAAACTATAATATTATTATTATATTAAAAGCATTTAGTCGAGTTTAAGTATATGACCGTTTTAATAAGAATACAGTTCAAAAATTTTGGTCGAAGTTATACGTAGACCATGAATCAAGTCAATATTAAGAATTAACAACAATTGCTTTATTAATTTTGTCAATTTTACCTACAACTGTATATTCTGAAAGATCATTCTACACTATATAAATAATAAATAGCGAAACTATTTGTAAAACGTTTGGTGCGGCCACGAGTCATTTTCATGGGACAGCTGGTGCTTATAATTCGGCCACATCGAAATTTTACGCGAGAAGCACTGATCTACACACAGGAAATTAAAGTATTAAGCATAATGTCATTGTTAGAAATACTTTTCTGACAAAATTGTGATGTTTAAATAAGTTCAATAAACATTTGATTGATGATCTTATACATTTTCTTTATTTACCTTTCGAAAATATTTGCTATACTATTTTAAAAATATCTCTTTGGTCGCATATTCGAAGGATAGTGCCACTTGTTTTTTGCCTTGAATATTAATCATTGATTATTATCTCTCTCAGATTTTTTGGATTCTTATAATAATAATGAAATGCCATACCAAATATTCAAAAACTCTTTTTATTTAAACATCATCATTATCAATAAATTTTATAAATAAAATTATATTGAGCGAAAGTCAACTATTATTCAGTATATTACCTCTAGATCCTGGGTTGCCACCAAAAGCTTCATTATAAATAATGTTATATAAAAAATGTGTTTTGTTTTGTATATGCCTGTATTTGTGCGGCCACGAGACGTTACCATAGGACTGCTGGTGTGCATAATACGGCCACAGTAAAATTTTACGTGATTACTAATAATTTAGATATCAGACGACTTAACATTACAACAAATTATGCCAATATTAATCTTTATTAATGGTGGTTTTTAATGAAACATATAACACGTTATTATGATAACACTAAAAAGTAGCAACTTAGAAATTATATTAAAAATATTTCGTTGCGTATTTACTTATTTTCAATGTGTTTATTTTTTTTCCTATTGTGTTTATACTTCGATAAAAGTTGATTTTTTCACTGTTTTTAAAATAACCCTTAACATATGAAATTCTCAACATTAGAATAGAAGATACAATGTATTGTACATACATGTAATTTGTAGCTTAGCTCAAATTTAATTTAATTATAAGGTATAAAAAACTATTTAATTATTTTTTATTAATATTGAATATTTTGATATTTTCACTCTATTACAATGAACTTACACTAAGTAAATGCCGATTCAAAAAATAAAGTTATGTATTTATTTGAAAGGACATCAATCCAAAATTTCAGTGTTTACAGTCGATTTATATAAAACGGCTTTATATTTTGTTGTATAACTAAGACTTGTTATGCTAGTCGACTTAATATTTATCTATTATAAGAGAAAAATAATTAAAAACTTATCGTAAGTTCAAAATAAACAAAGTAAATATATTCATCAATAAATGTTTCGAATACAGAGGCCTCATTTTGTTATTAAAAAATCCGGCTAACAAATTTGTATAGGGTCCAATTATTTTACGTCAAAACGCACCGCTCTTGATAATCACGGTAATAAAACACTTTGAGGAGTGTTGGCGGAGAGTGGACCACGCCCTTCGCCGTGACAACGCCGACGACGACAGCTCGGCAGCTTGAGTCTCCGATTTGGCCACCACGGCTACCTGTTGGGCCACTTTGCTACCGTAATTTATTACTTGACAGCTACTAACTGCGACCCAGGCTTATAAAACGGGACAACTAAGGTGTAGTCGGCGGAAATAAAATAAGGAATTCGTTTCTATTGCCAGTTCGTTTTGACACCTTCTAACTGTGTAAGCTGTTGTCCTAGGTATACTGATACAAAGATCGGAGACAGATTGTAAAATCTAGTTTATCTTACTGTTAACTTATTAATTAAACATACATATACCACTCATTTAAAATATAATTCCTTAGAGACACAAAGATTTTTAAGACATATCAAATTAATAAATAAAATTGGAAATGGGAACAACTCTATTCAATAGGCCACAGATACTCTACAAAAGATACAACAAATTATGCGTCTATTTGACTTACATATATTTGTAATAAATTTTGTGTGTTCATAAGTATAAGCATACTGATAATATTAGTAAAAATGTCAATAGAAGAGTGTGATTATTAACGTTGATTTTTTTTGCTTTTGTCATCATAGTCTTTTAGATTAATACTCATAATGGCAACCATATTCATAAATATAATACAATAAAATATATATTCATGATATTTGGTGTTGGTGGAGGTAGTGACGTCAATAATTACTATGCAATATTGTGAATAGTATATATTACAACATAAAAATAATTAATAAATAATCCAACAATCGCAAAAACATTTTACAAATTTTCACCAATGTTATTATTTTGATTGTTTCGTTTTTTTATTGCTATCAATGTATAAATGTTTTCTGTTGACGAAATTTACTCAATTCAAATAAAATACACTTTAAGTCAAGAAAAATGTGATTTTTTTTCAATGCATTTAAATAGAATCATTGTTAAATGTACCTGCTATGTTTTGAATACGTATTTTTATTATAACGAAATGCTGATACATTTTACGGGGATTTTTCGGAACGTATCTGAAATCAATATGTTCAATTCAGCGGGTTTTTTCTCATATAATGGAATCTATATTTTGGTTTATATGAGTGTCTTGTCTTTCTTACACAGTTTCTATTGACACGGATAACTGAAAAACGTATATACCGCGTTAATCGGGGATGAATGTATCTTTGTTTTCTATTTATAAATATATAACTATACATATTATTCGTAGTCAAGAGCGAACTTTTTAAAAGCCCACGCCTTGAAGAATTGAAGTTTCATGAAAGCACTAAGATATTTACTAATGAGAATTCTGTTATTAGTAGGGATATTGACCCAAGAAACCAGTTTCAGGGCACGCATAATTATCGCTTGCCTGACTGTTCTGATTAGTTCGTCGAACAATTCAAGTATTTATTTTTTATAATAATATTTAAAAAACGGATAAAAATGATTGTAAGCAAAAGTATTAATTACAAACCCGAAATATCAAAATAAAATTTATCCATTTACAACCATGTTACTGAAGGCAAATTCTTGAATATATAATAACCGTGTTTCCTCAATTACTAACCGCGAAATTTATCGTATTTTGTTGTGTGTCTTGTTATTGATGGTAGATTAAAAACGCTAGAAAACTTTACGATTGGACGAATCAAATAAAAATTGCAGGATAGGTGTCAACCGCTTCATATAATCAATGACGTGTTATAATCGAGAGAATGCCGTATGTAACCACTGAATTGTAAAATAATCATAAAAATAAATGAACTTTAACTGTTCAACATCTCACAGAAAACGGAAAATTAATAAATTTCGTGTATTCTGTCCACAATCAAATACACCTGATAGACAACCAGTACAACGATCTACGGAACATTTTAATGGTCCGCGTATTTCAAAATAATAGTAAATTTAGTGGTCCATGAGGTCCAAAACACTGACAACCGCTGTCATGATGTGTCGATATGTATTATATACATCTAAATATTGAAAACACGACTAAACGTTTATCATGCAGGTACGGCATGATTTCAATTTTTAATTAATCTTTCATTATTCATTGTTATTCAATTCAATTATTAATAGAAACTTGTATCTGTTTCATATAGCAGAGTTACATTGTATCGAAATCATTAATATTGTATTGCTAAGTACTGTGAACTCAATGTTACTGCACCTATTTTTATTAAAATCATGCACGTATTGGGAACAAATATGCCAACTTAACTTTAGAAATACATATTGCATTTAAAAGCGACATTGCAGAATGAATCTCAACAGAACAAACTTTTAGAATATATTCCAGTACTTTATATAATAAGTTATTTCATTTAATTGCATTTGTAGCAGCTTGAATGCCTTGCGATGTTATGGCGACAAATCTTTTCAACCTTTATTCTTGTTTTTTTTTTTATAATTGAACTTTTATTTGGTAATCCTGTTAATAATGCGACGTCACTAACAATATAATTAAAATTAAACCAAAATTGCTATATTTTATGCTATATCTAACTTTTTCTCCGTCATTATTGACAACATCTTCTTATTGTATTTTACTAATTCTCTTACAATAAAAATTCTATAATTTTAAACTAAAAAAATCAGATCTTTGTGTATATTATCCGTCATAAAATATTAACATTGGTATTGAAAGGTGTCAAATAAATAATAATCTTATAAAAGTGATTAAAAGTGATAATTTAATTCACAAAATATTATGAACCCAGCTATTTTTAGCTTTCTTTTCATTATTTTTTTTAAATAGAGAATACAGAACGGAAGCTTTAAAAGTTATATAAAAACTTTGTCAAAGAAAACTTGTATACGTTAAGGCTTAATCACTATTTGTGTGAAACCGCATAACACATCATTACGCATAGAAATTATAAACTAACT
Source organism: Himalopsyche japonica (assembly GCA_028555115.1). Lineage (NCBI taxonomy): Eukaryota > Metazoa > Arthropoda > Insecta > Trichoptera > Rhyacophilidae > Himalopsyche > Himalopsyche japonica. The sequence goes on along the minus strand of JAHFWJ010000700.1, from coordinate 56,974 downwards.
AAGACATCTATGATATCCTAAAGCGCAAAATAAATAATACATGCCTGCTTGAAAAATACACATTATATAATTATAGTGTGCAATACAGTCACACAATAAGAGAAATTATAAATTTAATCAAAAAAGATAACAATAGTTTTACTGAATACAGTCCTGTAGCGAATAATCGAAAATTGTATTGAACACTTGCCAATTACATATTGACGAATGCACAATGGGTCCAATCTAAAATATCCGATGCGAACGCGAGATTTTTGTGACTCAGCGATCTATTGTAGTGATCAAAAACCACAACAAACCTAAATCAATTGTCGACAAATCGATTTAGTTTACGTCGATCGGTGGTATTCTAAAGAATCACTTTAAATATGTTAAAAAAAAAACACGGTGAAACATAAAATTTAATGTGAATTTGCATGAAAGATATTCCATTCCGCGCGCGATTACAGATTGCCAAGCGAAAAGAAAAAGTCAAGTAATTAATACTTCCCGTACAAGCATTTATGGATACTTTGAATACAAGACCATATAAGTATTTATTTATCATACTAAGTCTCAGGATTACAAAAAATGTATTTTTTTAACTTGTATATGGATCAAAAATACGCACACTATTCGATTACGACATTTTTTATTAGAGACGGTTTATGGTCGATATTTTTTTTATAACGTCTATTCATTTCGATTAATTATTAGTTTGTTCTTTTCCATTCAAATTTGGCACAGACTGATTCTTCATGTCACCACTGTCTTAGCAAGCACTATATACACATTTTTATACCGTAGAATTTCGAATCAAATTTGTTTCGTTAATGTAAAACTTATATTTCTTCTAAATTATTCTTTCATTATATTTAACGATTAATAATACTTGTATTTTGGATAATTTTGATACCAAAATTAAAACAATACGTGATATTTTAAATAATAAAAACACATGGTTTTAGTATTTATTTCCACAATATATATTTTGATCAGGACCGATTTCGCTCATCGCGAGCATTATCAACTGATGTAAAAAGTACTAAAAATGTGTTTTTATTATTTATAATATCATGCCTTTCCATCAAGAAGTGACAGATAACAATTTAAAAAGTGACATTTTTAGTTTTTAATTCCACTATATATTTTATAATCGGAACCGGTTTCGCTCATCGTGAGCATTATCAACTGATTTTGAGCGGTCAGTCTCGATGAGCAAAAGCAGCCATGATCATAAAATATAATGTGGAAATAAGCACTAAAAATGTGAAACACTTGAAAAGTCATATATACGTGACATTAAGATCAATTAAATATTCGACGATTTTTTTCTCTCTATTAGACTTTGATAGGGCTCAAAATGTTTATATTAATGTAAAATATAACGATACAAAGCGACCAGTAGTTATTTTATTAATTAAAACACAAGAATAATTGAAAAAAAAAATAAACGGTCATTAAAAAAATTACTCGCTTAATAGGATTTATCATGACTATATACATTTAATCTACCCACATTATGATTTAATTTATTTAATGAAATCAAACGCCCAAAATTTTATATTTTATTATGCCTGTAAACGTTAAATCATTATTAGAGACTTTTTTTATAAATCGATTAAATTGCCACAAGACCAAATTTACATTGTTCAATTCATTAATCATTCGGCGGTCTCATAACGTCCGGTATTTTGAAACTCACAATATATGTATATACCTAGACATATTGATAATAAAATTACCTCTTTTTGTGTGAGTATATAATTTTTTTGATGCATAATTATAATATTATAAACACAATTTTTCAATAACAAATATCGCCCAAAAAACATTTACGATGAATAAAGAATTATTATTGAAAATGTACAACATTAATAACACGGTGAAAAAATAGCAATGTATTTTAGTTCTACAAAATTATTTTTAACAAATATAGTTGATAGCTATTTCGGCTCACGCCATCGTCAGAACTAGTTCTAGAAAATAGTTCTGACGATGGAGTGAGCCGAAATAGCTATCAACTATATTTGTTAAACATAATTTTGTAGAACTAAAATACATTGCTTTTTTTTCACCGTGTTATAATGGAGTTCTACCAAGTGAATGCCAAGTCAATCAATACAACATTAATCTATATTTTAAATAATAAAAACACATTTTTCATACGGATACAACAATCGTATCCGATGACTTTAATCACTCGTTTACAGGCCAGGCTCATAAAATTAAAAATAATTATTGATCGTGATGAGCGTAACCGGTTCTGACCAAAAAATATATTGCGGAAAAAAGGACTAAAAATATGTGTTTTTATTATTTAAAATATCATGCTTTTCCATCAAGAAGTGAAAGTTAACACCTTAACCGCTACACCTCTTAGTCAAACCTGACTCTTGTACTTAGCGGCACATTTAAAAAATGAAATTACGATTATTTACAATCTTTTTTTTCCTTTCAAGAACCATTTATTGATATTGAGCTTATTTTGTCCTTATTATGTATAAGAAAACATTAATATTATAATGGAAATAAAATGATTTTTACTTTATGAGCCTGGCCTGTAAACGAGTGATTAAAGACATCGGATCGGGCCCAGTAGATACAAAAAGTATCGTCTGGGTTAAATTGTTAATTTTAATTTCATACATTGAATTTTTAATCGACTTATAATTTTTTTCGAAGGCATAAATTTTTATTTATTGATTGAATTGGCATTCACTTGGTAGAACTCCATTATAACACGGTGAAAAAATAGCAATGTATTTTAGTTCTACAAAATTATTTTTAACAAATATAGTTGATAGCTATTTCGGCTCACGCCATTTTTAGCTATCGTTAAAAATAATTTTGTAGAACTAAAATACATTGCTATTTTTTCACCGTGTTATAAATTTTTATGATATCTTTAAGCCCTCCTATTTTTCCTATCATAAAATTTAGATTATTGATTCGCAAGATATGAATTTACGACTCGCCTTAGCTTTTCTTTAGCCTTCTATCCTTAGTATTTAAAAAAATAGAGAACATAAAAATAGAGAAAATAGAAACGTTGAGCGACTGAGTAACGAGCTTTCTACTGGAATAACTTATGATGAAATATTTCATTGAGAGTGTATTGTAGTCTCAAGCGGATATTCTAAAAAATTACTTACTTTTAACACCATATAACTTAGTAAAATACATGATCCATATTGAATAACAGAAAAATTCACATTGTTCTGCTACCATCGTCTACTATCTGCTTGCCAATAATGGTGCCATCCATGAGATAAATTATCGACACTGTAACGATGTGCATATTAAACATTGGAGGTAGATATGGGTGAGTTTAATTCAGCTCATTATTTTCTTGTCGAAGACGGTAAGGATACACGAATTAACAATTGAAAAATACTAGCAGCTATTTAATAGCTGTCTCAGTGCACTCTTTTTAAATAAGGCAACACTTCTGCGAAATGAAGTGTATTCTTTTATATCTTTTAAACCATAAAGATGATCATTGAAATTATTCTAGCAAGCAATGTAGGAAAAATTCTGTTTGGGAATTCGATCTTGCGACAATGCAACCAAATATTTTAAATATGGTATCTCAAGTAGTTTCATTTAATCGCAGAATATTTTACTTTCCTATAAAAAACTATCCCGTTATTCATTATATTCCAAAAATCTTTAAAAACACATTTCTCAATACTTTTTACACTATATATATATACATAATGAGGACTGGTTTCAATCATCGCGAGTACTATCAAGTGATCAATATAATGAATAATTCAGTGAAAATAACAAAGATTTCAACCCATTTAAGCAAAATATATATCAAAAAATTGCAAGTTGAAGTTTTTAATTTTAGTAAACAGAAAAAAAGCTATACCTAAATGAACATTGTGTTTTGATAGTTATACATCAAAAAGACTTCATTTATAAATACCCTGTAAAAATATGTATCGGAAAGACAGCATGTTATTAGAAACCCATTATTAGCAAAGTGTTTAGTAATTGAAACCACTATGGGTAGGACGTTCATGCGTACTTGCAACTCATAAGAGCAAGTTAATATGTACACTTATAAGATACAGTGACTAGTAAGAGAAGAACGTATCAAGACTAATGCTTTATATCTTGCAATTCGTGTTTGTTTCTAATCTTCTCGGCCGACCCACGTTTATAGAATAGCCTTTCACCCACGCAGTACTATTTACAAATATCTAGGTAATAATTTGCAATCAGTTTTCCTTTTATCAGGGTTACATCGTCGCCTCTGAAAAGCAGGTGTTAAAATATCAACACACTTTACTAATTTACATACTTATTAAGGAATAGTCAGGTTAGGTTCAGATTGGTCAAACATGACGTTAGCTACGAAAGGTTTCATCTGGTAATCCTTAGACTAACTTATTATTATATTGCTGTTTTGAATATATTTGTCAAAAAGCTTGGCTGATAGTGAAAATTGATTCCAAGAACAGCACACTTGTATGTTAAAAAATTTCAGCGACATTAAACCGCATTTAATATACATAACCGAAATGTGAATCGTTAAATGTATTATAATAAATATGAAAATATATAAGTTCGATTGGTTTGTTAACTAAGCAAAACAATTGGAATTTTTTTTATGGAAAACCACCAGAAGTCACTCATGGAGTATTCTGAGACTTTCTTTGTTAAAATAGTTATTGTATAATAAGGGAACGTATATTAAAGCACGTTTAGCTTGACTAATATCTTCAAATATTTTTACAGCTTTTTTAGCGTCACACGTCTCTTAAAAGTTTGATCAAATTATTTCAATACAAATTTTAACAAGTTCGATGTTGAAATTCCATTAAGCAAACACGTCGATATCATAAATTTTATATCATAGTAATATAACAAAAAATTTCAAAAATAAAATAAATGATATCAACTTATTCAGTGCATCATACATATTTATTTGGATGCTTTTTATTTCTGAAACTTTATATTAGTCAGTCTAAAATAACGTGTGCTTTTTTATAATACTGGTGCAAAATATAATATAATATTTATTATGTCTATTTTATAATGTTGATTATAACTAGGCGGTGTGAGCCCTAGTTAAAATTATTGACATAGAAAAGTGGCTTTAATGACGATTTGTAACAGTAATGTGAATTAATGATCAGGAAATGATAGAATCTAAGATGGATTGGAATGCATGCAATTTACAGCACAACGTTAAGGTTTTTAGCCACTGTTTTCATTAAAATTCCTGCTTCCACTCAGATCATCACAAATAACGTGAGATGGTCAGGATATGTTGTAAAATAATAGTCTTAGGTCGGTTGTATGAAATATTCGCAACACTTCATTATCAATCAAAGACGATACAAAAAGATAAGCTTTAATTAGAACAAAACCTTTATAGCAGCCAACTCAAAATAAAAGATCGTTCTTTTGGATTTTGTAATGTTTCTGTTTTATTGGCAATCATATTTTTTGAGTTCAGTATTATGAATACATGCGAAAAGAAATCCGTTCGTTGATCAAAAGGTGACAAGTAAAATTTCTGGCCCATTCTAGTTGATTGAAGAAATAAAGAAATGATTTAATACAAAGATAACCGTGTATTTTTTCTTAAAATTGTCGGGCGTCAATTTGTTAAATTATAATCGCTTATACGTACGAAAAATTACACACTTGATTAAAAAACCAACCCTTTTTTTCAACGAAACGAGCCTTTTTTAGTGGAAAATATTTCGATAGCCTGACATTGTATTCAGTACTGTATTTTCACGATGAAAAAAATAGTTATGTATTATTTTTTAGTTCTACAAAACTACAGAAAACTACAGAACAAAGGAACACCACCCAGAGGATTAAATAATGGTGACCGACATATATTAGTTTGTTCGTTAAGAATGCTTTGTGATATCTATAGATTTTTTTTAGTTTTATTGCTAGCAGGAAATAAGCTAGGTCGTTAAAACAGATAAGAAAATGTTTGTTTAAGCAGAGTTCTGACGATGGCGTGAGCCTAAATAGCTATCAACTATATTTAAAAAAATATTTTTTAGAACTAAAACACATTGCTATTTTTTTCACCGTGTTATAATGGAGTTCTACCAAGTGAATACAAATTCAATCAATAAAGTGTATTTTCATTTAGTTAAAGTTTCAATCATTATTACATTATTTTGATATAGTATATTGATTTTTATTAAATTTGATTCAGTCGCCATTTAATTTCTGGCAAACAATGTTGATAAAAAACCACAAAAGTTTTTCCAATTACAAACTTTGTTAAATTACACGCATTGCATATATCGGTGTTGCCCTACACTTAGTAAATTTTATTAACTTTAAATTCCTTTGGGCAAACATTAATTTGAAAAGTTAATTCATAGTTCAAGAATAATTCAGTTCCGGTTCTGAATAGACCAACTTACTATCCGCTGTGGCAGCATTGGCAATTTTCAAAAAGATTATCGGCTTACCTACAAATTAACTTAATGTTCTAAACGTTTTAATCTTGCCAGTAGCGCGCAAGAATCTGAAACCAAAGCAGCTGTAAATACTTAATTTATTCCAATACAAGATCAACCAATCAGACTGTTCGATCAAGTTTTGAGTGAACATTAAATAAAATATTGATTTTCAATCTATTTATTGAGTGAATCTTCTCTGATATGAAAATGGTACACTTTTTAATGTTAAATCAAATTCAGAATGAACCTTCTACTGACAATTAATGATCGGTATACATTTAAATATTCAATTCTTAAAAGCTGTTGGATGCGTCGATAAGCTTTATCGATAAATAACAGCTAACTTTACATCTTTCTTTCTGATTAACGCAACTATATACGCGTAACCGTTTTTTCAAAAAACGATAAATTTCCGTTTGGTACCAATTAATATGGTATTTTTATCGTCTCTCGCAAGTTTTTGAAAACCGATTATCATTCAATAATTTATGATATCGACTAAAAGTTCTTGATGGAATTACAATATCAAATTTGATTTGTCACAATTGTGTACGATTCCACATGTATTGTCATTAATCACCTGGGTTTCGCCTTTCAGCATATTCAAACATTACATCACACGGATGCTACAGAACTGACACACAATAAACTCTGTGATTTTCTTTTGTAATTAATTCCTTTGGTATATAACCGATACTAACTGTGTATTGACGACACACATGGCATTCTACATGAATGTCGTACAAAGTTTCAACAATTCAAACTCGGCTAATAATTGTTTAATTGGATAAATGAATGGTAAAGGAAATAATGTTATTTTCTTTTCTAAGCGTCGCCTAAACACTGCAATTTTAATGTCTAATACAGAATATTTTTCATTGACTTCAAAAAACAAATTATCACGTATATTTGAGCTCTTGGACACCGAAATGAAAAGTGACAAGCGCCTGATTTTAAACACATCTATGTATAATATTTATTTAAAAAATATAATAACTCTCAACGGCTGACGAAATCGTGATGATTTTTAAAATGTCGAATTACGACAGTACTCAGTACGAGTTTATTTATGTTCTCTAATTTTATATACTGACAACAATATTTCAAGGGCAAAAAAGAGAGATGTGTTACCTGTATGACAAGCACGCTACTGAACACAGCGCACGCCCAATAGTAATTTTACAATAAGCAATAGGTAATTTTACGATCGGCAGCAATTTGACCACGAAATAGTCGGTAATGGTCCGGTCGCAATTAATCTCTAACCAAGACGACTTATCCATAATTCGATTAGTTTTAATAATACACGCTAGAGTGCGGCTTAATTTTCATAATCTAAAATTTTCGTGTAATACAAAGTAGACTGGCAATTTTTCAATTATGTAAATTACGTCGTTGAGTAACTTACATTACCGCGTTGTAGATGTTTTTTAACCATTCCTATAACAAGTAATCAATATTTTTCGACTCTTGGGTAGAATCGTTTTTCTCATTATACATAGCTGGAATGAAGAAGGGAATTTTGTATACGTCAGTAATATTTGTCAATAAAAACTTATTGAAACACAGCTTACTATAATACTTGTGCGCTAAAAATCGTTTAATATTTACATACAAAACTCGTCAGGTAAATACATTAGAGTTACGTTTTAGTATGTATACAATAAACACTTTCGCCAACGCCTTGTTCAATCAATGTATGATTTTTTTATCGTATACATATTAATAATGTCTAGACTTTATTCAACTCATTCATTTTCTAACACATTGGCCGCGTGAAAAATAAATATATTTGTGAAAATATTATATATTCAAGTTAATTACAATATTGCTGGACATAATTTTCATCTATCGAATAATAAAAATGCCTCTTGCACTCGCTAGATTTTCAAATTGAAGTCTTAAAACAGCTGCAAAGTGAGACTAAATTTTAGCGATCACCTGAAATGATTAAAGCAAAAGTTTTGTTATTTTTCTTACAGTAAATCAGTCAAATTTTTATTCATTTTTAGTTACTCTCTACTAAACAGTAAATGCTTTCGACTGATTTCTGTTGAGATATTTTATTACGAAAAATTATGCATAGAATTGTGCTAAATTCACGGTTATTAAAGTTTCTTTAAAATATAAATCAAAAATTTACCTAAACAAACTAACATGATTTAACATCAAGATATATTTGTAATTTAGAAGAATTCTCCTTGAAATTAACACATAGAACCCTGATAATAGCGGCTTTGGCTCACAGGATTATATTGTTCATAGCCATTTGACGACCAGTCAACCGACATTGTGTCACGTACAATCTCCCACAGAATGTTCTTGGTATAACAATATCAAAAGTGATTCTCAAGCTGAACAAATAAATAACAATACAATATTATAAACTCAGACTCTACGCTTGCGAAAGTATTGCCGTGAACATACACCTCTATGAGCTATAGCTTTCGCTTTTTATTATTCCATGTAATATGTCTACATTCAAATACTTACATGTCCACTTTAAGATATTAGCAATCAACTTTTTCGTGTTTCACGCTTAAATTATTGGTTTATTAGAACGCTTATTTTTTGTCAAATTGTATTTTCAACAATTACTCAAAAAGTAATCTTAATAAATATATATGAAATACAATTGAACAAATCATTATTATTTGAATATCTGTTTTTACGAAGAATATATAATATAAGTATCGGTTGTAAATTCTCTTATGTTTTGACGACAATTTAACTAGCTTTTTATTAACTTTTACTTTTATCCATTCCATATACTATTAACAATTTCAGACTGTATTATTTTCTTAATAAATCTGGACAAATAAGCTGATCATAAACCGTTGTGTTGCTTAGAAAATGACAAGCTTTGTAAAATTCTCTTAACTATATTTTTGTAAATATATATTTAATTCATTCATTATTATTATCAAATCACGCCGCATTTGCATTAACTGCAATGTGATTAATATATTTCTGTCAGCACTGCGTAAGGTAAATTAAATATATTTTTACTTATAGGCATACAATTGTAGAAATATAATATTTTTTGTTTCATATCAAATTGAATATGAAGCGAAAATTTTAATTTTTGATTAGATTTACACTGAGTGACATTTTTTAATAAACTACTCTTTAAAAGCAATTACCTATAATTATAAAAAGCAATACCTCAAATATACCAAAACTCTTGTTTATTATGCTAAAAACAAAAATTCAAGCATTAGTAATGCTAAGATTAGCAATGTTTTATCAATGTTGAAAATAGTCTGGCATGTTTTAAGAAATGGTTTGGAGTTTTTTACACCACTTATTATTATCATTATATAACAATAAAAATTGAGAACCACTGCATTGTAAAAGTTTTTTGATATTATTAATCCTTGTAAGCCTTCGATTGGAAAATGGGCGTAACTAACCGAATAATAATCATTCGCGGCATTGTTCAGCAAATAATAAGCCAAAACTATTTTTTTATAAATCAAAACGGCTCTTCAATCTTCTCTCGCCATTATTTTTTTAAATAACAATATTTTTTATCTGTTGTAAAAATCTTTTTGAAACATTTTCCGTATTGAATATAATAATAGCAAACAAAATTTCTTAAAACAAATTAAGTAAATTGCCTTATAAAATCAATTATATATATATATATACACAATACAATAATGTAATAAACCTTCAAAATATTGTACAAAAAACCGTATATTATATTTAATGTTTATTTAATTTTTCCATTTAACACTGTTATAGAAAAATATTATTCCTAAAAAGGTTTCTAAAACGTAAAATAAATCCAGACATGAATTAAATTTTGATATTTTTTTGAGAACCAGTAGTGAAAAGTAGTTATTTTATTATAATAACATTATACCTTAATAAATAATAAATATATTTATTCAAGTATAATGTTAGTGGACCTTGTACTTGAAAAAAAAAAAATATATATATATATATATGTATACATTATTACGGTGACAACTATAAATTAATTCCACTTTAATTTTTCTGGAATTCATGATAAAATCCAAGAGTATGTCCCCGCATACATATTATATACCAAACACACAATTCTCGAATGTATAGTTTACCAAACAACGCACCGTAGACTGAATTTGACTAATATTTTAAATACATGCTGTGTCCAAAGGACGACCATTTTTATTAATGATTCTTAAATTATATGGACTTAAATATCTATATTATTATTGCCATAATACACTTCAATATTTAAGTATCATATAGTTTTTGGGAGAATATTATAATTTTTTATTTTTTATTTAATAATTGACATTACAGTTAGTGCCATTATGACAAACATTTTGAAATAAAAGATCATGCAAGATAAACTCGAAGAAATTTTTAATGTCACTTGATGATATATTAAATCACACACACCCGTGTCCAAGATCACAAGTATTTTTGAAAATAATTTTAGTTTTGTATTGACTTTTTCAAAACATAAAAACAGACCATCTGATAGCGAGGGCAAAGTTATTACCACTGGTAAACAGAGGTGAGAATTATATAATCGAAATGCGTGATTATTTCGAGTTCTTTACAATCACAAGTATGACAAAAAAAACTTGCGTAACAATTATTACGACAACCATCGTTGAAACAAATTAATTGTAATATAATTCAGGAAAATGCATACGTAATTTAATAGTCTGTTTGTCTGTAGACTGGATTTAGCATACATATATAATATGATTTACAAAAAAACTACAAATCTCGGACTCGAAATATTTAAAAATTGCCAAACACAATATACTTTTTAAATAAATTTTAAAAAACAGTTGTCTTCTTTTTTTAAATGACTGAAATGACTAATTACAATGTACGGTTTGTGAATTTTTTGACGTATAAATGTTCTAAATAAAACATTTTAATCAATAAATGAATATAAAAGATGAATGTAAGGAATCCTTGTTAGTTGATGTGTTTTGTACATTTGAAATTTCGAGCATGATGATGGCAGTATATTTTTAATAAGGTGTTAAGCGACATCGGGAGCCAATTTTTGTTTAATTAGTTATCTACTTACTACGTAAATACCGCCTTTCTTAATTATTTTACTTTCTTTCTTAATCTTAACGATTAATAGTTCATAAGTCATGATGCACTCCTTATTACCTTTTTATTTAGCCGCGCTAAACTAAAAATAGACTAGTTTTTGCATGTAATTATTAGGATTAAGCTAGGTTGTTAAGACAGGAGAGAAGATGTATTGTGTACCTTTTCTATACAGCTATATGTAGATAAGCAAATGTTCTTTTAAGCATGGTTTTGACGATGGCGTGAGCCGAAATAGCTATCAAATATATCTTATAAAAAAAATTGTAGAACTAAAATGTATCGCTATTTTTTCACCGTGTTATAATGGAGTTCTACCAAGTAAATGCCGATTCAATCAAGAATTTTTTTTAAAGATTTTGAAATATATTTTAGAAACGTTTGTAAAAATTGAGATTAATTGTCCATATTTAGTGAGAACTTTGTATACATGATAGAATTAAAAAAATAAATTAAAAACAATCACGAGATAAGAATTGTTACATCAATCAGTTTGGTTGCGGATTAATATGCCCCTAAAGGGTTGACTTGTTTGACGCCTTACCTGTTTAATACGAAACGGTTGGCAACCCTGTCTCACGCGCACGAATGAATTCTACAATTCATTATTCTTTCTATGTGAGTGCACAATCAATCAATAATTTAAATTTAAACATTGTCACCAAGTGCTCTCCGGGCAAGAAAAAATAATATATTGAAATCAACAGTTTTCTGCTCTTAAAGAAATCCGCTTGACCGAACTTAGTTCTTAGTACATACTCCACTTGATGTAACGCTGATATTGGCTGACACTGTCAACGTTGACGCAATCGTCCAATCGAGTTTTATCGACCTGTTGACAGTGAATTTCGGAGGTTGAGCTATATTATTTTTATAGTTTTGACTATTAAAAATGTCTGTAGTGATTTATGCTTTTCAACAATATTCATTCTCAATGTGAACCGTCTTAAGTCATAATAGAGTACCCCACCAGAACTTATTTTGTTAATATCTACTTGTTATTCAGTAGCATAAATTTTCTTTTTTGTTGTAACGACAGATGTGATCAATTAAAAAATATGATTATGTCTTCAATGTCTTGAAAATTATGAAAAATAATAATACATTATTTGTATAATGAACACAAATATGTATTTCAATAAAAGGCTATTTATTAACAAATAACTGTGAACTATTTTTATTAACAAATATAACGCCTCGTTTTTTACAGTTGTCACTTTAAAAGTAATAAAACACGATATAAAATTGTATTTTAATAACATTATAGCAATAAGTTTAGTTGACAATGCTCGCGATGTGCGAAACCATTCCCAATCTGTTTGCTATCAAATAACCGAAATATTATACAATACCAATAAAATTTATGGATTACAAATATTATAACGAAAAAAACTGAGGGTAATTGATGAAACTTTAATACCAAATTTGAATTGTTGAAATTGAGTACAGTGTTAATAATTTTTGAATGTCAGGTATATTGCATCCTTCTGATAAAATATCTGAAGATGCCGAAAGACGAATTCCGGGTTGCGAATGAGAAAACATGTGGAATTATACACGGTTTCAATAACACAAATCAAATTTTATTATGTAAGGTGTTTTAGTATTTAAATATTACTTTCTTCCAAGAATATACAGTTAATACCTTAAAAGTGAAAACTAATTTTGTTATTATACTTAGAGAGTATTGGGAAAAATCGTTGATCTTTTTTATTTCTAAATCGTTCACTTATCAGGAAAAACTACTTGATGGTTTAAATGAATCGAGTCAACGTTTGCGATGCCCGTTCAACCATAAAGTTAACAAACTTTTTTGTTAGTGTGTGCATTTTATTTGGATTCACTTGTACGTACATTTTTTGTCATTATTTTTAGCTCAACGAAACGCATTATGTTAACCAGTTATTTTGAAAATTGGATGTAATAGATTTAAAAAAACGATACATCCAACATTGCTTTGTGCCTTTGTGAATTATTTCGAAACAAATTTACAATTCATTTCAGATACCGAGGCCTGTACATGTGATCGATGACATTTGCAATGATTTTTTTATAGGTACGTTATATATTTTGAATCACTTAATTCATCTCTTAATTAATTCTTTTTTTGTTATTAAATTTTTTCTATAATCTCGAAGGTGCGTCAATAAAGTCAAAAATTTTGTGATGTGTCAGATTACGTCATACAATGATTCATTTTACAAAATTTACTAAAATATATTAGGCATTTTTAATGTGTATTACGTTAAAACCTCAATTCACGCAATACTCATGAATAAGTGATATCATTCGTGCATAAGTGATAAAAAAACGAGGGTTTCAGTCTTAGAATAAGTTATCTTAACAAAGACAGACAAGTTAATTGTTTTTTTAAGAATAGGGTTACCAAACGTTAAATTAAAAAAAACCCAAAACTATAAATTACCAAGAATCTATCAACAAGTTCAGTGGTCGGCAACCTACTACCCGCGGATAATTGAATTACCCACTATGAAATTTTGAATTACCCTCCAAGAAAACATGTTTTTTTAATTATTATTTATTCATTAAAAATACTAATAATTAAATGAAAGAAGTTGAATAATTAAAAATGTTTTTTATCTCTTAATGATTTTAAGTAATAATATTAACTGAAGGTCATTTCTTTACACTGTTATCATCGATCGTGAAGTGGCAGCACTCCCTTTTTTATATATGTTTGTTGTATAAGATAAATTTGTATTTACACAAACATACATGTATATATTTCATTTTATGATATTAATATTATTTTTTTTTTTTTTTTAATTATAATTTTTTTAAATTTAAATTTTCAAAATTTAAATTTTTTACCTAGTCACTCAAAAGGTTGCCGATCACTAATCTAGTTATTTGAAACAAAGGTGTCCATTACGGTTTTTACATTCTGAGAAAATACAAAAGGAGAAAACGCTCATGAAAACGGTTTTGACAAATTATTTCCAATTGAAATGCAGTAGATTACAGTCAACTTGTATGTTTTGAGTAAATAGAATCATTTAATATGATTGTAGCACGATAATCGAGGTATAATTGAGACTTAAATTCTTGTGATAATAGATATGCCGTGTGTAGAGACACTTTATCAATAATATTACTGTAAATGTATCTCTATGGTACTGTTAAGGTCAAAAAACTAGACTCAACTATCAAATCCAAAAGCGTGTGTAAAAATATAACACTGTCATACCTGTGTTGCCACAACATGGGATATAATATTCACTCTGATAATTTATGTTTTTGGCCCAGTGACTGCATGCTTTGACCTGTGATTATCAATATATAAATTGCAAGGTCTTTCAGTGAATTGATTTATAGCTTTGGGTTGATTGAGTCTCTTTCCAATAAACTCTAAACGTATTTTAAATCATTCCAAGTCTCATAATTGAATTATTTCCAAAACTGAAAAAAGAGATTATTGGCTGAATGATCTATAATATCCGCGGAAATCTACTAAAGTTCTATAAACATTGTAATATAATAATGAAATATAATAAATTATGTCTAAAAAATGAACCGCTTCCGTTTAGTTTTATAATATTTTGAGCTCATCCATTATTGGTATTTTACGAATAATATATTGCTTAGTTGAAATTAATTATTGTGATAATTATTAAATAAAGCATAACAAAATATCATCGAAAAATATGCAAATATGTTAATTAAAAAAACGCGTGAAATTTTTCAGTTTTATGTGAGTTATAAATTACAACAAAAATTTTGTTGTTGTGTTTATTAAAATCCCGCGAATAATACGATTTTTTACGAAATGCATCTCAGTTCATATGCTTGAACGAATCCTCGTCATAATACGTGAAAGAATTTTAAAAAAATAACATTGTAATCAAAAAAAATGCATTCACTCATTAAAAGATCTTGCAAGGAGCATTATTATCTTTTTGAAATAAGATACGTGAGATGTCAGTATAAAACCTGTTTTAATCCAGTAATGATGTTACAATAGAAAAATATCGAGAGTTTATACTCATATCCTTATAAATAATGTTTTTGCTGAAAGTAAAGTAACTCTATGCAAGATTTATTCTTGATTACATTCAAAACCTTACTTATTTTGTCGTAGTTAGTAGAAATAGTGTAATCAAAATAAAAAAATATTATAAACGTATCATATTATGAGCTGTTTAGTTTATTCAGAGAAGGCAAGTATAAAATAGTATGACAAGCCAAAAATCAACATGTATCAAGCATTTGTTTGTATTCTATTTTCAAAGTTAGTCACTATGAATAATATAAAAAAAAAAAAAAAACATAGAAAACATTCATTCCTTCGTACAAATATGGTATTCTCTAAAAATCGACGTTTGAGCTATGTTTATGGGAAATCAATCTACGTAGTCCCATGAAAATCTTGGGTAAAAAATAAAATCATAAATTTAATGCCATTATTGTTATCACTGATAATTTATATGTATTTAAAATATGTTATGTAATAGTTTTTAAAGGCGTTGAAAGTATGTTTTTAAGAGGTAATTGAGCATTTAAAAGCTTGCCAATAACACCGTAGATAATTATATCTGATTTAATGGCTTAATTTTGGATTAATAAACTTTGGTAATATTAAAATATTTTCATCTAACCTTTCGTTTAATTAAACTATTGTATTGCAAAAACCAATTAACCTTTAAGGCAAACATTTTTTCAGAAATTTGATATCTGTTCGTCTATATTTTGTCGGGTTTTCTGTTAATCAATGATAAATTAATTTAACGGACCATTAC
Source organism: Himalopsyche japonica (assembly GCA_028555115.1). NCBI lineage: Eukaryota > Metazoa > Arthropoda > Insecta > Trichoptera > Rhyacophilidae > Himalopsyche > Himalopsyche japonica. The sequence continues at coordinate 40,716 of JAHFWJ010000700.1, read as the reverse complement.
ACTGTTAATAGAGTCGAATAACGCTACGGGCAATACGCAATAAATATTTTGTCAAGTGTTTTGACAAACACTCGCCGCGGGATATTTTTCATTTATTTTGGCTGTCGATTGTAATATTATATTGGAGACAAAAATACGCATTTTTTGTAACGATAAATTTGGTATTTTAAATAAATAAATATATTTAAAGCACATTATATTGATTTGTTTAAGATATGCTTCAGGTATTTTTATCGTTTTTACGTGTTTTTTTACATCATCGTTTTGAACAATTCAATGTAAAATGAAATCTTATTTAAAAGATTTCATTTGAAGATTATTATTGGAATCTAAAATTATTTAAGAGAAGCCACTTAAAAAAGCTACCAATGGGGAGTGAGCGGCAAGGGGTGACAAGTAATAAGCCGAAAAATGGATGGGCGAGCGAGACAACATAATAAAACGTTATGAGTGTGAAGAGTTGAAAGTATCAGTTGATGACTGCAGTATCGCGCACTGTTTTATAAGAATTTTTGAATACTCAGGACGCCTATAGCAGACTTGGCCATATATTTCGACACTAGGACGACATTCTAGTAACGTTCATAAACTTTTTCTACCAAACCAGCTCGCGAGTAAAATACAATAAATGCGAAAACTTTGAGTACACGAAATTTTTAATGTCTGTAATATTTCATTTATTGACAACAAAACTCAATAAAAAGATTAAATAAAAAAAAAGATCAAAAGATTAAATAAACTATAAAGTAACTCGGTGAAAAAAACAGCAATGTATTTTAGTTCTATAATTTTTTTACAAGATATAGTTGATAACTATTTCGGCTCACGCCATTGTCAGAACTATGTTTAAATGTATATCTGCTTATCTATATATATAGCTGTGTAGAAAAGGTACACAATACATCTTCTCTCCTGTTTTAACGAACTAGCTAGTTTCTTGCCCGCAATAAAACTAAAAATTTTAAATGAAACTAAACGGGCGGCTATATCAATAAGTTAACATATGGCACGGAAATTGTTTATTACAGAAACAAAGAAACACCCCGCAGAGGGTTAAGCAATGGTGATCAACATAAATTAGTTTGTTCACATTACATCTTCTCTTGTGTCTTAACAACCTAAGTTATATCGTGTTATAAAAAAAACAAAATTTAAATTAAACTAAACTATACAGGCGACTATAAACTATACAAACTACAAAAAAAAATTGTAGAACAAAAATACATTGCTATTTTTTCACATAATTATAATCGAGTTCTGCCAAGTAAATGCCAATTCAATCAATAAATATAAAGTAACTCACCTGTTTTTGTCAATGTTGTCAGCTGACGTAGACCACGTTGTTGTCTGGGGCCACTCTTCTTCGTCCAGAGGCTCAGGAGTATCAGCTTGTGGATCTCCTTTTGCTTTCAAGAGCTGTTGCAACCAGCCGTAGGACTTGGACCTCTTCATCATCTCACAACACAATTTATTCAACAAACCACAACTTCAAACAAAAAAAACATCTAGACCACACTTCACTACTGATTCACATCGCGGAAAAAAACGCTGCAACACTCGGTTGGAATAAACCGCATTCAACACTCTGAAGATTATACATAATTCACCATTATTTTTTTTCGATGTAATAAATTCAGCACAAACCTGTTATAGTTGGTTATATGGAGGTGAAAAATCACTTTAAAAACACGTCACTGTAACATAAAAATTACTACTCAGATAAAATATACAACGTGCATTCTATCACGTGTTAAGGAGAACTAATTCTAAGAACGAATTGTGATAAATTTCAAAAGATAACTACAAGACTATCGTAGTGTTAAAAACATGATTCAACACAAATCAAAATTATTTGCGATTTCTTCAAATACTAATTGGTTGCAATTATTGATTTTCTGTAATCTATTTAGTCTAACACCTCGCTCCTAACTGTAGTTTCTTGTCCAAGGAACCTGTTATTAAAATAAAAACTCATACAATAACAATATTCAGACACTTTTTAGTGTATACTCGTGCTTAATAAAGTATGCTTGAAAGATATCATATACACTATTCTAAAAGCGAGTCTATTAATCTTATTATGTAAGAGATAGAAGTTAAAATGTAACGCCAGCTTTAAGCAATATTTCACTGTCACTGTCTGTGAATTTTATCACTTTTGTGTATTTTTTTAGTGAAAACTGATGTAATAAATTACGTTTATTGTATGCAGTATCTAGAAAAGATTCCGAATAAAATAAATTAACAGTTTTCAAAAAAATCCACACATTTTAAACTTTTTTATTAACACTGGATTGCTATGAATGAATATTATTATCAGGTTCCTGCCAATGTGTATCTAAATAATTCATTATTGATAATTACTATTGAATTTTACCAACCAAATTTCGAGCAAAATAAAATGCATACTTTTAATAACTGGACATACAAAGTATTTGTAAAATATATTAAATTATATATATATTTTTTGTCAATATGCTATTAAATAAAAAATATTTTAAATGTGCAAACTTCGATATTTTTCATTTCAAAGATGCAAAATTATTTATTTTAATTAGATAATTGTTATTCATAAGCCGTTTCTTTGAATATACGTTAACAAACTACTGCTGTACATAAATCTGTACATAAAATGAATTACTTAATATATCCCACAATATAATAATAAAAAAAATAGAAGTGTTTTATTGAATTTAACGAAATTCAATAAAATTTGAAAGATAATCGTTTTTCCGCAATAAAATCGCAGTTGGTTATTTTATAGAAGTGACAGCTATAAGAGTTTATTTAAATTTAATTTCTAAATATGAATGAATGCGCTAATAAATTTTTGCTTTTAAAATACATTTGCCGAAACCTATTTCTACAGCCATAAATTTTGATTGTGATGTTAATTCGGCAATTAAAGTAAATTTTACCATTAAATTACGTTTTTAAAAGACTTTTCACTGATATCGATATGGGCACTGGTTGTTTCTTCTTTTTCACGAATCTGAAAATATTAAAAGTTTGATTATTTAAATGAATTAAGGGTTGCATAAATGATCTTTTAATATATTTAGAGTATATTTATATTATTATTGTAATGTATATTTTAGAGTAAAAACTTTTTTATGATATCTACGAAAGGTGCTTGGCGAAATTTCAATATCAAATTTGGATTGTAACATCTTTGTACAATTTCACATGTTTTGTCACAAACGACCCGGGTTCCACCTTTCAAGAATGACTCATTAACAAGATTTATCGTTTAATGAAAATTATCACAGGCAATTGTGTTAATTATTCATCATCATCACCATCAGCCGGGGTCGATCCACTGCTGGATGAAGGCCTCCCCCTGCTTTTTTTTTTCAGAGGGGTTGTTTGGACATAGCAACACCACGCTGCCCAGGCGGGTTGGTGTTCCGGTTTTCTGTCTAGGTTTTCCTTCCCATAGCCAAGAGAACACGGCACGCGGTTTTCCCGAGCGGTCACCCATCCAAGCACTATCCGCATCCAATGCTGCTTAGCTTCGGTGATCGCACGAGAGCCGGTGCTTTCAACGTGGTATGGTCTTGGCTTGTGTTAATTATTATTAGATCAACATTATAAAAAAAATTTTAGCTACCATTTAGTTTTTGCCTTGGCGTCTGTGTTTTCCTGTAATTAATACCTTTGGTATATAGGCGATGCTAACTGTTCATTGTGCGTGAGTTCTGTTGCATCCGTGTAATGGAATGCTTGAAGATGCCGAACGGCGAAACCCGGGTCGTTACTGACAAAACATGTGGAATCGTACAAAGTTGTAACAATTCAAATTTGTTGAAATTTTGTTGTTCATTTCATTATCATTAAATATATACTTAAAATTAGGTAAAGAAGTCATCCAAGAAGCACATTTCACAATTCATATACCTATCAACTCTAGAGTTATTACAACAGCGTTTTTTTTTCTTAATATATACTACCATTTAGACATATACTGATTTCTAGAAAAAACATTAATCTGCAAATTTTCAAAAGCAATTTTCTTGTTTATGTCGAAACATAAATGGTATTCAAAACGCAAACTCAAAATAATAATTAAAAGTAATTTTTTGTTTGTTAATAATTTGGTTCACATAATTATTTGAAGTTTTTTTTATAATTACACTCTAAAAACGCCATACTTGTGTATCAATCGGTATCTGTTAAATGAGCGGTGTTTAAAATAAATGCATGCATCACGATTTGCCATTATTAATACTGCCTTCTTGCTTAGAATTAAACTGGTTACGCCCTACGAAAGAATCACGGGTACCCATGTTATAATGTAAAATTACATGACCTATAGAAGCATGTTTATTTATACAAAAAGGTATTCTTGAATTTATTATCTCGCCCAGTTTTGTTTGATAAACAATATTTAGTATGGATTTTTAGTGGAAGTAGAAAGAAATAAAAATGAAACAGTCGATTCATTTTATCGGCTGCTTAAGCTGCAAGCCAATTGGACCCTTTTTCAGAACATTAAAAAACCAATATGGTCGTAAGGTGAAACTAACAATTTCACAGTGTTATAATGGAATTTTACCAAGTAAACGCTAATTCAACCAATACAAAGAAATAGACATGGATTAGTTCAATTTGTATAAAAAAAACTGAAGATAATACAAACCAGAAATATATAACTTTATTATGAATGGTTGATTCGTTATATTCAAGGAAAATTGGTCCGTGTTGCAGTTGTCAACACCGTCGCCCTTCGCAAGAGATCTCACAAGTTCACAAAAAGCATTTTTTTTAATCGAATCATCGATTCTGTTCAAACCTATACATGTTTGTGATATCGAATAATTACCTCCCACCAAACCGATCTCAAAAAGCTCGTCGTCTCCTGTTTTAGGCGTAACCCACTCTATACGTTCTCTCTTTGTGAAGTAGAGGTTAACCAACTTAGTAATAATCAGTTTACCTAGAAAACCTTATACTAAGATGCTTCTATAACAGTGTCTCTTAACCTTTTAAGTAAGCCACGCCCCTTCGAAAGTAAAAATAGGTCTTCGCACCCCATCAAAAAAAAAACACATATTTTATAACAATTACAAAACCATAATATTTTTATTATTAGGCTTGTCTATTGTTGCGTATTCTTTATAATATTTGTGAAGCAATGCTCAATCAAATAAAAAAAAAGCATTTGGCAGATGACATCGAGAATTCAAATAGCTTTCAAATATAGCAAAATGATTTATATTGATGAAGGCTCTCCCGCGTCCTGAGAAATACCTTGACGCACTCCTAGGGATGGGGGCACCACTGGTTAAGCACCACTGCTTTATAAGGAGGTTATATGTCCCATATGAGGAGTAGACATGGGTTATAAATAAAATCATTTTATAAATTTTAATGTTACATTTAAAATAAATATTTTTATTTCACAAATATTTTTACAAAACCGAAAACTTTTTTTAAAGAAAAAGTTTTCTGTGGATAAAAGCTCGATATGCAAATATTTCATGTGTCATTTAAAAAGCATTCTACATGTGAAGCTAATGATATGGCAAGCATACTCTAATTATTCGTCCTTGATTTACGTATCCAGTTTCTTTGGAGAAACCTGTCCACTTACATGATTGAGGGGAGGATCTTCGACTTGTTTATTTGAATACTATTATTACACAACAACAACTCTATTTACAGACGTAAAAGTTACAATTTGCAAGACAAACCTTTCGAGAGTTTTGAATAAACATACTCATCCATAGTAAAATATTTTCAGCGCTTTGTATGCCTTTTGTAACACCTTCGTTTACGTTTTTTTTCGTGGTCATTCGTCTAATTAAATTTTTAAATAACTTGTTATTTATGATTAAATTAATTTTTTTATTATGAATTTTAAAAAAGTACATTACTTAGAGCCCGCCGCTCGTTTTGATTAAACGTTTGCTCAGACATTCATTATCTTGCTTGAGTCAGAGAATCTCAACCTTTTTTTCCCCACTTTTACAGTAGTTCAAAATAAAATCCCTGTTGAAGCGCTCTATCCCAGGGATGATAAATCTTTTCATTTCATAATGTCACTTTTACTTATCAGATATCAACATAAGGCGGCTGTCAAGAAAACTTATAGTATTAAAAACACGATAGTCATCTCTTTATCCCGCTGGAAACTGATTACTAATCATTGGTTTGAAAAATAAAAATGATGTCGTTATTTTCATTTTGTATTATTTCAAGTTCCTTGTTCATAAAAAATATAAATATCTACAAGTCATGCAGTAAATATAGATTATAGTGACACAATGAATCTTTTTAAGTTTTTAGTTGGAGTTACTGCAAAGAAGAAAAATCATTTAAGCGAATATATTAAAAATGAAATTATTGTATTTCATTTAACAGTTTCATGCAACGTTTATACAAAAATAATATATTCTAGTCGTTTGAAAAGAATTGTCTGGGTAAACATATCGGCTATCATCAATTCAGTTTTGTAGAACTAAAATACATTGCTTTTTTTTTCACCGTGTTGTAATATATTCTACACTAAAAAATATAAATAAAATAACATGAAATCATACTTTATATCAGTGCTTAGCAACTTAGTTCTCCCGAACCATATTTAATGCGCCTGACACTAACCAATGTATTTTATTTTTCATACATAAAAATAATAAATTTATACCCATCGAACAGCATTGTGAGAAATCTCCAAAGAATAGCTATATTAAAGTTGATGGGGTTTTTCTCATCTTGTTATTCCAGTAAAACGGCCAGTCAGTTTGTTGGTCACTCATGACTTAAATATGGCAGTTATTTTCTGAAATTATGTTTCAAGTTATTCGATTACAAAAGTTTTTTTTTTAATTAAACTTTTCAAAAAGACGTAGTTTTCTCTATCATAAGTAAGTCTTTTATAGGGTCTGATTAAAAAAGGTGGTCGACCGCTGTTCTATATCATATACTTGTAAAACGGTAAAAGATAATTTACAACATTTTAAAGTTCATGACCAAATACATCGTTGCATGCTATTAAATAACTAATAAATCCAACAATTTTAACAAGTGAATTATTACTGAAATGTTAGAAATGTTGAATTAACTAAGCACTTATATTTCATACAATTTTTGAAGTGTTCTATGAGTGTTTATTTGGTTAATGCGGCAACGAAATATTATCGGCGGCTGAGTACAATAATCGCATGCAAATCGTGACCATCGAAAGAATATAAAATAAAAAATGGTATAATATAACCGCCTTGATAAATTTGAACCTCAGATTTTGACGCAGTTGAATGAGCTGTCAGATTTTACGGGTGTATCTTTATATTTCTGACAGTTTGAATTCAAAAATATATATTTCTAATTACGAAATACCAATATGGTAGTAATTAAAAAGCATGCACTTTTTGTGTTGAGTTTTATCAAATTAAGACAATCCCATCTGGTAAGTAAATACTGTTTCATTATTTCAAAATAAAACTGTAGATTTATTGTATTAAATCTGACTATTTATACCGTATTATTAGAGTGAATGAGTAAAGAATATTGTGTTAACTAATATTTAATTATAATACGAATTATCAATATTTCTAGAGTAAGCTAACGGTCAAAATAAATTTTTTAATTATAATTAATAAGAATTATAGAATTAGAGAATTATAAAATTATACATGTAGATCACTGAACGATTTTTATTTTCGATAAATTTAACATAGTAAAACACACCTGAAAACAATTATGAAAAATTCATCGCTTAAACACGTCATTGAAAGCTTGTCTAATGTGGAGAAACGGTAGACGGTTACTTTAGAATTATTATATTTAAGGAATATTTTAATCAATTTAGACGTTAAAAAATCACTGTAAAATCTGGAGAGATTTCATTTATTACGTATTTTTTAAATTAAGTTTTTTATTATCATGTGTACTCTAAATGTAAGCCTTTTGGTTTTGTAATGACGGTATCTCAACTAAAGTTTTTCTACGAGAACTTTTTATTAGTTGATACAGTCACTTTCATTTGGGAAAGTAAGAACTGAAGTATGAGTTAAGAATGGAACAAGTGATAGACTAATAGCTTAGGTCATTCATCGTTTTTTGTTGTACACAAGTATTCTCTCTACAGAACCCAAAACAATTCTTATTATATTTTGTTAACCAATCGATTAACTTACATTTACTAACTTAACCGATTCCTAGAACATACTGTGGATCCGTTAAGATTTTATATACATAACACCCAAAATGAACATCGTCAAGAAAGAAAAGTTTTCCTCCGATTTTTAGTAATTATGTTACTTCAAATTATGTTCACAAACACGACGTCATTGAATAATTTTTTGAACTAACATATGTATATTTAAATTTACTAATTTATAGAAAATATATCATACTGTATCCATGCAACTGATTCATTTTTTCTCTGCGTATTTATTGCTTATTATTATATGATATTATTCTTACAACTTTCTGACCACTTGTTTTTTTTATGTTGAAAATCAACTTTACTTCGCAAGATTATGAGCAACTTTTTCTACATACTGTGAGTTCTTGGCGAGTGTTCTATTTTATGTGTGGTTTTAAAAACATTTCAGCTCGCGAAACGGACCTTTGCTTTGCACATCTTTCGCGCGCATTTTAAAATCTTGTTTGAAATACAGGTTACTTGCGAATCAGCGTTTCTAAAAATACCACAGAAATCTCTTATTTTCTTTTATTATATATTCAATTATGTACATTATCCGGCTAACGCGTCTTAAATCCCCGTTGTTACGTTTAAAGTAAGAAAATAAGTCCAGCTTAGATCTTAAAAAAAAGTTATTGACTTGGTTATATGAATATCGTTACATACTTTTAAGGTGTTAACTCTCACTTCTTGATGGAAATGCATGATTTATGATATCGACTGAAGGTGTTTGATGGAATTTCAATATCAAATTTAAATGTTACAACTTTGTACGATTCCACATGTTTTGTCACTAACGACCCGGGTGTCTGTTGCATCCGCGTGATAGAATACCTGAAGATGCCGAAAGGCGAAACCCGGCCGTTAGTGTTAATGATATTTTAAATAATATAAACATACTTTTTAGTACTTATTTCCGCAATATATTTTATGATCGGGACCGGTTTCACTCATCGCGAGCATTATCGACTGATCATATAACATACTGTGGAAATAAGTACTAAAAAATGTGTTTTATTATCTAAAATATCGTTATTCAAAAAGAATACTTTCAACCAAATAAATTTAAACTCATTTAAAAATATATGAATCAAATTATTCTTATTTACACCAAATCGACGATTCTGTCAAATGGTACATATATACGTAAAAAGAATTTTTAATTTACCATAAAAAACATATTGCATTACCTAAATGTCCTTTATTATAATTTGTTTTTGAAAGATATTTTATTCCAGATTGCGAACCACTGAAGTACTTATCACAGTTTTGAGTGTGTAAGCTTTTTTTATAGAAGTTAGCATTTAACGGTCATAATTGCGCTGCTCCACAATAAAATCGCATTTACGGAATATCCAGTCAGAAGTATTTATTATAATCGGTTATTAGTTGCAACAGCGAGGATTATACGTGAAACTTGCATTGCAGCCTGTGATTTTAATGAGACGTGTACAATGATTGATCTTCCCAATAATAATTGCGTGCGAGGGTATATTATTAATAATTTAAATATAATGTAATGGATTCTTGGTAATAAATTTATCACTACGTCGCAAAAAAACCTTAATATTTAAAGTGTGCTCTTGTAGTTACATAAATAATAATGAATATGTAACCTTATTCTATACCAAGATTTCTTCTTGCTTTAAATTGCATTGTAAATAATCGACTTCACGCTATAATTTGTGAAAGTATTACGTATATGAGCATACTACATTTATTTATTTTACAAAGGCCATTCTTATTCTTATAGCGGAATGCAGAGATCGAAAAAGAATATTTCTGGTTCATTCGGTAGTATATTATTAATAACATAAAAATGCCGTAAAATTTTTGATGGAGTAAATATGTTCGTGTTGGGATTTTTTTTTTCAAGAAATGAAATAGTTTTCAAGGCGGAAACTGAAAGAAGAAATATAGCAAAACGCATTTTTGGATCTGTTGAATCGTGTTTGATAAATATTTTGTCCTGTGTCTTTCGAAAAAATCCAAATATAAACACACAGCCAGTTTGAACTCATGAGTAATTGACATGAAGCATCGAGTTGTTATGCTAGTGCTCCGCAACCAATCTGCCGCCAGACGATGCTAGGTGTAACGCGGCCTAATTTTGTATCAGAAAGATCACAATAGAAGAGAGATAATTATTTCTTCGTTGATATACAATAATATGACAAATGTATATGATAGTATACATACAGTCAATAATTAATATTAATATTGACTTATGGTGTGCCGTGAAGTTTTTAAAATAAACGTTGGTTTGCCGTGGAAGACAAAAGATTACGACGCACTGTGCTATGCTATGGAATTTATCAAAGTAACAAAATATTATTTCTCATGGAAAAATCATATTTTTACAATTGAAAAAACTTTTTTCTTTTTATTATTCTATTTCGCATAAAATCATCTAGAAATATTCTGTATTTTAAATATTCACATCGATCTTTTGCATAAAAGTTTATAAAAACTAAAAAAGTATTTTGACACATTAACATATATTTTTGTACGTCTTTTTTACAAAATCAATCAATCACAATTTTTACACCTTAGCCATGTTTTAATACTGACTCAAAACAGCCTACACAATTGCAAAAAATATATATTGTACCTGTTGTGCTACACCCACAAAAACATCGTACGAAATTTTATAGTTTTTTTTTTCTGTAACAAATTGAAAATCTGCATTATAATAAATTCGTTGCTCTAATTCTAATTTCGTTTTCAATGACTCAATTCAGACGACGATTATAAAACTTTTTGATTTATTATTAATAAAACAAATTAGTTAATATTAAAAATATTTTACATATAGAATATAAATATCGTAGATTATGACATGGTCATATAACCTGGTCAGTATTTGGATAGGCTGTCATACAAGTGTGGTTTTTTTACTGGATATTGAACACTTCTTAAAAAAGTTATTATGATGCTCATGTACCTACCTAACGGTAATGGTTAAGTCGTTGATATGACAAGACACCAAGTAGAAAAGCGACGTCCTATAAGGAGCGGGATAAATTTTATTGTTATAAGTTACACACAGATACACATGAATGTCTTAAAATAATAGAGATTTTTTTTAGATTTAAAGCATCGACCGAATAGTAAGTTTTTTTACAATTTTGCAGCGAAAAAATTGACCCACGAAATGAATGAATGGTGATTTTATTCTGATTTTTTAGTTAGATCATAAACTTTACGTATTTAAAATGTAATAATTAAATTGGGTTAACAAAATATCTATAAATATATTATGTTATGCTAAACCGTTGACTGTAAAGCGATGTCTTTTTTATCGTCTAATGCTTTATGCAGAACTGTAAAATTTATAATTAATAATAACGCCATTTGTACGAATCGATCAAAGCTCAAAGACAAAAGCGAATCCCACATTTCATTTTATTTAATCTCATTGTATTCATATGTAATGCGTTGTCATAATTGACTGCAGTCAATTGCATTTGCCACGGTCTCTTGTTGCACCTGTTTGTTTGTTGAACACTTTTTTATCACCCCACTTGCAATGCTTTCAAATGTGAGCTTTTCTTTACTGCTTTTTATTTGTTGCAATGCCTGCACCTTAATTAAGCTCAAAGTTATCGCAAGACGTTTTGGAAGATTCGCCGCAGTACGCAGGTAAAAGATGAATAAGCCGCGCTCACAGTAAGTAAAAAGTAATGAAATATTTTTTTATTAAACATTAATTTTCCATCAAAAATCTCTCATGTTTCGACTATCTTAAATAATTCTAAATTTAATTATCGGAGTTTGTTTTCTTATTCCTAACGTCATACCGAAATTATACATAAACTGCTAACACGAACAAGATATATCTGAATATATAATATCTCAAATATTTAACTTTAGTAAGGGTTGTAAATAAGAACATTTATACTTACACTATATTTTTTTACACATAATGAAATGAAACATAAATAGGGGGAATAGGTTATAGTTGGACAATTTCTGAAAATTTTAAATAATTTTACAATTTCAATTTGTTTATTTCATCTATCTATCTATATATATAAAAATGAATGTCTGTCTGTCCTTTATAAACTCCTACACCATTAATCCAATTGCGATTAAACTTTGTCAAATTATTGCTTAGACTACCGGGCAAAATATAGGATACTCAGAATTTGATTACAAAAATTATTTGAATATTTACGAAAAACATGTTTTCATACCACACTATTGTAATACAGAATGGCCATTTATGATTATTATGATATGGAAAAATGGCAATAGAGGAATCCACACAATGTATCACATTGCCAGCAAATTTCTGTAAAATAACCGCAACCATAGACGAATTGATTCACAAAGTTTTTCCAAATGTTGCACACAATCATAAAAGTCATCAATGGCTCAGTGCACATGCTATATTAGCAGCCAAAAACAAAAAAATCGATGCAATCAGTTTCAGCATACTAAATGAAATACCAGGAGAAGTGATAACGTATAAGTCCATCGATACTATATCGGATCAAGACGAAGCCGTCAATTATCCAACAGAATTCTTGAATTCACTTGATTTGTCAGGCATGCCGCCGCATGTTTTAGCATTGAAAATTGGCGTTCCTATCATTCTTCTCCGAAACATAAATTCCTCACGACTTTGCAACGGTACCAGGCTTTCAGTAAGAAAAATGATGAATTATTGAAGCTACAATTTTAAATGGAAAACTCAAAGGAGAAGATGTAATGTTGCCACGCATCCCAATGATTCCGACAGATTTGCCATTTGAATTTAAACGTCTGTAGTTTCCAGTGCGAGTCGCCTTTGCAATGACCATCAATATCGCACAAGAACAGTCGTTACAAGTGTGTGGACTAAATTTAGAAAATCCATGCTTCTCACATGGACAACTGTATATGGCCTGCTCACGTGTTGGAAAACCTTCTGATTTATTTGTGTACGCACCAGATAGAAAAACAAAAAACATTGTGTATCCAAAAGCACTCCAATAAATATATTGGGAGATTTTTGTGGATATAACATTGTAATCATCAAAGAAACACTGTTTTATTACACGGTGAAAAAATAGCAATGTATTTTAGTTCTACAATTTATTTTATAAGATATAGTTGATAGGTATTTCGGCTCACGCCATCGTCAGAATTATGCTTAAACGAACATTTTCTCGTCTATATATAGCTGTGTATATATTAGTGTCAGTCGCCACTCCTCAAGCTATTGGAACGGGGTTTTCCATAATAAGCCATCCCCATTCAATAAATAATTTCCGTGTAATATGTAAGCTTATAGATAAAGCCGCCCTTTTAGTTTCATTTACAATTTAAAAAATTATCAATAAAAAAAATTGTAGAATTAAAATGCATTGATACTTTTTCACCGTGTTATAATGGACTTATACCAAGTAAATGCCAATTCAATCAATACACTGTTTTGTTACTAAAAGAAATATATGTCACAGTAAAATAATTTAATAAATAATATTATTCTTTTGTGCAGATTAGAAAGGTAATCACGTCAATCACTATAATGATAAGGATCATTAATGAAATGATGTTCAATGCTGTATGCAAATTGCTATATCTGAGAACTGTGTGAAAAACAATGTTCTCATAATGCGCTCTTATGCAAACCGTCGACAATTTATCAATTTATTATTTATTATCGCGTAGTGCAAACCGCAAAAACAGAAACGCTTCACCGACAAGATTACTCGTTATTATATTTCGATTTGCGAGGCAATTTATTTCGCCTTACCTCAATGAAGGTATCCGAGTATTCCTCGTGTTTATTGAGAAACAGGAGCACAAATCCGTGTAACGAAGAACGAATCCAATATCACAAAGATTAAAATGAACTTCTGTTAAAGCTTTTTTTGTAAAGGATATATTTTTAAATAATATTCAGGACGCTGTTAAATCTCGCTGTACGAGTACATCATGTCATGTTTTGCTGTTGATGCGCGTCAGACAGGCGAAATATATATACATTTTTTTTTTTAGTTTATACGAATACTTCTGCATTAAAATCAGTTTTTCGTATTAACTAGAATAATTAAACTTTGTTAAAATAATCGATGTCTATTGTCATGTAATATATTTCCAGTTTTTGTAATTTTATTATCTCCTTTTGATTTAATATTGTGGTTAAATATTAAATATTATATCACTTTGTACACGAATGGCGCCATAGAGACGGCATTGATGTTTCTCTTATAACTCGAATGACACTTCTGTGGCGTCAAGTAATAGAAATGTAATATCTAATGTATTTTTCAATTATCAATTATAATTGGACTGAAATGTTACTTAATATAATCCCTTTTAATTCTACATCCATTTTCAATGTAATCACATTTATTATGTGTATTTTTTTATAGTATAATGCGTAAATTATGTGCTCGATACATAGTGAAGTGGTGCCAACCATAATGCCATAATATTATATATTAAACTGGCAATAACTTACTACAATAGTACTCCATCACAATAGGATATGAAACGAATTATTTACTTCTAAAAATAACGCCATCGTCAGAATTATTTTTGAACTTAGCTTACTTTTATAAACTGTTTATATTTTCTAAAGCAGGCAGTACATGAAATTAAGCTTATTTTAAGTGTCAGTTTAGTTCTGTATAAATGCAAAAAACCGTATATAACGCTTAGACTTAAACACTTAGTTATATTTACCTCATTATAAAGATTATTTGAATAGTGAATCATTTGGCGACAGGACAAAAAAAATTAAATATAAGAAAACGAATATATTTAGTGTTTAACTTAACAATTGGCAAGAGGTTTTTCGTAAAATGATGACCATGCCCATTCAAGTTAGTCAAACAAAAAGATCAAAATATGGCCAGGTATCCTTGTTTTTATTTATGTAGCTTCCACCAATGTTTTAAACTTATTTGTGATAAAAGTCGAGGATATAATGTGGGAGAAGTATCATCACGCCTTGATTTGCTTAAAGAATACTTTTGATTGATAAGTTTTTACAATAGTGGCGGTACCTGTATATAAATTGACGTTAATTCATGAGTTATAATTGACAGTTGAATGCAATTGAGCACAATTAAATATGAAGTTGTGATTTTAGCTATGTTGTGTGAGTATACAAAATGTATAGAAAAAGTTTCCAATCAAATCAATGTTTTTATTACGTATTATGGTAAAGAAAATATGGTTACATAATAACGATAAAAATATTTAAAGGTACTTCAGGTTCATTCTGGTCTAAATAAATATTGATAACAAGTCAATAAAAAAATAATCTTTTACTCTTAAGTACTTGTGGAAACAATTTTTTCATCAGTTTCTGAAAGTATAATTGAGACCAAAAATTCATCGGCGAATATGGAAAATTATCAAGAATTTTAAAATTGCAGCGTCATGCAGATAGTGAATAGATTTCAACATAAAGTATTTTCGATTTTCAGAGGGATTATTTTTTGCATCACACACCTGGCATTTATTTTTGAGAAGTTGCTCCAAAGACACTCCCAATTATGGGAAAAAAATCTATTGGTACTTTTAACGATTTTACGATAGAAGATACTGCTTTATAAAATTGATGGATTGGGAAACAGTGGTGAGAAGAGGAGAGCAAAATGATTTTTAATACCATAGTATATTAATTATTTATAAATGTTTCATTTGACGATAAATTTATCTTTACACTTAATACTAAAACTTAAATTTATTAAAAGTTGACATGTAGAAACAAAACGTACCCGAATGAATAATGCGTTAATCCAAATGGTATATTTCCGGATTAAATAACACACGTTTTTCACTTTACGTTGCTTTTCGATTAACACTTAAAACTTTGTACAACTTATTGCATCATTAAAAAGCTCTATTAAAAGCTTGCATCAAGGTCCAACAAATCATTTGAGACGTGAATACTTAAAAAGTTATATATATATTCAATTGTTACCGTTACATTTAACACTGTAGGTACATACACACTTTTCGTTGATATTCCTCTCGACGAGGACTTCAAATAAACCTGCAATACGTGAGAACAGGTGAACTTGCACAGACACTAAAGAGACAAACAAAAGATACAACGAAAGATTCACTTTTGTTAGAGTTATTATTTTAAACATTTAGAGATCAACTCGTAAAAACTGTAGGACTTGATTTTTGCACTTATGCGTAGTTTGTTGTATTTTATTGGCAATACAAATCAGACATAGGTTTTAAGTATGCTACAATGCATTTTAGCAACTCGTTTCATCAAGAATATTCACATTTAAATAAATCACATTTCTATATTCAGTAGTCGTTTTAAATCAACAAAAAAACCGCTTGTTAATTTCATATTCACACATTTTTTCTATTGAGTGGTCACTGCTAAAAATATACTCGATTCAAAAATATCGCGGCCGAATGATGGAGGCTGTTTTTTTTGACGGCGCATGCGTGCTGACTCGAGCGGCCGCTTGCCTCAACTGAATTTGAGAGTGCCGGGACTGGTTTTGTGACGGGAATCGAACCCTGGCTGACGGCATGGACTGCGTTTCATCTGCATTGATGTGCAGGAGGAATGATAGTCGCCGATTGACGCGCGATTTGCAAGCGACAGGTGTAAATCTTTGATTGAAATTATTATTTGTGTGGTCTGGTAAAGAAGCGGGTAATAAATTTAATCACCAGAATTTTATCAAGTTTTTATGCCCATCTCGAGCTTATCAAAAGATCCTGCTAACTACTGGCTTCATTATTTGGAAAGATAATTAATTTTAAAACTAATTATTTTATGCACAACCAATCGCAAAAAAAAAAAAATTTACATGAGAAGAATTTGACTAACCTGACCTGATTTAAATAATTTTGTTTGTTTCTCTAATATTAATTACCTATTTGAAGAGTGATTTTTAACTATCACTGGTTGCTTAAGTTAGTGGATACTATAGTAACACGGTGAAAAAATAGCAATGTATTTTAGTTCTACAAATTTTTTATAAGCTATAGTTGATAACTATTTCGGCTCACCATCGTCAGAACTATGCTTAAACGAACATTTGCTTATTTATGTATAACTGTATAGAGAAGGTACACAATACATCTTCTCTCCTGTTTTAACGACCTAGCTTATTTCTTGCTAGCAATAAAACTAAGAAAAAATTAATTGTAAGTGAAACTAAAAAGGCGGCTATATCAATAAGCTTACATATTGCACGGAAACGGTTTAATGGATGGGATGGTTAATTAATGGAGTTCTACCAAGTAAATACCAATTCAATCAATAGATACTATAGTAAATATATTTATGATTTCAACTTGGTAAACTATAATTTGAAACAAAAAATTAAGCATTCAGACCGGAACTCATTTACATCACAGATGCATACGTATATAATATTTACGACCTAGAAATTTTAATAAATCTCATTCATATAAAAAGCGCATATTTTTGAATATAAAATACAAAATACTATATTACATTGAGGGGTTTGTAGGCTTTCGCAAAAGCTTTGCGATAATACTGCTTAATTGCCTTCATAAAAAGCGTCGAAATGAGCTTCAGTGACATTAAACGAAACGCTGTAAATTAAGGGAATAATTGCGAATTCTTGTCGAGTCAAAGGTTAAAGGCGATAGTTATATTTTTGTCAACATTTTACAATGTCGTAAGAAGTTATGCAAATTATTGTTTTAAATAAAAAAAAAAGCTTTCCATTAGGGCCTTATATCTCGCATATAAGTGAATTTTATTTTAACGTTTAATTCCGTAAAATATATTCTTGCATTCCTTTGCTGGTTTTTATGAACATATTTTGGGTATATCATTATATCCTTTTATTTGATAATAACATTGTATTTGAATGATATTTTTTCAATTTGATACAAATTACGCATGTTCAATCATATTAAAATTATATACATTTATTGTAACATATATCACATTTTATGGTGATCGGAACTGTTTTCGCTCGTTGTGAGAACTTTCAATCCACGAAAAAAAACTTTCTTTTCTTCATAAATAAATTTTCAATATAACTATCTAACGCAATACTTGGTTTTGGTTTCAGTATTAACATTATGGACATCCCTTAATTCAAAGTTGGTCTGGTGCGGCTGTACTCAACTAAGTGGACTGCCAACACCAATGAAATTTAATATAAAATTTAAAATAACGTTGATTATTCCACGTATTGTGTAACAAACTGTGACATGTGTTTCGCCTCTTTCAGAGACATCTTCAGACTAACTGACGCAAGATTGATTCAAAATTTTTAAAATTATGATATTATGATATTACAAATTATAAAAAAAAAAAATTTTAAAAAATTTTGAATCAATCTTGCGTTAGTTAGTCTAAAGATGCCTCTGAAAGAGGCGAAACACGTGTCACAGTTAGTTACACAATACGTGGAATAATCAACGTTATTTTAAATTTTATATTAAAATGAACTTCCACAAAGTTACCGCCGAAACCATCGAAAATATACCAATGAAGGTTCCTCGCTTTATCAAATGAAATCAATTTCCTTGACAAAAGTGCATATAATCATTTTCTCTTGGTCATCATTATTTTTCTTCATAACACTTATGCCAAATAAATTATGAATTAATGCGTTCATAATGTTCGATTAAAAATATGCTCTTGAATCCCTAATAGTTGATTTTTCAATCATTCATTTTCATTCAAATGAAAACACATTTGTGTTGGTTATATTATATTAAAGAGATTATTTGAATTACTTGTACTTATCATATCATTTTTATGTCCTTACACTCTCCTCAATCTTTATAAATCGAATGGTATTGGCATGCTCTATTGGAATCATATATGAGAATCTAGATCAATGCTCCACAACCGGTGTGCCGCGGCACATCGATGTGCCTCCAGACAATGCTGGGTGTGCAGAAGAAAAAAATCGAATAATACGCCTACACAATAAAATATTTTGAAATACACAATCACAGGGAAGCATTAATAATTATTTCTTTGTTAAAATAAAATGTCATTAGTACATAATTATTCTATGCACAATCTACACAATAAAATATAAACGTATAAAGCAAATAACACTTAAATAAAGTAAATAAGACTGATGTGTTGTGTGCCATAAATTTTTGTAAAAAAAAAACTTTGGTGTGCCGTGGAAGACAAAAGTTTGCGGAGCAATGGTTTAGATAATAGTGGACGATTCGTGAAAATAACTCAAGAATCAGTTTTATGCAAGATTCTTATTTTGAGATAAAAAAAAAGTACATTAAAAACGTTAATTGGTCATCTAAAACATTTTTTGCCAATAAAATAACTGATAACAAATCAAATAACCCTACTGCAAAAATTGTTTTTTTAAAAAAAATAATCGAGAAGCTTATGACTCGGTTAATAATATCATATGAAATTCCATATTATCATAAATTATCATTGACACTGTGCATAATATACCGATGTTTCTAATACGCAAGCACTTAGTATTCGAGGAAACTAAAATTCGAGTAAAAAAGATCACACAAGCGTATCGAATATCAGCATCAATTTCAATGAACATTTAAAAATTCAATCTAGAAACCGAAAAATTATCTGTAATTGATAAATTTGTTAAAAAAAAAAAATAACTGACTTACCATTAAAAGTACTTCAGTGGTCATTGAAATAAACGACCGGATGTTTTATAAATCATTGAATTTCTAAATATAAGTTCGTTAAGAGCATGGCTCTCGATTCTAAAACACGAGCAACCTGTAATTAAGCTGCGAGTCGGACAAATCATTAATATAACAGAACACGGTAATGCTGTTGTTTGTTTAAACTGTTTCAAAATTGATTTGATACTGGTTTTTCAATACATCCATGTTTTGCCGCAATAAAAATGAAATATTAAGAATTTATTACATCCCAAAATCAAGATATATCGACCGCCATGAGCTGATATACCATACTTCAGCTGCTAATTTTATTTTCTATTATTTAATAACAAACTATCAAATATAGTACGGGTTCCTCGAAAAAAGTTTTATTTGATAGTGACATATTTTTTCAAGAAAAACTTAGTTTATTTTGAATAATCAATCTTTTTCAGAATAGACAATTTGTCTTTAGTTTTATTATAAATGACACCAAAATATGCAAAACATTTTGGTTCCTCAAACTTTGTGTAGAGTTAAATGAATCGTTTATTTATATAATTTTTATGTAATATCAACGTTGTTTTGCGATATAATTTCATTGAGGAAGGATTAGAAATTAGTATTGTTATAATATATAATATAATAATCGAATTTTATTGATAGGATACAGCTCATTATAACATTGAATGTTTCAGTTGAATATATTATAATTTGACACGGTGAAAAAATAGCAATGTATTTAAGTTCTACAAAATTATATTTAACAAATATAGTTGATGGCTATTTCAGCTCACGCCATCGTCAGAACTATGCTTTAACTAACATTTGCTTATCTATATATAGCTGTACAGAAAAGGCACACAACACATCCTCTCTCCTGTTCCAACGGCCTAGCTTGTTACTTTAACACAATGACACTAAATTTTCAAAATTCTAAATGAAACAATATTGTCATAGACACCTATCTATTCTATTCTATTCTAGAGTAGAAGTATATCTACTCGAGCTAAGGAACATGTAAGATCATTCAACAATAAAAAAACAGATTCACAATTCGCTAATCACGTTATTAATGAATCACATAATATAAATTCAAACGCAGCGCTTAAGTGTTTGCATCTTTGTAGTAAGGGTCGGAGAATGACGGCTTTAGAGCAGCTAGAAATCAATAGACACCAATTATCACAAAGGATTCTTAACGACCAAACTAACATAATAGTATCGCCACTTGTCCAGCCGTTGCACAAAGGGGTGGTCTGATTTACTTCCAGAAGGATCACTTCCGTCCCACATATAATCTTATTGTCATAGACACCTATTGTTTCATTTAGAATTTTGAAAATTTAGTGTCATTGTGTTAAAGTAATAAGCTAGGCCGTTGGAACAGGAGAAAGGATGTGTTGTGTGCCTTTTCTACACAGCTATATATAGATAAGCGAATGTTTGTTTAAGCATAGTTCTGACGATGGCCGAAATAGCTGTCAACTATGTTATATTCGTTAAAAATAATTTTGTAGAACTAAAATATATTGCTATTTTTTCACCGTGTTATAATGGAGTTCTACCAAGTGAATGCCAATTCAATCAATTAATTATAATTTGAGTAAAACTGTTTCATTAATATCTGTTGTGCAGGATGGATGGACTCTAGGAATGCCCTCAATTGATGGTTAAACGAACACTTACGGATTTGTTTTCTACGAATAACCGCGACTCCGAATAAATATGTTGATGTTTTCATTTATTTCCATATAACATATGTGATCAGGCCCTATTTTATTTAATGTGCAAGTTTTGCTTTACACACGGGCAGTGTTTTATGTAAAAAGAAAAATAGCTTTAGAAAGATTTGTCTTTATTCCCATTACATTTTTTTTTTTTTGAAATCATGCTATGATGAAAATTGTATGTTGTAATGATTATTAATTTCATTTTACTGTTTCAGTCGTCACTTCTTCGTGCAAAGGCACTATATTTGAACAATTAAAACATTATTTTTAGTATTATTTCCACAACTTTGTATTCTTAGGTTCAGTATCGTTTTCGTTTATCGCGAGAATTATCTTAATACAAAATTTTGGATCAACCATTTGGTAATGATTGTGATCAGCAAAGCCAGACCAAATTATTAATTTATTGAGAGAAAAGTACTAAAATGTAATTTTATTGTTTAAAATATTATGCCTTTACACAAAAATACGACAGTTAAATCTTAAAAGTGATATTTTTTAGTTGTAAGATGTAAAACCGACTTCTGAATCTTCTGATTAAAATTTAGAGTATATTTTTTTAATTAAGAAACAAGAAAAGAGTCTGAATTTATTTTCCTCAATATTTTACTGTCGTCTAATTTCGAGGTAATCAAACGGAGCAATTCAAGCATAATTCATGGTATGTTTAATGGGGCTGCCAAAAAAATATTTTTCATTATGAAAAAGCTTTCACCTTCGTATTAACCTACCGAATCATAATATAACATATATAAAAATCTCTCTGTACACATTTTCAGTTCGAACCATTGATCGTAAAAATTTTGAGCTTTACCACTAAAATTAGTTATAGCCCGAGGAAAAATGAGTATTCGTAGATCAAAAATGTCAGTGAACTCTTGACAAAAGAATTATTCGTAACAGTGACCTGCAACAATAAAGAGCCCAGCTGTATTGCTCGTAATCTGCAGACCCCATATGTGGTAAGCCGCGTGTTTTTCCCACATGAGGTGTAACTTGAATATAATTTAGTTTGTTAACGAAAAAAGCGGCGAGTAATTCCGTAACGCTGAGGGTTACGCCCATAGAAGGCGTGTCTACGATAGAACGGCTTTTGGGTGAGGCATAAATCACGTAAAGGTCATCATGCGCGCTATAAACGTCTATCTCCAAGTAAAACGCGAATCGTACAAAGTCATGTCCACACTACCTCATCTTTAAGTCAAATCATAATATCAGTTTCATTTACTTTAACACTGTTATCACGACCGTACCGTAATACATCTTTTTCAGAAATGCGCAAGAATAATCAAAGATATGATTTATTTATTAGTTATTTTATTTGCTGTGTACGTGACATTACTCTATTGGATAAGTGTATATTAATTACCATTGGACTTAAAAATATTTTTTTATTATTTCTTTGACGATTAAGAACACATTTTCCCAATAATTAAGGTATCAATTTGTTCACCAATGACGAGAATATGTTTGATTGCTCATGCTACATACATTATTCTCTCTTCTAGCAATTATTGTCACGGTATATACTCAATCATTACTTGGGGTCTTACGATTACAGCAGCCTGACAGCAAAAATACATGTTTTCAGTTAATATTTGTTGTTTCCGTCGTGCCATTAAAATATTACAAGACATGGTTAAAGACATAGTCACATCATTAAAAGTTAGCAATATAAATGGTTGGTAATATGAATATTTTTTTTTTGCTGTTATCTTTTCGATTACTTATACAATGTACATATGAAGAGGAAAAAGTATTTTCATAATAATACAGTATTGCTTTATTGGCGAAGCTTTATTGAAATGACATCTGTTTACGTTGCAATAAAACTTTTCTAAATGTTCATCTAAAAATGATGTTTTCGCAGATATGCCTTGTGGCGATAAAATTGAGAAAATGATTATTTTGATAGTAAATTTTTTCAATGTCTTTGATAATTAATTTTATTTTCAAAATTGGTTCCATATAATTTATTGTGAGTAGTGTAACAGAAAACTGTTTGTTTCGACGAATTCTATTAATCAGTTATAAATCGATTTCTTTCAGTTTGTTTCAACACTTGTCCAGATAAACTGACAGGAAAAATGTCATCCAACAACGCAAATATCTTATGACGTTATAAACACGTTTCTGTTTTTTTTTTCAGTTGACTTTCCTGATACTTCATGTACTCTTAGAAAACGAGATTAAAGCGATTGACGTTTTTCGTTCCATGGAAATAATTTCAATACAAAAGGCTTTATAATATAAAAAATATATTTATATATCCCTATTATTAAAAAAATCAAAGACATTAAATTTATAACTACTATGAAATTCCAGTACTGGTAAAAAAATTCTGCTTTGTACTGACTTAAAAACAATATAAAAGTGTGAGCAGCCCTTATTTTTGGATTCCCAAAATTAAATTACTGCTAGATAGGTTTTATCAACAGGTTTGAATGGGCTCAAATCCCAACGAAGAATTGACGCCCCTTCCCCTACAGTGATTAATGGTTTTTCATTTATTAATTTTTGTTAAGTAATCGCAGTTTGTACTCATATAATTAATTATGATGGAATGTTGCCGACTAAACATCGTTAAGGATGGTTAATTTTTTGTTGCATTACTTTTTAAATGTGTTTATAAAGTATTCTGTTCTACTTACGAAATGCTATTAATCTTAACACGATTTTAACTGGATGTAGTGGTGAAAATATTGCTGCAACATTTTTTGTACTATTTTTTAGATAAACATTAATTTAAAAATTAAAAATAATTAAAATATACAGCAATCACACTTATCACACAAGAAACTATAATACATACTGGCTTCTCACTTAGTTAAAATTTGCCTTAATGTTTTCATATAAATATTGATTAAGTAGTAGTAATCTAGTGTGAAATGATTTCACAAATACTTAAATGCTTAACATTTTAATCGCCTTGTTAATTGTTGTAAGATTATAATGTATCGATAAGATTAATTTACAGATGTTAATCAACGATAATTTCTTTTTATTCAAATCCTTGTCCACTCTTTTCTGGGATAATAAAGAGAGAAGTTAAAGTTAAAATAGGTATAGTGATTACATCCATGTTGTGTATTTTGGGAGAAAATCATACTACTATACTTTCAAACATAAATCCATAAATCGATTGAAAAATGAATACTTAAAATCATTCATACTGATAGTCAGGCCTGTGAAAAATGTCATCGATAATATATTGTATTTATTGATTTATACAACCTCGGTTGTTCTTCAAGCTATGAGGAATTATTCCCAAATCAATTCAAATAATAGTTAAGTTCGAGTGCTTAAAAAATTGTGTTAATGTGTACAACCCTATATGAGATAGGAAAAAGCTCTAGCTAGTAGTGGCAGTCTTTACGTTCAGTACTTTTAAAAGAGAAAAAATGTTGTTATCAAAAAGTATCAGTTTTTATTATCGTTATCCCATTTGTTGATCTTTCGGCGTGTTTACTATTATAATACGTGACATCGAAAATTTACATTTTCGGACTTCTTTTCATTCTACGTTGACAGCCTGATTAAAAATATTGTTACTTTCTGACGAATTTATTTTCAATCAAAATCTTCTACGCATTAACCATTTTAATCTGTTACGCTTTTGTTTTCTGTGACAGAATAAATATTATGCATAGACATTGCATTGACTGCCAAATTAATCGAAGTACAACATAAAGGTATCACAACAAAAGCGTCATATTATGCTTATCGCTTAGAAAAAGAAATAAGATTAATAAGACCGAAAAGAAAAATCTTCATAACCTAAATCATATAACTGAGAGCAATAAACTTTTTTAATTAGTAACCTTAAAATATTAACAAGAGATTTTTAATTTATTAAATTTTGTTTTTATTGACATTTTCAATATTTCTTTATTGCTTCAATCGTTTGGCAAAAATAAAACAGTAAATTTACATCGGTTTTACCGTAAATTCACATTCTGTATTGCAAAAAATGAATGACTTAATTAGGTGAAATAAATTAAACTTAATAATTTTAATGCATATTTTAGATTGACTATCCTAAATCAATCTACACATAAATTTCTGTTCAGTTCACTTATACTTTTAATTAGCAATTATGATACAGAAATGCTAAAACAACATGCTCGTTTCGCGAAGAAAAGACTGCACAAATTATGTGTGCCTTGCTTAGTCATCGATCCATTTTTTGGCTCACAATTTGAATTTAATTGCCTTCTAAAAATTTTCATTTTTAACTGTGAAGGTATTTCTTAAGTATAATATTTATATAGCCATACTCGACAGAAATCGCTTAACATTTTGAGAATGTATTCATAATATTTCCAATAATTCCAAATCTTTAGCGGATGGACCACAATTAAATAAGATGTAACTTGTAATTTAGTACTCACCTTATTCTAGTAAAACGGTCTCTTAATCGGATTATAGCAATTTAAATTTATAAAGTCAATGGACAAAGCACTAAATTTATAACGATATTTCTTGTTCACGGCGGATTAAAAACAAAATCAAAGACTCCGAAGAATCAAATGTCATTTTTTAAAGCCTTCTTAAATATGACAGCAAGAAAGCGATTTAAACGCATGAGCGCTTCAAAATAATACATATTAACACTCTTTCCCATATTACATGGAAAACAAAAGCTCTGTAATTGTAAAATTTCATATTAATTTAAAAACATTATTTAATTACAGTTCTTTAATATTTTTGAGTTATTTCAGAAAAGTTTATTATTTGCAGTAAATATAAATTATAAAAAAATCTTTTTCTGAACATCGCAATATTTTATTAAAATTCGTGGCATTTAATATTGATACGTTATAAAAATTGAAATGTTTTAGTACGTACTGAAAGCATATCTACCAAAATATATATATATATAAAATGTGTGATAGATTCGTAAGGAAAGCATAATAGCATAAGTATAATCAAAAAAAAAAAAAAACCACTCATTGACAGCTAACGTTTCAACTGTTACGATGGTTGGTTGCAGTGTGTTGAAAGTTGACACTTAAAAATATAAGATAACAATAGTATGAAAACTTTTATGTAAAAGCTTCCTGTTATTTTTAAATATCCTGACTTATTTTTATTATCTCTATAATTTTCATTAAAACCAACACTACGGAGTTATTTGTTAAATATACGTTGGTGGAATATCTTGTACATGTTTCAGCAGGGAACGGGTAAACAATCCTACCGATAAATGTTAATTTTCCCGTAACCTTGCACTTTCCATCATGCGCTTCTTTTTCAACAGGAGTATATATATAATATATCTGTTTAAAAGCATAGATGTTGTCTAAAAATTTCCTTACACATTATTAATATATATATATATAAGCTTCTGTTGAGATACCTTCATTGAGTGGTCATTTGCTTCATATAAAAAGTTGGCATTAATAAAAACATTTTATTGAGATAGCTTTCAACTTCTTAAAATCTTCTTCCATATATATTTTTCTTAATTATGCATATTGTAACTAGTTATTATGTTGCAGCTTAAAAAAACGGTTTACACCTACTAATAACCAATATTAATTGTAAATAAAATCGACTGTTTTTAATCCATAATAATTCTATCGGATTATGATTGATAAACACATGATTTACACGAAAACAAAAATATTCTCGATTTAATATTGACATTATATTTGTAATTAAAAAAATATTTGACGCTTAATAATATAATATATACCGGTCATAAAAAAGATTTGATAACATACTTAGGCGTTTGTTCTATTCTATTCGGTTACAGACGTAGTCTAGTATTGAATGATTATCTAACAATCAATTTTCGGATTCTCTTTTGAAAATGCTTTCATAATTTATAATATCAAATGAGGGTGCTTGATGAAATTTCAATATAAAATGAGATTGTTGAATGAGTCTGATGTGAAATCTCACAGTTACCCAACACTAAAACCGAATCTAGCCTAATCTTTTATATTTTTACTCTCTTAAAAAAATTAGATTTTGTGAATGAGTAATAATCAATTCTCATAAAAAGTAATCTCACTATTCAAAAAAAAAAAAAAAGAAACTAATTTGTAAGCGTATAACTCAATTACCATTTTACGAATTTCTGACGAAATTTCGCAATTTTTATGGTGCTCGACTAGCAACTGTAAAACTGCACTCTCAAAATAGAATACAGGTTATCCTCGAGTTATGACCGAGATATGTTCCTGAACTTTGCTCGTAAGCCGAATTGGTCGTAAGTCGAATTTCATACAAAATATGCATATATTGATTCATATTTTTTATTGTTAAATTTATAATTATTTATGAATACAAATTTATATACTTATAATATTAGTACAATCCATTGGCTCATCATCAGTAGTGAAAGAAGAAGCAGTAGTAGTCTTTTTAAAAAACATATCCGATTTTAGTTGAGTTTTTTTTGTTTTTTTTCCTGTATATTGCAGCGTAATGCAATTTTTAAGAAAAAAAAAATTTTTGGTCGTAAGTGCAAATGGTCGTAAGTCTAACCGTCGTAAGTAGAGGACTACCTGTATTCATATAAATAGCAATTGGTTTTGACTGGCTAAAAATATGATTTGAAATCAGATAATGAGAGCGTATAATATACGTACTGAGATAAAAAAAAAAACTCTCCAACTTTCAACTGCTGAAGAAGTGCGTAAAGGTAGGAATTCAAAACTTGGTTTCAGAGTGCCAAAGAAGACCTTATAAATCGATACTTTTCACATTGTGGCACTTTTGTTTCCCACATGCTCATAAATGCATCTCAGTAATTAGTTCGCAGAATAAACATAAATTTTGAATTTCGAACCGCGGTGGATAGATAATACGGCAGGTCGTGATTGAACGTAATAATTTGATGCCGTCCTCTGTACAGATTTGACCTTTGCGTGTCTAGAAATCGCGGACGTGCGTGGGGGAAACTTTGTGCTTAATCCTCTGAGAGATTTTGTATATGACTTTACACGTTTGGTCGTGAAAACCAACTGCCAGCGAAGGAACTTGTTTCGGTCAGGGCTCGAGAACCAACTTCTCAAAATTTATGTACACTTAATCGCGAGCGTTCTATATTTAGAACAGCCATATGTGTGTATTCTAAATTTATTTTTTGCATACTAAACAAAATATAATTACGGTAGTATAAAATTTATTTTTCAACACCAAGAATTTACCAAAACATCTTTCATGTGATATCAAACTTAACAATATTTTTTTTTAATTGTTTCCAGTAACACCGGCAAAATGACGCCTTAAAGTTATTTTGTATTCGTCAACAACAACTTTTTATGTAAGTACGTTTTTGCATCTTTACAATTTTAAGAACCATTAAGTGAATAATTTGGCACATGTGTAACCTTACATGGCGGAAAATTGCGGAAGTTTAGAGATTTGTAACTATCACAAGACAGTATCAAAATGACAGAAAAGTCACCTTATTTAATAGTTTGCAGAATTTAAGAACGTTTTTTTGATAATACTATCTCATTAAAATTCAATATTCCAAAGCTCTTGAAATAATGTTCTTCTTTTTCTTTGACACTATATCATCGATATTTTCTGATACCATTAGTTGTCTTTAAATCTTTTCACACTCTATCCATACAAAAAAAATAACAAGTGACCTTACTTTAGCAATTTTTTGGAGGTTTTCAATGTCGATATTTGCGTCCAATCTATTCACGTGCATGGGAATTCGGCAAATCTTATTCATCTTAAATCTAAGCAAGCGGATAGTTAAATAAAAAAAACATACAAATGCCATTAATCAACATACTCAAATCAAAAAATATTTCACAATATATTCAAAAAAATCCCATATAGCTAACACCAACTGTCCTGCACCTCTGTCATAGTCGAGAGCAATCTTAATGCAGCAGTTTCTATATTTAATAAATTTATTTATCAAAGAGTGAACTGTACATTATAAATAATTGGTATTATAGACCGAAGGTGTTTTGCAAACGATTACTATTTTTACTCTTCAGTTACTGCCGCACACCTCTGAAAGACAATTCAAGCTGATAGGGAATATTTTTAAACTTATTTTACGAGCTGTGTAAAGCGCCAATATTTTTAATTGGGTTATTTATCACAATATTGTATATTACTTTGTTTTGAATTTTAACAAGAATTTCCTAATTAAAGCACTGCAGAGTTTTCATGTTGAGCCTAAACAAGTAAATTTTGAATAAAATTTATTTACATAGTATCAAATATTATGCGAAATATAAGCTTATATTTAGCAACAGTATTTTAAATGTAATTTTGATAATACCCAAACTTTATGCAACCTGTAAGGCGATATGTTTAATTGTAACGTCATGATATAACATGTTTACACTAGATCCAACACTTTTTTATTTAATATTTCAATCGACATTATAAAAATTCAATAAAGGATAAGAACTGAATATTTTATTTTAACATAATCTGTAATATAATACATCGATTGTTTGACTGTCGCGGTTAGTAAATTTTCTTCAAAGAGTCGCTAAAAACAAAAAAATAAAACGCAAACAAAAATATAAGATTTCTAGATAATTAAAAAAAACAAGTTTATCACGTCTTAATCTACATATAAAGGAGATAAAATATAGAATAAAATTAGAACATTTCTCGATGCTAGTTGATATTTTACCGTATTTAGTTGCATAGTTTTTGAATTCAAATAACATTTTAAAAGTGTTTCTCCAATGTGCTTCATTCTGGTTATCGAGTCATAGAAACTCAAATGAAACACAACTTATAATAACTACTTTAATTTATAATATCGACTCAACGTGCTTGATGGAATTTATTTTACATCAGTTCTGTTGCATCCGTGTGATAGAATTCCTGAAGATGCCGAAAGGCGAAACCCGGGTCGTTAGTGACAAAACATGGAATCATACAAAGCTGTAAAAATTCAAATATATGTATTTTCCGCCTTTGAAGGGCAGTTTTTCTTAACAGAGATTTACTTTGAGAGATGCTTAACAATCAGTTGCACAAACTTTCTTTGAAGGAATAGAAAATGAAGAGAAGAGATCAGCTAATTGCTCTCAAATTCACTCCTCTTTTAGGGTCAGACATATTATATGTGAGGAAAAAGTCTGCAAATTATAACACATATACCTATGTTTGCACGCAAAATGCCATACATTGATTAAAAAGACTAATTATGAAACAGTCCGTATTAGAAATTGAGCCCGTGAACATTGGTACTACATCAATCACTCGACTAAGAGCCTGGCAAACTAATTTTCTTTACTTTTAATTAAAAGGTATCCTGTTTTAACTGTGCAATCGCTTTTTAAACAACAATATTTTCTTATTATATTTCAACTTTTTTAAGCATGAAATGGATTTAGTGCCTTATATTTCGTATTCAATCGGGATCATATCATGTTTCAGTTGCAATCACGTTGTATTATATAAGAAGGTTGCAGTGCAAGTAAGCTCGAGAGCTCTATTCGCTTACGACGCGAAATGTAACACCACCCTGGCAGACACCTGCCTAACAGTTAACAGGTTTTCCCTAGATTACCCTACCAGCTTACTCTATGTGAACCGCAACGTCTATCATCTACTGCTGATAATAATCTTTGACATATTATCGATATAATAGTTCAGATAACTTTATTTATCAACGAATCAAGTTTTCAATGTGTTTCAAAGCTATTTATTTGTATAGCCATCAACACCCGTTATGAATCTGTAGTCTTCATCAAGAGATACTCAAATGGACTACTGGTTGTCAATAAAAAAAGACAGTAGTTGAACGAAAAATTCCTTTAAATCAATCTTAAAAGCTCTACACAAAATTTTATAATTCATATAAGATGATGAGCACAGTGAAAATCTTAACAGATAAAATTTCAATATAAAATTGGTATCGCATGTTTGTTTTTTATATTCATATGTTTTGACACTGATAGCATTCTTACTGACAGTTTGTGAGTAGTTTAAAATTGTTCATAAAACAAACAAGTTTGGTTTAACGATATTGACGTCCAACTGTAATTGGAAAAATAGTCCTATATACCTTAATTATTTTGCACTCAAATGTAGAGGAAAAGGAAAAATATTAAAATAAGATACATGCTAATTTTAAAGTGGTTGATTTTAATGGAATAAAATGTTATATACAACATTATTAAAAGAATTAAATTATTTAAATTTGCTGACAAAAAAAAAAAGTTTATTTGCCGGATCGAAATTGTTGCTTTTGAGCGTTACCCTATTTATTTCCAAAATAATATTTGATTCTTCATGCTTTCAATAATGTAACACCTGTATCTACTTCGATCGAGTAATTATCAGATAGTTGGGAAAAAATTACACCAGATTAAAACATTATCAACCGTTCGATTTTTTCTTACAAATGTTTGTATGTAGCATACATTCCAGTCTATCTGGTAAAACCTTTTCCATAAGATATTATTGCTAATTATTTTTTTTTTCTTAGCACTTAGTTAATATATTTTCAATTAGGTTATATGTGTATACATCGAAAATGGAATTACTTAAAAGACACTATTTTTTGCCATAATAAGAATACAACGATAGGGCTGAAGCATGAACGTTATGAACGTTATGTTTTCCTTATTGCTTCGATTACCGTTTTTTAAATGAGCTAGTTGGTTTTGAGTATAGACTTCACAGTCATCAATGCTTTGAAGCACAAATTAAAAATCGTTTGAAAATTGTATTATGATAAAAACACGCGAACTACAGGCCTGAATAAATACACGTGTAATTAAAATAAATCCGGTTCGCTTTATCATACGTACACAATAAAATTTGCTGAAGTTAAGTCGCAGAACCGTGCAAAATTTATGTATCAAATTACCTTTTGCGAAAATTCTCAGCAAGCGGTGAAAGGATTCATATCGTTTTTGTTTATGCGCGAGGTGTGACTCCCATTTAGGGACCTCAGACATGAAACACAACTCATATTCTCGTTAATGTAAATATATATTGCTTTATTTTGTACCCGTTGTGCGAGAACAGCGCTATTTTGTTTTGTTGCAGTGAAGATAAACTTTTTCCACAAACTACAATAAATGGCACCGAACACCTTCAAATTTTTTAAGCCGACTCTTACGATAAAAAACATTAAGGGCAATGCGTTTGATGCACACACCAAGAGTGTGTATGTTAACACGGTAAATAAGACGGCTTTGTAACAGCTTGAGATCAATAGATATCAACTATCACAAAGGATTCTTAACGAACAAACTAATATATGTCGGTCACCATTGTTGACTCCTCTGACTGGTGCTTCTTTGTTTCTGTAATGGACCATTTCCATGCCATATGTAAACTTATTGATATAGCCGCCTTTTTAGTTTCATTTACAATTTTTAGTTTTATTGCGAGCAAAAAACAAGCTAGGTCGTTAAAACAGGAGAGATGTATTGTGTACCTTTTCTACACAGCTATATATAGATAAGCAAATGTTAGTTAAGCATAGTTCTGACGATGGTGTGAGCCGAAATAGCTATCAACTGTATTTAAAAAAATAATTTTGTAGAACTAAAGTACATTGCTATTTTTTTCACCGTGTTATAATGGAGTTCTACCAAGTGAATGGCAATTCAATCAATAAAATGTATTATATGTTTTTAATGCTGTAATATTTGTGCGTTACAGATAGAAAGATACATTATATTAAGACCATATAGTTGTAATTTTTCTGCAATCATAGATTTAAATCTTTGTTTTGATTTTTAAAAAAATTTTCTTTTATCCATTTGTATTTCGTCTACTGCTTCAAATATGCATCGATCTGATGTGTCACAAACAGTTTTCATAGCCTATTCCATTTACTTTACGATCTCAATATAACTTTGATTCCATAAACTCCACAATATGTCATTTTCAAATGATAAAATCACTCGCCGGTTAAATTGATGCTTGAGATATTTGTTATGACTTGAAAAATTATTTATCAAATAGGGATATTATATATATATTGAAACACAATTCGGCTAAAAACGTTGATTAACCCAGTACCCGTGTGTTTGCTTGTTGCAATCATAAACGTAATGTTTCGCGAAAAATATTTCTCTCTCGAATTGAATGCAAAAAAAAAGAAGTTTTTATTGTCAGTTTTTTTGTCTATTTTGTTTATTGACATTTTATATGATTTATTCCTTGTCGCCCATAAAGTACATATTCACTGTCTTATATGTCAGGACAATTGACGTCATTTTTACGAATCCCGAGTTAATCATTTTTGGGAGAAGTATACTTATCACTTAATGACTAACTTAAATCATTTTTGTATATAAATACGAATGTACTCAATCATTCACTCAGTCATGTATTGTTTCTTTTTTTCTACCAATTCACCAGTGAATTGGTAATTTCTATTTACGAATGACATCTACCGTAAAATTTTAAAATTTACAGTATCTGAAAATCGTCAATATTAAAATAGCCTAGAATAGTGAAACATCACTTCTTGATTTCACCAAATTAATATTTATACAAAAAGTTATTTAATATGTGGTTTGCAATTACTGTTCAAAATAAATATGACACTAAAGCGTGGCAATGTGAAAGAAATACAATGATGCAAACCGAATGAATCGTGCTCCTTATTAGACAACGGACAACTTTATTCTCGATTGCAATAATATAAAACATATTTTAATGACTACTATCGTCAGTGTACGGCTTGTTACATTATTTCATTGCGATTCTTCACTTTTTAAATCAAGAATGTATTATAATTCAGCGCTTTATAAAAATTATGCCTTAGTTATTATGAGGTTAGAAACTTAATTCTTATAGCTATACTTTTTACCAAAGAGAATGCAAAAGAATACTATCATTTCGACTAATATTCAAATACGACATCTACAATATATAGAAAATAGTTATAACAATTTATTTCATGAACAAATAGTATCATACAGAAATTATTTTGTATTTTAAATTAAAAAAAAAACACATTTTAGTATTACTTCTGCAATTTTATATTTTTATGATATATACAAGTTTGTACAAGATAATAAAAATATAAAATTGCGGAAATAGTACCAAAACTTTGTTTTTGTTATTTAAAATACAATACCTTTTCAGCGAGAAGTGACAGTAACGCATGAAAATTCAGAAATTATTTTAGTTAAATCTATATTGTCTAGATAACATCTATCTGCTAAAATGATTAATTTAGAATAACAGTTGTGTAATATTTAATAAAAAAATAAGAAATTTTGAAAGTCTCATCTACAGAAAACAGCGTTACCTATTGATTTTTCAATCTTATCTTTAGCAGCTTTGTATTACTGCCTTCAATATCATGGGACATCACCTTGTGCAGCTACTTAGTCCAACTGTGGACTAAATACAATTAGGAACTGGACTACCAGCAAACCAGCAAAAACATCATCTGTATTAGTCGTAGATGTCGTCCAATGGGCATTTCCTTAAATAATCACAGGTGACATCTATGATGTCGTCATAACGAAATTGAATCTATAATTAATCTGCTTATTAAACAAAAGTTTTACTATTGTATTCTATTAAATATGCCATAAATAATATAGCCTCATGCTTAGATTGTTATCATTGTAAACGCAATACATTAATAAATTCCACCACTCAAAATATTTTTAAAAAATCTGTTTAATTTTTAAAAATGACCAAATAAATGAGATATTTTAAAAGTATGAGCAAATACTCGTATACAAACATTTGTATGTAATCAAGAAAGCTGCAACATTTTTAATTTGCATAAAATTCAAATGAACTAATGTATTATGAAACGGAAATATTATATTATACAATCCGAATAATTAATTTTAGTTATTTTTGCCAATTATAAAGATATCTCGCATGTTTGGCATTAGGCGATCGTGATTTCTTTTCAATATACATATAATATATGTATATTGAAAAGTCATGGTTATTTTCACGCCACGTCAAAGTCATGGTTATTTTTTTTTATTGACATGGATTCATTTGTTTTCCTATTTTTCTCATTTCGTCTGATACGATTTATAAGATCTAATTCAAGATAGCTTTACATGCATGTTTGAGAATTTGCAAAGCAATCGAATGGCAATAAAATATTTACTAGACCGCCTCGTCGTTTTACTTTTCCTTGTCGGAAATAGTGTTTCTTGACAAAACAAATTTTGCATACAAATAGGAAAATCAGGAAGCCGGACACGATCCAATAAAATAAAATTTACATCTTGTGAACCACCCAATACACTGAGCAAGCCAAACAAACAAATGCGCAGAATAATTATTACACACAGTAAATAATATCATTTGAAAC
Source organism: Himalopsyche japonica (assembly GCA_028555115.1). Lineage (NCBI taxonomy): Eukaryota > Metazoa > Arthropoda > Insecta > Trichoptera > Rhyacophilidae > Himalopsyche > Himalopsyche japonica. The sequence continues at coordinate 4,991 of JAHFWJ010000700.1, read as the reverse complement.
ATTTTTTTAAATTATAAAATAAAAAGTATCTCAAAGCAATACATATATCAGCCAAAAAGCTTTGGTGATTTGTATTACCGACGAGAAAAACAATTTTTAAATAAAAAAAATTTGAAAAATAATCTTTTAAAGAAATGTAGATGGGAAAATATTTAAACTGAAAAAGTTAGTAAATAAAGCATGTAAAGTTTATATCCTAGGTTCCCAACCTGGGGGTAGCAACCTCCAAGGAGGTCGCGAAGGGTTTTTTGAGGGGTCGCGGGTCACATAGATTTTATGAAAAGGGGTCGCCACCCGAAAAAGGTTGGAAACCCTATGGTTGAAAAATTATTTACTTTTGTAAAATAATTGTGCCGAATACATTTTGTAATAAATAAAATATTCTTTTGCTGAGATATTATAATAACCGATGTCCCATATAGCTGTATCTCCTCTTTGCATATGCTTTATCTAGTAGAATGCTACCGCAACACGTCTACCTGCGACTTCCTTATCGATTTCATCTAGTTTGAAACATTCACTAGAAATTTATCTCGGAATCTTTGGTTCAACTATATTCCAATAGATGTACTAATAAAAGACGAACACTCACTCGTAAACGATATCAAACGGAGGAGATCGAAAATTCTGGACGCCATGCTGGCATTCCTGACGTTCGACATTTAAAAGGGTACCGGATTACGGCGCAATTTAACCGGATGGTCAAAAAGAATATTTCACCTGACAGTGTTAAATTTTTGCAACAGAAGTAAGCGACTTTTGTTATGCTTTTTTATTTCATATAATACTAAACTAAATCTATGATTAATAATTTTTAAAATATCATATATGATTTTAGACGTGGTGAAAAAATAGCTAAATTTATAAGATATATATAGTTGATCACTTTTAAGGTGTTAACTATCACTTCTTGATGGAAAGGCATGATATTTTAAATAATAAAAACACATTTTTTAGTACTTATTTCCACAATATATTTTTTGATCAGGACCGGTTTTGCTCATCGCGAGCATTAAAAAATATAATGTAGAAATAAGTACTGAAAAATTTGTTTTTATTATTTATAATATATAGTTGATATAGCTAAGATAGGTTTATAAATTGTATATCTTATAAATGTTGTAGATCTAAAATACTTTACTGTTTTTTCACCGTGTTATAATAGAGTTCTACCAAGTAATTATTAATTCGATCAATAATGTATACTTTCGTTCATTTAATAAATATTTTCAACTGATGACACTTATGGCCCGTTAGAAATGCTCAAACTCATCTATTGGAACATCAGACTATTAAATTTGGATTAGATCTTTCCACTATATTTTTCGTAAATTCACCGTATATGGTAGTCAGTAGGTAAACAATATTACACATATGAAGCAATAATATAAAATTAAAAACTGAAAGTGCTAATGAAATAGGTGAAAAACTTCACAATAATATATAGTAAAATCAGATTCTTAATATTGTGTATAATTGCCAAAATTTTCTTTTTTTTTTAATCATTTGATATCATCTGAAAACAAAAATACTTTTCAAATATGTGACTGAAATACCTACTAAGTAACATAATACGGAATCTATACCGTTACTATTTTATAAACGGCTAACTTGTCAATAAATATGCAATTGTATAAAATGAAACGATATTATAGCAACCCTGTACTAGCTGTTGGCTTAGGTTGAGATGTTTCAATAATATTTTGAAAGGATATAAGTTAAAGTGACATCTCGAAAGTTGATACAATTGAAGCAATAAGAATAAATCGACACTTGACGGCTATGTAAAAAAAAATGTTTTACAGTTCACAGCACTTCGATTCATAAAATTTTGATATTATAATCCACATTAAACAAATCATCATAACCTCAAATATTTTTTGATTTTTTTTATTATTTATAGCATGTATAATTTTATTTCTTTTTTATTAATATACTATCAGCTATACACTTCCAAACATTTATGGTTGCAGGGTTGATACGTTTTTATATATTATGAAATGGTAGAACTTTTTTTCATGAATGTATATATGGGTGTTTAAAATTATTCATGATAAAATATGTTGGCCAAATTCATCAATAAAACTAAGGCAGATGTACAAAACAGTTGATAAAAGGGCACTTTATAAAGACCTCCAAGCAAGAGAAACTTCCGTAAGCGATCATACTTAAGTCCTTAAATCGTCTCGCCAATCAACCCTCAAATGAGCAAATACTTGCATTCAACATTTAATGTTTATCAGATATTTAAAAGTGCATTCTGCAATCTGAAACGCAGGCATCAGTAATGCACTTCCATCAGCCTCGAACGATGCAATTTACATTAGGAGTGTTTAAAGTGTTTTTGCTAAATATCGGATCAACCCTTTGATGTGAAGAATACTCACAAAAAGTTTGCAAAATTAAAACTATGTGCAAATTAAAGGCAACGCTAGTTATATTATATTATCTATGATTATTATAATTTTGGTGTGATATTTGATAATTTATTATTCTCCTAAAATATACATACTATTTCATTATAACAGAGTCGAGTAAGATCGAGTTTTTACTTTAAAATATTGAAATCATTGCTGTAAATATTCTTTTTGAAAAAATACAGAGAATATTTTTATGTAGCAAAATTCTCCTAATGGACAACATATGAACATCTAATGTAAATATTGACAGAATTTTTCAATGAGAACTACTTGCTAGTCAATTATTAAATATTAATTTTTATATAATAGAAATAGAAAGAAAGAGATAACACGGTGAAAAAATAGCAATGTATTTTAGTTCTACAAAATTATTTAAACAAATATAGTTGATAGCTATTCCGGCTCACGCCATCGTCAGAACTATGTTTAAACTAACATTCACTTATCTATATACAGCTGTGTAGAAAAGGCACACAACACATCCTCTCTCCTGTTCCAACGGCCTAGCTTGTTATTTTAACACAATGACACTAAATTTTCAAAACTCTAAATGAAACAATATTGTCATAGACACCTATTATATTAATTATTCAATAAAAATGTTTAATTTACATTGATTGTCTCCTTATCTAAATGAGGGACTAATACCGACTTAAGCAAAAATATTTTGGGGTAATGATTAAAAAAGTTCCCTGACCGCTGGACTATAACGACCAACTGACGATGGAATATGAACGACAAGAAAGTTAACTATACAAAACATATTTCACCTATTCAAATGAAACATAAGAGCATTGCATTGTATTAAACAAACCTTTTCAATTCACACAAATCCCGATGATTCAACGTTAAAAGGTTTTAATTAAGATCTTATTTGGATTTTTGCAAAGCTCCGACTATTGATTGATTTACGATATCTACAATAATAAAAATCAAATTATCTCCTGCCTTTACTTGATAGCAGTTAAATGGCAAATCAATTAACCCCCTAAGTACCTCATTACTAACTAACGTTACTCAGTATACTCGCTTACCGACCTAAAATTGTTTACGTAAGATAATAATTATTTCAGATACATTTTTTAATATGTCCGTTTTTAAAGTAGAACATTCGGACAGTTATACAAAAGAATTTTGTTTTTTTTTTCTTATTATATACGTCAGCTAAAATTTCGTTTTAGAAATTAATTCATGAAAGATTAAATTTCATATTGACTTAACACTATTTTGTGGTCTGAAATTTTAGGCAAAAAAATTTGTATACATATTTTTTTTGAAATTTAAGTATTCATAAAAATCTGGCTATTATATATTTTAAGAATATTTCATCCTTTTCATAATGCAATGTTGTATGATTATTTAGCAAAATCTTCTATCGTTCGAAAGATTTCAGCAGTGATCAGCAACCTTTTGAGAGACTTAAAAAAATAATTTTATTTACACAGTGGGTAAAAGTTAAAACCTTTTTTTTTATTTAAAAAGAAATGCACTTTGACTAAATTAAATTTTTATTAATATTGTATATAAGTAAACAAAAAGTGACAAAATTGTGATAAATAAATAAGTTAACAAAATAAATAATTTGATTGAAAAAATATTTCTTTGGAGGGTAGCTCCAAATGTTGTAGTGAACTGGATTAAAGCATGGACTTCAAAACTTTCAGCATTTAATCAAAGCTGAATATATAATAGATAGACTAACAAATAATACAAAAATGTGATATTTATGGAAAAGTAGAAACTGTATTTGCGAGACTTGTCCAAAAATACTTCACTGAACAGAAGTGAATGATAACAATAAATCTTAGATATTTAGAAAACAATTAATATGTCAAGATTTGGGATTTTTGATTACCAACAATGCTAACTTTTACTACAAAAATTTAATGAAACATTCCTTTTTAATGATTCCCGCTTGAATCATCTTACTCGTCTGAATGACTGAATATTTTAATCACTTTTAAGGTGTTAACTGTCACTTCTTGATGGAAAGGCATGATATTTTAAATAATAAAAACACATTTTTTTAGTACTTATTTCCACAATATATTTTTTGATCAGGACCGGTTTCGCTCATCGCGAGCATTATCAACTGATAGAATACAATTAACAAACAAGTCTATTTACACAAAACAAAAAATTAATTTGAGTTAATGGTAGCAGGTGTACAAAACCATGGGTACAAGAACTAGGAAACGATTTACATAAAATCCTACAATATTGATACAAATAAAGTAAATTAGTATAAAAATTAAATGTTCACAATCCCTTATTAAGAATTACAATTACAATTATGGTAAATCAATAATCCATTAGGAGCTCTAAACAATCAATAAGGAAGTAAGGAGTGGGAAATTTTTAATGACGAAAATAACCCACACTCACTACTTAATGGAATAAAATAAATTAATACATGAGAAGTCGACTAAAGATGAATCGATGAGATGGGAAGATATGGTCAGTCAGGGGCGTTCCAATATTTTCTGTAAAAAAATAAAGTAAAGGGAGGCAATATCTTTTTTCAAAAAAGAAAAAAAATATTTATATGAAATATATATTTATTAATCTAAT